>CM066037.1:80181663-80781663 GCA_033557465.1 Ichthyophis bannanicus | reverse complement strand
ATCAAAGAATTTCACCAAGGCAACTGCCAGCCTCTCTCAATACCAGCTATGCCTGGAGGCAGCTACAGGAGTTTTCTTGGTTTCTAGGAGACAGGCCCTGGCTGAAAGCAGGCGCCGTTATCTCAGGCTACAAGAGCAAATCACAATAAGGCGGCTGTTTCCTGTTTCAGGACAAAATAGGCAAAACTAGGCCAATACAGAAGAAATAAGCCTAACATTTCTAAGCACAGGACAGTTTAGATGGTGGATTATCTGAGCAGTTCTCTCTGTCAAAACTACATCGGACAACACCCTTTACTATAGCAATGCACCTGGAAATATTTCTGTTTTGCTCACCACAAAATTTGCAAATGAGCATTTAATAGAGTGTGTTAGGGTTTACCTTTACAAAATACATTAAAAATAAGATTGAATGGTGAATATAGAAGAGGAGATAGGATCTAGAATAGCAGAATTTGCTCAGTTATTATATGTGAATTCAAGGGGGCTAGGGCTGTATGTTTAGAATAACTGTCTCCACACTACTGAAAGGTAGGATTAGCAGATTTTTTGCAGGCGAAACTGGGACACTTATCCACAGTGTATGTGTTGGGGGAGAGGAAGGGACACTTTAATTTCAGGTTTGAGCAACAAGGCATGGAGGACGAAGAGCAGTCATTACTCTGCCCCCACAGTCCAAGTCAGGACGGCAACAACATCACTTCCAAGCAGACAAATCGACAGAGAAACCGAAACAGTGATGCATATAAATATAAAGATAATGGATACAAATTCTAAAACTGACATATTCCAATCACTAAATTGAAAATAAAATCTGTTTGCTACCCCCTCTGTCCCGATTGCTGGAATCGGAGACAGGAGGCTGCAAACAGGTGGGAGTCAGGGACAATCCCTAAAAATTGAGGATATCTGGTAACCTTATTGAAAGGGAATGTGGGATTGGTATCAGATTTTGGGTTAATGTGTTTGAGCGAGTTGTATCTGTTATGCTGTAATGATGACTACAATAAAAATAAAAAAAATAAGGTTAACTTCAAAGCATGAACTGCCGATATTCAAAAGCACTGATATTTAAACATCACGGTGGTCAGCCACAGCACTTAAATATAATCTGCATATTCCGTGACATTATCGGATAGTGGCTGGCACTGAATATCTTTTCTGAGCGACCACTATCTGGATAAGTGATTTGCACATCTGAAAATGCCCAATGCCAATCACATTCACGCCCCAAGAACCATTTTACAAAGCACCAAATTTACACATTTCCGGCTCAGTCACATAGGGGTGTGACAGAAGCGTGTCCAAGGTGGTGGTAAAAAGATCCTTGTGCATCTCTGATTTCAGAACAGTGGCATATGTTTAAAACCCCCAGTGGACATGTCCATATCTATACCCGCCCCTCGGTACAAATAGGAATTTGGAAAATGCTCACTTCAGCCAGCTTTCAAGAATAAGGATAATAGGAGCATTCCCTCTTGTCGCCAAAATAATGTTTTCCCCCTCATAGAAGGGAAGCAAGAGAAAATCAAGGCCTCTTTGAATGCTGCAGTGCACTGCATGTCTCGCTTTCTAAAAAGGCAGGCAGGGGCGTGTATGTGGTGACAGATACATGTGTGCATTCTGAAGTACCGTCGCAGACACGTCTATGTTGCCGATCCTGGTGGTGTCCATATTTCACATGTGCACATTTCTAAAATCACCCGTCTCCTTGCGCGCGTCTGGGTCCTCATTCTGCACCTCCTCCATTTTTTTATATATTTGTGGAAACGTTTATCTTTTGGGGCAATGGCAGGTTGATTTTAGAATGCCTTTACACGTGTCCACCTTCTTTATTGCCCCTCCCATGGAATTTCTGACATTTTGACTTGTACGTTCCAGGGGGCAGCCAAACGACTTTCTAACAGTCACAAATAATTCTGTTGGCCTTGATACCACATTCCTTGTTTGCTCCTTCCTCTCATCAAGTTGACGTTTATACTGCATATACTGCACAGAAATACACGTGACTACAGTGGACATCTGCATTTGGGTACTCCTGCTGGTACCTCTCTGCTCTACGCATGTCTCTCTTCATTTCTCACAAAACATCTTTGTACCAAGGCGCAGAATGAGATCTAGCTTCTGACTTATTCGTTCCTTGTTTCATAAATACTTGTACACCGTACTTCCGGTAACTGATTCATGGATAAACCAAGTAGCTGTCATTAAGACCATCTATCTTTAAAGTTCTTGTGCGAAAAAATATGTTGAGTACCACAGTGTTTATGAACTGGTGTCTGCCTCACATGCTGAGTGACCATTAAAGAAAACTGAAGTAACAGATGGTCAGACCATGGGAGTGTTTTGTCTCTAAAAGCTGTAACTTTTAATTTAGATTTTGACGTGATTGGCACGAATACCATATCCAGAGTATGACCCTTTATAGGCATTGGAAATGTAGAGGGGGATATTCAGACACAGCGACTAAGCTATTTTACCTGCATGGCCACCGCCGCGTTAATAAAATGTGGATATTCATTGCCAAAACTTATCCGGCATCCAGCACTGAATATCTAGTTTCGCCGGTCAGTATGTCACTCTCCACTTAGCGATGATATTCAACTGTTTTAACTTTAACCAGTTAAGCTATCTAGTTAGCAACTGAATATCACTAACTGGATAGTGACAGGCACCACCGCAAGTCTGCCCACAGACCTCCCGATTTCAGACAGTGCCACTGAAAATCAGGATCAGCGCATTTTAGCTGGTGAGCAGCTCTAAAGCACTTTGAATATGCTGTCATTTCCCAGTGGAAAGCCGGAGAGCCCTTGACCACCAAAAACGTAGTAAGCGTTGGGTCTCAATCACTAGCATCCATATACAAATTAAAATCCCCCATGGTTATAATATTAGCCAGATTACATTGCGCCACTTAAATGGATAACATTGGCCATTTAGCAGTTGAAATGGGCGTGTTATCTGTATATGAGGTCCAGAGTTTTTTAAGTCACTTGTGCCATGAGCAGCACCATCAACGGCATAAGTGCTTTTAACTGTCAGACCCAATATTTTCAAGCCATTCTTTTTGCCTTCTTTTATTGCTTCTTCCTTTATTTCAGTCCCTCCTCGTTCTCTTCTTCCTATTCTTTCATTTCTTTCTTTTTTGTCTTTGTCACACCTTTGCCTCCCCTTTTTCTTCCTTTGGATATTATAAGGCCAATGTACTAAAGCACATTAATAGCATTAATATAAAGCATGTTGATTAGCTCACATTAATAGTCAATGTTAATGATATGCAAATTCTCGTGGCCAGGCCTACTGGAGGGGAACACCATGGACCACAGAAACGCACCTTCACCTATAACAGCTCCCTTTCCCTCTGGTACTCAAAAGCTGCCAGGACGTGAAACATGGAGGTGTATGAATACCAGACATAAGGCGGAGAAGGCAGAAGAAGTAGTAGGCACAGAACAAAATCCAAATGGCAGGCAGAAACAGGTGTCCAGGAACAGACAGAAGTCAGGGCGGGCAGAGTAGGCTCATTACTAACAAGCAAGCCAAAGTCAAACACCAATAATCCCCAGAGAACAAGACATTTGGAGCTCCCATGAGACCAATCTGAGAACAGGGAAGACAGAGTGTTCCAGGGGATATATATATATATATATAGTGTGACACCGAAGATCTGCCCTGTGCCTTTAAAACACAGAAATCTGCTGGGTTTAGCACAGATTCTGACAGGCAGGGAGATCAAAAGCTTCCCAGTTACCATGGGCAACCAAAGCAGGCTGAGACATGAGGTCTGAAGGCACGCCTAGCTAACAAACACTCCCCAAGTAGTCAGGAGAACAGTTTTCACATGGGCAGGAAAACGCCCCTAAACCTGTATAAAAAACGTGTAAAGCAAACAGAGTTAGATTTGGAGGATCAGAGAGATCTGGAGGAGCTGGATCTGGAAGAGCAGGGAGCTCAGAGAGACCGAGGCAAGCAGGAAGTTCACGAGGAACAGGAAGCTTGGCAAGTAAGAGGAGACTTGCAGGTCTCAGGCGGAGGTTCAGAATACTCCCATGCTGACTCTGTTTTATTTGAGCCTTGGAGCAGAAAGCCAAGGAGGGATTTGAAAAGGGAAAGAAAGCTATCTGCCAGCAGAGGGATTAATTACAGGAAACCCTCACCCTTGACGCAGGGAGATTTTCCCAGACACAGAGCTCAGTGGAAGGAATGGAAGGCAGCTGGTAAGGAACCATATATAATTGAAAGGCAGAGCTGCTTGAAATACTTGCAACCTTGGGAAAAGGAAAGTAATTCAGTTGAAGACATTTGTATGAGTGAAGAAGATGAATGTGTGTCTCTAAAGCCCTGCAGAAGACTGCAAAGAGAAAAGTCTGTCAGGACCAGAACAGGGCAGTTTTATAAGCTATCTGGTAACTACCTGCCATATTGTAGAGAGGGCTGTGAAGGGAGTTCAGAAACTGACTTAAGGAAGTTCCAAACTCTCTGCCCTAAAGAAAGTAAGGTGGTTGAAGAACCCATGATCACGGAGCCAAGTAGTTTAACTCCTTATATTGAAGAAATGGATTGCTCTTTGGTAATGACGGACATAAGTTCTCTGCGCTAGCTGAAGACAAGAGTGCCTTGTAGAGAGCTGAATGTGCACAGAGGAAACTGTCAGCATTTTTTACCTGGTTTCTGTTTGTTATAATCCCTGTTTTTGTTCAAGCGAGAAGCTGTGTTTCTTTTCACCTTCAGTTTTGCCAGAAGTATGGCTACCTCTTAAGTTCTTGTGTTTTGTACTGTTTTGAAAATCCAAACCCCGGGAGGGGAATAAAAATCCTTTTTTCAACCTGACCACTCCGTCTCAACTACTCCTTTTTATATAGAAGGGTCAGGCCCAGCAGTGTGTCTGGCTGTCTACGCCCAGTCCAGCCACTGCTGGTGACATAAATGGCGTAGTAATTTGGATTTTTGAAAAAAAAAAAGAGTACTACCCAAGGTTTTTCCTAAGAGAGGATACAAGTGGCTGAAAAGAAAAAAAAAGAAGAAGGAAAAAAACAGCAGTGAAAAGGAAAATCCTGAAAGAGGAAATCCTGACACAGTGAGTGGACATCCACAGGCTGACCTGAAGGAGGCGTGCAGAGAACCTTTCTCAACGCGAGATCCTACACCGTGCTAAGGTATAAGTAGATGGGCATGGGTGGTAGGGATTGCTGAGAAAAGGGGACGAAGGATACTTTGCTAAAGGCAGACAGGGAGAAAAAACTATATATATATAATTGTGCCGCACTTGGTGGGCCCTGTTTTTTTTCTCACCCATACAGGTATACCTCAACGCCGGGATGGATCCCCAGGACATGCTTCGCTGGATGGAGGAACAATGGAAAGCCCAGAGTGAGCTCGCGAGACAAGCCCAGGACAGGACTATGGCAGCACTGGCTGCGCAGCAGAAGCCACTCCTGGACTTACTAACCGTGTTGCTGAAGAGGACACCCACCACAGATGAGGAAGGCGTACCGGTACCACCTGTGGTAGGACTGCAGAACTGTAGTGCATTGGCACTAGGACCTTTGCAAAAGACTGACAATTTTGACGACTACTCTGATGCCTTTGAAAGGATTGCGGAGGCGGCTAAATGGCCACTAGACCAGTGGGCCGTTAGGTTCGCCATGTCTTTAACCGGAGAGGCATTGGCGGCCTACAAAGCGATGCCTGCAGGCCTAGCATCCAATTACCCGGACGTAAAACTAGCGGTAAGAGATAGGCTAGGTTTAACACCTACGCACTATCGACGTCTTTTTAGAGAGGCAAGGCTCTTGCCTAAAGAGACGCCAAAAGCTTTGATGCAGCGACTTAAAGGTCTAGCAACAAAATGGCTTGCTCCAGAGAAGGCAACAGTGGAATCCTTGATGGACGCTGTGCTCCTTGAACAATATTTTGAGGCTGTACCACCCGAAGTAAAAGCTTTCTTCTTGTTGCAGAAATGCAAATCCACTAGGGAAGCGGCTGAAATGACAGAATGTTATTTTGAAGCTGAGTTAGCCGGAGCTTCCAGGGATAGCATGCTAAGGTGAGGTCAGAGAGGCTGTTGCTGCCAAAAGAGCAACCTTCAGAAAATGGAAAAAAGAGCCAAATGATGAAAACTGGAAACAGCACAAGCACTGGCAAGTTAAATGCAAAGCATTGATAAGGCAGGCAAAGCGGGAATTTGAGAAGAAACTTGCTACGGAAGCAAAAACACGAAATAAAGACTTTTTCAAGTACATTCGTAGCAAAAGGCCTGTGAGAGAGTCAATTGGACCATTAGATGATAGAGGGGTAAAAGGTGCAATAAGAGGAGACAAGGCTATAGCAGAGAGACTGAATGAATTCTTTGCTTCGGTCTTTACTGAGGAAGATGTAGGGGTGTTACCCAAGACTGAAGTGGTATTTAAAGGTGATACTGCAGAGGAATTGAGAGAAATATCGCTACACCGGGAAGATATATTACAACTATTTGATAAACTGAATAGTAGCAAATCACCTGGACCGGATGGTATACATCCCAGAGTGTTGAAAGAACTGAAATATGAGATTGCAGACCTGTTATTGGTAATCTGTGAACTTTCATTAAAATCATCTGTAATACCTGAAGATTGGAGGGTCGCCAACGTAACACCAATTTTTAAAAAGGGTTCCAGGGGTGACCCGGGAAATTACAGACCGGTGAGCCTGACGTCAGTACCAGGGAAAATGGTAGAAGCCATCATAAAGAACAAAATTACACAGCATGTAGATAGTCATGGCCTAATGGGAGACAGCCAACATGGCTTTAGACAAGGAAGATCTTGTCTTACTAATCTGATCTGTTTTTTTGAAGGTGTGCATAAACAGGTAGACAAAGGTGAGTCGGTTGATATAGTGTATCTGGACTTTCAGAAAGCTTTTGACAAGGTCCCCCATCAGAGACTTTTGGCGAAGCTAAAAAGTCATGGGATAGGAGGCAGTGTACTATTGTGGATCGGGAACTGGTTAAAAGATAGAAAGCAGAGGGTAGGGCTAAATGGCCAATATTCCCAATGGAAAAAGGTGAATAGTGGAGTACCCCAGGGATCTGTACTGGGTCCGCTACTTTTTGACATATTCATAAATGACCTGGAAAAGGGAATAACTAGTGAGGTAATCAAATTTGCAGATGACACAAAACTGTTTAAAGTTGTTAAAACCCAAGAGGATTGTGGAAAACTGCAGGAGGATCTGGATAAATTGGAAGACTGGGCATCCAAATGGCAGATGAAATTTAATGTGGACAAGTGCAAAGTTATGCACCTAGGAAAGAACAACCCACACTATAGTTACAAGATGCAAGGCTCCACATTAGAAACCACCACCCAGGAAAAAGATTTAGGAGTCATCGTGGATAACATGTTAAAACCCTCCGCCCAGTGTGCAGCGGCGGCCAAGAAAGCAAATAGAATGCTAGGTATCATAAGGAAAGGGATGGAGAATAAAACAAAGGATATTATAATGCCTCTGTATCGCTCCATGGTACGACCGCACCTTGAATATTGTGTGCAATTCTGGTCACCGTATCTTAAAAAGGACATAGAGTTATTAGAAAAAGTACAGAGAAGAGCCACCAAATTGGTGAAGGGGATGGAAGGCTACTCCTATGAAGAGAGGCTAAAAAGGTTAGGGCTCTTTAACCTAGAAAAGAGGCGGCTGAGGGGAGATATGATAGAGGTGTATAAATTAATGAATGGAGTGGAACGGATAAACGTGGATAAATTGTTTACGCTATCAGAATATAGAAGGACTAGGGGGCATGTAATGAAGCTACAGGGTAAACTATTTAAGACAAATAGGAGAAAATATTTCTTCTCTCAACGTGTAATCAAACTCTGGAATCTGTTACCGGAGGATGTAGTAAGGGCTGTTAGTATAGCTGGGTTTAAAAAAGGTTTGGACAAGTTCCTGGAGGAAAGGTCCATAAACCACTATTAAAAAGGGACCCAGGATATCAATGCTTGGCCTAGTACAAGCAATGCAGAACCTGTGTCTTTTGGGGAAACTGCTAGGTACGTATGACCTAGATTGGCCACTGTTGGAAACAGGATACTGGGCTTGATGGACCTCGGTCTGACCCAGTATGGCATTTCTTATGTTCTTATGTTCTTAAGAGTAACCGGCATGGAAAGAATGCCAGGTATAAAGAAGGCTTATACTCATAAGGTACAGAGGGAAAATGTAAGGAAATATGATGATGTGATGAAATGTTTTCAGTGCGGGAAAAGTGGTCACATGCGCAGGGACTGTAAAGAGCGTGTTGCCCTTATCTCAGGGGGAGAGAGAGACCCCGGGGGAGGATTTCTCATAGATGTCCAAGTGGAGGGTGTGAAGGCAGTAGCACTCCTTGATACAGGAGCAGACCAGAGTATGGTCTCACATACGATGTGGCAGGCTATTCTGACTAGTAACCCCTCTGTCCTATGCCAGATACCCCCGAATGTGAAAGTGAAATGTATGCGTGGAACCTCATCTTATTACTCATTGTATGATGTGCTTATAGAGGGACTAGGTACTAGGGAGAAAGTGCCAATAGTGGTAATCCCACACCTTCCCAGAGAGGTGGTGTTAGGAAGGGATTGGCCTTCTTTTCAAAAAGCCCTTAAGGAGAGGCTAGATGAAAGAATAGATCTAGTTTCCACTAGGTCCCAAAGTAAGGTCTCAGGGGCAGGGACAAGTCCGCTATCAGAGCCAAATGAAGTGCCCGAGGATAGGGACATAACCTCAGAGCCAGAGCCCAACCCAGATGAGGAACCCCAAGACATACTTCCCTCTAATGAGGATTTAGTTAACCTTCCTGAAAAGGTTAGGAAGAATAAGGCAAAGAGACGTCAAGAGAGGAGGCAGAGGTCGCAGGGAAGAGCAGACCTGGAAGCCGGGGAGGGTTTACCTTGGGTGCCAGCCGAGCTGGTAAGGAAATTCCCTTCCTTCCCTAAAGAACAGCAGGGTGATCCAGCATTGAAAAGGGCATTCGAGTATGCTCAAGAGGCTAGGACAATTTTACCCAGGTTCTTCTTAGAAGGGGAACTGTTGTACAGGGAGAGTGCAGATCCCAGGACAGGTACTGTACGCAAGCAGTTGGTGGTGCCAACTACCTTTAAATCGGTAGTATTGAAATTGGCGCACGACCACCCCGTAGGCAGTCATAAAGGTGTCCAAGGGACATTGGACCAGGTGCTGGCTCGCTTTTACTGGCCGGGAGTGTTTAAAGAAACAACCCAGTATTGCGAGTCCTGTCCAGCATGCCAGCGGGTTACGGCTGCCAAGCCAAAGCCAGTACCGATGGTTACACCACCCACCATTGCAACCCCAGTGAGGAAATTGGCAATGGATATTGTAGGCCCGTTAATAAGAACACCAAGGGGTTTTCAATATATTTTAGTGATTATGGACCATGCAACCAGGTTTCCATGGGCAATACCCCTGCGCAATATTTCGGCGAAAACCATATCGATAGAGCTCATAAAGTTGTTTTGTGAGATTGGGTTTCCCCAAGAGATCTTGACTGATCAAGGGACAAATTTCACGTCAAAACACTTGGCCATGCTTTGGGATGCCTTTGGGATACGTCATATCCGCACCTCAGCGTACCACCCCCAGTCCAACGGACTGGTGGAACGCATGAATCAATCCTTAAAGCAGATGTTAAGGCGGAGCTTAGGAGGGAATATGGTTGAATGGGACAATGTCCTCCCATTCGTCCTTTACGCGTGTCGTGAGCGCGTACAGGCATCATTGGGAGCATCACCTTACGAGCTGTTATTTGGTAGGGCTCCGAGAGGGATCCTGGATATCCTTAGGGAGCAGTGGGTTGCACCAGATGAAACAGAAGTAGGGGTACCCCAATTTCTAAAAGACCTCAGGAACCATTTAGAACGGACATCCCAAGTGTCTATGGACAATCTGCAGGCCAGCCAACGCCGGCAGAAAAAATATTATGACCGGGGGACTAAAACAAGGAATTTATCCGTAGGAGATGAAGTTTTAATCCTAGTAGCGGACACTGGTCCGAAGTTTAAGGCCAGATGGAAAGGCCCGGGTACAATAGTTGGCCAGGTGGGTCCCGTTTCCTACAAAGTGGAAAACGAAAAAGGGCGCCGCCAAGTATACCACTTGAACCTGCTGAAGCCTTGGCGTGAAAGGTCAGCGGAAGTGAGGTTGGTACAGGTAGTGAGCAAAAGATTCAACTCAGGTGAGATTACGTGCTGTCCGATGAGGACGTCTGCAGCTCGTAATATCTTAAGGAGGGGGATGTGTGACACCGAAGATCTGCCCTGTGCCTTTAAAACACAGAAATCTGCTGGGTTTAGCACAGATTCTGACAGGCAGGGAGATCAAAAGCTTCCCAGTTACCATGGGCAACCAAAGCAGGCTGAGACACGAGGTCTGAAGGCACGCCTAGCTAACAAACACTCCCCAAGTAGTCAGGAGAACAGTTTTCACATGGGCAGGAAAACGCCCCTAAACCTGTATAAAAAACGTGTAAAGCAAACAGAGTTAGATTTGGAGGATCAGAGAGATCTGGAGGAGCTGGATCTGGAAGAGCAGGGAGCTCAGAGAGACCGAGGCAAGCAGGAAGTTCACGAGGAACAGGAAGCTTGGCAAGTAAGAGGAGACTTGCAGGTCTCAGACGGAGGTTCAGAATACTCCCATGCTGACTCTGTTTTATTTGAGCCTTGGAGCAGAAAGCCAAGGAGGGATTTGAAAAGGGAAAGAAAGCTATCTGCCAGCAGAGGGATTAATTACAGGAAACCCTCACCCTTGACACAGGGAGATTTTCCCAGACACAGAGCTCAGTGGAAGGAACGGAAGGCAGCTGGTAAGGAACCATATATAATTGAAAGGCAGAGCTGCTTGAAATACTTGCAACCTTGGGAAAAGGAAAGTAATTCAGTTGAAGACATTTGTATGAGTGAAGAAGATGAATGTGTGTCTCTAAAGCCCTGCAGAAGACTGCAAAGAGAAAAGTCTGTCAGGACCAGAACAGGGCAGTTTTATAAGCTATCTGGTAACTACCTGCCATATTGTGGAGAGGGCTGTGAAGGGAGTTCAGAAACTGACTTAAGGAAGTTCCAAACTCTCTGCCCTAAAGAAAGTAAGGTGGTTGAAGAACCCATGATCACGGAGCCAAGTAGTTTAACTCCTTATATTGAAGACATGGATTGCTCTTTGGTAATGACGGACATAAGTTCTCTGCGCTAGCTGAAGACAAGAGTGCCTTGTAGAGAGCTGAATGTGCACAGAGGAAACTGTCAGCATTTTTTACCTGGTTTCTGTTTGTTATAATCCCTGTTTTTGTTCAAGCGAGAAGCTGTGTTTCTTTTCACCTTCAGTTTTGCCAGAAGTATGGCTACCTCTTAAGTTCTTGTGTTTTGTACTGTTTTGAAAATCCAAACCCCGGGAGGGGAATAAAAATCCTTTTTTCAACCTGACCACTCCATCTCAACTACTCCTTTTTATATAGAAGGGTCAGGCCCAGCAGTGTGTCTGGCTGTCTACGCCCATTCCAGCCACTGCTGGTGACAATAGATATAGATATAGATATATAGATAGATATATACAGGGAACCAATCAGTAGAAGCCTTCTACAAGACTCAGTTAGTCCAAAGGATCATAGGAAGCGACCAGTTGGGTGGCACCACATCATAAGGCAGAGAAAGAGGTCTAGGCTCACTTCCTATTTAGGGATCAGTTTCTGAAGGGGTAGGTGCGGGACACAAATAAGTTTCATGTTAACTAATTAGCATTAAACATAGGGGGGTATTTTAGAAGCTTTATTCATAATTCACATCTGGAAAATCCATCATTTACCCATAGAAATGGAATCCTTGTGGAACTGGTGATTTTGGAAAGGGGCTGAATTTACACGTGGATGTCCTTATTATATACTATACAACTTTCAAGGGGGCGTGTCAGGAGTGTGATTAGGGATGCCTGGGTAGGTCAAACATCGACATTTGCATTCTCCATTTCATATAGGGAATACATGTGTATGACTGCAGTAGTCCATATCAGGATTTATAGCTGCTCTCTGGCATGTGCAAGTGTTTACAGAGGGATTAAGGGGAGTGGATGGGACGTTTAGAAGGGACGTCCACATGCAATCTGGGATGTCTAAGTCAGAATGTCTGAAAAAAAAAAACAGTCACATCCAGTTGCAGATACGATTTCACAAATGTGGACATGCCGCTGCAGGGGTGTCTACGTACACAGAATAGTATTATAGAACTTAGGCATCTAGGAATAGCATTATGGTTAGAGTGGTGGGCTAAGAAGAGAGGAGCCACTGCTGTTATCATTCAAATTGTGCTAAGTCCTAGGGATGGTGGAGTGCTTACCGGCAGGGCCGGCCCGTCCATTGAGCAAGAATGTTTTTTGCACAGGGCCCCGCGTTTCAGGGGGCCCCAAGCAAAAAACATCTTGCATCAGCCCAGCTAGGTTAAAAAAACACAAACCAGCTACTGCTGCCGCTGCCGCCGTGGCAGCAGCAGAATCAACCATCCCGCGGGGCCCCCCCTGCCCTGCAGAGTTCTCCATGCAGTCTCAGCGTCGGCTGTCAGAGCCATGCAAAGAGAGAGCTTCTCCTCTCACGGCTCTGTTAATCCCACCGCAGGGCTGATGCGGCGGGATTAACAGAGCCACGAGAAAGGGAAACTCTCCCTTCATGCGGCTCTGAAAAGCCCACGCTGAGGGAGCTGAGGCCGCATGGAGGACTCTGCAGGGCAGGGGAGCCCCCGCGGGATGGTCGATTCTGCTGCTGCCACGGCGGCAGCAGCAGCAGCAGCCAGTTTGTGTTTTTTTTTTTAACCTAGCTGGGCTGATGGGGGGGATGGGGTTAGGACTGGTAATGGGCTTCCTTGAAGCAGCTCTTACATACACCGGAACCATCTACTGATCCCTTCCTCGCCCCACAGACAAAGCACTGGGACATAGAGGGCATCGCAGCGCCACCCAGGTTCCCCAAAACTACTGTTGGGCCCTCCCAGGCCAGCTGTATTTTTTTTTTTTTTGTAAAGGCAAGTGGCACAAACAGAAGTATTACACGCTAATCCCCTACTTTTTTTTTTTTTAAAACACCTTCTACTGCAAAGGGGAATAGAGTGGGAGCACTGAGCCCAGACTACCCTTCCCTTAATCGGGCTCCTCTGCAGGCCGCGAAACTGGGAGCGTGCGCTTCCCGCGCCCACACCACGAGGCTATGCCTCAACCTCCATCCACGCCTCAGCGCGCTGCAGAAGAAAGCAACCCTCGAGGCTTCTTACCTCAGCAGGCTACGCCGCCCGGCTCCAACACTGCTGGGCTCGCTCTCCGCCCCTGCACCTAAGGTTCTGAGTGCGGGCAAAGTTGTAATTCACCGCGTGACTTCACCGTCCCGGGGAATCAACGTTGACAGACCGGACGTGTGCGCAGGCAGAACCTCTGCAGCACGCCGGCTGTTTGACGCTGTTACTCTGCCCTGCATCCCCGAAACCCGGAGAGCTGTTTTCCCCCCCCCCCCCCCCGGGCTGCGGCCGACAACTCCACAAAGGTAGGGAAGTTTCCGGATTAGGGGAGAGCCTGCTGCACCGTCACATGAAGAGCGCTCAGAGGGCTCCAGGGCAGTGAGCTTCAGTGCCTTCAAAAATTATTTATTTATTTATTTATGTTTTAATTCTAATGCTAACGCAAGACCTAACTACACACTATCCTCAATTGTTCCTCCAGTGAGTCCTGGACCTCGGACTCACCAACCTAGTCAGCTGCTTGGAGACTGAGGTAACTGGCGGAGGAAGGAGGCTCCCCGGAGGATATACAGATGACGTCAGAAAAGAAGGAGGTTCCTCAGTCTCCAAGCTGCTGATTAAGGTAGACAACCCAGAGGTCCGGGACTAGACTGGAGAGACGATCAGGAAATAATTTTTTATTCAATAATTTTATGATTTCATATTATGGGCCATGTATATTAAATGTTAGCATATGCTATCTGCCACTATACCCATAGGAATAACATAGGAACTGCAGCAGAGAGCATGCACTAATATTAGGTAAACATGGTCCTAGGCTTTTCCTATAATTTGTTTCTTTATTTCATGTATGTGTGCGGTTTATTTTAAATGTATATTTTTGTAAATATATAGAATCACCCTGACGTAGGTGATTGTTCACCGAAACACAGTTATGTCGGGTTCTTTTATTAATTAAAGGCTTTATCTGATTGCTGGAGTGATATTCTATGGAATCTGCCTCCATACTCCTGCTGCACTTCCTATGGTTGCCAGTTATCTGTGGGGCTTCTCTCTGGTTTGCTTTTCCTTGTGCCAGTTCTCTCCTCCCCACCAGGAAAGGTTTCAATTGCTTTAAAAGTAAATTTAAAATGGCTTTCTAAGTTAATGCTGCAGAATTTACTGGTATTTACGTGAATACGTGTATATGCAGGGAACAATCCCACATATACTTTTGTGCGTCTATTAGTTAAGCAGTCCCAGGGATGGAATCGCAGAGTTTGGGGTTTACATGTACACGTTGCAGAATGCAGGGTATCTTGCATAACCTGGCAGCTCTCGAGCAGGCGTAAATATACGTGTGCCTGTCGCTACCCGTTGCATGTCTAACTGGTGATTTCAGAAGGGAAAGTGTATGTGTACTTTTTCTTTCTAAAATCGCCATTTTTTACACATATACCTGCTACATCTACTTACGTGGCTAGTTCTAAAATTGCCTCCTTTATGTATTACTTTGACACTGGAAGTAGAAATTCAGGTCAGTATGGGAGCTAATGTATACATTTTTAATTAAATAAAATGAAGTATCCTGAATCTGAAGCTAAGAAGTGCGCACAGCCCCATTGGATCCGTTCTGCCACCCGGCATAAAGAGTTGATGCATGCCGCAGCAGGGCAGAAGCCCCCGGCCAGATGCAGGGAGAGACAAGTGTGTGCAGACCACATAGAATCTGTTCACAAGGATTGATTTTTGCGTGGGACAAGGGGGCACCATCTCGCTGCCTGCAGGAATAGGTGACCACAGATTTAACTAGGAATATCTTTTTTTTCTATCAACAAGAAGAGATCTAAAACAATATATCACCTTGACCTTAAGGAGAGAGATATATGAGTAAGACTGAAGGATTCTCGCTCTTTTCACCTTTCAAAGAACACAAAGGATTTTGAGGGAGTAGGAAATATAAACTAATTGATGCTAGTGATTTTCATTTTATAGTCCCTATAATCTTCTCAGTCCAAATAAACAGAGCATTCTCTGGGCAAAATGGCACGAAGGGTAAGGGTTGATTTGGTGTCTCCCCTCCACTCTTATCTTTTGGGCTTGCATGCTGGCAGACTTACTCAAGGCTGTCGCCTGCCCTCCACTTTTGAGAGCCTTGCAGATATTATTTAATTGTATTGATTCAACCACCCCATATTTCAGTGTAGATCTCATAGTAACATAGTAAATGATGGCAGAGAAAGACCAGTATGGTCCATCTAGTCTTCCCAGTAAGATGGCAAGAGTAGGTGCACCTGCCACTCTGTGCAGGCCACCCCTCCCCATGTCTTTGTTTAGGGGTGACCCCACCGCTTCGTGTAGGACACCCCTATTTGTTGAGAAATTAGATAGTTCAGTTTCTTTTGATTTTATCCTGTTGCTGTAAAGGGATCCACTGTGTCTGTCCCATGCCATTTTGAATTCTGTCACTGTATTTGCCCCCACCACTTCCATCGGGAGAGCATTCCAAGCATCCACCACCCTTTCAGTGAAAAAGTATTTCCTGACATTGCCTTTCAATTTACCCCCTTGCAGCTTCATGTTATGCCCTCTAGTTTTACAGCTTCCCCGTCTTTGGAAGAGGTTTGTTTGTTCATTATTTCTCTTTAACCCTGGAATTACCAGGATTTTTTGCACACAATGAATACCGTTGGGGTCATAAATGACCCCACGACGAATTTTAATTGTTAACCATGAAAATTTTAAACTAAACAGACAAAATATTATTCCAAATTAATTATTTATTATATGAAGGTTAAATGTTTTGAAACTGAATGCTTTATCATAAAATTACATGAAGAAGAGTTGCCGTGAAAGCAGTTTTTGCATGCACTTGATGAACACAGTAAAGTACTACAGACATTTGCATGAGACACAGACAATTTCTGAATGTTCTTTGCAAACATTGCGCTTGCAGGAGGTGCAAACTATGTTGCTTTTCTTGTCGTTTTCTCTGGAACAGCAGTGACACCTTGCCCTTTTCTTTGGGATCCCGACATTGCAAACAGCATCAGTGGCTTCTTCAATGCTGGAAGAAGTCTCGCTGCAATTACTCTGAAGCAGCTGCTTTCCTAATTCCAAGAGGAATAGACGATGTCTGTGCTTTGACTTGGACTGCCATTCTGGATTTAGTGACATCCAAACAATGAAGGCGTTCAAAGCACTGATGTCCAACATGTTGTAGAAGATTGTCACTGGCCAGCGTCTTGTCATTCGTTTTGTGGTATATGTGCGCAACATTTGATCTGCCGTATCTACTCCACCTTTACTAGAATTATAGTCCAAGATCATGCGTGGTTTTTTGTCTGGACGTGTGTTATCTACTTCTTGATCATGCAAACTGCTCAGAAGAACAACCACTTTTCCTTTCTTCGGGCAATAGGAAACCGGAGTGGCGTCATCGTGAAAGGCAAACAGTGAAGTGAATACCTTTCGGCCCTTTGCTGTTACAAATTCTGGAGGTAATTCTTTTCTGTTCTGTCGAATTGTCCCCAAAAGTGTCATTTGTTTTTCTAGCAATTTCCATGACAGGGATAAACTGCAGAAGAAATTGTCAACAGTAACATTTCTGTCAGATCGCATCAATCATTCAGTGAGTTGCAGCACAACCCTTTCACTCTGATTCTGTTCCCTGTTTTGTCCGAGTTCCCTTCCTGTATATACTTGAAGATGCAGAACATATGACGTTGCACTGTCACACAACATCCATAGCTTTATGCCATATTTCCCAGGTTTTCTGGGAATATATTGTCTGAACAGAACACGGCCACGAAATGTAAGCAGTTGCTCATCCACGGTAACATTTTCACCAGGAACAAAGGCGTCACTTAGAGTTGCTTCCCAGGTATCAAAAATGTGTCTGATTGGAGCAAGCTTATCCACGACTTGTTGTTCACATCTGTTGGTTGCATCATCAAATCTGAGAGCACAAGAAATTTGCTGAAAACGGTTATGGGCCATATTTTTGCCGAAAACAGAACGACCATCTTCAAGGTTCTACAACTGAACTATGGATTCATTTCATGACTTGTACACGCCTGAGAGGATCAGAAGTCCAAGAAAACGTTGAAATTCTCCGTCTGTCAAATCTTTCCAGGTGTCGTCATAAATGTGTCTTCCTTGTTTGCTTGTCCACATCATGATTTCATTCAATAAGTTCTTCCTCATGAACAAGTGGAATGCTGCGAGAGGGCCATCAACATTTCATACAGCATACCTTGTAGGACCTTGTTGTACGGGATTGACATTAGCTCTGGCGTATCTTCCATCAGCTTGCTTTATAGGTTTCCTGTTCTATGATGTGGCATCCTTAGATACATAGGCTTCAATGGCAACATTTGTGCTTATAGTTGATGACCTCTTAGCTCCTCTACGACCACAACTAAGATTCCTCACAGATGATACTGACACCGAGGACTCCTGCCTTCTTCCCCGTCCAGCACAGCCTCGACTTTTGCCTTGACCTGTAACTTGACTCTTTGCTGCAGGCGATGTTACCAGCTCAACATTAGTCTCATATTCACTTGGCGACCAACTGCTGTCGCCATCTGAATCATGACTGTCATCAGATTTATCGCCCGAACTTGGCTGATATGCTTCTTCGTTTGCTGTATATGCTGCATCATAGACGACTCAGAGCCGTCACTGTCAGCATCTCATTGCAATATTTCTCTTACTTGGGCAGCTGAATACTTTTGTTTTGACATCATAAACAATAACCTAAAATAAATAAACAAAGATAAAGTTGAATAAAACGCAAAGCAGTTTTACTATAGGTGTACAATAATCGTGATGAACGAGCTGAAAGCCTTTAGATTTCATTGGAAATAATGAGAGAACGTATGATATCAATTACAGAAAATGTGTCATTTTCATAAAATAAGAGTACAAAAATAAATGATACATAATTAATGTCCATTTAACCCTTTATATAGCTACATAAAGTGGTTTTGTATATATTTATCATGTTTTTCCCTGTTAAGAAATTGTTTTAATGTATATCCAAGTTATGATACCTGTTTATTGTAAGCACAAATCACCAAACTGAGATGTGTAGTTTAATGTTCACTGTAAACCGCGCTGATGTCAATAGCGCGGTATAAAAGAGACTTTAAATAAATAAATAAATAAATAAATAAATAAAATAAATACCTTTTGTCAGATCAAAAAATTCACAAAACTGCAAATTGTATCACGATCCAAACCGGACGTAAGCAACTGGGGTAAAAAATGACCCCACTGGTACTCTGTGATGCAATTCATCACTAGTGTCACCTAGCAGATGAAAATTATTCCTCTCATGGCGCAATATAAAGAGAATATTGACATGTGAAAAGTCATAAAAAGATTGCATTCTTGAACAACTAGTTTCCGAGATAACGCGTTGTGAAACTTGCAATGGGGTCACTTTTGACCCCATCGGTACTCCCAGGGTTAAGTATTTAAAGGTCTGAATCATATCTCCCCTCTTCCTCCTCTCCTCCAGAGTGTACATATTTAGGTCTTCAAGTCTCTTCTCATAAGGCTTCTGACAAAGGCTCCAAATAATTTTGGTCGCCTTCCTCTGAACAGTTTCCAGTCTTTTTACATCCTTTGCAAGATATGGTCTCCAAAACTGAACACAGTATTCCAAGTGAGGCCTCACCAGTGGCTTATTCAGTAGCAATAGTACCTCTTCCTTTCTGCTTGTAAGAGGTACTAATGCCACTGTATAAGTCACTGGTGAGGCCTCACTTGGAATACTGTGTTCAGTTTTGGGACAAGCAGCAGACACAGGGCACCTTGGAGATGCATGGTTTCTTGGTGAGTGGACAAAGGTGTGAGACAGTGATGGAAGGCGAGTAATGCATGCTACCCTATGGTGAGGCACCCTAGAATGGGATTCATGTGGGTGTGCATATTGAATCTGAGATGCCCTAACACAGGTGCACAGTCTAATGGGAAATCTGAAGGGCTAGGATGAGAGGACGCCCATAGGGGATGCAGTCACAGTGGAAACATCGCTCAACAGTTGTAGGGGACAGATATTCATAAAAACAGACCAAAGCTGTCAAAACCCAAGATTGTGCATGAGTAGGGCATCCTGGAGACATGCCAGGACCCTGAGCAGCAGGCAAACACCTACATGCTGCACATGGCTCACAAGGAACTGTCACCAGGGTGCCCAGCCACATGTCAATGTCCCGTGAAAGGCACAATCAATATGTCCACCAACTCACCCCACTAGCCCCGACACACTGTGCATATTTTCCATTCTGATGTGTGGCTGTCCCTCTGCTCCCATAGGTAACTGTGGATACCCACTCAGAACCTGGCTACTGACACCTGTGCACCACCCACAGGCCCCACAGGAGGAGCGGTACAGTCAGGGTCACCAGAGGACCAGGACAGTGATGGAAAGGGCATTTGGAATACTCAAAAGCTGTTTCAGATGCCTAGACCCCAGTGAGGGTGAGCTTCTGTATAGCCCGGAGCTATGTGCAGGATATTGATAGCCTGCTGCATCCTGCACAATCTTGTCCTGCAGCTTGGCATCCCCAATTCTGAGGCTGAAGTGGCAGAGGGTGCAGATGCTGCAGGGGCTGCGGATGAAGATGGGATCAGAGGGGGTTACAACAGCAGATGGCATTTGCACTCGCCACAAGGAACAGACTCATCCACGAAACCTTCTAGTGCAAGTAAGTATATTTATTTAACATCAGTGAGTAACATACTTTATGGTGCCCTCTTCTCACTGCCACCCCCAGCTCATGGTCCGGCCCTGGACATTTAGCAACGCGGGCACTGCGTCTCAATGGAGCTGTGTCTAATGTTATGCTTGCTGCATCTTTCCCCTCTCCTGTGAGGTAGCCCATCTCAGCTGGGTTAATGCCATCTGGTAATCCAGTAGGGCTTCTGGAGTGCCCCCTTGCCCAACAACCGCACCCTGGGCCTGTTGTGATGCCAACAGCTGGCAATATGTGCTGGCAATTGTGGTCATGTAGGCCACCGTCTCCTGCATCAGCTGCAATTGTGCCTCCCGGTGATGCTGCTCCATCATATGGTGGTCAGCAATTAATTGTTTTATGGCCTCCATCTCCTGCCTGATAGTGTGGAGCTCAGAATGTATGTCCTTGGTGGAGTGCAGGGTATGTGCTCCCTCCTGTAGCAGTTCCTGATCGACACCATCTGGGCCACTGTTGCCAGGGTCTTCCAGGATTGGGAATGCTAAATCTGCTGCAGCAGGCTTAGCTGGAGCCTACTCTGCTTCCCTGGCAGCCACAGTACCCTGCTGTGCCATTCTGTATCCTAGACTTCCTGGGTAGTCTTCCGCTACAGGAACAGGAGCTCCACCTTCCTGAGCAGCCACAGGTTGGGAAGGTGCAGCCACTGGCTGGTCTGTAGGAGAGAAAGATTAACACTGGTCAGGCCTCAGCAGTAGTCACAGGAATCAGAAAGGTCCTGCATTGAGAGTCCACCAGCCCTGATAGAAGAGGGGCAGGTGGACCTAATGAGGCTCGCTGTCACTTCAACTGTCTCCAAACACCAGATTGCTGTCTGAGTTACAGTCTCAGTGTGCTTCAAACAGTGAAGAGGTGACACATATCACCAATTTATTAATCAGGTCTGCACACATTGCAGGTTTTTGCAGGTTTGGAATGCAGCCTGCAGAAACCTACAAAGGGTGGATGTGCGCATCTGCAAACAGAGTCCCTGCCTGCCCCGCATTCCCCTAGCAAAAGCTACTGGTGGTAGTCAGTCATTAATCTGGTACACTCCTATGAGTAGGACACATATATGCTCACCTCTCTGTACATGACAGGTATTCAGGGTACGGTGAGCACACACTGTAGATAGGCCAACTGTTCCTTACACCTGTGCATACAGAAACATGCCATGATATCTACTGTGGGGTGTAATCCTCTATCAGAACTCTCTACAACTGTACTTTGCAGGTATGAGTCACACTGCCTATGAGTGAATGTCCTGACATTCTTCTGGGTGCCCAGAATTGAGTTACAGACACTGCCGGAGGACATGCCATCATTGGACAAGGAACAGCAGTTGTGTCTATGATATACAGTGTCACAAAGTATGCTACAGTATAAGCACTCCCATAACCCACAATGGAACAGTAGCCCATAGATATGATTCCCTGTCTATAGAAATAGGGGTGAGGGAGGGGAAGGGGCAGGGGTGGCTGTAGCAGCACAATGATGGAGGGGAAGGGGTATGGGAGAGCATACAGAATATAGTATGCTGTGGCTCAGCGTGAGGGAGAGGGAAGGCATTGATGGGAGAAAGAATTCACAAAGTCAACAGCAGTAGAGCTGACAGTTCAGCAACCTGTGCGACATGTCAGAACATTCTAGGTTGATCACACATCAGCCTGGGAGCAAGATCTACACACCCACCTCCAGAAGGCTCAACTGTAGCTGGCGCTCAGGTGGCAGCTTGTTGATTGTAGCACTCTTTTCCTTCGCAGCCTACCAAACCACCCGCCACTTCTTCTTGAGGTCTTCAACATCTCTGTTGTGGTGGTGCGTGGCATTGACCCCCCCTGGCTATGTCTTGCCATCCCCGTTGCATCTTGGATGCAAACAGGGTAGCATGCTCCCGGATGATAAGCCCAGGACCATGGAAGTCTCAGAAAAAGTGAAATTAGCCGTGCATATTCGCTTCAGTGCCTTAGACATCCTTACAAGTCAAGAGCAATGGAGATGGAAAGCTACCCATATAAGGAGTTATAAAATATGCGACTATGATATCTTCTCTGGGGACCACTCCATCTAAACCTACAAGGGAAACCTGTGTAACATTTCCCCGCATGAAGTTGGAATATCAGCGCCCAGACACGCCACCAGAAGCCGCCATAGCCATACAGGATGATAACCGGCTATATTCTGATGGTCTACTCGGTAATCAGAGCTATGTGGGTAAATGAAATATGAACTTACGCGCCGGTTCAATGCTACATGGGTAAATAGGAAATCAACCAAGTGGCACTTTAATGGTTGTAAGTGGGTAAATGGAATATAGCGTGTTGTGTATGGTTAGCGCACGTAACCGGGTACATGGAGAATAATACTGGATGCACAGTTAGTTGTTACAATGAGCACTTGGACTACTGGAGTGTTTTTGGCATGCTACAGGCCCAGCACCATAGCCATCCCAAGGTTACAGTATACACTGCTCAGGGCCAGTCAAACCACTAGGCAAAGTAGGCGGGTGCCTAGGGCAGCAACCTCTGGAGGGCAGCAAATGCTGGCAATTTTAAACTAAATAATTGGTATTGACAGCCAGAGGGTGTATAAAGCTTGAGGTTCGCCTAGGGCTCTAACACTTGGTACCAACTTTAGGGCTGGCCCTGACAGTGCTGTAGAATAGTGCATGCACGTGGCAGCTGCACCATGGCACTGGTGTACACTGGTCAGTGGCCATGTATCATCAGGCCAACATATTTGTAGCTAATGATGTGTGTGCCTGCTGCTATGAGTACAGTGGTGTATGGCTGGAACTGCTGTCTGGGGAGAGGGAACAGGGAGGGTACATGCTGTGTGACCTAGCAGTACAGCACAGGTGTGCACTGCAGTGCTATATGTAGATGGATAGGAGCTGTGGTTGGTGGAGAGGCCCTGCCAATATGATGGGTGTGATGTGATGTGATGGATAACCCTTCACCCCTTCAAATGCACCACTGCTGTATAATTCTTCCTGTACAAATCCCCCCTTTGTTCCTGTTCATCTCCCCTCCCTGTTACTCCATTGTAGATTACTCCTTCCCCTGTAACCTGTTATTCATTCACCATGTAAGTGCTATGGTGGACCTGTTATGGTTTCATAGTTATGTTTCGATGTTGATTGTTAACCGCATTGACTGAATGATAAAGCGGTATATACCACAGATAAAGTCATTAAATAATAAAATATGCCATTTGGCCTGTAGGCTGGGTACACTGAAATATGTGTATGGCATTGTAACTTGATATTGGCCTCCTAGGCAGACCACACCCTTTTGCCCTTTAAGACCTTGGGATGTCTGCATTATTTCTGTAAATGGACTGCCCTTGCTACCCTCCAGACAGTGCTACCCTCACAAAACACACATTTAGCCATGCTGCTGTTCAGGCACAGTGCACAGTTGCTATGTTGTTCTAGTGTACCTGTGATATCCACAGTCCCACACTTGACATAGCATACTGACAAGGTGCTGAGCACATAATGTCCCCCTGACATAGCACCCATACCCTCACATCCAAGACATCCTGGTGATCTGTCCATTGCATAGCAAGTGATGCCTGCCATCCCCATGGTCCAACATGCACAGCCTTCGCAAGGCCCAATGTGGCCCATGCTCAGCAGAGGTGACATGGGGGCCTATTCTCAGGGTGAAGGGCAGCACCACCTCTGCCACACCATTGATTATCATCATCAGTATGGTCAGTCTTGCCACATATGTCACCCATGGGTGGCTGTGCTGCATGTGACAGGTCACAGCCGATAGGAAAGTCTTCAAAGGTTAGGACTTCTGAATTGTGAAATGAGACAGCTGAGTAGAGACATGATAGAGATACATGATGTCCTGAATGGAGTGGAAGGGGTAACTGTAGATCAGTTGTTTATGCCATCAAGATGTAGGGGGACAAGGGGAGACGCAATGGAACAAAAATGTAGGCCACTTAATACAACAATGAAGAGGTCTTGGTCTCACTCAATGCATTATGAAACTCTGCTATTTGTAAACAGAAGATGTAGAAACAGCTGGCACTGTTGCTGGGTATCAAACAGGTGGAGGAGTCCCCAAATAAGTATTTAAGGGGACACAAGGATTCCAGGGCTATGTGGAACATGTATTCCTTTCTCAGCTGCTGCCAGGTACCTGGCTTGGCCATTCCTGGAGACAGGATACTGGGCACAATGGGCCTTCATCAGTCCCAGTATGGCCTTTCCTATATTCCTATGCACTCATGCCCTCACATGGCTGCAACACTCTTACTCTGCCAGTATTTCACCATTTGAGTCATGGCATGTACACCACCTTGGCCTGGCAATGCAACATACTACATGTGTGCAGACCCACAAACCAAAAACTACACAGCACCCCACACATGCCATGACCTGCTAAGTGCAACCCACAATCACTGACATCTATGCGGCAGCCACCCACCTTTGCTGCTGGCAACAATGATGACACAGTGAGCTACAAACATGGAACAAAGAAATCAATACACATGCCCAGAGGCAAACACATAGGCCTAAGAAGGCTTTGTTTGACCAGTGCTGTGAATAATGGCATGTAGAGCCATGGCCTTGTGGGCCAGGGGGACCCTCCCTGCAGCTCAGCAGGGCCTCTGCAATGGCCTGCAGCCCTCTGGACAATTCCCCTGCTGAGTGGAGCACCGCCTCCTGAGGAGGCACACCTCCAGCATTAAGCTGCCCAATACAACTGCATGTTCTGGCTAGGGCACTAGGGAGGAGGCCAGGCCTGGGACAGGCTGCACCACATTTGGGATGGGCAGTGCTGATACTGGCCCATGGTCTGGCTGGGGGACCTGGGTGCCTGCAGTGCCTCCCACTACAGCACTGTCATCCCCTGAGGCCGACAAATGGCATGGTAGGGTAGCCAAGATCAGCTGTGGAGTGAGAGGTACTACTCCACCACAAGCTCCTCCAGAGGCTCCTCCTTGACCTCACATGCTGGCACCCAGGTGTCAGGCTCCCCATCCCCTGGGCCAACAGGGGACAGTGACTCCTCCTCCTCCTCCTCCCCCTCATTCTCCTGCTTCTCCTCCACCTCTTCCTTCTCTGTCACCCCACCCTCCTCCATCCCTGCTTCCTCCTCCTTCTCTGTGCTGTCCTCCTGCTCCTCTGGACTCTCGTCCTCCTCCGCACTCTCCTCCTACTCTTCAGCACTCTCCTCCCCCTCCTCAGCGCTCTCTGCCACCTCCTCCTCCTCTTCCTCAGGAGTGTCTGCCCCTTGCCCTGCTGCCTGTGTTTCCAGGGCCTCCTCTTCATCCTCACTCTCAGAGGAGCTGCTGGGGGCAGTTGGCAGTTTGTCTTGGCTGCCAGATATTGCTTCTGCAGGTGGGCTGACTTGTGCGCCTGTAGGTTGCTGTCCCCTCTGCTGTCCTGCTTCACACAGTTCCTCCACTTCTATGACTGTAGGGAGAGGGATAGTGGCCTAATACATGGGTATAACGTCATATAGACAGAGCAAACACATAGACAAACACACACACACACACACATACTGCCTACTCAGCATGCATACTGCCTGTTTTCCCAATGAGACCACCCATCTGCTCCTCCATGACCTGCACATATGTTCCCCAGTCATGTTGCTGTGTGAATGGTGGGTCTCCTATCATGCTGACTGATCTTCCATGATTGGGTGTGTGGGAAGGTATGGTTAGTGTGTGATGATGCACTGCTTGTGATGTGTGTTCCTGTCTGTTCATTCCAGTGAGTGCACCATACAGATGTGGGCTCCAGTGGGTGGGGTTCGAGCTTGCATGTATGCTCGTACGTTCGACCATTGTAATGGGCCGTCAGCACCACTCAGCACAGTGTTTACATGGGTTTTATCCAGTCTACCCTCACTCACGGACATCACAACAGCCCCCGGGGACACAATTGGCACCCTCGTTCTCATCTATTGTACTGTCAGTCTTGATTAGATTGGAAGCTCTAACGAGCAGGGACTGTCTCTTATATGTGTCTGTACAGCGCTGTGTATGCCATGTAGCGCTATAAAAATGACTGATAGTAGTAGTAGTAATAATTCACTGGTGGCTAGTGGTGTAAAGCATGATGCTGTGTATCAAAGTGACCCGGATTAGGGAAGGCACGAGGTTAGATAAAAAGTGATCTGGATAGCTTGCATTTAACTTACTACAGTCACCATGCTGACAGAATATCAGCACCCAAATTGTGTTCAGCGAGTCACTGCAACTTAAGGTTCTTGGGTACAGCTCTGTCATGGGTAGCCTGATGATCCAGAGAGTATGATAGCCCTCTCCCTCACCACAAACAGACTGGGACATTACAGTTCCACTTGTGGCTCTAACTCACTTGCACAAAGGAATGGAAAAAGCCCATCAGAAGCTGAAGTAACTCTCCCATATAGCTCAACTGATCAACTAAGATAAATTTACAAAAGAGCAAAGCTACCCTGTTTATACAAACCAAAATATGGCTGAGCTTCCATGTTTGAAGCAGGAGAGTGTTTCAACACTATTTTCTTATACTTCCTTTAAAAGACTCCATGTAACGTTTCTTTTTCCATATCTAAACCTCTTTAAATGCATAAGAACATACGATTTGCCATACTGAGTCAGACCAAAGGTCCATCAAACCCAGTATCCTGTTTCCAGCAGTGGCCAATCCAGGTCACAAGCACCTGTCAGGTTCCCAAAAGGTAGACAGATTCCATGCTGGTTATCCCAGGGGTGAGCAGTAGATTTTCTGCAGTCCCCTTTACTAATAGTTTATGGACTTTTCCTTCAGGAAATTGTCCAAAACGTTTTTAAATCCAACTATACTAACAGCTTTTATTACATCCTCCGACAACAAATTCCCGAGTGAAAAATATCTTCTCAGATTAGTCTTAAATGTATTACTTTGTAACTTCATTGTGTATCTCCTAATCTTGGTATGTTTTGAAGAAATAAATGACCGATTCCTGTTTACTCATTGCACTCCACTCATTATTTTATAGATCTCTATTTCCAACCAGCCATCTTTTCTTCAAGCCAAAAAAAACATCTTTTTAAGCCTTTCCTCATAGAGGTATGCTTCCATCCCCTTTATCATTCTGGTCGTTTTCTGGATCTTTTCTAATTCCACTACAGGGGCATTGGAATACCTTTTACTTCGGGGGGCCCAAGCACTACCCCAAGCTCTGCCCCATGGGTGGAGACCCTTCTGCCCTCAAGGATCTGATCTCCCATGGCAGAACAGGAAGGATCTTTGCCACGATTGCGGCCGGAAGGAAGCAGGCTGCCTGCGGTGATCCCATTCCCTACGAGCAGAAGAAGAAAAGCCATGATTGC
Source organism: Ichthyophis bannanicus (assembly GCA_033557465.1). Taxonomy (NCBI): domain Eukaryota; kingdom Metazoa; phylum Chordata; class Amphibia; order Gymnophiona; family Ichthyophiidae; genus Ichthyophis; species Ichthyophis bannanicus. Next base: position 80,754,371 of record CM066037.1, on the reverse strand, counting down.
AGCAAAGACCCTTCCTGTTCTGCTCATGTGGATCTGATCTCCCATGGGCAGCCTGCTGCCTGGATCCATGTGGCCCACCCCTTTCTGACGTCTGTGTTCCACTATATCATTTTTTAGGTGCAACGATCAGAACTACAAACAATACTGAAGATGGGTGGCACCACAGAGCAATACAGAGACATTAAGATACTCTTAGTTTTATTCTCCAGATACACATAAAACATAGATGCATGGAAAGAGCAAAGAGTGTGCCTACCTTTATGTGATCTGTGCATATGCATTCGCAGGGGCCAATGGCGAAAATTCTAGGAACCCCCAAGCAAAATTGTGCTGAGGGCCCTCCATTGCTGCCCCCCCCCCCTTCCGTCAAACTTACTTCAATTTGTTTGCCACGCTGCCTCTTCTCCAGGCCCATTGGGTGTTCCTCTCGGGCCAAAGTCTTGCTTTGTAACTGTTATCACGAGACTTCAACGGGAGGTAAGAGCTAGCGGGCCTGGAGCAGAGACAGCCCAGCAAACAAATCAAAGTAAGCTGCCGCACTGCCATTTGGGCCCCCTTTCTTCCCAGCTGCTCCCCTGCATTGCGGAGGCTGCTTAGGAAGAATTTACCCCACAGCCAATGAAGCTGCGGAAGATCTGTTGGGAAAGCATGCCTCTTTTTAGGTGGTACCCAAATCTGCAACAGGAGACCACACCTTCAAAGGGTTATAGACAGGATGGAGTTGGTCCAGAGCGCAGTTACTAAAATGGTCAGTGGTCATCATCATAAGACATATGGGGATAGACCTAAAGATCTAGATATGTATGTATACTTTGGAGGAAAGAAGGGAGAGGGGTAATATGATAGAGATATTTAAATACCTTCATGGAATAAATGCCCAGAAAATGCTTTGAAGGAAGCTCTGGAATAAAGATTAAGGTGAAAGGGGATAGACTCAGGAGAAATCTGAGAATATATTTCTTTATGGAAAGTGTGGTGGATGCGTGGAACCGTCTCCCAATGGAGGCTGTGGAGAAGAGAACTGTATCTGAGTTCAGAAAGCATGAGATACAGAGGGCCTCTGAGGGAGGGGAAGGGATTGTAGAACTTAATAGCACTTACGGATGGGCCAACTGGATAGGACACGTGGCCTTTATCTGCTGTCATTTTGTAAGTTTCTACATATGCATGTCGTTTATAAAATACGCAGATACGTGCATAGACTACACAAGCATCTTCACACCTCTTTTGAATCAGGCTTAATTCTGCGCTTGGGCATTTGCACACTGTTTGGGCTGGTTCTGAGAACCTATTTTATAAAGGTGCATAAGCAGGTATGTTGCCTGTTTGGACTTCTCACATAGGTGCCCGGGTATAAAATAAGGCTCATAAAGCCCATTCTGTATTCGTAAGATGTTACCAAGAGTTTTCCCTGAGCAAGCCCGGTAGAATCTCTTCATTATCCGCGGTATTCCTGGGGGAAGAGTGCAAGAAACTGCAGCTGGCTGAGAGGTGAGACCTTAGTAATGCTCTTTGACTTCTTAAAATTGGCAGCAGGTCCGTTGGGAACACATTTTATCCTGACTAAAGTCTGCACTGCAGAAAATAAATGTGTCTCCTGAACAGCTAGGGTAAGATCCATCCTCTAGTTCATGATCGCTGTGCAGTGTGGCTAGCATATATCAGCGTGGTACTACAATGTACTATTCCGTATAGTACATTCCAGATATTAGCTCTTCTGTCTGACGTGAAAATGTCAGGCCAAGAAACGCCAATTGCCACTGTACATTGAAGAATGCCTTCACCTGGCATCAAGATGATTTGATGCTGTTGACATAGAAACAACAAGCGTGTGAAGTAAGAAAAACAATTTTTCTCTCCTGGCAGCTTATTTTCTTAGTATCATAGTGGGTGACAGCAACTAACAATTAAAAAGGACCAGCCAGTCTGTCCAATAAAGTAGTTTGGGATGTAACCAGGGTCAGCGCAACCCAACAGGCAAACCAGGGTGCTGCCTAGAGCGTAACATTTCCAGCTGCCACCCCTTTCCGGGACATCCAGCGGTGGCTATATGCCATTTAAATTGCAATACAGCACATACCCAGATGCTCCGGTGCTGCGTTGCTGTTTCTTCTCGCAATGATCTGCTGCTTCCGCCCACCTCATTCAGCCTTTTGGTAGGAGACGGATAAAGACAAGTTTCTCTTCAAAACCTCTCTGTTTAATAACTCGGTTACATAATATAACTCCTCCCCAACCTTCCATATTTGGAAGACAGAAAATTCCTCACACATTTTATAATTCTAACCAGATGCTGCGGCAATTTTGCAAACACAGTTTAGAGATTTAATGGATTATTTCCAATTTCAAAGGTCTTTAAAGACTTGGCTAGGGAGGAAGTATTTCTCAGAAATGGTTTGATGTGTTTGACTTTATATATATGTTTAATATGGCTTTGTACTCCTCTTTTTATGTTCTTGGATGGTAAAAATAGATTATAAATGTTGGAATTAGATTCAATTAATTAAGTGGTATCCCTGCCAGCTAATCGATGGGCACCTATTGAAAATGTCCTTGGAACACTAGGGAACCTGGTGATCTCAGGGTCACACAGAGGCAGTATTATCACATTCCTTCACATTCAGCTCTGGGTGAGTCCTTGTTTTTCAGAACAAAGGATGTGCTCACTGGTACCGGTTGCTTCTGTACATTTCCAGCATTGTGAATCATTGAAATTTCATAATCAAGAGCAATGGAAAATGTGCTAGAGGAAAGAGTGGCGTTCCTAGCCCCCTCAGCCCTAGGATAGGTGCCCCCCTCTGCAGCACCATATATCACTTCCTCCACTCCACCGGGCCCACACTTCCACAGCAGCACACACTCCTCCAGTCCAGACCCATTGGCTCTCTCTCCCAACTGAATTCTCGTAATTCGCAAGACTTTAGCCAGGAGAGAGAGCCAATGGGCCTGCATTCAAGGCCGCGTGGCAAACCATCCAGCAGCTTGGGAACTGGCGTAAATGTAGGCAGCTGGAGTTGCATGTGGACAAGTATTTTATAACCCACACATGCGCTTCGTGACTCCACCCAAACTCTTCCCCGAAAACGCCCACCTCGAGTCAGATAAAAGTATGCCCCTTCTACTTTTGCACATGAAGTGGTTTTATAAGAGGCCTTTTACGTATCTGAATGACTGAGGCCAGTAGCAAAGGATGATTACCTCTTCTTTTTCTTTTCACTTTCTAGAAATTTCCCATGTAGAACTTATAGGTATTTTCTGTGTTGAGGGATATTATTGGGGTATGTTTACTAAACCGTTCTAATGTTACCGGCGCTAGTTGCAGCGATAATGTGAAGAATGCCATATAAGGAGTGGGCGTTCCAGTCCTAAGGTAGCAAGAATATGTATCGCACGATAGAGGGCGCCGTGGCATCTTAACGCGCGTTAACCCTAAGTACATGCCAGCGCAGTGTTAGAAGCTATAATGATGTAGGCCACTGGTTACTGCAATGACTGTGGAAGCAGAGATCATGGGTTTGATCCTGCAGTGGTGTAATCTAAAAAGGCTGTCTGAGGCATTTTCTTTGAATTTAAATCAGTGCTGCCAGCAAAAACACCCTCACAGTGCTGTAACCTAAGGTGACTCATAATATGCCTTATAGGGCGCTTTACAGGGCACCCTACAGGGCGCCTATGAGGCACTTTAGGCTACAGTACTGTGAGGGTGTTTCTGCTGGCAGCACTGATTTAAATGAAAAGAAAAAGCCTCAGAAAGCCTTTTTAGATTACACTACTGCAGGATTGAACCCATGATCTCTGCCTCTACAGTCATTGAAGTAACCAGTAGGCTACATCTCTATAGCTGCTGGCTGGTTACAGAAAGACTGCAAGTCACCACACAAACTGTCTACTGTGGTTACCAGGATAGGGTAAACCCACCCGTACCCATGATGCACTGCAAATACAGAGCAGCAGTCTGCAGCTGATCACATAATGGGGTAGGCACCCCCACAGCACCTAGGCCTGGTAGGGGGAACTGACCGTGTGTGTTACTGGCACAGAGTAGCTACAGACCGTGACATTGTGTGGGTCCTGTGTGCACCCTGAGGGTGAAGTGGGGCACCCAGCACCAGGTCCGCAGCACCTGGTTTGGCTGAGATAGGCTGTGCTGCAGGTCCCTATCAGTGCCAGTGTGTGATAGGTAGTCCTTGCAGACACACCTAAATATGCCTGTGTCCATCTGTATTTCCCAGTCATGTCTAGCCCTTGTGGACTATGGTGCACCCAGAAATAGTGCATATCCTGTGTGGGTGCCATGGTCACATGTTATAGGTGAAGGGGGGTGTTTGAACCCAAAAGCGGATTATGTAGCACCACCCAACCCGCCCTCTGTGGTTTAGGGTGGAGGGGAGGACAGGATCCCCCCCAACAAATCCACATTGTACATCTCTGCAATGGTGGCAGTAGAGAGGACCATCAACCCCAGTCCTGCTGGGGAACAGGCACCCTACAGCGCAGTCGATGCAGATCTGTATGCATCACATAAGGCAATGACAGACAGGTAGAACACTGGAAGAAGCTCAGCTTCCCCCCATCACTATCTGACATTCATCAGCAGGAGGCACAGTCAGTCTCCACCCACTGCACCCTACAAAGTGTTCCAGTCATATATATGCTAACTGTAGACAGTCTGTTAGCTAGTACATAGTACATGCTCCTGGAGGAACTGTGTGCACCCAAAAATGGGATGTGAGCACACACACACACCCCAAGCAGATATGTCAGTGACTGGGCCCTAGAAAAGAGAACCCATTAATACCATTTGAAAGAGAAGCTGTAGAACACTATGGGGGAACCTAGCCATGCCATGGTCACTGCTCAGTCAGGGTGAGAGTGACCTCCCAGCATGACATGCTGTGGCCACCCTGTCCGTGCAGGTGGTGGTCGGGCACTACTATGTCCCAGCCATTGCCCTATACCCTGTGCAGATGCATCCTGCCCAGGCCACCCTGTCCGGGCCATACCCACAGTACCTTGCTCCTCATTATGCACATTGGCAGGCTAACACTGGAAACAGTGCAAGCAGTGTGGGCTCAGTAAGGTGTGGGCAGCCACAATACACTGGATAGACATACACACACTCCCACACCTATGCCAGCATGGTGCAAATATGGATGTTTGTGGCAGCCCTGGCCGCCTCACCATCCTGGGCACAGTGCAGGCATTGCTATGGTACGCAATACTGTTGGGGTCACTCCTCAGGGTAGTAAACACTGTCAGAAACAATAACTGAAACACACTCCACAGATATCAGAAAGGTTGCTATGATGAATCTCTATCAACAAATCGTGTTTAACTTAGGATTTGTTAGCTGACATTAATCATAGCAACCTTTTGATATATGTGGAACGTGTTCCCAAGTGTAGGACGGCACTGCTAAGGTATGCAGGTGCCAGTATTGGGAGATGCTGCTCCACGCAGGGCCCAACAGCCTGACTCTCCATGAGGCTTTGGATAGTGGAGCCGGTGGGTGTGGGTGTTTCTGCCCCTGTTGGCCGCTGCTCTAGGGCAGAGGTTCCCAACTCTGGTCCTGGTGGGCCAAACACTGTTCAGGTTTTCATTCTGTCCCTAATGGATATGCATGAGATACAATTGCATACAATGGGGGGCGGTGCATACAAATGCAGCACAGGCATATTTATTAGGGACAGTATTTATTTTATTTATTTATTTGCAGTCTCTTTTATACCGCGCTATTCGACATCAGTGCGGTTTAGAATGAACTGTGAGGGAGTTGCACATCTCAATTTCGTGATTTGTGCTTACAGTGAAACAGGTATAAATTAAAATAAATAAATAAATAAGTATGAAACCTGAATGGTGTTTGGCCCTCCAGGACTGGAGTTGGGGAACCCTGCTCTAGGGATTGCACATGTTTATGGTGTCTGTGCTCTGTAGGGTAAAATATAGGCGTTTCAGGCATGTTTATTTTATCTGCAATAAAGGTTCCATCTTTATTACCACAGTTAAATACTGGGTAAAATATGGGGACAAGGATGGCAGAAGCCACAGCTGGGACTTGAACCTGTGACTTTCTGCCCCTGAACACACTGGCTGTGTGTACTGCACCACACTGTTGCCACACGGGAATGTCATTCCCTGGGGCTACCATGACTGTTCATCAGGCAGACCTTGTCTATTGCAGTGCACGGCACCCACCTAAATGGATGGATTTGCATGGATTCGCATGGATGGATCCAGCATGGATTCGCCGGAGGCAGGTCTTGTCAGACAAATCTGATTGATTTCTTTGACTGGGTGACCTGGGACTTGGACCTGGGGAGAGCTCTAGATGTGGTGCATTTAGATTTCAGTGAAGCCTTTGACACTGTTCCTCACAGGCGACTTATAGACAAACTGAGCACCCTGGGGATGGACCCTGGGGTTACTGCTTGCGTTAGAGATTGGTTGGGTGGGAGGTGACAAGGAGTACAGGTAAATGGAGTTCACTTTGAGGAGAAGGATGTTACCGGTGGTATGCCCCAGGGATCTGTCCTTGGTCCGATTCTTTTTAACATCTTTGTTAGTGATATAGCGGAAGGGCTGTCGGGTAGGGTTTGCCTCTTTGCGGATGATGCCAAGGTCTGCAGTGGAGTAGACACCCAGGATGGGGTAGATAACATGAGGAGGGATCTAGCTAAGCTTGAAGAATGGTCTAGAATTTGGCAGCTGGGATTTGGTGTTAGAAAATGTAGGGTCATGCATTTGGGCTGCAGCAATCCGAGGGAGCAGTGCAGTATAAGAGGTGAAGTGCTTTTGTCCACTGGGGAAGAGCGGGACCTGGGCGTGGTTGTGTCTGATGATCTTGGGGTGGCTAGGCAGGTAGAGGAGGCGATGGCAAGAGCTAGAGGGATGCTTGGGTGCATACGGAGAGGGATGGCTAGCAGAAAAGGGGAGGTGGTGGTGCCTCTGTGTGGGTCTTTGGTGCGACCTCATTTGGAGTGTAGTGGGCAGTTCTGGAGACCGCACCTTCGGGGGGATGTGAACAGGGTGGAGTCGGTGCAGAGGGTGGCTACTGAAGTGATTAGTGAGCTTCATTATGGAGCATATGGGGACAGACTTAGGGATCTTGATGTGTACACCTTGGAGGAAGGGCGGGATAGAGGTGATATGATTGAGATGTTTAAATGCCTCCGTGGCATAAATGTTCAGGGAGAGAGCCTCTTTCGGTTGAAAGCAAGTTCTGCTATGGAGGGACATGGGATGAGGGTGAAGGGAGATAGTTTCGGGAGTGATATGCGGAAATATTTCTTTACGGAAAGAGTAGTGGATCCATGGAATAGTCTCCCAGTGGAGGTGGTAGAGATGAGGACAGTAACTGAATTCAAAAAAGCATGGGACCAACACAGAGGATCTCTAAAGGTAAAAAGTGGACTGTTGTAGTTGTTGATATGGAAGGACAGACTAGATAGGCCATGTTGTCTTTTTCTGTCATCATGTTTCTATGTTTCTATGTAAATAGGACTTGGCCATGGTCTGGTGTGGGCAGATGCCACTGCCCCCTCCGCCACCAGCACCCCTCTGCTACCATGCTGACATGCCCTTATACCGGTGGTGCTGGTGGTGCGCAGTCCCAGGCCATCCATTGTGCCGGTAGGCAGCTGCCTATGGTGTGGGTTTTCGGGTAGGGGTGCCTACATGGACATGCGTGCTTCCCCCCCGGCACCGCCTGCCAATGTTATGTGCCCTTGGGGGTACCTGATGGGTTATATCCCCTGTGACACTGTGGGACACACACTCGTGCCCATGTTGGACCCTCATCATTTGCTGTCTTGCTGCTTTACAGTTTCAGCATTCCTATGTGCCACCTAGGCATCTGCCTAGTCCGCACTGTGCCCCAGCTGGACCACAGCATGTGCCGCCTGCAGCCCTGTATCCCATTTACAGCATCAGTACAGTTGCCGTCTCCTACATGCCCACTCTGCTGTTGCTGCACATGTGCACGCCATAACAAACCTGCCCAATATAAACGACAACAACCCTGATCACCGCTATTTCAATGTGGGATCATTCACTTTGTAGGGGGACAGAGCATAGACCCTTCCAAACATAATATCTTCCTTTTTATGCTTTGTCAATAGCATTGCTTTATGTTTATCATTAATATCACTATTGGCCAGCTTGCTTATTGGGATTTCAAATGTGGTTCTGGTCATTTTATATGTTTATTTGCCTTTTTGGTTCCTGCACATGTATCACTACTATCACTTTCTGGGTTTCTCTGCCTTTGCTGTACATTGCTGACTGAAATGGTTTCTCTGTCCTGCAAATGTGCCTAGCGAGGTTTTCACTGGCGCTAATTTTCAAAGCTTTATTTCACGGCGTTAGTGTGCATGGATCCACTCCCCGCCCACTCTCCGTCCATTGACCCTTCTCTCCGCCCCTGGGGAGCCTTACTCCACCCTCTGGGGTGCCTTTCTCCTCCCTCTGTGCACCTCACCGCCGCCGGAGACGTTATCGTGCGATACGTAACGTTAAGACAGTTTAGTAAACATACCCCATTGTCTCTCTGGTTGAAATGTTGACCCTTGTGATACTTATGTGACCATATTTCAATATCAGTCTCATTATAAATATATTTTTGTATGGTAGCTGCAATAAGCAAATATATAATATACACGTTCAAATGAAACCCAGAAATGCTGACACCAATGGAAAAACACTTTAGGCTGCAAATTAATATGGAAAGAATAATGCTAATCAATAATGCTAAGTATTGCCTTCTTGTTGATAAACTAATGACAATACATTGGATCAAATATTTTTGGTTCATTTGACTCCATCGATTTTTGGACTTTTTCAATTTGCTTCACACATTTCTTTAAATACATTTTTTAAAATGCTTTAGAACTTTTTAATATGTGCAAATTTATTGTTTGTGCATTAATTTGTAGGTTAATCTGCACAAAATCAATTTCTGTGCACTAAAAATTTTAAGGCACGTTAATGAACCAAATACATGCTAATAAATGCACATCCCTACAATGGAGTAGAATATTTATTTTATAAAGTTTTCTTTTTGAAGGTTTATCCCTTAGCATTTCGCAAAAAAGCAGATGTAACACTATTTAATTTCCAAGGTTAAGGTGGGGGAGCCACACATCTGACTGGTGAGCCTGCTTAACCTCAGAAGATTGAAAGGCCTTTTTTTTAAAGTGCTGTTAAGTCAGTACTGACGCCTGACAACCCAGCTGCCTCTAGGTTTTCTTGGCAATGTATTACAGGTAGTAGATTCCAGGCCTTTTTGTCTGAAGCAATGGAGGGTAAAGTGACTTACCTAAGGTCACAAGAAAGGTCAGGGGGAATCAAACCCTTTATCTTTTGGATACTAGGCAGTTGCACTAACCACTAGGCTACTTCTCCAGGCCTTAAAAAATTGCTGCCTCAGATTATCGGGGTGCATGAGGAGAAATCCTTGCCTCCTGTAGTGAAGAAGGCTGCAGGTGCAACGGAGGGGAGGGGAACAATCAAGGATCACAAAACTAGAGGCTATGACATCAAGAATATCAATGATTTATAATGCAGTAACAAGAAACTGCTTTTAAAAGATTCGCAAATCAACAATTTTGAACTGGATGTTGAAAGAGAGTAGAACCAGTAAGGAGGGAATTTCATAAAGAGTTGAATAAAGTTACCTGCGTATTTTAGCTGGATATGATTTAATAACTACACACGTTAGCCTGCTGGCACGTACTTTCACTAAGGGGTATGTTTACTAAACCGTCCTAATGTTACCAGTGCTAGTTGCAGCGTTAATGTGAAGAATGCCATATAAGGTAGTGGGCGTTCCAGAGGGAAGGTAGCAAGGAATCTGTATCGCGCGATAGAGGGCGCCTTGGCTCGTTAATGCGCGTTAACCTTAAGTTCATGCCAGCGCTGTGTTAGAAGCTATAAATATGTAGCCCACTGGTTACTGCAATGACTGTGGAAGCAGAAATCATGGGTTTGATCCTGCAGTGGTGTTATTTAATAAGGCTGTCTGAGGCATTTCCTTTTAATTTAAATCTGTACTGTCAGCAAAAACACCCTCACAGTGCTGTAACCTAAGGTGCCTCATAAGGCGTCCTATAAAGCGCTCCATAGGGCACATTATAAAGTGCCCTGTCCACCAAGGCATCCTATAATGTGCCCTATAGGGCACCTTATGAGGCACCTTAGGTTACGGCACTGTGAGGGTGTTTTTGCTGGCAGCACAGATTTAAAGTAAAAGGAAATGCCTTAGACAGCATTATGAAATAACAACACTGCAGGATCAAACCCATGACCTCTGCCTCTGCAGTATTGCAGTAACCAGTGGGCTACATCTCCATAGTGTCTAGTACAGCGCTGGCTGGCTACAGAAAGACTGCAGGTCACCGCACAACCTGTCTGCTGTGGTTACCAGGATAGGGTAAACCCACCCGTACCCATGATGCACTGCACATGCAGATCAGCAGTCTACATCTGATCACAAGATGGGGTATGCGCCTCTACAGTACCCCGGCCTGGTAGAGGAACTGACCATGTGTATTACTGGCATAGAGTAGCTGTAGACCATCACATTGTGCAGTTCCTGTGCTCACCCTGAGGGTGAGGTGGGGCGCCCAGCACCAGGTCCACAGCACCTGGGAGGGCTGAGATAGGCTGTGCTTGCAGGTCCCCATCAGTACCAGTGTGTGACAGGTAGTCCTTGCAGATACACTGTGTCCATCTGTATTTCCCAGTCATGTCTAGTCCTCGTTGACTATAATGCACCCAGAATAGTGCATATTCTGTGTGGTTGCCATGGTCACAGGTTGTAAGAGAAGGGTGGTGTTTGGACCCTAAAGTGGATTATGTAGCACCACCCAACCCGCCTTCTATGGGTCAAGGTGGGGGACAGAGTCTCCCCCTAACAGATCTACATCTCTGCAATGGAGGCAGTAGAGGGGACCATCAACCCCAGTCCTGCTGGGGAATAGGCACCCTCTAGGGCAGTCAATGTAGATGTGTACGTATCACAACGGGCACTGGCAGATGGCCTGGAAAAGCTCAGCTTCCCCCCACCACACTCTGACATTTATCAGCAGAGGGCATAGCCAGTCTTTACCCTATAAGGTGTTCTAGCCATACACATGCTAAATGAAGACAGTCTGCTAGCTAGTACATAGTGCATGTTCCTGGAAGAACTGTGTGCACCCAAAAGTGGGATATAAGCACACACACCAAGCAGCTATGTCAGTGATAGGGCCGCAAAAAGAGAAGCTCATAGACATCATTCAAGAGAAACACTGTATAGCAATCTGGGAACCTAGCCATGCCATGGTCACTGCTCAATCAGGGTGTGAGTGACCTCCCAGCATGACATGCTGTGGCCACCCTATCTGTGCAGGTGGTGGTCAGGCACTACAATCTCCCAGCCATTGCCCTATGCCCTGTGCAGATGCAGCCTCCCCAGACCGCTGTGTCTGGGCCATACCCACAATATCTTGCTCCTCATTATGCACATTGTCAGGCTAACACTGGAAACAGTGCAAGCTTTGGGGGCTCAGTAAGGTGTAGGCAGCCACAAAACACTGGATAAACATACACACACTCCCACACCTATTTCAGCATTGTGCAAAGATAGAGGTGGTTGGCAGCCCTGACCACTACACCAGTCCTGGGCACAGTGCAGGCATTGCTAGGGTATGCAGGTGCTAGTACTGGTAGCTGCTGCTCTGCGCAGGGCCCAACAGCCTGACTCTCCATGAGGCTTTGGATAGTGGAGCCTGTGGGTGTGAGTGTTTGTGCCCCTGTTGGCCGATGCTCTAGGGCAGAGGTTGCCAACTCCGGTCCTGGGGGGCCAAATACCATTCAGGTTTGCAGGCTGTCCCTAATGAATATGCATAAGATACATTTTCATACAATGTGGGCACTGCATACCAATGCATCTCATGCATATTTATTAGGGACAGCATGAAATCCTGAATGGTGTTTGGCCCTCCAGGACTGCAGTTGGGAACCTCTGCTGTAGGGACTGCACATGTTTATGGTGTCTGTGCGCTGTAGGGTAAAATATAGGGACATGGTCTGCAGGAGCCACAGCTGGGACTTGAACCTATGACATTTTGCCCCTGAAAACACTGGCTGTGTGTACTGCACCAAACTGTTGCCACAGAGGCAGGTCATTCCCTGGGGATACCATTACTATTCATCAGACAGACCTTGTCTGTTGCACTACACGCCACCCACCTAAACAGGGCTTGGCCTTGGTGTGTTGTAGGCAGATGCCACTGCCCCGTACATCACCAGCACCCCTCCGCCACCATGCTGACATGCCCTTATGCCGGTGGTGCACAGTCCCAGGCCATTCAGTGTGCCGTAGGCAGCTGCCTATGGTGTGGGATCTGGGGTAGAGGTGCCTACATAGACATCCGTGCTTCCCCCCGGGGTACCTTTGGGGTACCCTTTGGGGTACCTTCTGGGTACTGTCCCCTGGGACATTGTGGGACACACACTCGTGGGCATGTTTGACCTTGGTCAGTTGCTGGCTTGCTGATTTGCAGTTTCTGCATTCCTATGTGCCACCTAGGCATCTGCCTAGTCCACCCTGTGCCCCAGCTGCCCCACTGCATGTCCCACCTGCGGCCCCCTGTACCCCATTTGCAGGCTCACCGTAGTGCCCTTTCGTACTTGGGCACTATGCTGTTGCTGCACATGTATCACTACTATCACTTTTCTTGGTTTCCCTGCCTTTGCTGTACTTTACTGACTGAAATGGTTTCTCTCTCCTGCAAATGTACCTCTAATGCGAGGTTTTCACTGGCGTTAGTTTTCAGACCTTCATTTCAGAGCATACCTGGAGCCTCTCCCCGCCCACTCCCCGCCCATTGGCCCCTTCTTTCCGCCCTCTGGGGAGCTTTACTCCACCTTCTTTGTGCCTTAATGCCGCCGGAGATGTTATCGCGCGATAACGTTACATATTGCGCGCTAACTGCACCGCTGTGATGTTAGCACTGTTTAGTAAACATCCCCCTAAGGGGGTGTGCATGGGCGGAATGCACAAGTATGCATGTCAATTATAAAATGCTATAATTTACGCACACTCTTTACAGATCTAGGCGAGGGCATTAAACATAGTAACAGATAAAGACCAACATGATCCATATAGTCTGCCCAGCAAGGTGGCAAGAGTAGATGTACCCATTGCTATATGCAGATCGCCCCTCCTCATGCCTTTGTTTAGGGGTGTATACCCACTGCTCCATGTAAACTCTAAGGCTGGCATTTATTTATTTAACCAGATTTTTATACTGCTTTATCCTAAAATCAAAGCGGTCTACATTGCAACGCAAACTTAAAACTGGGTACAAAGGTTGGCATACAGGGTAGTCAACAGGGTGAAACTATTTACGATTTGCTTGTTTTATTTACAGTTGGTTCATGCTATTTACAGTTTGGGCAGGGTTATCGGAAAGCCATTCTAATGTCCTAAGGGTTTTGGGCGAGAAGACCGATGTGGTTGCTGAAGTAGGTGACGTTCCTGTAGTGCCCCATGAACAGAAGGGTCTTGAGTTTCTTCCTGGGATAAGTTAGCGCGCCTTAACTGAGTGTGTGCTTTTGGCCACTTACTCTAATATTTTGTAAAAAAATGTAGGCACCTACCTTTGGTGTAAAGTAGGTGCCTCCTTCTGAAATCCCCCTGTAAAGCTCTATGTGGAAGGGCATAGTCAGGAGCGGCAGTCAGCTCAGTTAAATCAGCTGGCCAACTCAGCTTTAAATTACTTGGGGATAGGGCTATACCAAGAACCGTGTGAGCGGTGCGGTTGAATAGGGCGCAAGCATAGAAGGGGGCGCTGATATCATCACTGGGCTTCCAGTTACTAAATGTGGCTGAGGGGAGGGGGCACCAGATCCATTCATCACACAGGCTGCATTTCAAGCTTGGTACGGTCCTGCTCCAGGATATTCCGTAACAAGGCCATTTCCAGCCAGTAGCACTCAGTATCCGGCGTCCGCAGAAAGAGATTTAGCTATCCAGTCTGCAGGAATATTCAGCCACTGGCCCGATAGCTAAACCAGCTAAAGATAGATAGGGGAGCCTTTTTTCTGCTAACTTTAGCTGGTTTTGCTTAGCCAGTTAGCGGTTGAATATCGCCACTCATAGGTTGACCTTCGCTGCCGCCTATGCTCCACCCCCAGAATGCCCTGACGCTAAGCAGTCACCATCGGGGCATTTTACTGGATCATGTTGGGATACTCAGCAGCACAAATATGCCTCTCTATGTTTTTAATGTAAGATTTTCATGGAGGCAATGACATACAGTTTGTTACTGTCTAGAAAGAAGGAACTGGCAGGTCAAACACAACAGAATATCAATAAATGAAGCAGGAATAAATGCCCTTATGAGACCAGCAGGGATTATGCATGGCACCAGAGAGAAGGAAATAGTATTTCGTAGCCCAAATCATGGCCACAACCTTCAGATACAGTCAGGACTGTAAGGAAAATGTATAGCACCATATAAACAGGTGCAAAAAATTGGCTTGTCTATTTGTAATACAGTGAAAGATAAGTAGTTCCCAAAATCCTACTTTTAACAAAACAAGTATACTGCTCCTAGCTTTTCAACATATTTATAAATGATCTGGAATTGGGAACTACAAGCAAGTTGCTTAAATGTGCGTATGGCACCATATTATTCAAAGTTGTTAAATTGCATGCAGATTGTGAGAAATTGCAGGAGGACCTCGCGAGACTTGGAGACTGGGCATCCAAATGGCAGATGAAATTTAATGTGGACAAGTGCAAAACGATGCACATAGGGAAGAACAACCCAAACTGTGTACATAATGCTAGGATCAAGAAAAGGATCTGGGTGTGATTATGATAGGCATACACTGAAATCTTCTGTTCGGTGTGTGGTGGCGACCAAAAAATCAAGCCAAATGTTAGGCATCATTAGGGAAAGGAATAGAAAATAAAACAAAGGATATGATAATGCCTCTGGATGGCTCTATGGCATAACTGTACCTTGAGTATTGTGTGCAATGCTGGTTTCTGCACCTCAAAAAAGATATAGCAGCATTAGAAAAGAGAAAGGCGACCAAAATGATAAAGGGGATAGAACGATTCTCCTATGAGGAAAAGCTAAAGAGGTTAGGGATCTTCAGTTTGGAAAGGATGGTTAAGAGGAGATATGATAGAGATCTATAAAATACTGAGTTCAGACTGGAACAGGTAAATACAAAGAGGACAATTCCATTCATTCACGTCCAACCCCCTGTACGGCTGGACAGAATCAGGCATTCAAAGTTAAACCCAATTCTGAACCCTCAGCCCCGATTCTGTCTGGCCATACATCCCAGCAAATACCCGGCTAACTCAGCCAGTCCCGTGAA
The DNA here is from genome assembly GCA_033557465.1 of Ichthyophis bannanicus. Classification (NCBI taxonomy): domain Eukaryota; kingdom Metazoa; phylum Chordata; class Amphibia; order Gymnophiona; family Ichthyophiidae; genus Ichthyophis; species Ichthyophis bannanicus. Next base: position 80,738,990 of record CM066037.1, on the reverse strand, counting down.
TGGAGCCATGGTATCCCATCACCATGGCACCGTGGCTCCATTCATGAGCTGCAATCCTGGCCCGCCGAACCCGGATGCCTGTTCTTCACAGCCTGACCCTCAATCCGGCCTTCCAAGGCCTGGGTTGGGCTGCAGGGAACCCCCTGCACCCCTTCACCTGTGCACTCGGGTCCCATGCCGCAAACCCCCTCCGTCCAAGGGGACTCATTCAAGGTGGAATAAGTCCCCCATCTAGATTCAAGGCCCCAGACGTACAGGGCCGACTTCTGAATCGGCCCTGTACATCCGGGGTCACTCTCCACCCATGCCTTACCCTCGCTCCCACACCAGAACGCCACCTCTCACCCCGTCTAGGCCTCCCTGTACAAACATGCTGTATGTTCGGGAAGGGTATTGACGGGGCCAGTAGGGGGACGCTATTCATGGGACAGAATGATCCCCCAAAGATATTGTTCACTCTTTCAAAAAATAGGACTAGTGGAAACTCCATGAAGCTGCAAAGCAGTATATTTAAAACAGATAAGAAAAAAATCAGGTGGTGTAGCTGGGTTTAAAAAAGATTCAGACAAATTCCTGGAGGAAAAGTCCACATTCTGTTATTAAGGCAGACTCAGAGAAAACAACTGCTGGGGATAAGTAGCATGGAACTGACTATTTTTGGAGTATGTCAGGTACTTGTGACCTGGATTGGCCACTGTTAGAAACAGGACACTGGGCTCAATGGACCATTGTTCTGACCCAGTACGGCACTCATGTTCTTATGCAAAATGAATTCTAAGGGGTATTTGAAGAGTTAGCAACCAACTTACATCATTCAGTCACCAATGAAACCAATGATTAATTAACAACTCCACAATATCAAAAGATAATAGTTAATGAAGCAAAGGTTTTACCTCTGCCAGTCCTAAAGGAAACCATAGATAAATCTTCTGAAGCAAAATGCAAAGTGTCCAAGATGTAGACGGATGCAGGAATACATTCCTTGGAAATACTTTGTTGTAATAAAGAAGGTCTTGCATAGATGCAAAGACAAGAAATACATGGAGTAATATTGTGACCACAAAGATCAGTGATTTGTTTTAAATACTGACTGCCACAGGTAAAAAAAATCCAGATAGCCAGTGGCAATATCCGGATGGAGAAGTGAGCGACTATCTGGATAGAGCGGTGAGGTGCTGGCACTATCTTGAGAGTAACAATATTCAGCTGTTCTCCAGACAGCGTATTCAGGTGGAGCCCAATTCCATAACATGCAAGTCCAGCTCGCGGGCATGTCCAAACTGAAAACAGGCCCAATCTAAACCTAATTCGGCACCTGCAGTTAAAGACACACCCGTGGTTCCGGAATCAGGGACATAGATGTTTCCAGCACAGCACGAACAAAACACTATGGAGCACGAGAGAGGGTATATGCAGCAAACAGCCGAGGATGCCCCTGCGCTCATATTCTGAAAAGATAGACATTTCCAATTCTGCCCATCTCTGCCATATACTAGTGGACGGCCATGCCCCCCTGTAAAACGTGCATCTCCTAAGCTGCTCCTCTCACTGACAGTGTTGTGCTGATTCAAACTGCACATAAATACTGTGACCAACTCTCCTTTAAAACCCCCAGTATCAGTAGGTAGGGTTTAAGCGAGTGGTTTTTCCCCACTGAACAGCTACTTTCACAAATCCTAAAGCAGAGCTTCTTGGGAGATGTAGTCCCTTCGCTGACCAATGAGGAGCAGTTGTGGATTCAAAAGTGGTTCAAGCAAACAAAGGATTTATTTCCCCTCCCGGGGTTGGATTTTTAACCAGGAAACAAGGTAACACAAAACCAGGTACTTTCTGGTATAAGGACAAATTAAAGGTTTTCAACATAAAGGCTTACTTCAGCATAAACACATTAATTTCCAGCATTTCAAGGTAACAGTTCTGTTTCTTCACAGCTGTATGCTTTTAACTCCAAGCAATGCTGCCTTTCTCTTTAAAGCATGAACTCAGCGTAATGATATTATCTCATTAGAAAGAGTTATCGTACAGTCCATTACTTCTTCCTTATTATTTACAAGCTCTGGCTCAATGTCCATTAATTCTTCCTCTGTAACAGGAAATGTTTGTAACTGCAACCCTGGTGCCACGCCTTTCCTTAATGCTCCAGGCTTCACTTGATACTCCTGAGTTAAGTACTGGTTCAAATAAACATTCTCAGTACAGTCCTTCTCTTTACAGCCCCAACTCTCTGGGTAAATGAAATCACTGTAATTATTAGCACCCCAGCCTTTAGGCTTACCTTTAAACCTAGCTGGCAGAGGTTTTCTCTGTGGCTTGGAACTGGCTGTAGGTTCCCAACCTGAGCTGTGCACAGAAGCTTTCAATTGCCTTCCTGGCTTTCTTTCTTTTCTGTACTCCCCAGAATACGGCAGGTAATCCAGACTGCCTTTGCTGTATCCTTCCCTTGGGGTTTCTGTTCTCTTCCTGAAGGGAAGCTCCGTTTCACCCTTCCACGGAGACTCTGTCCTTCTCCTTTCACTGCTCTCTTCACTGCAGCTCTCGTAGCCCACCTGGCTGCCTGCTTGGCTGCTCGGCTCACCTCCTTCACCTCCCTCGCCTTTGCCTCTGCCTTTGCCTTTGCCTAACTCCATAGGCTCAACTGTGACCTCTTTATTAGAGTGAATTCTAGGGTAGAGCTTGACTCCTCCCCCTAACAGGTGTGCTGAATCCACTTGTGACTCATTCTCTAAGTGGTAGCACGGGCGTATCTCTTTCCCTTGTGCTTGGTTTCTGTGGTAACCAGAAGCCATGTGCTCTTGTTTACATCTCAAACCAAAAAAACCCCAATTCAGTGATAAATAAACAGCAAGCAGACCAAAATTACCAAAAAACCCTCAAAAAGTAACGCTTATATTTTTGTCGGATACTACCGAAAAGGGCAAACACTTTATATTTCATGCCTTTCTTTCAGTTGTGTCCATTTTAATTAAACTTTAAAAATTCAGAGGTACTTAGCTTAGCAAAACCATATCTTCTTGCAGTCAGTCATTTCAAAAATCAAGTAGAAGATAAACAGCAATTAATCTCCTCGCACGACGTGCACGTTTCGGGACTGGTGCCCCTGTATCAAGTGCCAACAGAGATAGATCTCCAATATTATAAATGCTGTCATCCAAGTTTTTTCAACCGCAAGCTTTTCTTAACCGTCACAAAACGCCCTTGTGTGGTTCCTGGTTTCAGCAAGCGAAGTCATGTGTTTTCTATGGAATAAGCTAGAAAAATGTCTACGGCACACATCCAAATGGCTTATTCATGTTACGGAAAGACCTCTATCGCTCTTAATCCACAGAAAACACATGACCTCGCTCGCTGAAACCAGGAACCACCAAAGGGTGAGTAAGTAAATGGTTCTTTATTGGACCATTTACCTCCTCGCCCTTGTGTAGTTCCATAGCTCTTAAGACAGCTTTGTGCTGTCTTAGGTTATGTGGAGAGCTGTGCTGAAAACTGCTGCTATCCTGATAGCTAAACTCTGTGCCTTCAAATCTGTGGATCTCCGTGTGTCAATGGCAACTTGCTGAAATCATCGGCACATGTAAGTGCTGCTATTCACACACGACAATGCTTTAAACATGATTTTCTTAGGGGGTTTTTTATCATGAGAATAAGTTATTTTGGGGCAATAAGATCTGGATTTTCCCTGATATGTCATTCAATTCAGTTGAGTGGGAAGGAGTTTCCTTTAATGCCCCAAGAGGTCATAGATCTTGAAGTTGATTTTTTTCCTTCTTTCCCTTATAATGCCTCTGGCCTGAGCGGTATATCAAATCTAAATAAACATAAACATAAACATAAAGATTTAGTTTGTTATGAGAATAACTGTTATGGGCTTGATATTCGGCGAGGCAGCCAGCCGCTTTAGAACGGCTAGCCACTGCTGCTGCACCTTAGACCAGGTTATTTAATGCTGGGACCAGATCCAGCCACCGGCATGGAATATCCGGATCAGCCAGATAGCCCAGAAGCTAGCACAGAAGGGGCAATATTCAGCCACTGCCTGGTTAACTCCAGCGGTGAAAATTAGAACAGCCTTTACCGTGTCTAAATATCACTGCTGCCCAGGTAACCCCAGCTTCCAACACTGGCATGCCCCTGGATGCCATCTAGCATCAGGGTGCCTGGCACAGCACCTATAAATATTCAGCAGTGCCAACTATGTTAGTGTCACGGAATATCCCATTCACCGCAGTTAATGGCCCAATATTATCCATGTGGATGGTAATTTTATAACATGGCATCTAGGTTTAGATGGCAAAAAGGTGCCTATTTTGGCCAAATTTATAAATATACATAAAGTCCCATGTTAGACAGGTGACGCAGAGAGGAAATGGGATGCTCGGGTCAGGACATGCACAATTCCACCAGATGTTTTCCAAGGACTCTGCCAAATGTGGAACCTCTTGTAACATACGTTTAAGGACATGCAGGTCTAAAGGATTTTCCAGCACTTCTAGCGAGAGCAATGATTTCAAAAAGCTACACTTAGGGACAAGGAGCATCCCGCTGTTTCCCAGTTATGCATGGGACCAGTTTTTTAAAATCACTGCTCCTGACAACAACCATTCCCCTAACCCCTGATAGCCGCCCACAACAGCAGCAATCCCATTCGCACTTTCTGACACCACCCCTGCCATAAAAATACCTAAAATCACCCCCCCAAATCAACACCCCTCCATAGTTGTGCCGACATCACCCCCCCCCCCCCCCCGCCCACAGGGCACCCCTGGAAGACCTCCGACCATAGTGACATAGTATGAGCAGGAGCAATCTCCAGTCACCCTTACTGTCAGCTTGACATCTAGTGGCAGAACCACAAGACTACTGCTAGAGGGTCATGGTCCCCATTTGGAACCTAAAAGGGGTCATTTTAAAAGCCTTAGATGTGATTTGGATGTCTGAAAATATGCAAGTGGACATCCAGATCGCGGAGACAACCCCAGAGCCATTTTACAAATGGCTTTTAAAGCTGTCTCTGGCTCAGGGATGTTCAAGTAGGCAGGGGGTGTGGTGGAAGCATGTCTGGGGAGGTTCAGTGGACTTAGCTGTCTCCACTTGACTTCAGAAATATCGAGGACATCTGTGATCCCCAACCAAATTTAGACCTGCTGCAGGCAACGGAAAGTGTTTGTTTTGGTCGTAAAACATCCAGAGGGTGTAGAACAGACAGAGCACAAAGAGCAGCAGTGGTATTTGAACCCTGGTTGCCTTGGTCCTAATCTACTACACTGACCATGAAGCTCTTAGGAATTTCCTTTCTGGGGTATTATTCTGGGGGGATCTATGTAGCTGTCCCTGTAGACGTCCATATTGCGCACATCCACATTTGTGAAATTGTGCCTGAACTTGGACATACCTGCTTTTTTATCAGATGTTCTGGTTTAGACATCCCAGATTGCACTTGGATGTCCTTTGTAAAATATGACTTTATGCCTCAAGAACAATTGTGAATCATTCCTGTGCCCACTCCAGCACCAGAGACCCCCAGTAAGAGCCGGAGGTGGGATCAGGAGGAATTGAAGAAGGCTATTAGCTGTTAGTGGAGTTGATTGGAGAGGGGTATAGTTATCAGTGGTGTGATCGGAGGGGGATACGGATGTCAGCTGTGGACCTGTCCTTTCAAGCCAAAGTCAAACATTTCTACTATCGATGTTTATTTCCCTTGAAATCCGGATGTATATATCAGCTTTCTAAAATTCCTATTTGTACATGTAGCCCACTAATGCAAGTAAATGGTGCTATATAAACAATTGGGGGGGGGGGGATATTCAAAATGATTAACATGGGAGGTGCTCGATTTCCTTTCTTTTTGTGCCTGAACTGTCTTGGATTGGTTCTTGGTCCCTGCGTCTGCGCTAATTGGTGCAGGTTTCAGAGGGCTATTTAAACAGCTGCCCCACTGCGGGATGCCGAGGTGCTCGATTTCCTTCCTTTTTGTGCCTGAACTGTCTTGGATTGGCTCTTGGTCCCTGCGTCTGCGCTAATTGGTCCAGGTTTCAGAGGACTATTTAAACAACTGCCCCACCGCGGGACGCGGTCGCAGGCGCGTGCCGTGTGTGCATGCCCGAAAGGGCGTGACCAAAGGGGCAGGTCCCGCCCCTTTGGTGCCCCTTTGGTGCACATTGGTGCATGGATTGTGAATCTGTAATGGGGAAACGTAAGAAGAGATATCCGCCGGCTGCTCAGATGAAGGCAGTCAAAGTAGTTGGCCCAATGGGCGCCCATATACGTGTGGGTGAGTCTCCCGCCTCTGCTCAGATGCCTAATCCAGGAGGTGAAGATCTATCTACTGTGAGTACCTCTTCTTCCGTTTGTTCTCCTAATGATCGGAGTTTAGCTCCGCCTAGCCATGAGTCTAAATTCAGTCCTGGTGAGACCGTTCCATTGGATCTTGGGGAGCGGTTAGGGACTGAAGTAGCCCTGCTTCCTGTTTCATTCTTAAAGATTGATTCACCTACGCCGAGTCTTCCTCCTCCTCTGCTGTCAGTGATTACATTTGCTTCTGTGGGAGAATCCCAGGCCCCACCATCCGATGTATCTCTGCGTGATATATGGGCTGTTGTTACACGTATGGAGGTGGCTCTTAGTGCTTCTCTACAGAAGATTTCTGATTTCTCCAAGGAAACTGTTGTTAAATGGTCGAATCATGAATCTAGACTTTTATCTTTGGAAAGATTGTTTGCTGTGCAAGGAGTCTCGGAGTTCTTCTCTTCAGCGATTGTTGGCAAAACATTCTTTAGACTCTTATGCTCTTCATCAACAAGACGAGATGTTGGCGAACTCTTTGTGGTCAAAGAATTTGCGGTTTTTAAACTTTCCACGAACTCACTATCTTTCTCCTGTAATACTTTTTAAAAAGTACCTTAAAGAATTATTTTTGTTTAATGATGCTGATTCTATTGGTCTATCAAAGATTTATTATGTTCCTGTGGGGAAATTAGTTAATGTAGAAGGGGTGGGGGAGCCGGATGTTCAATTTGATTATTTAGCTTCCTCTACTTTAGATATTTTGGGATTTTTGGAATCTGCTAGTGATGAAATACTGTCAAGAGCTACTTTATTGGTTACCTTTATATCAGAGACAGACAAAGATAGAATCTTACTTGCTTATTTCTTTAAAAAAGCTGAGAAATTTTGTGGCCAACCTATTCAGGTTTTCCCAGATGTCTCAAAGGTTACACAAGAGCGTCGTAAGGCCTTTTTGGAGGTCCGCCCTTGTGTATTAGCTCTTGGGGGTTTGTTCTATTTAAAATTTCTGTGTAAATGTCATATTGTGTATCAGGGTAAACGATATATTTTCTTTGAGGTCGATCAATTGCTAGAATTTTTGAAGAGCAAGGCTTAAAATTGCTTGTTTAATTTATTCCTTGTTCTCATGGCTTTGTTAAAGGAGCTTATTATTTAGTATTACTAATAGCCAATTTTTTTTTTTTTTTTTCAGTACCTTCTTGATGTGGACTTGTTTAATGCTGTCATGTGTTGTGGAGTTTCTATGATGTATGGCTTTTTTTTCTTTCCTTTGTAATGTAAATTTTATAAATAAAATTTTTTTTAAAAAGTGATTAACGTGATTAGTGCCGCTGAATATCCGTGGGTGCCGCCGCTGAATGCCCCAAAGCTAGCCGGCTAGTATTGGGGTGTTCAAGGGAGGACCAGAGACAGCTCCCGTCCAGTTATCACTAAGGATCAAAGGTTAGGCACCTGAAAAGCTGGCCCAATTTTCACTGCCAAAGCTAACTAGGCAGCGACTGAATATCACCGCTACCCTTGTAGCTTCTTTGCTATCCAGCTGAGCGAGATATTCAATGCCGGTGGCCAGATATGGCCTCGGCATTGAATAGCTGGGTCTTTCATTCAGAGGTGATGACTAGCTACTTTAGCAGCCTCTGCTGAATATCTGGCACTTTGTTTTGAGGAATTTTAGGGGCATGTTTACTAAAGGCTGTTACCTGCTACCACAGGCATAACGCAGAATTATCCAGCAGTGGTAGCAGCTAATGCAGGAGGAATGCAGATCTCGCAAGCACTTTCCTGCGATATCTTCATTTCGTGTAGTGGATCCGTGGGTGGAGTGGAGGGGGAGGATCATGGCAGGGAGTAGGCGTGCCGATATTCAGCAGCCATCGCATTCGGCTTCAATGCCTGGTTCGTATCAGTAGCTCTCACCAGTGCCCTTCATTCATAAATTCCATAAATCTCTGTCTTTGTGATGACACAGAGGAAGAGCCCATATACACCAGAGAGGCAGCCCTATTCTTTATGAGTGCCACAGGCAGAGTATTTACTACATCAGCTACATTTCAATGCTATAAACACCATGGAAACTGTCCCCATCAGGCTCTTCTGTTACAGGAAACTGAGACCGAGCAGAGATAATGGGAAGATGAAAGCAGGGGTCAATGAAGGAGTCAGACAGAAATATACTTTGGTATACTATGGAAGCAATAGCAGAGGAGGCCCAGAAGGCAAAGGTGCCTTATGCATACAGAATGATATAGCTGAGGGCAGAGAATAGAGAGATTGGGCTCTTAACGCTAAGGAAATCAGTTCTGTGATGACGCATCTTAGAAGTCACATTATTTAGAACGTGATGCTTTCAATGCTAGAATGAAGTCAAGGCACATTTTAAAAAAATGAATAGCATATCCCATGATGTTGAAAATATTGTCCATGAATCAAGAACATGTATTGTATAAATTATATTCTTGTAATTCATTGATTTAGTCAGCACACAGTCAGTGGAGCAGAAATGGGTAAATAGTACATGCAATAGTTAATCTTTGAAAACTTACTTCAAGGAAGCCATTGGGAAATGCAATTTAAAAAATAATCTGATCTATTATACATCACGGCTGCAATGTTTGTTCTTCTAGCTCCTTGCATGACCAGAAGGAAGATTTACGGAAACGCCTCTCCTACACGGCGCATAAACTGGAAATGCTTGAAACAGAATTTGACTCCACGCGCCAGTATCTGGAAACTGAGCTGAGAAGAGCCCAGGAAGAACTGGAAAAGGTTACTGAAAAACTAAGAAGGTTAGCTGCTGCTTTATCAAAACTAACATAATTAGACTGGTCTAAAGGTCAGAGATAGTGCTGCCCATTGCCAAGCATGTGCTTTGGACAAATGAGCTTTATTGGACACAAACTGGTCAGCAGGGAGGTTGTGTTAGTGTAGGTGCAAGCTCTGTGATGTTCATTTAGAAAGGGCGGGAGGTCAGTTTCGGGTCCTCAGGTTGACTGGGGAAGAAGTATTCAGAGCTTTGTGGGAGGAATGGAGTCAAAACCATTGTACATCACTGACAGACAAAGGGGGCACTCATACTGAGTTCTAAAAGGAGCCATTGTCTGTAGCCCCTGCCCAAGGACTGTCTCCACAATTGGTTGACCATTTTAAACAAATTAATGAAATCCCAAGTACTTTGTGAATGAAAGCTCATAACACCAGTGCCAAAGAGAGGCTGATTTCAATTGAGCTTGATGCGCTAAGGAGCAGGAGGGAGAGCTGGGCTGAAGGCACCCTAAGTACACACAAAGCGGTCATTTTTATAAGGGTCATGCAGAAAGTTACATGCTATTTACGCACATAAGTCCCTATTTTAAAGGACTTAATGGGCATGAATCAGCACTTAAGCGTGCGCGTAGGGTCATCGCTATTCTGTAAGCATGAGTATATATGTCATCATGCGTATTTTTGCTAGTGGTGTGCACGGGGGTAGCACTTGGATGGAGCTGTGATTTGCGTGCATACGTTATAGAATACTATGACCTACACATGTTTCTGTGCTAGCCTAGGCATGCGCTGCTCCACCTGCTCTAGGGAAGCCATAGTAGCTGCAACTAGGTTCAGGTGTGTCTGTACACTGCTATTTTATTAAGTAAAGCATGCACATGCTTCACTTTATAAAATAGGTCCCAACTATTCAGGCGGCAATACAGGTTGCCTGCACAAGAGTTTCTAAAATCAGCCTCAAAATATGCTCATGTAACAGTAAAGAATATAGAGCCCAATATTCAAAAGGCATTTACATGGTTTAAAGCCCAGTAAACCATGTAAATGCCTTAAATTGAGATGTTCAATGGCACTTACACAGTTAGTGCCATTGATTATCCCCTTCTAACTCCCCTATGCTCCCCGATGCTATCCAGTTATCACCAGGGCATGTTGGGTATATTCCGGGGCGAAGTGAAGTTGGCGACAAGCAATAACTGGACAGCAGCGATATTACATGCTGCCTGGTTAGCGAACTGTGCCAAACAGATAGGCAAGGAAAACCCTCGCCTATCTTTCGGCACAGGAGCTAGCCAGACAGCATGAAATATCGCTGCTGCCCAGTTATCTAATGCGGCTTCTGGCGTATGCGGCAATCCCCGGGCCACATATGACCCCGGCATTGAATATCCGGGGTTCAGGGACAGCGGGCAGGACCCAAAAGAATATCAGGCCCAAAGTGTACATAAAAGGAAGATTTGCAAATTTTTTCACATTAACTCCAGAAAAGGGGTCATTTACTAATAGCATGTGCTAATTACTCTTAATGCAGATTATTTTCTGTAGGGTCCATTTTCTGCAATGCAGCCTGTGGCAAATAGCGTACACTAACAGCATTTGCACACACTGGGGCATTTACTAAACTTTGCTACCCTTCAGCATCTGCCAAGTGCACTGTGCTGACATTTACTGCAGGATGCTGTGCTAATGAGCTTATACTAACTGGTTAGCACATTAGTGGGCGGGAACAATGCAAGTTAGGAACATTAAATGGGCAGCGATGGTACATCGCAGCTAGCATGGGCTTTATGGGCATGCACTGTGACTGTTGCTATTAACACGCTGTGCACTTAATGCGACCTCGATGCCAGTTAGCGTAGTGCCATGCTGTTAAAGCAAGCTATTGGCGTGGGGGATGAAGGCATATGCCGATAAACATTAACAAAGTTCTCCGTGCTGATGGCGCATCACAGTCGTGCACTATGGGCACTGCCTTTAGTAAACTTGTAAACCCCCCCTCCCCCCATTAGTAAATGTCACCCTATATGATCAGATCTTCATTTTTGGTTCAGAATTTTAGAAGGATGTCCTTTCTATGTCCCTACTCCTTGCAATAGAATGATGTATGTTGACATTTGCACTTTTCGTCAATAAATTGAATCAGGAGAAATTAATTATCACAATGTCAGGAACAGCTGTCTTCTTAGATGAATGACTCAGATATTTCCTGTGCATGCAGAGACCCGGCAACTGTGACAATATCCACGATTGCATCCTAATCTTAGAATAAATTTGGGTGGTATTCCTCTCCTATCCCTCTCCACACTCTCCACTCCCACAGAGAACATGGTTTTGACCTGTTCATCTGACTTTCTTCTGACTTGATTGAAAACACAGAGCAGTATACTGGAAGAAAATAAAAATATGGATTTTTGCCAGTTTCCATTTACTTTGCTTATGATGCAGCTACAAATCACTGTAGAGTATCTCTCAATGCAAGAAGAGCAGAGATGTCAGTAGCGTCTTTATTAAAATAATATGCTTGGCTAAATTATTTACTACAGGTAGGGATTTGTTCAGTAGTCGAGAGATTCTGCCTGATTCAAATATACTCAAAAGATAACAAAAAGGATTTTAGGAAATATTTCCTTTACCGTCTGATCCATTATAACAGGATTCCACCATATAACCATTACTGCAGACTTCATTGGCCTTTACAATCAATACATTGGCAGGTGAATTGAAAAACCAGCTTCCAACTGGTTAAAAATGAGAAGGTCCATTTCAATATGGGTGAAAGTGCCACTGAATATATGCCATTATGATATAGTTTGGGTACAAACTATATCATAATGATAGAACTGATCAAATTGGTGGAGGGGTTGCGCTCTATGTTAGAGAGGGCATTGAGTCAGAAAGGATTAAAGTTCTGCAGGAAACAAAATTTGCTGTAGAATCTCTATGGATTTAAATTCCATGTAAAAAGGAGAAGGCGATGGCAGTGGGGGTGTACTATCGACCACCTGGCCAGAATGAACAAATGGATGATGAAATGCTCAAAGAAATCAAGGAAGCTAACAAAAGTTACAGCACAATAGTAATAATGGGTGATTTCAATTACCCCGGTATCGACTGGGTCAGTGTCACGGCAGGACATGTTAGGAAGATAAAGTTCCTAGATTAAATAAATGACTGCTTCTTGGAGCAGCTGGTTCATGAACCAACCAGAGGGGAAGCCATATTGGAACACCAGATCTGGTGCAAGAGATAAGGGTGTTGGGGCCACTTGGCAATAGTGATCATAGCATGATCGCATTTGATTTAATTAGTGGAGGAGGAATAGTAAGGAAATCCACAGTACTACTTTTTAACTTTTGAAAGGGAGACTATGATAAAATGAGGAAAATAGTTAAGAAAAAACTAAAAGGAGCAGTTGCAAAGGTTACAGACTTACATCAAGCTTGGGTGTTGTTGAAAAATACTATCTTGTAAGCCCAGACCAGCTGTATTCCACGCTTTAAGAAAAGTGGAAAGAAGTCCAAAAAACTGCCAGCATGGTTTAAAGGTGAGGTCAGAGAGGCTGTTGTTGCCAAAAAAGCATCTTTCAGGAAATGGAAAAAAGAGCCAAACGACGAAACCTGGAAACAGCACAAGCACTGGCAAGTTAAATTCAAGGCATTGATAAGGCAGGCAAAGAGAGAATTTGAGAAGAAGCTTGTTGCGGAAGCAAAAACGCGTAATAAAGACTTTTTCAAGTACATTCGTAGCAAAAAACCTGTGAGAGAGTCAGTTGGTCCATTAGATGATAGAGGGGTTAAAGGGGCACTAAGAGGCGACAAGGCGATAGCGGAGAGACTGAATGAATTCTTTGCTTTGGTCTTTACTGAGGAAGATGTAGGGATGTTACCCATGACTGAAGTGGTATTTAAAGGTGCGGAAGAATTGAAGGAAATATCAATACATCAGGAAGATGTATTACAACTATTAGATAAACTGAAGAGTAGCAAATCACCTGGGCTGGATGATATACATCCAAAGATGTTGAAAGAACTGAAATATGAGATTGGAGACCTGCTATTAGTAATCTGTGAACTATCATTAAAATCATCTGTAATACCTGAAGACTGGAGGATAGCGAATGTAACACCAATTTTTTAAAAGGGTGGTCCGGGAAACTACAGACCGGTGATCCTGACGTCAGTACCGGGAAAAATGGTAGAAGCCATCATAAAGAACAAAATTGCTGAACATGTAGATAGTCATGGCTTAATGGGACCCCAAACAAGTGTAACGTGATGTCACTTCTCAGAGCTGTATAAACTGTCCAGTTAAATATATAATTCAGCTCTACTTTTTACCCTTAAGATGATCTATAATCTGTAACTCCTTATATTATAACACCTCCTTAGCTTCTTATTTCTATGCAACAGGGTCTCAGAATCAGAATGGGGCGACTTACTGAACACACTGTGCGTGTGGGAAAAGCGCCCGATACCTCACATCAATGACCCTTTTTAGTTGCTTATTTTTGCATTAAAAGCTAAAACGGAAGTTTTGACACTCATATTTATAAATTAAATATTATGTATATAACGTTTATCTGAGGATGCTTATCTGAAACGCGATGAGCTTTTCTCCCAACGCCTGAGTAATGGCGCCGTAGCGTTTCACAGTCAAACGTTTCTTCAGGGGATACTCATCAACTCCAACTTGGCATCAATCCTCATTTAAAATCCCGTACTGTTTGACTGTGAAACGCTACGGCGCCATTACTCAGGCGTTGGGAGAAAAGCTCATCGCGTTTCAGATAAGCATCCTCAGATAAATGTTATATACATAATATTGAATTTATGAATGGGAGAAAAGCTCATCGCGTTTCAGATAAGCATCCTCAGATAAACGTTATATACATAATATTGAATTTATGAATATGAGTGTCAAAACTTTCGTTTTAGCTTTTAATGCAAAAATAAGCAACTAAAAAGGGTCATTGATGTGAGGTATCGGGCGCTGTTCCCACACGCACAGTGTGTTCAGTAAGTTGCCCCATTCTGATTCTGAGACCCTGTTGCATAGAAATAAGAAGCTAAGGAGGTGTTATAATATAAGGAGTTACAGATTATAGATCATCTTAAGGGTAAAAAGTAGAGCTGAATTATATATTTAAATGGCTTAATGGGAGACAGCCAACATGGCTTTAGACAAGGAAGATCTTGTCTTACTAATCTGTTATGTTTTTTTGAAGGTGTGAATAAACAGGTAGACAAAGGTGAGTCAGTTGATCTAGTGTATTTGGACTTTCAGAAAGCCTTTGACAAGGTCCCTCATCAGAGACGTTTGGCAAAAATAAAGAGTCATGGAATAGGAGGCAGTGTACTATTGTGGATCAGGAACTGGTTAAAAGATAGAAAACAGAGGGTAGGGCTAAATGGCCAATGTTCCCAATGGAGAAAGGTGAATAGTGGTGTACCCCAGGGATCTGTGCTGGGTCCGCTGCTTTTTGACATATTCATAAATGACCTGGAAAAGGGAATAACGAGTGAGGTTATAAAATTTGCAGATGACACAAAACTATTTAAAGTTGTTAAAACCCAAGAGGATGGTGAAGGAAAGAGGTGTGGGGGGGGGGGATTAAAATTGTAATAATTATACCATGTAAGGAATACTGCTGTATACAATGTTTCTTTAAGTATATTATGATGATTACAATTTGTTGCAGTTTTTAATAATAAAAAGATTTAAATATAAAACCCAAGAGGATTGTGGAAAATTGCAAGAGGATCTTGATAAATTGGAAGACTGAGCATCAAAATGGCAGATGAAATTTAATGTGGACAAGTGCAAAGTTATACACCTAGGGAAGAACAACCCAAACTATGGTTACACGATGCAAGGTTCCACATTAGGAACCACCACCAAGGAGAATGATTTAGCTGTCATTGTGGATAACATGCTAAAACCCTCGGCCCAGTGTGCAGCGGCGGCCAAGAGAGCAAATAGAATGCTAGGTATCATAAGGAAAGGAATGGAAAATAAAACAAAGGATATTATAGTGCCTCTATATCGTTCCATGGTGAGACCACACCTTGAATATTGTGTGCAGTTCTGGTCGCCATATCTTAAAAAGGATATAGCGTTATTAGAAAAGGTTCAGAGAACAGCCACCAAAATGGTAAAGGGGATGGAAGGATACCCCTATGAAGAAAGGCTAAAAGGGTTAGGGCTCTTTAACCTTGAAAAGAGATGGCTGAGGGGAGATAAGATAGAAGTCTATAAATTAATGAACGGAGTGGAACGGGTAAACGTAGATTGATTGTTTACATTATCAGAATATAGAAAGACTAGGGGATATGCAATGAAGCTACAGGGTAAACTATTTAAGACTAATAAAAGAAAATATTTTTTCACTCAACGTGTAATCAAACTCTGGAATTTGTTACTGGAGGATGTAGTAAAGGCTGTTAGTGTAGCTGGGTTTAAAAAAGGTTTGGACAAGTTCCTGGAGGAAAGGTCCATAAACCATTATTAAGAAGGGATCCAGGATATCAATGTTTGACCCAATACAAGCATTGTTGAACCTGTGTCTTTTGGGGAAATTGCTAGGTACGTATGACCTAGATTGGCCACTGTTGGAAACAGGATACTGGGCTTGATGGACCTTGGTCTGACCCAGTATGGCATATCTTATGTTCTTATGTTCTTATCCAGATAAGTTAACTTTAGATCCAATCAAATCTGTCATATCATGGCTAATGTCTACAGACCTGCAACATCCTAAACTCTATCTTTTCTTAACCAGATCAATTTGATGTGACCAACAAATTGATAGAACAAAATTTAGCTAGTCTATGGGGTGGGGTTTTAAAAAGATAACGATTGTTTTCTTGGACAAATTTTTTGAACATCAACTTAACTGTACAGTCGGGGCAGATTTCCCATTAGGCAGAGTGGGCAGCTGCCTATAGGTGCCTTGTGTTTGGAAGACGCTCTGCACCTTTCAGGGGTTTGGGTCAGCTCAGGATGAGAAAGATTCACTCAGGGAAGGGGGAGGAAACACCATGGATTGTTGTGCATCTTATGCTGTAGCTTCCAAAGGGGCCCATTCCTACTCCTAGAGGCACGCCTGGGATAAATTCAGTCCCATGTGTGGTGTGTGCATAGAGTAATAGCATTGTTATCTAAACCAGTCCTTATCAACCCAGTGCTCAGGATACACCCAGTCAGTCATGTTTTCAGGACATCTCCAATATATGTGCATGAATTAGGAATTAGATTTGCATGCACTGCCCTTATTGTGTGCGAATCTAGCTCCTGCATATACATTGTAGATATCCTTGGAGCCGGCCCCACAGTTGGTTCAAAGTGTTAACACTCTAGACAAACCTTAAGCCTTACACCCCCTGCCTGTCAAAATCAATTGTTTAGCTTTGAATGCCCTGCTCTTTGCCATTGCCATCTCCACCAGTCCTCCCCCCCCCCCCCCACCCCTCCCAGGGCAACTACCTTGTTTGCCTCGTGGTTGGGCTAGCCCTGGATATCCTGAAACACCGACTAAATAGGCATGTCCCAAAGAATGGGGTGAGTACCCCTGAACTAAACTGTTCAACATTTCAATTTGTCAGTTTTCTAGCTGTGTAGTCATCCACTTTGGTTTTATTCAATAAGAAGCTTTCTCATTTGTTTGCAATTTATTTTCTAGAATATATTCCTTTGCATTTATAATAGTTATATAAATGATGTTGACTTATTTCCCCCTCTCCTTTTTCTCTTTCCCTGTCTCTTATTATGTTGTAATCCGCTATGATGGCTCTAGAACCCTCTAGAACCCTTTGGCTGTATATCAAATACCAGAAATAAATTATGCAGAATTGAATATATACTACCTTTCATGGACAAAATGAAGTGGTTTCCAATATAGAAAAATGAAAAAACAGCCAAAGAATACAAATATGACTAAATAAATAAATAATTTCAATTATTTTGTTTTAAGACAACAGCACACATAAGTGCCACCAATTAAGATGCCGAGCTCCTAAAGTCAGGGTAGCTTAGCCAATAAGGAAGGCTAGGTGGTTGCCTAGGGCAGCATCTTATAGGGGGGAGGGGGAAAGAGCATCCTCCCTCCAGGAACAATCCTGTAATAATGCATGATCTGACATCATGTTTTTAAATATTAAGCTTTGCTTTGCGAGGTGGTGTTGGGGTGATCATTATTGTTGGTTTTGTCAGAATCTCAGATATGGGAGCCTAGGGGCTTGAAAATTAAGTAAGTGGGACATAAGGCTGAAGGTTCGCTTAGGGCACCTAGTACCTAGTGCATCAGCTCTGCTTCAAGGCTAAGCCTAATTGCCCCCTCAGTTTCTCCTCTGAAGTCCTGGTCAAAACAAGCAGTCCGCTGACAACTATACATGACTCAAAGAAGATGCAAAGGTCAGTGGATGAATTTATACGTATTCCCTGTGCAAAATTCAACGTACATGTATATTTTATTTGCACTTTCCAAACCACACCCAGAATCTGTGCATCCCATGGCATTTGTATATGTACATAGAAGTACTGCAAAAGAAGAATTCACACGTGTCTATGCCACTGTTTGCACATGTAAATAAGAACATAAGATATGCCATACTAGGTCAGACCAATGTCCATCAAGCCCAGTATTCTGTTTCCAACAGTGGCCAATTTTGTTCTACTTTAGTCATCTGACTTGACAACACTTAACAACAACAGTTGAAAAGGCCCCAGTGTGTTTAAAAACAGATCTAAAACCTGCACCAAATTTTTAACCGAGATCACCATATCATTATTCATGGTTTTATCGTGATTCAAGGAGGCTATATTGAATTCCAAAACAGAACAATTCCATCTTCTGAGCATTCACAGTTCCTAACTACTAACAAACAGCAGCCTACCATGGGCAACCAAATGATGGGACCAACAACTTGATGTTATCTGCATATGTATAAAAAGGCAGCCCAAAGGAACGAATAATCTGTCTCAATGGTTGTAAAAACGTAATGAACCACAGGGAGGAGAGTGAGGATCCTTGAGGAAATTCACCTCCCTCCCCCAATTAGAAGCCTTCCCCTTTGAATAGTACCCATTGAATCTTATCCAGAAAGTTATTTCTTTAAGAAATTATCCAATCCAAGATAATACCTTCCCCATAAGCCCCAATTTTCTACATCTTAAGAAAATTTTCTCTTAGTCTACTAAGTTGAAAGCGGATGATAAATCCAATGATACTAATAATACTGACTCATTTCAACCCACATGACAGTAGACAACATCTATTACAGCAGCCATTAAAGATCCCATCACCGGATGAAACCCAGACTAGCCTGTGTTATCTTTAATGCAGCACAAAAGACAGTGAAATATAAAAGAATTACAGATGAAGACAGAGAAAAGTAACCTTCCAGAACTAATCACCTCTTTAATATATGAGAGATTGAGAATAGATAACCATCTTTTTTCCTGTTTCAACTTTTTGTCTGGTTCCACTGCCATCCCATGCTTTCGGTGAAGTACAGGTTTAACCTCAACTGGTCCATGCATCCACGGTCCATGACTAGCATATGATACTTAACTGAGCTGGCACCATATTAACATGTGTTGTTGGGGAAATATTACCAATGCAGTGGGGTGAATTTTCAGTGACTGATGATTTATCTGTATAACATTATGCATCTTTTGAGCATTTGAACTCACTGCTGCCAATGCTGCTGTAACTTATCAGACGTGAACACATAGGGCCAGATATTCGGAAGGGTACCTGCTAAATGGATAAGCCTGGTTGACCATGATGTTCAGCAGCAGAATCTGGGGGTGCGTAGATCACTTCAGTACTATCTGGATTGTGCCGGGGCGATTGGAAGGCAGAGTCAGGGCGGAGCAGAAATTATAGCAATTTTCAGCATTCCTATCCAGATAACCATCTGCATAACTTAGGAGAGCAAAAAGGTTATTCTAAGTGTACGTGGATAGCTACGTATCTAGATAGGGAGTTGAAAATCACCGTTATCTGGATAGCACTAGCCGGCCAGCACTGAATCGAGATATATGAAATCTCTTGGCTTTCCATGATCTGTCCTCCCAGCTGCACAATTTTCCAGAAAATGTGGCGATTAACACCTTCTCCCTCCCACCAAGTGTAAAAAAAAGTGTGTAGCCTGATAACCCTTCATAGCAGATCTCAAAAAAATGTAATCACAATTCTTTATCCTCCTCTCTGGAACCTCCCCCCCCCCCCCCCCACCTCCACATACAAAGTCTCTTTATGATAGGCCAATGTGAGGAAACTGACTTACTCTACTGACCCAGTAGATTGCCAGAGCGACACTGGATGTCAAGCAAATAGAAGATAGGTTTATATCCTCCTGCAAGCTTTGAGGGTGGTAATTTAAAGGGCTCAAGATATGATGTGGGACAATTTTTGATATACAGTAAAGTGAGGGGAGAGGGATCAGGATCCTGACAGGCCACCTATCAGGCAAGAGGGGACTGGCTCATCCATGTATTGTTCTCAAGATCAGGAAGAAAGAAGGAGAAACTGGGGGTTGTTGGTTCCCATATTTTTATTGAGAGCAGTTGGAAAGGAAGGGTTGGACCCTGCAGTTTAATTGTGATTGGGAAGGAAGATGGGGGATCAAGAAGGCTGTCAGGCCCTGTATTTTGATTCAGATTGAGTAGGAAAGAGAATAGATGGTTGCTTAAGGAGGGAGAGGGGTTTTTTGTTAAAGAAAGGACTTAGCCAACTACTGATTTAGGCAACCAAGTCTGAGCAGCTAAGTGTAAAGGAAGCCTTCTGGTCACAGGGAAGTTCATATCTGAAGGGCCTTCATAAAGAAAGTTACTGTCCGGGTTCTGCTCAACTCCTTCACTCAGCCAGCATACATTCTTATCTGAAGGGAAAGAGTTCTCCAAGGGGGAAATGGAAATCCCTTCGAGACCCTACTGCACAAGTCCAAAGAAGCTTTTCAACACAGATTGGGGTGTTCCAACTTACTTTACAGAGAATAAAGTGTCACACAAAACAGTATCCCTGAAATCATCACAGACTATGGACAGTGCCAGGGTGACCCAGCAGATGAATTCAGGCAGAGCGGCAGATCTGAGTAGCGGTGATTTTCAGCACTGCTATCGGAATGACTGTCTGGATAATTGTGCTGAAAATTGCCCTTATCCAGATAGTAGAGACGTTCGCCGGACATACCTGGATACTCAGCGCCGAATATCTGGGTATATTTTTAAATGCCACAGCCAGTATTTAAAGGGAAACACTGAATGATTCTATCATCTCTGATATTTGTGTCTGTGATCCCAATATGTCTTGCAATAGGCAGAAGCCTCCAATCTTGGGCTCCTATCTCAGTTAACAGAACGCAATGGTTTCATCCTTTCTCACTGGGATCCTATTTCTCCTCCGAACCCAAAGAAAATTGTCCCACAGCACCTTCTGCAGTTCAGGCTCTGTTCTCCTCTTTGTGACCCCCAAGCCTGATCTCTGTCATCTCCCCAAAAATCAGGTAGAAGGGTGGGTAAAACCTCTGTCTTGCACACACTCTTCACAAATACAGGAGTTTAAGAATGAAGGGAGATTCTGCACTGGACACGAAACAAAACAAATGATCCAGTACAGGGCCAATGCAAACCACAGAGCCAAAAGCAAACCAAACAAGCCACATCACACACCAGGATTCCAGGGTTATACAGTATATGAGCAGAAACAAAGTAGTCATCCCACGATGGTGGGGGGGGGGGGGGTGGGAGGGAGGAATGTTATAACAAGATGACGGGTACGGGGTCCCGAACACAAAGCATGCTGGAATGGGAAGGGCCCTGAAAGGATACTTACATAATTAATACAATTTTGGCTGCCTGTTGTTGTTAAGTGCTGTTGAGTTGATGTTGACTCCTGGTGACCCTGTGAAAGGTTGTGACTGTCCCCTGGGTTTTATTAGATTACCAGGCCTTTTTGCTGTGAAATAAGCCTACAGCACCTGGTATTCCAAAGTGCTCTCCCATCCAAGTACTAACCAGGCCCAAACCTCCTTAGCTTTTAAGATCTGATGAG
Organism: Ichthyophis bannanicus; assembly: GCA_033557465.1. Classification (NCBI taxonomy): domain Eukaryota; kingdom Metazoa; phylum Chordata; class Amphibia; order Gymnophiona; family Ichthyophiidae; genus Ichthyophis; species Ichthyophis bannanicus. The sequence goes on along the minus strand of CM066037.1, from coordinate 80,717,890 downwards.
ATCAGGCACGCTCGAGCTGCCTAAATTAAGAAAACTTTCAGCTGAGCTTAAGAAATCTGATCTCAGCATAAAATGTTCTCAAATATAGGGATAATTTGGATCAGTCACTTATCCTTTTTCTTGGAAATGAATCCTCTAAAGAACAAGAAGATAGAGGAGCCACCACCTTGTTATATTCAGTAGAGCTGGTGACAGAATAAAGTATCATGGTGAGTATTTAAGAAGCTGAACTCCAGGATTTCACATAAGTAGTGTGCTGCAGGATCTATCTTCAGTCTAAAATAAAAACAATGGGGTATGTTTATTAAACTGCAGTAACATTATATACCGCACGTTAGGTAATGTTAACGAGTGTTAGGTAACGTTAATGCTCGTTAGGTAATTTGACGCGCGATATGTAATGTTAACATGCAGTAATGTTACAAACTGCACGAAAGCGTTCCGCGGCGCGGTACACACCGCAGAGGGAGGAGAGAGAGCGGAGAGCAGGGGTCAATGGGCGGGGAGTGGGCGGGGAGAGGCTCCCTGCACACTAACGCACTGAACTGAAGGGCTGAATCCTACCACGAATGAAAACCTACCATTAGATGCACATTTTCAGGAGAGAGAAACCATTTTGGTGTCAGCACTGTACAGCAAGGGCAGGGAGCACAAGAAATGTGATAGTAGTGCTCCATTTGCAGCAACACCATAGTGCCCAAGTATGAGAGGCCACTATGGCAATGGTGTAAATGGGCCATAGGGGGCTGCAGGCGGAACATGTAGTGGGGGCAGCCGGGGCATAGGGCAGATCTGGGTGTCGCCCAGGTGGCACATAGGAACATAGAAACTGGAAGTGTGAAAGACAGCATCTGACAAAGGCCAAACACAATATACAAATACATTGTCCACAATAGCCAATGGTTGCCAGGACAAAGACAGGACATCCCCACATCCATCCCACCACCATGTTGAAGGGACAGAATGTTGTTAGGCGGTGATTGGGGATGGGGTTGGGGATGTCCATGTATGCCTTCCCACCCCAGACGCCGCACCGTAGGCACCTGCCTACCTGAACAGTGGATGGCCTGGGACGGCGCACAACAAGCACCAACAGCATATGGTTATAGCATGGGGGGGTTCCATGCTGGAGGGGGCAGTGGCACCTGTCTGCAGTGGATCCAGACCATGCCCTGTACCAGTGCGTGGTGTGCAGTGCAACAGAAAAAGTCTTGCAAAGGAGACGTAAAGGTATGGCCCAGGGACTGCTGTGCCTCTGTGGCCTAACTGTGGTGCAGTACACACAGCCAGTATGACTCAGAGGAGAGGGCCACAGGTTCAGGTCCCAGCTGCAGACCCTGCAGAACACATCACTAACTTTTGCCCTACTACGTAGATATAACAGAAAAACAGGAAATGTCTGGCTGAGGAGAGGTAAAGGTAGTTCCAGGAACTGCTGGGCCTCCATGGCAACACCGTGGTGCAGTACACACAGCCAGTGTGTCCAGGAGCAGAGGGTCACAGGTACAGGTCCCAGCTGCTGGAACCTGCAGAATACATCCCAACATTTTACCCTACGAAGCATATACAACATCAAACCATGAAATCCCCACAGCAGCGGCCAACAGGGGTAGAAACACCCACTCACACATGCTCCACCATCCAAACCATGCTGTACAGGCAGGCTGCTGGCTCCAGCATGGAGTTGCAGGTAATATCACAGCACCACTGCTACCTTAAATGTTGGCAGTGTGGTAGCCAGGGTTGCCAAACACCCCTATCATTGCACAGTGCTGCAGTAGGAGTGTGTGTGTATATGTCTATCCATAGTTTTGTGGCTGCCAACCCCGCCCTCAGCCCACATTGTCCAACTGTTACCAGCATTAGCCTGCGAATGTGCATAATGAGGAGCAAGGTAGTGTGGGTATGGGCCAGATAGGGCGAATTGGGCAGGCTGCACCTGCACAGGGAGTATTGCAATGGCTGGTACACTGTAGTGTCTGAACAACACCTGCATGGACAGGGTGGCTACAGCATGTCGTGCTGGGAGGGCAGTATTGCCCTGACTCAGCAGTGACCATGGCATGTCCAGGTTCCCACATAGTCATCTATACTACCTGCCTCCAGTGATACCTGTGTGGCCCCAGTTCTGGGGCCCAATCACTGACATACCTGCTCGGGGTGTGGGTGTGTGTGCGTGTGTGTGTGCGTGTGCGTGTGCGTGTGTGTGTGCGTGTGCGTGTGCGCTGGCCATCCTATGTCTGGGTGCATGTGTATTCTCATTGACCATGTACCACAGACTGGCCAGTGGCATGTCTGCAGTTAGTCTGTGCATAGTGAGAACACCGTGTATGCTGGTGCAGTCTGACAGTGTTGTCTGACAATGCATGGCAGACTGTGGTATGGGGCAAGTGAGGATTCACACGGCAACCCCACATTAATGCTGGTCTGCCAATGCTCCAGTCACAGGTATGTCTCATGCACACTAGCCGTAGAGGAATATTCTTTGCCATCGGGATCAGGCTTGCTGGTCCCACAGCCAGTCCCGTGGCCTCAGGCACCTGTCCCTCCACACCCCCACCTACAAGATGGGTGTTATGGGGCCCATGGGGGCACATAGTGTATACCACTCTGAGCAGTAGGGGGCCGTGGTACATAACCCTCATAAGACAATGGACACCCCTCTGTCCTGCTAACAGGTGGCCATGGCAGCCAGACCTTAACACTGGGTACACACTGATCTGAGTGGTCTCTGGTCCCAGGGGGACACCTGTGACTGTGTAACACAGATGGGCACAGAGGTGCCTTTGGCGCACTGCCTGGGACACCTGCCACACACTGGGATGTGCAGCAGGACCTATATGTAGTACCACATGTGCTGCAGACCTAGTGCTCGGCAGCCATCCATACCCTCAGGGTGAGTATAGAACCTGCACAGTGGCAGGGTCCGTAGCTACTCTGTGCCAGTATCACACACGGCAGTCCATCTTACCAGGCTGCGGTAACAGAGAGGTGCAGACCCCATTTGTGGATCCTCTGTGGATCACTGTTTGGCATGTGCAATGCATCATGGGTGCTGGTGCGGTTACCCTAACCTGGCGCACAGGCAGACGGTCCATGTGGTGACCTGCAGTCCCTCTGTACCCAGGCATTGCTGTACAGCAGGCCAGAGAGGTATAGCCTACTGTTTCATACAATGACGTTCCAAACTGTGTCCATGGGTTCGATCCCCTATTGTTCCCCCCTCCCATACGTGCCAAACTCAGATATCTTGCATGCCTCCAACACCATCTTTTTGCAGATATGTGCTGCCAGCCCATAAGAGACTCACCACAGTGGCGACATTCCTCTGGTCCAGTTATCTGCGTCTGTCAGCTGAGTAGAGTCTGGACTGCATGTGCAGGCTGCCACCACAGGTCATGCACTGTGAACCTGTCCTGCATTGTGCTGCTACGTTGCCTGCCTCACCTGTACCTCTGCTGTATGGTATCATCACACCTCTGTCCCCCCCTCACCATAACCATCCTGGCACCCCAGACGCCCCTGGGGGACACGTATGCCCACCATCTTCCACCCACTGCCCTCCCAGTACTGTGCATTGCCCACACCCAGTGCTGTGGTACAGTTGCCCACAACATGTATGTCACTAGTACTGGCAGCCACATGGTCTGGCCGCAAATATGGCATGTCCAGGATCCTCCAGCCCTCATCCTCAATCACCTGTGCAGTGGCAGTAACCCATGGCCAATCAGTGTTAGGGTGACATCAGTATCTCTGGACATACATAATGCATGCCAACCTGAGGCACCTTGCAGGCCGCAGGGCAAAGTAACCTAGGGCACCGTGACATTAGTATGCCACTGTGAACTATGGCGAAAGATCCCAGGGAGCCCACGAGGATGACCTGTCCAGGTGTGCCCATTACGGTGCGCTGCCTAGGGACCCCAAGAAGGTGCTGCAGAAGGTGCCTCACAAGGCACATGATGAGCATTTTATACGGCACCGTACAATATGGCGTCCAGTAACGTGTCTACTAAGCTGCCATAGCACAATATATTATAGAAGAAACCCACAAATGTGCCATGTTCGGAAGCGCGGTATTTGGCAATGTACAACGTGCTATTAGGGCTGGGGAGCCCCAGGACGCATTCCTTAGTGTACCGTTGCATAAGGCGCGCACCAAGGTGCCGTAATCAACGCTAGCCCAACACGCGCCTGAGACCCAGATGGCTGAAAGCCTGACACTGTAATGTCAAGCCTCAATGCCCACAAGAATATGGTCCATCAGAGCAATATAACGTGGTATGTGTAGCGTAGTGGTTAGGCAATATGTCAGACTACAATGTCCTATGAGTTCACATCCCAGAAGGGAATATCAGAATGGGAATAAGATGGGTATAGGGCATGTCACAAATACAAAGACTAGTTGTACTCAGATATAGAAAAGGATACCTCTAACAAGCAAATAGACCAACGCACGCCACAAACGGAGGTTACGCGCGTGGTTACACACGTATGTATGCGCAGTGAGAAGCACACACTGTGCAGGCGTGTTTTTACTGCGTCATATGAGGTCTGGTCACATACAGCAGACAAGATGGCTGCCAGGTCGAGAAAGCCTGCTTTCACCCACGCAGACCTGTATCTGCTGGCAGAGTTAATATGCCTATGCCAGGAGTGCCTATTTCCAGGCTCCTCCCATAGGCAGGACCTCAGCAGAGTGAGGAGGGCCTGGGTGCACCTCACTAGGCGATACAATAGAGGCTCAGACTACCCACATGAGGTAAGTACATGGGGACAGGCACCCAAATCTAGGACTTTAAAAAAACACCTGGTAACCAACACACATATCAGACACACACAGCAAGGGAAAAGCAGGTGGCTGTGTGTCCAAATGGGATCAATGTAGGCCTCCCTCTCGATGCTAGCAGATCTGCCCTGTCCCCAGGGGGCTGCAGAATCCATTACAGAGATATATTATCCATCCCATTGCTATGGTATTTGCCTCTGTTGCAATGTCACTGATGTGCCCTATCCCCAGGATGCCCAAGGCCCACTACTGAGGCCTACTATTCATCCTGGTGTTATAGTACCTGCTCTTGTTTAGGTTTCACAGGTCTGCTATATCCCCAGGATGCTGCAGGCTTCATTACAGAGGTCTGTTATCCATCCTGGTGTTATGGTACCTGCTCCTGTTTAGGTTTCACAGGTCTGCCAAATCCCCAGGATGCTGCATGCCGCACTACAGAGGCCCACCATTCATCCTGGTGTTATGGTACCTGCTATTGTTTAAGTTTCACAGATGTGCCAAAACCCCAGGATGTTGCAGGCCTCATTACAGAGGTCTATTATCCATCCTGGTGTTATGGTACCTGCTCCTATTTAGGTTTCACTGGTCTGCTATATCCCCAGGATGCTGCAGGCCTCATTACAGAGGTCAATTATCCATCCTGGTGTTATGGTACCTGCTCCTGGTTAGGTGTCACAGGTCTGCCAATTCCCCAGGATGTTGCAGGCCGCACTGCAGAGGTCTATTATCCATCCTGGTGTTATGGTACCTGCTCTTGGTTTTGTCTCTCAGGTCTGCCAGACCCCCAGGATGCTGAAGGCCTCATTACAGAGGTCTATTATGCATCCTGGTGTTATAGTACCTGCTCTTGGTTATGTCTCTCAGGTCTGCTATATCCCCAGAATGCTGCAGGCCTCATTACAGAGGTCAATTATCCATCCTGGTGTTATGGTACCTGCTCCTGTTTAGGTGGCACAGGTCTTCCAAATCCCCAGAATGCTTCAGGCCGCATTACAGAGGCCCACTATCCATCCTGGTGTTATGTTACCTGCTTTTGTTTAGGTTTCTCACGTCTGCCAGACCCCCAGGATACTGCAGGCCTCATTACAGAGGTCTATTATCCATCCTGGTGTTATGGTACCTGCTCCTCTTTAGGTTTCTCACATCTGCCAGACCCCCAGGATGCTGCAGGCCTAACTAAAGAGGTCTATGATACCTCCTGGTGCCATGGTACCTGCTCTTGTTTAGGTTTCACAGATGTGCCAAATCCCAAGGATGTTGCAGGCCTCATTACAGAGGTCTATTATCCATCCTGGTGTTATGGTACCTTCCCTTGGTTATGTCTCTCAGGTCTGCTATGTCCCCAGGATGCTGCAGGCCTCATTACAGAGGTCTATTATCCATCCTGGTTTTATGGTACCTGCTCCTATTTAGGTTTCACTGGTCTGCTATATCCCCAGGTTGCTGCAGGCCTCATTACAGAGGTCACTTATCCATCCTGGTGTTATGGTACCTGCTCCTGTTTAGGTTTCACTGGTTTGCTATATCCCCAGGATGCTGCAGGCCTCATTACAGAGGTCTATTATCCATCCTGGTTTTATGGTACCTGCTCTTGGTTATGTCTCTCAGGTCTGCTATATCCCCAGGATGCTGCAGGCCTTAATACAGAGGTCTAAGATCCATCCTGGTGTTACGGTAGGTGCATTGGCTGATGTGTGCAGGCCACTCATATCGCTATGTTGTGGCTGGAGCCCGTAGGGCATATAGCGGCACATCCCCATGGCACACTCGGGTGCGGCTGTTGCTGTGTGCAAGGGCCACTGGTGAGACACATGATCATCGCCCACGCCAGTGCATACAGTGGCACATGGCTATGCAGTCTGTGCATATATTGGACAAGGGTTGCAGACAGGTTGATTGGTGTAGCAAACATGCTGACAAATGGTGATGGAACCAACCAGGGAAAGCTCAACACTGGATGTAGTGCTCGCCAACGGTGATAGTGTGTCGAATGTCTGCGTGAGTGCCCCTGTGAGCAACAGCGACCATCACACGGTGTGGTTTGAGATAAAAGCCATGGTACAGGCCAATCATAGCAAGCTCAAAGTCCTAAACTTCAAATACACTGACTTCAATAAAATGGCAGAGTACTTAAAGGAGGAGATGACGGGGTAGAAGGAGATAAAGGAAGTGGAATTGCAATGGGCTAAACTAAAGAAGGCAATAAAAGGGGCAACAGATAAATATGTAAGAAAAGTAAATAAAAACAAGAGGAGAAGGAAACCTATTTGGTTTTCCAAAGAGGTGGCTGCTCAAATAAAGGCAAAAAACACAACTTTCACAAAATTCAAAAGCTTGCAAACAGAAGAACACAGAAATGAATACAGGATCCAAGTCAAAGAGTCTAAAAAAGTAATAAGGATAGCAAAATCAAAGGCAGAGGAAAGGATGGCTAAAGATGTTAAGGGTAGCAACAAAACTTTCTTCAGGTATATTCGGGAAAGGAAGAAGATCAGAGTTGGAATTGCAGGACTCAAAAGTGCTGGGAAAGGACTCGTGGAAAGTGACACTGAAAAAGCAAAATTGCTAAACAAATACTTCTGCTCTGTTTTTACTAAAGAAGATCCTGGAGATGGACCAGCTGTGACTCCCAAATATAAAAATGGGAATGAAGTAGATACCACACCATTCACAGAAGACGAGGTGTTAGAACAACTTGCTAAACTGAAAGTGGACAAAGCCATGGGACCGGATGGGATACATGCCAGGATACTGAAAGAGCTCAGAGAGGTTCTTGCAGGACCGTTAAAGGATGTCTTCAACAGATCCTTGGAAACAGGAGATGTTCCTCAGGACTGGAGAATGGCTGATGTCGTACCTCTACACAAAAGTGGTGACAGGGAAGAAGTGTCAAACTACAGGCCCGTGAGCCTTACCTCGGTGGCGGGAAAAGTAATGGAGGTGCTCCTGAAAGAGCAAATAGTGAACTTTCCCAAAACCAACAGGATGCAAGATCCGAGGCAAAATGGTTTTACCGAAGGACGGTCTTGCCACACAAATCTGATTGAGTTCTTTGACTGGGTGACCAAGGAACTAGATCAGGGGCATGCGATGGATGTCATCTACCTGGATTTCAGCAAAGCCTTCGATACTGTTCCTCATAGGAGGCTTGTCAACAAACTCAGTAGCTTGGGGATGGGTCCCAAGATGGTAAACTGGATTAGAAATTGGTTGACTGACAGACGACAGAAGGTGATTGTACATGGAGCTCACTTGGATGAGAGGAAGGTGATTAGCGGGGTGCCCCAGGGTTCGGTCCTGTATTTGTGAGTGATATTGCTGAAGGACTGAATAGAAAAGTCTATCTTTTTGCAGACGACACAAAAATTTGCAACAGAGTGGACTCCACCGAGGGAGTGGTTAACATGAGAAAAGATCTACAAAAGCTGGAAGACTGGTCTAATGCTTGGCAACTACGATTTAATGCGAAAAAGTGCAGTGTCATGCACTTGGGTAGCAGAAATCCAAGGGAAATGTACACGATAGGGGGCGAGAGGTTGGTATGCACGGTTCAGGAGAAAGACCTTGGTGTGATTATCTCTGATGATCTCAAGGTGGCAAAACAGTGCGACAAGGCGGTGGCAAAAGCCAGGAGGATGTTGGGCTGCATACAAAGAGGGATTACCAGCAGAAAGGAAGAGGTACTTATGCCACTGTGTAAGTCACTGGTGAGGCCTCACTTGGAATACTGTGTTCAGTTTTGGAGACCGTATCTTGCAAAAGATGTAAAAAGACTGGAAACTGTTCAGAGGAAAGCGACCAAAATGATTTGGAGCCTGCGTCAGAAGCCTTATGAGAAGAGACTTGAAGACCTAAATATGTACACTTTGGAGGAGAGGAGGGACAGGGGAGATATGATTCAGACCTTTAAATACTTAAAGAGAAATGATGAACAAACAAACCTCTTCCAAAGACGGGGAAGCTGTAAAACTAGAGGGCATAACATGAAGCTACAAGGTGGTAAATTGAAAGGCAATGTCAGGAAATATTTTTTCACTGAAAGGGTGGTGGATGCTTGGAATGCCCTCCCAATGGAAGTGGTGGGGGCAAACACGGTGACGGAATTCAAAAAGGCATGGGACAAACACAGTGGATCCCTTTACAGCAATAGGATAAAAACAAGATAAACGGTACCATCTAACTTCTGAACCATATAACGTCTCAACAAATAGGGGTGTCCTACATGGAGTGGTGGGTTTACCCCTAAACAAAGACATGGGGAGGGGTGGCCTGCACAGAGCGACAGGTGCACCTACTCTTGCCATCTTGCTGGGCAGACTAGATGGACCATGTTGGTCTTTATCTGCCGTCATTTACTATGTTACTATGTTACTATAGTGGTGCTTATGTGCGGGAAGTGGCACATGCTCTGCCCCCCCAGCACACCATGCATGTATGCCGACACCATGCAGCCCCCCATGCATGGCGCACGTGACCCACAGCACGGCAAGGGCACGTATGGTGCGGTGTTGTAGGCCCAAACACAGATAGGCTGCCGGTGCGGCAATGGGTGCCAGGGGGTTCATGCACAGGGCATGTAGGGGCCATCCTGGACCTGCACAGCCACAACGCACACATGTGTGTGACAGGGGCATCAGCTAGCAGTTGACACACAGCACACAATAGGGGCAGCCACCTGCTGCAAGCAGGTATGTGTGTGGTGCAGCACAGGCAGCTGATGGATGTCTGTCCCCTAATGTCCCCACACATTGCCTCCCCCACAGGTCAAGGACCTGCACAAGAAGGCCCATGAGCTGTGAGCCAGGTACCCCCCACTTTGTGGCACGTGTGCTGTGGGAACGGCAGGCCCATCGTGATGGTGAGTGATGTGGCACGTCCCTGTGGGCCAATGGCCTGCGGGGCCACAGGACATGTCTGAATAATGTGCCAGCTGTGTGACCATGGTGGTAATATATGTACCTCTCCCCCACAGTGGCCACATGTGCAGACGAGGGCCTAGCAGGGCTGGACGCTGGGGCCGGGCAGCCAGTGCCGGCTAAAGGGGCATGGAGGCGGCTGATGGCGGCTGATGGCAGGGAGGCCGAGGAGGAGGGGGATGCCGGAAGCCGCGAGGGGGAGGGGGAGGAGGGGAGAGCGGGGTGGAGGGGATGGCGGCTGGGAGCCTGGGGAGGGGGAGGAGAGGGGGAGGGGGAGGGAATGAGAGGGGGAGGAGGGGAAGGAGGAGGGGGCAAGGGGGTAGGTGAGGGGGACGAGGGGACAAGAGGGGGAAGTGTGAGGGTCAGAGGGGGGCGGGAGGTGTGGGCGGAGGCTGGAGAGGGGGAGGGGGTAGTGGTGGTTGAGACAGGGCAGGGGGGCGGGAGGCCTGGGAGGAGGAGGGGGTGGTGGGGGATGGGGAGGGGTGGGGGTGAGGGCGTGGCCAGTCCTAAGTGGCACAGGCCGCCACAGCCATCTGCCCCACAGTGCTGGTTATGGCCTCCGTCTGGCCGCGGGCCTGCCCCATATAGCCGCAGACAGGTGCGCCATACATGCAGCCACACAGACAAGGGGGATGTGTATCTGTGTGGGTGCATGTGCGGCCTCTGCCTGACTGCGGCTGTGCATACACAAGCACATGCCCGGCGGTAACACGCCTGCATTCTGGGGTGGATGCTGGAGACCATGGCTGTGGTGGCTGACCGGCTGCGCATGCTGAATGAGAGATGCACAGCAGGCACACCTGGCCAGCCACCCGGCCATGAGGACCCCTAGGGGGTGTGAGTGTGGGCATCATGCATGCCACCCCTGCCCTGTTCCAGCCCGTGCCCTGGGACTGCCACCACCACCGTGGCCTGTGGTGGTAGGGGCCATGCCCACACAGGGTCCCAAAGCTGTTTCCCCCCCCCAAATAAATATTGTAAATATGTTTGACATACTCATGGTGCTCAGCTGTCACTTATTGCAACATGTCAGTGGGGTGAGAATGACAGGTGTGAGCATATACGTGTGTGTCTGTGTGCATGACAATGGTCAAATACATGGTAACGTACCCACGGCAAGGGCAGGGCATGGGCATGGGCAGCACCCGATATAGCAGCACAGATGAACACCATCGCACACAGGACAGGGACGGCATGGAGCAGAAGTGGTGGGACGTGCAAATGTATGGCCAGCAGTGGCGAGGGGTATGAAACAGGGTGGACAGTGCAATGCACGTGGATGTGTGGATGGTGGACAAAGGGGCGAGCAGAGCGGTGGGCCGGGGGGAAGGAGAGGTGCTCCATTCACGGTGTGCAAGGGGCAGGGGCGGGGATGGGCGGGGGTGCGCATATAAAGAGCAGATGGGGTGTGTCATCGGGTAGCCTTAGGGGGTCATAGACAGGGTGGCCAGGCTGTGCAGCATGCGTCTGACTATGTACAGCAGCAGTGTCTATGCATCCCAGGCAATGTTCCCTCTAATTTTCTGTAGGCTGTGTGCGCATAAAATATCAGCTGTGTGCAGCTTTTGAAGGAAGGTTAAATTTTTGTGCGCCACATAACGATACTCGGAGTTATATACTTTAAAATTTGACTACATGTCAGAATACAGTATGTACACCACATTGATTTTAATCAAATTAAATGAAAATAGACGATTACTAAATGAAGCGGGAAATTTCTAGTAATTACAATCATAACTTTTAAATTTTAAGACGTCTGTGTTGTTTTCTATCAGAATCAGAGCCGTAATTTTTGTGCGCTCTGTTGTAAAGTATGTGCGCTCGCTCGGCAAGGTGTGTGCGCGCGCACATGCGCACAGCTTAGAGGGAACAGTGATCCCAGGGGATGGGCCTGCAAGGGGGGAGGGCACCTCCATGGCACACATCACACTGAGCAGGGCAGGGCAGGGAATGGGACACCAGCAGTGTGCTACCAGAGGTGAACTTGTGGACGGGACAGACAGCGTGGATATGTCAACGGGCATACAGGGTACGATGTACAACCGATGAGATGTGGATGGCACTGCACGGAGACGTATCCGCTACTACACCAACATGCTCTAATCAGGTACCAGTGCGGACAGGTGGCAGGGGGGCAGAGGGACAGGGGGGCGGGGGGGGCTCCTGACACAGGTGGGACAGGGGGCAGCAGGGGTGTTGGGGGGCCAGCAGGTGGGTGGGGGTGGCATGGCTGCTGCCGCGATCCATGGTAATCCCAGCTAGGGGGGGGACACAGGCTGGCCAAGGTGGTGGCATGGGGTCAGTCAGCAGGCCGGCCACAGATAGGGCAAGGCATACATGGGGCTCTCAGAATAACCACAGGACACGTGACTTCACGCAGTGCCGCATGTGCAGCTATTTATTTCCCCCACGCTCTATCATGCCTTGAGCGGCCCCTCCCACCCCATGGTGCAGGTGCCACAGCTGGCGCTGCTGCTGCTGCTGCTGCTGCTGCTGGCAGACCTTGTTGTTCAGAGGGGGTCCCCTGGCCAGCCACCAAGAGCTCCACGCTGGCAGCTCTGGCCCGCGCTGATACGGCCAGGCCCCTCATCTCGGCCAGTATCCCCTCCGCCGCCAGCCCCAGGCGCTCCACTGCATGGCGCATGCAGTGCACCTCGTGCCACTGCCAGCACTGCTCCCATAGGACCGCATGCAAAACATGCTGTACGCCTGTGGGGGAGACAGGTTCTGTGCCATGAGACATGGTTTTCACCTGCCACCTGTACACATGCAACATCATATGCACAAGGTAGGACACCCACCCTGTGAATCGCCATACGCCGCCTCAGAGTGTGCCCACATCTCCCCATCACCTCCACCAGGGCAGATCACGCATCCCGCATGCCATGCTGTGGTGCAGCAGGCCCTGCCGCCCTGGTGGCTGCAGCGGCAGGTGGCATACTGTCCTCAGCTGGCCCCTGGCTCGGCCCGCTGTCACTCTCCAGAGGTGGTGCTGGAATCCGACCTCTACCTGTGCCACAGCTGTCCCTCCTGGCAGCCCTGCCTCTGGTCCCACATCATTAAGGGCCACAGCCCGGGGTCTGTGTGCTCAGCCCCCTCCTCCGCCTCCACGATGGCATGTATGTCACCTGTGGGGGAACAGGGTACACAGCTCAGGTGGGGTGTGGCTGCCTGCCTACCCTTGTCACACCCTGTATCTACAGGTCATGTAGGATGCAGGGCACCATGGTCAGTGTGCGGGTCCCCATGCTGTGTACATGTGGCCATGGATGTTACCAATGCAGGGATGTGTGTGGTACCATCCCATGTCCGTGTCCCAGGTGCGTATGGTGGGCCACCAGTGCTTGCGTGAACGTGTGACTGAGAGCACCCCACATAGCCAGGCGTGACTGTTTGGCTGGGGCTGGGGTACTGTGCCGGTGCAGCCGGGGACAGGTGTGCCCTGTGGTGGCAGGAATATGCGTGCATGGGTGCAAGGGCCGGGGTGGGGTGGGCCTGTGGCGGTGTGACTGGCAGTGGGCTGTGGGTAGCTGCACATGGCAGGCGCATGTGTGGGTGTGAGCCGCACGGGTCTGTGTTGTGACCCCTATGCCCCCCACTGGCACCGCCCCTTGTATATTGGTGCCTCCTGTGTCCAGCGTCTGATGCTAGCATGGCCATACCCCCCAGCGCATGAAGCCACCCACCCCCTGCCACCAATGTTCCCTCTAATTTTCTATAGGCTGTGTGCGCATAAAATATCAGCTGTGTGCAGCTTTTGAAGGAAGGTTAAATTTTTGTGCGCCACATAATGACACTCTGAGTTATATACTTTAAAATTTGACTACACATCAGAATACAATATATACACCACATTGATTTTAATTAAATTAAATGAAAATAGACGATTACTAAATGAAGCGGGAAATTTCTAGTAATTACAATCATAACTTTTAAATTTTAAGACGTCTGTGTTGTTTTCTATCAGAATCAGAGCCGTAATTTTTGTGCGCTCTGTTGTAAAGTATGTGCGCTCGCTCGGCGAGGTGTGTGCGCGCGCACACGCGCACAGCTTAGAGGGAACAGTGCCTGCCACCCCATCGCCACCTGTGTCCCTGCACCCAGTGCCTATAGCACACACAGGTGCGTTGCACCTCTGTCTCCCCCGCATAATGACCCATGTAGCCTTGCTGTCCTTGCCACCCCTGCACTGTGTCCGCACAACACATTGTTGCCCAATGCTGCCACCATGGGCCTGTCACCCCCCACCCCTGCACCCTTCCACCACGCCGTGCTGACCCCCATTCAACATCGCCACATCCACTGCCATTCTGGCCCCTGCACCTTCAGCTACACCTGTGCCACCCCACTCACTGCCTCTGTGTTGGTGCCCACCCCTCTATCTATGGCAGCCATGCCCTGCTTCTGCAGTTCTGACCCCTCTCTTGGCACCACCCCACCCCCCTGCACCATCTCCCAGCAGGGGCTGTCACCCCGGCACTTGCCCCCATGGACCACTGTCACTCCCTGGGGGTATATCGGCACACAGTGCACCTGATGCGCATCCATGGCCTCTACCCGCCCCGTGACCCACGCACTTTCCAGTACCATGTGGTGTGTATGCCCTGCCCCTCCTGCTCCAGCTTCCAGACATGATCCCCCCATCTCTGCTGGCCAGACCTGGTGTGCACTTCCTGACACCTGCCGACCCCCTGACGGGTCTGCACCTGGTTCCGCGCTCTGTCCTGGGGTCCCTGAGTTCACCCACATGCCTCATCCCTCTGGCTGGGGTGATGGTGTCGGGGCTGGCACACCCTCCCCCCCTGCATACCAGGCCAGACTCCCCCTTCCGACCCGGTCACAGCACCTCCACCATTGGCTGGTATGTCTAACCATGGACCCCCTCCACCCCTCCCCCGCTGGCTGCCAACTGCCAGATACATCCTTGTGTCCGTGTTCTCGGTTGGGTGTATGGCTCTGTACTGTCCTCAGTGGCCCCCCACCCTACGCCACGCTACCTCTGTGTGTGTACCTGTTGCTGCACACCCACTGCTATGCCATCCCCAGGAGTTGTACCCCATGGCTCTGTTCGTGGCCTGCTCATCTCACCCTTTTTACACAGTCCCTTGGTGCACTGCCCATGCCCATGTGTGCAGTGGTGGTCTGTGCACTTCGCAGGTCTCTTCTTGGCACAGGGCCATGCATGGCAGGTGGCAGCACGCTGTCCATGCCCCTTTCTGCGGTTCCGAGGGCTTCCAGCCCGTGGATGGGTGAGTGGGGTCCCTGGACCTGGCCTTGTGCCATTGCAGGGCCCTGTTGGGCTTGGCAGGTGCCCTGGGATGGCAATGCATGTTGGCCGGTGTTGTGTCATGGCCACATGGTGTGGTGCTGGGGACATGTCAGGGGGGTGTGGGATAGTGACCCCCATTGGGCCAGGTTTAGGCCTTCTGCATGTGTGGGGTCTGCGGGTGGTGGCTTACACCATGCATGGCTGACAGGGGGCTGTGGTCCAGGGGCAGTGTGGGGATGGTGCACCAGGTGTGGGTTACGCTTTGTGTTACATGGAACTTGCTGAGGTCATGCATCTCTGTGGGACCCCTGGCATGGACCTCCCCCGCCCCCTGTGTCCATCCCTGCACTCGTTTGTTTATGGTCTGTCACCGGTACACTTCTCTCCATCTTACCTGCACATGGGTGCGCTGTATCCAGTGCAGGGGGCAGACAATGTATGTACATGGGCCCGAGTCGGTCCACCAGGCGTTGTTCCAGGCTGGTCAGGGTGGCCCCCTGCGCTGGACCCTACCAGTGCCCTGTGCATTGTGCCTATCCCGCAAGAGCTGGGCATGGATGTTTTGCTTGATGTCACAGTAGCACTTGTGGAGGCTCTTTATGTCACAGTGTGGGCCCCCTGCTGCCGCCACCTCTACCTGGACCTCTGCCCATGCCCTTGTGCACATGCCAATGGTGGTGGTTGAGCTCATCCATCCGAAGAGCACCTCAAACCTCTCCAGGATGCTAGCCAGGAGGAGGTCATTCTCCTCCTGGGTGAAGCGGACCGCCCTCCTCCTGGCTTCCTCGGCTACAGGCGTCCGGCAATGTTTCAGCCCTGGCGCACCTCCAGGGTTTTCTGGTGGGTGGTGAATGGCCCCATATGGACCTGCCCTCTCACTCTCTGGGTCTGCAGTGGTTTGGGCCACTGGTGGCTGCTGGCTGCACTCCCCTCCTGCCTCATGGTGTCCCTCATCCTCCATGCCATGGTACATATTATGTACCATAGCCCTTGGCGTTCTGGGCATGCTGTGCCCAGTTATGTACCTTAGGTGTGGTCCTACATGCGTTCTGCATGGGCTTTACGTGCATGCACAGTAGCGTGCATTACATTTGTGGATACCAGTGTGTGGGGACACCTCGTCTGCCCAATAGGAGCACTGCTCCTATTCTACGTGCACATACACACCTTACGCATGACGTATCCTCCCGTGCTGTGTGCGAGTAAGGCGCATTCCTAGATGCACTACGCCCTTTCCCTACGTTCCCCATCCTCAGATCTATCCATGTCATTTGTCGTGCCGGCATCCCCTATTGGCCAAGGGCGGTAAGGGCATGCTGTACAACATATATATTTTCAAGGAGCGTGGGGTATTTTAAGGCCAAAATGGAGATTGGTCTTAGGTATTTCAGCTCCTTGTGAGAACTCAATAATTAAGCCACGAGTGTAGGGAAACAAGGCTTTTATTTCCCCTCTGTGCAAGGGTTCATTAAGACACTAGAAATCAAAGAATGTCCTTTGTTCATAAAGGTTCCAGTAATAAGCAGGTAAAACCAATTGTTAATATCTTCACAATTAGTTGTAAGGGTTAAAGGGAGGAATTCAGTTCATTCCAGGGCAAAGCAATTTAAACAAGACTTCTTCTTATTTACAAGGACGCTATGGATTCTAGGCTAGAAGCTATACATAAACTACAATCCATAGCTTCTTCCTGAGGAATGGGAATAGTGTTTGCATCTTCTATTTCCATAAATTCAGCTTCACTACTTTCCCCCTCAGAGCACACGCTGTCCCTGGCAGTTACAGGTTTATATGGCCTATCTCTGTTATCTTGCCTCCAATAAGACTGTGCTTTAGTCTTTTGGTAGTTCTTCAAACCACTCTGGTTTCTTTCCTCTTCTTATAAAGTGAGTTTTAGTTTTAGCAGTGCTTTTAGGAGTTAAGCTTTCATTAGCAGGAATAAAACTTTCATACCTTGAGTTTCTGTAGCTTGAAGCTCTGGAGCCTTCTCTCTCATGCACGTCTCTGTGACAACAGGTTTTCTGTCGGTAGCTTCTGGGCAGTGCTGGACTTCCTGAAAGCTTAATAAAACCTGGTGCGGATTCTCCAGCTCTATGCTTCAGTGACAAAGTAGCTTTGTTAGAAACTCCTTCCCTTTGGGTACCTGGTAAAGCTTGTTCAGCATACTCCAATGCCTGCAGGCTTTCCTCCAAGCCTGGCTCTCTGTATATGTCTTTCAGCTTTAGACTCAGGAACGTTGCTTAAGCAGGGAGTGGCATACCCTCCAGCCTGATTGCTTTCCTTAGCAGACTCCCTCTGAACAGCGGCTCTCGTAGCTTGGCCCCTCTGAACTCTATCTCTGTGAATTCTGTTCTTGTGGGCTTGCTCCAGGAGGATTCCTTCCTTCAGGTTTCTCCTTCCTTCTCCAGCCGTAATCCTTGTTCCTTCTCCTTCTGCTGTTCTTCCTGTTCTTCCTGCTGCTTCAGCTTCTCCTTCTTTGTCTGCTTTGCTAGCATTAAGCTTCCGTTTATAAAGAGATCTTCCCTTTGAATCTCCCGGGCTCATTTCCAGGTGCAACTGGTTAGCTCTCCTAGCCTCATTAACCTGTGTAGGATCTCTCCTGCCCCCTCTAGCTGTGCTTTGAGGTAATTGCACACCTAGAGTTCTGTGAAAAACAGAGTTTTTTCTCAACTCTGCATCTTTATTGGCACCAGCCTCATGACACATTGCTATTGGTGTGCACTGCTGCATAGACGGCCCATTTATCCTCCGGCGTGGTTCATGGTGCACGCATGCACACTCTGCTGTTTATCATTGCTTTGGGTGCTGTCTGTTACATATGGCGCGTTCCGATGCATGTAGGTGGTCATGTGGCGTGTCCCCATGTGCTACTCTGCATCAGACGTACATGTGTCCACCACGTCTCCGCGCGATGGAATGCGCCTTGCGTTCTGCTCTCACCTATGTGTTTGGGTGGGGCACACAGTGCAAAATGTCATACATTTGTGCACTGCTGGGGCGTGGGTACATGCCACGTGCTCCTCCTACCCTCATTCAGCGTACCCAATCATGGAACATGCATTTTTGGGGCACGCGCATTTCTGCGCGCGCTACGGCGTTATGCTTCCGTACATGCAGGGCATTGTCTTATACTGTTGGTGGTATGCCCCAGCATCACCAGGTGTATAAGATTTACCATATCTCACATGCGTGTACAGTGTATGATATCTGGGGTCCCATTGTCACCTGTGTCCTCTGCATGCCTTTCCTTGCATTGTGGTTGTGGGGTGCTGCCTTGTATGGGGCTTTGTACAACGTCACACCCTGTCACTGGGGACGTGGTCACATACCTCTGTGTGCTTCTAAACATCTCTGTGTATACCATGTGTGTCTCATTGCTCATCTGGGTGTCTCAGCACACATGTGGGTGACACTGGTATCTGCTACTGCTGTTCGGTCCTATGTACAGGGACACTCTGGGCACATATGGTGTGTCCCTTCTATGGCTGGGAATGACACCTGTTGTTTGACAACGGCTCCGGCACATGGCCTTGTACATACCGCACAAGCAGATGTACATGGGTATGCCTTTGTGGTGTGTCCCTCGTAGACTCCATATCCAATGTGTGTGTGTGTGCGCGCAGTCCAGGAGGAGGGGGGGTTAGGTATGCATGCCCAGACCTGTCCTCATGCTGTACAGTGTGTATGGGACCTATTCTCTGTTGTCCATGTGTGTGACAACACGTGGGTGGAGCTGTGGTTGCACTTGACATCACACATGTATGCTGTATGTCTGCCCACATTATCTTGTCTCTATTGCCATTCCAACCTGACCCCTCAGGTATGTGTTCCGGTGACATCTGCTGTGCGTGCACTGTATCATGGGGGTCACATGGTTGCACACATATGCATCTCTGCCCCTTCCAGTATGCTTTGCCACTGTCAGCCAGATGCCTTCACACCTGCCACTGCTGCCGTTTGGGTACAGGTTTTTGGCCGTGTGTTTGGCCTGGATACAGTTGATGTGTGTTGCCCTCATTAGCCTTTCCCGGGGTTCTGGGTCTCCCAGCTTCAGATGCTGGTGATGTGCCATCGTGTGCCATTCTATGACGTCGTATGTTTGTGTCCCTGTTTATCTGTTGTCCAGTTAAACTTTGCTACTTCTGTGCTTTTGTGTATCCATCATCTCCCGCTTGACCATACCACATGTGCCACTGATGGCTGACCATGATGACGTGGAGCTGGATGCAGTTCATTGATATCCGCAGCCTCTACTGTGGCCCCTTGTGCCCTTTGCCTGGCTCAGACAGTCCCCATCAGACACCTGCTGTACAATGAAGGTAGGTTGCACCTTAGATCTTCTGTGACTAACATCCACGTGTAGATGTTTCTTTTGGGCTGTTTGTATCATCATGCCTTTCTGTGGGATCTCTGTGCACCACCACTGCTGGACATGCTGTGGACCTCTAGGATGCCTGTGTGACATGGGCATTGACATGACCATGTCGAGATGGTAACCTGGTCTGCAGTGCCATCTCCTGCTGTGGTCAACATGCACTGTGCTGTGTGTTGTGGCCGTGTCATGTTTTAATATCTGGGCATTCATTATGCACATAATGTGCTGTCACTGTCTGCATTGTGAGCTGATGGTGTGTGTAGCATACTTTTACCTTTTCTCTACTCCTTTGACACAGGGTGCAGCCAACACACAAGGCACATCTACTACACTGCATATGGAGTCCCCATCACCCAACTGTGGTTTGACAGGACACCTCCATGCAATGGTCCCTGGGTGATGGTGCCAGTGGGAGATGGATTTATGTAAGTCGGACACATGCCTATGTTGGACATCATTGTTGGCCTACTACTTTGGGCATCACCAGGGGGACCGGCACACCATTGCTGCCGTGCTCTGTCTGGGTGTTGCGTTTATCACAGCAGAGACACATCACCTTTGCATTGCTGTGGAACATTGGGACATCACTTGTGACTTTGCATGGCCATGTAATCTGGGATGGTCATAGCCAGACTTGTAGGGTCACAGGTGGCATTTGCACTGTGGACACTTGTCCAGACATCTACAGCAGGAACTCACGTGCTGCATGTTGTACATCCATCTGACATTGTGTAGCTGTGTGTCACCAATGTGTGGGGCTCGCATCACAGGTATTGCACCAACATTTGGCTACACAGGTACATGCAGCCACATATGTGGCACAGGAGATACATTCTGTAGGTCCTGCTTATTTGTGTGGCCAACTTCCACTTGTACATGACACACTATCTTCCTCCAGAACACTGTGATGCATGCCACCATCTCTGATTGCTGTTTGACCATCGCAGGGGGTGTTACAGTGGATATGGGGCAGCACTCTGTGGTGTTTAAATGTACACGGTGCACATGCATGTGCCAGACTCGTCTCTTACACTGGTGCAAGTGCCGGGGGTGGGATTTGTGTGGGTACGTGCACCGTTGTGGACGTCTCTTTGTAGCTCTACTTACATGTTATTGTGTGTGTTTACTGGACAGATGTGGCAATGTACATTGATTTGCAGGCTTATCTTTGCATGTGTGCACAGTCCTCTTTCTGACATGACATTGCTCCACTCACATTGCACCAGTACCTTTGCACTGTGGCAGCGGGTGTGTCCATATCCAGGATTCATTTGTGCAGTCCCTGTACATTGCCATATTCTGACTGCTCCTGTTTCCATGGCTCCCATTGCGGTGTGACTTCCACATAGTGCTACCTCTGTATGTTAGTGGGATCCCATCTTCTTTGCTTTTTGCCCACATGTGACTCTTGTCCTGATACCGTATCCTCATGTTGCATTGTGTCACTGTTTTTGATGCCATGTGTGCATTAAAGGTGTCTATTTACATGACTACCTGACGTCTGGACTTTCTCAGCACATCACATGCTGTTCTAGGGACATCTACACTGCTGTATGACCCACTGATACCCACACATCAGGTCTACACATCTGAGGGGTGGTGCTGAGCCATTGGGACATGACATCATTGGCATGTTTGTGCATTTGCCTGTGCACTGCGTATGCACTTCACTGTGTGGCAGCATGACATTACATCTCTGTATCTTCCCTTCAGACCTTCTTGCCTTGTGTGTGTGTTGTCAGCCTGGTGTGCCTGCCTGATATGTGCCACCTGTCAGCTGTGTGTTCTGGTGCTATGGCCGTGATGGTGCAGACATGTACTTATACTACTACTGAGCATTTGTAAAGTGCTACATGGTGAATGTGGCGCAGTGCAGACAGGTGGGAGACAGGTGGGAGACATGTTCTGCACATCAGTGATTACTATCTAGTCAGCACGGACACAGATGGGGTGGGAGGGATACTGCTGGGGACAGTGGGGGGGGTCAGGGGAATCATGCTTCCATGGCTGCAGCGAGGACGTGTGGTTTCATCCTGGATTTGCGAGGGGTTGGAGACAGTGCCTGCTGTATGGACAGTGGACGTTTGCTCACAGCGTACGGGGCATCATGGAGAGAGGGGCGGAGTGTGGGGTTTGCAGTAGGGGTGTACTGCGCAGGTGGTGGGTGTCTGCTTGGGGCTGATGTTTTCAGGGGTGTTTGTACGGGGAGATGGGAGACGAGGGGTGGTGGGTAGCCACAGAGTCTATGCATTTTGAGCTCAGCAGGGGATGTTTGACATGGGTACGGTAAACGTTAGGGAGGCTTTGACGTGACCTGACACGGGGGGTAGTGTGGCCATGACTAGCCTGGTGCACGGTTGGATGCATGGCAAATTATTGCACAGAATGACGGGGAATGAGGTGTGTCCAGGTGAAACCTGCAGGGGGCAGACTATTGAGGTACTGATGGGATGCGATTGGGCAGTGCATGGGCATATTGTTGGTGTGTTCAGGGTGGATGGGGCGGGTATCACTGCTGTTGTGGAGGAAGGGGGCAGGTGTTAGCTATCAGATGGCTGTGTGTCGTAACTGGGGGGTGAAGGGTCAAGGATGGGCCCAGATTGTGGCCTGGGGACACTGGGAGAGGTACAGAGTTATCCACAGACACCGACAACAACGGGGGGTCAGGGAGGTGTTACGATGATGGATGGGAGGTACGGTCATGGCCATGTTCACTTTCAGTCCGTGGTGAGACATCCAGGCAGCGATGTCTTCACAACAGGCGTGGATCATGGTTTGGTTAGTCGGGTAAGGTTCAGGTGTGCGTAGGTGGCTCTGTGAGCCATCAGTATCTAGCTGGTACAGCCAGCCATGGGTGCTGATGGGCACACCAGGGGACTGTGTATGGAGGGGGTAAGGGGGGATCCATGCCAGATCCTTGGGGTACACCATCCGGGTGCGGGGTTGTGGGGGAGGGGGTAGGTGTACAGGTATTGTTACGGTGTATCATGTATGGGTATAGTTACATCACAAGGTTTAATCTCACTACTTTTATTACTATCACACCTACTGCACCTGCACAGTGAGAGACATGGCCTGTTGGTTAGGGCACGGTACCTCAGGCCAGAGGGCCGTGGGTTCACATCCCACCTGGGGACAGCAACGTCAGGCCTGTGGGACTGGGGTTTCTAGTGTTATTGCCATTCCTTGTGGCCTTGGGCATGCCACGTGGCCCTCCATTGGCCACTGCTTTATTTGATGGGTACAGCAGGATAGACAACTGGTTACTTACAGAGATAACTCAGTACTTATGTCTGTCACTGCCCCTTGTACACAGCGCTACACAGACATGTCGAGCAGACACCCTACTCACCACAGCTTACATTCTAGTTAGGATAAGTGAGAGAATGTGGGAGCAGGAGTAGGAGAGGCAACGGTGGGGGGGGGGGGGGGATCAGGGTAGTTGGAGTCCACAGGCAGAAGCGGGTAGGTGGGCTCTCAGCATGGATTGGATGTATGTTTGCGAGGGTGCCTGGCACACTGACCCCGTGAGTTTATCCCAGGCGTAAGGTGCATCAGGGTGAGGGACGCGATGTCTGCTGTTCGCGGTGGAGGAGAGGGGCCGTCCGTTTCAGCACTGTGGTCCAGTGTGTGCTTTTTGTGGTAACTTGTTTGCATTGTGGTTGTGGGGGTTCTTTGGGATAGTGGTCACAGACACCCATTGGCAATCCATAGGTTGCCAGTTTGATTCCCACATGTTCTGTTCCTTTTCCTTTCCTGTGTTCTGCTAACCTGCCCATGCAATGACTGCAGCCTTGTCACCTCTCTACACACCCTTCCATCTCTGCGCTGTGCGCCACAGTATGCCCTCTCTGCAGCCTATCTGTTGCATTTTGTGTATTATATATGACTATATCTTTGTAGTGTCCATGTGACCAGTCGGCTTGGTGGATTGGTACTGCTGTTGTTGGCTGGTCTGTGCCACATCACTGTGCAGGTTGGATTCTCACATGCTCCTTTTTCATTCCATAGCCCTGGTCCATGGGCCGTCCACTTAGCTGTCCCTTCAGCCGGCCCCTGACACCCTTCGTGTATCGCTCCCATGCTCTTTTGCATGCTGTTTACACTGCATTACATCTCATGGTGTGTGTGCATGTGTTTCTATGTGGCACCTGTCCCACTTACAGACTGTGATATGAACTGTGGACGCCTATTGTGCATGTGCGTTGCGTCATGGTGACTGTTTGTGTTGGCCTCTCCTGGCACACAGCACGCATTTTGTGTGGTGCCCTGCAGTGTTCTTGTATGCAGCCATTGCTGTGGACCTCACAGTGGTGGTATGGCCTATTGGTTTGTGTAGTTCTTTTCAAGCTTGTAGTCACGGGTTCGTTCCCTCTTTGTTCTCCTTCTTTTATGCCTTTCCTACACCGGTACCTGTCATTCCTGTAGCAGTCATATCTCTGCTGATCTGTGCTGCCAGCACATATTACCCTCATCACAGTTGCTAACCATCCTTTTGTCCGTCTATCTGCGTCTGTCAGCTGTGTGGCACCCGGCGTTCATGTGCAGGCTACTACCCCATGTCCTGCTTTTCAGGTGCCTTGACCTACGGTGCCTTATGGGGCACCTTGCTGACACATTATACGTGGCCTTCAAGGGGTGGCTGCATGGCACCTTAGGTTGGGCACCTTGTAGGGCGCATGACAACATGCCTTGTGAGGCGCCTCCGGTTAAGGTGCCTTGTGATGTGCCCTATATGGCGCCTTGCAACGCACGTTATCTGTGCATTTTTATGTGCGTTACCTGGCACTGCTTGTCATACGATGCACCGCCCACTCCTTTATATGGGCATCTGTACCATTACCGCGGAAACTACCGCGGGTGACACTAACGCGGTTTAGTAAACATACCCCATAATCTGTTAATTACACAAGCTAAGCAAGTTAAACCATCTGGAAACCTCATTCATACTACTAACAAATTAGCAAAAGGCACTGCTCCAACTGCTGCCAGAAACCAAAAGCTAATCAGCTGCTTTAATAAACCTGAAATTCATAAAAAATCCAAATTCAGAGGAGAGTGAAAGCTGATTTCTTTTTAATACAGCCAGTGCAAACCATCCCTGTCAGCATTTAAAAACCTATACACTGAACAGACAAGCAGAAGCCACAAAGTTCTCTCTTCTAACAGGCGTGTATTCTCATTCAGGCACCTCAGGTTATAATCCAGAGGCTGCTCGCATTGGCAAATGCACGTGATCAAAGTCAAAGATGCTGGATCACTGAGATGACTGTGGGCCTTTTTTTCAGCCAGCCCCTCTTGAACTAAGGGGGCCCTTTTACTAAATGTTTTAACACATGTTAAGTAACAATAGCCCTTTTATTCCTATGGCTTTAACTTGATGCGCTTTAACTTTTAGTAAAAGGGCCAGTTAGGGGTATGTTTGCTAAAGCACAATCGGCTTTTGCAGCTATCATTGGGCGTTACTTGCAAAAGCTCCATGGTAGCTGCAAAAGTCACCCGTTATCTGCTGGGAGCGTGCACAGCCTTTCCCCAGCAGAGACTGCGGTGAAAATGCAGGGATCATGGTTGGCCAGCACTGCAGATGCAGCTACTGCCACCCATTGAGGTGATGCTAGGTGCACTCGCAGTGTCTGCAGCTTTAGCAATTACCATGCAATGCAGGCGTGGCCACTCTCCACCCTGCTCCCGCCCACTTCCCGCCCATGCCTGCAGCTACCACATGAAATGCAGACATTGCAGAAAATCGCTGCAGTGTCTGCATTTGATCTGCATTAGTGCCTATCACAGCACGATCATCCTGCTTGTGTTTTTTGCCAAAGTAGCAGCTAACGTGCTTTGGTAAAGATATCGCTAAGTCTTTCATAAAGTCTTTGCATTCACATGGACGTCCCAGGAAGGATGTGTTAGTGTTTTCACATTCTCTGCAGCGTTCTTGCACAGCTGTGCCAAAGTCCTCCACCCACGCTGCTGCCAGTAGGGGGAGCTACTGTGATATCACAACGCCTTAGGAGGAGAACTCCTGCGCTGCTTCATGGGAATGTTTATTCTTAATTGTGTGTGTGTTTCTCTGTCAAAGCTAAGCTCACTGCAGGGGTCAGAGTGAAAAAGATGGGCCTGTAAAATCATAGCTTATCAACACTAGCTCTTGAGGGCTGCAAATGTGTCTGTCTTTCAGGGTTATTGACCTATGCAAATGAATTAATCCAGTTCATAGACCAAACATAAGGAAATAAATCTCACAAATGTAATTTCAGGGGTATCCTGGGCACCATCAGTTTGGACTATTCAAGGGCCCATACTGTCTTCCAAGTCTCCTAATCTAAATCCCTAAAATTATCCTATCCCCTAAAAAAATACAGATCTGGGGAATTGTACAGGAAGTGAATTATACTCTAATTTAGTTCTAGAAGCAACCATCTTACAAACATATTTGTGGTAACCTTAAGAGTAAGCTGGCACCCAGACTGATTCATTTTCACAGAGCAATAGAAAACAATCACAAACAAAATCAGTTTTAATTTTGTCTTATCTCTGTTTAGGATACAGACCAATTATTTGTCCCTGCAAAGAATTAACCAGGAGCTAGAAGACAAAGTTCAAAGAATGGTAAGTTCTAGACAATAACATTTGCATGATTAGAAAGCTAGAATATTCCTCTTTTGCTAAATCTTGATTCTCCTTTCTTCCATTAATTTGGTCTTCTGAAATATTCCAGTGCACGCATGGTACCATCTTCTCTCTGTTTCTTTGTGAAATAGCTGAGTCATGACATTTGGAAGATGGAAAAATAAAGAAAGGGAAGGAAAAATATAGAAGTGATCGGCTGATGTTTACATAAGAAAGTCCATTGGTATGGTTCAGCTTTTCAGAAAATGTCAAAGGATAAAAAAAAAATTGAAAAGTTCATCTATTCTCATTTTCAAAATGGGTAGCAAGATAACGTCTTGTTGCAGAAAAAAAGAGTGATAATTTTGAACGTGACTCTGCGTCATTATGATAAAGTCTGTCAGACGGCTGCCTGGGTGAGAATCTTCACACTCTTGGCAAGTGCATATTTCTATATGATTTGCAAGATATTGTGGGCAATGTAGTTCATTCACACCAGACACAGCTGCTGACAATAATTTAGTTGTGCTCTTGGGTAAAGCCAATAAGATATTTATTTATGGGGGTATTTCTCCCAACACAGATATGCTTGGTAGCACATAAATTAGGTTACTTGCTTTCTGTGTTTTCTTGGATTAAACAAAGTTAAAATCAGGAAAACAACAAATGAAAAGTCACAAAGCAAGAAACAAACTGTTCTTTTCAGGTTAACTTCTGATTACTTCCCACATAGATACAGAAGTGATTCTCTCCTAGCTCACAAGCAATTAGGTAAGGCTTAATTGCTAGCAGTTACCAGCTGAAACCCCTTAGCTGGCTTGCCTTCCACTGTGTGGGTCAAATCCTGCTTCAGGAGCTTTTCTGAGTAGATTAAAGAACAAATTTGTATTTCTTTGTGATGGTTGCTGTACTTTATAACAGAAAGTTACCAACGGAGTTTAGATAGAGAGCAGTCCATATAAACAGGATCCTCATCTGCTATTATTCCCCCTTGTTCAACAAGCATGGGTTCAATATCATGGATTGGCACAGATGAATCTCTCAATGGAGCATTTTCAGGAGAATACTTGTTTCCCTGCTGTCTTTCAAGGTTATAGCTAGGGCATAGATCAGTGTTCATACCTGAGCTTCCATTGCTGCTAGAGTTCCTCTCTATATAGCCTGGCCAGTATGTAGTCCAGTTCTTATGTCCAGCCTTCCAATCCAGATCCCTGGACACTGGATCTCTCTTCACATACCTTCTGGCACTGGTCTTAGGGTCCCTTCCACGTGCAGCCGTCTCCCTCACAGGTAGCCTCTGGTGATTCCTAGCTCTGCAGCACCATTCCTCTGGCTTTCCCCAGTCCAATGGTGTATGCTGGCCCTTGGAATACCTCCCAGTATACATACTGCTTTGGACTCTTCTAGACCTCTCAAAGGCTTTTCTCTTCCTTCTTCCAAAGGGTCTCTTTCCCTCTCTGTCCGTCCGGTTTGGCTTCTGCTTCTGATGATCCTTCAGATGAAACTGATGATCAAACTCAAGCTGATTCTCAGGATACTGAGGACAATTCTCTGGATATCCAAGGTGATCATGAAGCTGGTCATCTGTAGAATAAACTCTACTCTTATTCTGCTTAGATGAGTGATCCTCCCTAACACAGCGCAGCTGTGCTGAATCAGGCCCTGCCCTTTGAGATGAGTGCTTAAGGATTACCTCATAGCCCTCCTGATTGAACACACGTTTCCTCACTTCAGCTCCTCTAATGGCTGTTGGAAACCTGGTGCATTCTGGGACTGGTAGTCTTTTATGGCAAAATTCTGTTTTCATATTTCTACCAGAACTGACAGGTTGCTTGTTCAGAGTCACTTCACCTTTTCTATAGCTCCTTCCTGAGCTATGATAAGCTTCCTTATCACAAGTCTTAAAGCACTTTTATTGCTAAGGATGATGCCCTCGTTTTCTTAGTATAGCATAAAAGCTAAATTTGGATGACCTAAATCTACATAAGAGCATTGACGGCACAAACATTTCAATGCTCTATGGAGTGAGGCTGGCTGTACAAACGATTTTTTTTTTGACACTCTGAAACTATAGTCTTAGAGGGTAATTTTATAAGGAGCCGTGGAAAGTTACATGGAATTTTAGTGATTCATTTGCATATGTGAGCTTTTACATGTCTACTTTTGCTGGTTACAAATAAGTTTGTGCTTAGGGTCGATGAAACACACTTTCACTGTGGGTGTGCACAGCAGTGAAATTTGGATGGAGAGTGGACAGTGTGCACAAGTAGTATAAAAATGTTCTTAAAAATCTAGGCACAATCATTACACCAGCCATAGGGTTGCATAAGGGATCGCACCTTCATTTAACTGGTGCTTTCAATCACTTATGTCCCAACTTTATAAACTACGCACATACCTTATAAAATAGACATGAAATGCATGCCAAAGAACATGCATTAACTGTTTGGTGCTTTATAAAATTACCCTCTTAAAGCTGGAAAACTAACAAAAAAACAACAACCAGCCTTCGAGCATAATTCAGCTTTAAAAACTACTACTACGACGACTACTACTACTGAGCATTTGTATAGCGCTACAAGATGTACGCAGCGCTGCACAAACACATGTAAGAGACGGTCCCTGCTCTAGTCAAGACAGCCAACACAGTAGGTGTAGTCATGGGATTCATCTAGGGGAATGGTAAAGAAATACAAAGGAGATCAGGTGAGTCAAGATCTGAAAGCGGCAGTGAAGAGGTGAGTTTTTAGCCTGGATTGGAAAAGGGCCAGAGAAAGCGCCTGACGTACAGACTCAGGTAGTTTGTTCCAGGAGTAAGGTGCAGCAAGGTGAAAAGAGTGAAGTCTGGAGTTGGCAATAGAAGAGAAGGGCACAGATAAAAGAGATTTGCCAGAAGCGCGGAGTTCCCAAGGAGGGATGTAGGGAGAGATATAAGAGGAAAGGTAGGGAGGAGCTGCAGAGTTAGGGCCCAAAGTTATTCAGAACCGATTCGCTGTTCTGATTTTCATTTCATTGCCGAAGAGTTATTAGTATTTTAGTAAGTGCAATGAATCTAAGGGGGCAATTTCAAAACTGTCCATTTTGGGATAAAATTCACAGGAATGATTTACTTTCAGACATCCACCCCCCCCCCCCCCCCGTTTCAAAGAATATGTACATGTGTCCTTTTGTTTTGAAGCATGTGGTGGATACAAGGCGTCCATGGATAGTGGCACGTCATGTTTGTGTGGAGAGAAGTTTCCCAGGATATGGCGGGGGGAGCATGGATGCTCAAGAAAGCTCCGGGGTGGGGGTTAAAGGAATGTGAAATATAAGGATGAAGAGTTAGGGCCCAATACTCAGTGGCAGGGATAGCTATTGCCGCTAAAACCTAGACCTGGATATTCAATGGCAGGGTCATATCCGGCTACCGGCATTGAATATTTGGGTCAGCCAGTAGCCAGGAGGTTACGCGTAACCAGGTAGTGGCGATATCAGCTTCTGTGGCAAACCTTAAGCCAGCCTTTACGGTGTCATGAGTTTCCACCGAGGAATAGCTGGGCAGTGGCTCAATATCGCCACTGTTTGGTTATAACTTTGCTCCGCCCTTGAATGCCCTGATGCTAGCTGGACAACATTGGGGCACCAGCACCCACACATATATTCAGTTGCACTAATCGCATTAGTGCTACTGAATATCCCATTCACCATGATTAACGTCGTTAGCAGATTTGCTAACCACGTTAATCTATTCCAGTATCAGGCCTTTAGAATGTATGGCATTAATGAAGACATAGACATTATCATGGCTAAGCTCTAAGGAGGATACTGTTCCAAATGAAGGGCCCATATTAGCACAGGTACAGTTATAGTATTGCATAGAGTTTAAGAGGCACATTTCACAATGGGATAACCAAGTGTAATCTGGGACGTCAAAGCCAGAATGTCAAAAAAAAAAGCAGGCACATGTGCATTCAGGTGTGATTTCGGAAATGTGGATATGCCCAATATGGCGTCTCTCACATGTCTATATAGATGTCCCCAGGATAGCATTTCAGAACTAAGGGGTATGTTTACTAAACCGTCTTAATGTGCGCCCGGCGTTAGTGTGCAGGCTGCCATATAAGGAGTGGGCGTTTCAGTGTAAAGTAGCAAAACGGGATTAGCGCGCGATAACATGTGCTGCTGCGCACATTATCGTGCAAAGCGCCGCTAAGCGCATTACCGCGCGGTAATCTTATGTAGGCGCACAGACATCCAACATAGAAACAGAAGTGTAGCACAATGGTTAATACACTGACTGATGATACAGGGATCATGAGTTTGATCCCCCAGTATGCATAAGGCTGGCTGAAGCATCAGCTTTGACATGTAAGTATTGTTTCCTGAGGTATTTTAATTATTGCTGCCAGCAAACACACCCTCAAGTGCCGTAACCTAAGGTGCCGCAGAAGGCACCCTATAAGGCACTCCATAGGGCACATTATAAAGTGCACTGTCCACCATGGCACCCTATAATGTCCCCTATAGGGCACCCTATAAGGCGCTCCATAGGACACCTTATAAGGCACCTTATACAGACTGTAACCATAAGGTGCCTCAGAAGGCGCTTTATAGGGTGCCCTATAAGGCGCCTTATAGGGCGCCTTCTGAGGCACCTTATGGTTACAGTACCCTCAGGGTGTTTTGCTGGCAGCACTAATGTACATTAAAAAAAGACAATGCTTCGGACAGCCCTATCAAATAACCCCACTGTGGGTTTGAACCCATGACCTCCGGCTCCACAAGCAGTGAAGTAACCAGTGGGCTACAGCTCCATAGCTGCTAGCAACCCCCTGGCTGGCTGCAGAAGGACTGCACGTCACCACACAAACAGTCTGCTGTGGTCACCAGGATAGGGTTAACCCACCCATACCCTTGATGCACTGCACATGCAAATCAGCAGTCTACAGATGATCACAAGAAGGGGTATGCACCCCCACAGCACCTCGGCCTGGTAGGGGGAACTGACCATGTGTGGTAC
The DNA here is from genome assembly GCA_033557465.1 of Ichthyophis bannanicus. Lineage (NCBI taxonomy): Eukaryota > Metazoa > Chordata > Amphibia > Gymnophiona > Ichthyophiidae > Ichthyophis > Ichthyophis bannanicus. The sequence goes on along the minus strand of CM066037.1, from coordinate 80,686,930 downwards.
TGGCACAGAGTAGCTACACACCATCACATTGTGCAGGTACTGCACTCACCCTGAGGGTGAGGTGGGGCGCCCAGCACCAGGTCCACAGCAGAGATAGGCCATGCTGCAGGTCCCCAGCAGTGCTAATGTGTGAGATAGGTAGTTTTTGCAGACACACCTTGGATATATCTGTATTTCTCAGTCAAGTTTAGCCCTTATGGACCCATAGGAGAATTATGTACCACCACCCTCCTCCGGGGCTGAGGGTGGTAAACAGGGTCTCCCACCAACAGATCCACATTCTATCTCCCTGCAAAGGTGGCAGTAGCAGGGACCATCAACCCCAGTCCTGCTGGTGAACAGACACCCTACAGGGCAGTCAATGCAGCTCTGTACACATCCATAAAGCAATAGCAGACAGACATTAGGCCTGGATACGCTAAGCTGCACCCCACCACTATCTGACATTCTCCTGCAGCAAGCCTTCAGCCACTGCACCCTGCAAGGTGCTCCATCAAGACACATACCAGCTGCAGACAGTCTGCTAGCTAATCCATAGTGCATGTTCCTGGTGGAAATGCGTGCACCCAGAACTGGATGTCAGCATGCACACCAAGCAGATAAGTCAGTGACTGGGCCCCAAAAGGAAACCCATAAATATCACATGAGATAAATACTACATAGCACTTTGGGGGAACCTAGCCATGCCGTGGTCACTGCTCAGTCAGGGTGAGAGTGATCTTCCAGCAGAACATGCTGTGGCCACCCTGTCTGTGCAGGTGGTGGCCGGGCACTACAATGTCCCAGCCAGTGCCCTTTGCCCTTTGCAGATGCATCCTGGCCAGGCCACCCTGTCTGGGCTATACCCATGGTACCTTGCTCCTCATTATGCACATTGGCAGGCCAATACTGGCAACAGTGCTGGCAGTGTGGGCTGTGGAGGGTGTTTGCAGCCACCACACACTGGATAGACAGACACACACTCCCACACCTATGCCAGCATTGTGCTACTATAGAGGTGTTTAGCAGTCCTGGCCACCACAGCAGTCCTGGGCACAGTGCAGGTATGGATATGGTACGCAATACTGTAGGGGGTCACTCCCCAGAGTGGTAAACACTGTCAGAGACCAGACCTGAAGCACACTCCAAAGACATCAGAAAGGTTGCTATGATGGAGCTCAATCAGCAAACTGTGCTTAACGTAGGAATTGCTATCTGCCAGTAATCATAGCAACCTTTTGATAGCTGTGTACTGTATTCCCAGGTTTAGGGTGGCATTGCTAAGGTATGCAAGTGCTAGTATTGGGCGATGCACGCAGGGCCCAATGTCCTGCCTCTCCAGGAGGCATTGGCTAATGGACCCTGTGGGTGTGGGTGTGTCTGCCCCTGTTGGCTGCTGCTTTGCGGCAGAGGTTCCCAACTCCAGTACTGGTGTGCCAAACACTGTTCGGGTTTTCATGCTGTCCCTCATGAATATGCATGAGACACATCTGCATACCATGGGGGTGGTGCATAGATATGCAGCACAGGCATCTTTATTAGAGGAAGCATGGAACCTGAATGGTGTTTGACCCTCCAGGACTGCATTTGGGAGACTCTGCTCTAGGTAATGCGCCTGTTTATGGTGTCTGTGCTCTGTAGGGTAAAATGTAGGTGTTTTGGGCATGTTTACGTCATCTGCAATAAAGGTTCTGTCTGTATTAGCACGTTTTAGTAGTGGGTAAAAAATGGGGGCTGGGTTGGCAGGAACCACAGCTGGGACTTGAACCTGTGACCTTCGGTTCTTGAACACACTGGCTGTGTGCACTGCACCACCGTGTTGCCACAGAGACAGTACATTCCCTGGGGATACAATGACTGTTCATCAGACGGGGCCTGTCTGTTGCAGTGCATGGCACCCACCTACACAGGGCTAGGCCATGGTCTGCTCTGGGCAGCTGCCACTGCTCCCTCCACCACCAGTGCCCCTCTGCCACCCTGCTGACATTCCCTTCTGCTGGTGGTGCTGGTGGAGCGCAGTCTCAGGCCATCCAGTGTGCGGGTAGGTGGCTGCCTATGGTGCGGGTTCTGGGGTAGGGGTGCCTGCATAGGTGTCCACGCTTCCCCCCAGCACCGCCTGCCACTGTTCTGTGCCCTTGGGGGTCCCTACCGGGCACTATCCCCTGTGACACTGTGGGAAGCACACTTGTGCCCATGCTGGGCCCTCATCAGTTGCTGTCTGGCTGCTCTACTGTTTCAGCATTCCTATGGGCCACCTAGGCATCACCCTAGTCCGCACTGTGGCCCAGCTGCAGTACAGCATGTGCTGTCTGCAGCCCTCTGTGTCCCCTTTCCCAGCATCTGTCCAGTTGCCCATTCCGACTTGCCCACCCTGCTGTTGTGGAACATGTGCACCCCATAGGAAACCTGTCCAATGGAGAGGGAAACCCTGATGAGCGCAATTGCACTGTGGGATCATTCACCTTGTATGGGGACGGAGCGCAGACCCTTCCACAATTCATATCTTTTTTTTGGAACCTTCTCGGGAGTACTTTTTGATGTTTCCCATTAATATCACTATTGCCCAGCTTGGTTATGTTTTTTTTATATTTTGTTGGGGTCATTTTCAATGTTTATTTGCACTTTTGTTCCGTGCACATGTATCACACTTATCTCTTTTTTGTAGGTTTCCCTGATTTTGCTGTACATTGCTGACAGAAATGGTTTCTCTTCCCTTTAAATCAGCTCTAACGCCAGGGTTTCACTGGCGTTAGTTCTGAGCCTCTAATTTCACATCGTTAGTGTGCGGGGAGCCTCTCCCCTCCCACTCTCCACCCATTGACCCCTTCTCTCCGCCCCTGGGGAGCCTTCCTCTGCCCTCAGGGAGCCTTTACTCCACCTTCAGCGCTCGTTTGCGCCGCTGAGCTCCACTGCGCACGTTAGCGTGCGATAAGGCGCCTTATCGCAAGGTAATGCACCATTATCGCGCGATAAGGTGCCTTATCGTGCGATAACGTGTCAGAGCGCACATTGAGACAGTTTAGTAAACATGCCCCTAAGATGTCTAATAACTTAGGACCCAATATTCGAAGGGCAGTTACACGGTTTACAGTCCTGTAAACCATGTGACTGCCACTGAGAGGGATATTCAACGGCACTTACATGGTTAGTGCCATTGAATATCCCCCTGTAACCCCGCTACAAGCTCCAATGCTATGCAGTTAGCATCGGGATTAGTGACCTGTGGGTAAAACTAGGCCAGCTTTTGCCATGTCTAGTTTTACCCGCAGGAGCTAACTGGGTAGCAGTGCAATATCACTGCCGCCCAGTTAGGTTCTTCAGTGGTTTCTTCTGTGCGGCAAACCCAGATATTCAATGCCGATGCTGCGGCATTGAATATCCGGGGTTAGGGATCCGCGGGCATGGCTATGCCCATAATGGTTAAGAGCAGGGTAACCAGGGTGTGCTTTTCTGATCTAAGATTAGTCACTTAATTTGCTGTACTCTCTGTATGTTTTAAGGTGAAAGCAAGCACTTTCCTGACACCTATTTGTGCTTGGAACAGGTCTAGACGTGCCAGCAGACATTGACATTTCTGAGATCGAACAGGGATGTTTAAGTCTATCGCCCCTCCCCAGACATGCCTCCGCCACACCGCCTTGCCTACTTGGACATCCCTGCATTAGTGATGTTTGTGAATGTCATCTGTGGAATGACTACGGAGATGTCTCCGAGATTTCGACATTCATGTGCATGTCTTCAGACGTCCAAATCACGACTAAACCTTTTAAAATGACCCTCTAAGCTTATAGTTCTTATTAATTCTAGACATACTATGAAACAACAGGTCTCTACTGCTGTTAAAAAATGATTTCCTATTTTAAGAATGTTGCAGTAGTTAAGAGATTATTTTACTTTGGATCATTTTATGAAGATTAAGAACATAAGATTTGCCATACTGGGTTAGACCAAAGGTCCATTAAGCCCAGTATCCTGTTTCCAGCAGTGGCTAATCCAGGTCACAAGTATCGGTCTGGTTCCCAAAAGGTAGACAGACTCAATGCTGCTAATCCCAGGGGTGCGCAGTGGATTTCCCTGCTCCACTTTAGTAATGGTGTATGGACTTTTCCTCCAGGAAGTTGTCCAAACCTTTTTTTAAAATCAGCTACACTAAAAGCTTTTACTACTTCCTCTGGCAATGAATTCCAGAGTTTGATTATGCATTGAATGAAAACATGTTTTCTCCGATTAGTCTTTAATGTGCTACATTGTAACTTCATTGCATGTCCTCTAGTATCTCTACTACTTGAAAGAGTAAACAACTGATCTACATTTGCCTGTTCCACACCATTCATTATTTTAAAGACTCTGTCATATCTCCCTTCAGTCATCTGTTTTCCAAACTGAGAGCCCTGACCTTTTAAGCCTTTCCTCATAGTGGTATCCTTCCATCCTCTTTATCATTTTGGACGCTCTTCTCTGTACCTTTTCTAATTCTGCTATATCCTTTTTAAGATATGGCAACCAAAATTGCACACAGTATTCAAGGTGCGGTCAGCACCATAGATAGATACAGAGGCATTATAATATCCTCAGTTTTATTTGCTGTTCCGTTACTTACAATTCCTAGCATTCTATTTCCTTTCTTGGCCACCACTGCACACTGAATACAGGGTTCCAATGTATTATGCACAATGATGCCTAGTTCCTTTCCTGGGTGGTGATTCCTAATGTGGAACCTTATATCATGTATCTATAGGTTGGGTTGTTCTATCTTATGTGCATAACTTTGCATTTGTCCATATTAAATGTCATCTGCCGTTTGGATGACCGGTCTCCCAGTTTTTCAAGGTCCTCTTGCAAATTTTCACAATCCTCTTGTGACTTAACAACTTTTTTTTTTTTTAAATATCAAAAGTCTAAAAAAAATCTTCATAAAAAGTAGGTGAAAAGGAGTACAGCTTTATTGATTCCCATACATTGATATGTTTATGAAGGAAGGCGAAAGCAAATGATGAATTGTGGCCTCTGGAGACTGCTGTGTTAGTGGTTTGACTCTAGGCCTGTTGATGCCTCCACTCAACCCCTTATATTAAGAGGTATTTGTTAACATTTTGGGCCCAATATTGAGTCATCCGCATTTTAGAAGGGCTATGCGCCAACAAGGCGCAAAGCCCTCCCCGCCAACCTCTAACCCAGATATTCAATTCCGCGGTGATGGCATTGAATATCCAGTGATTGCCGCAGACACAAGAAGCCACTGAGGCTAACCATGCACCAGCGATATTGGATGCTGCCCGGTTAGCTCCTGCGAGGGTTTCCTCACCTATCTTTTAGGTGCAGGTCACTAACCAGGCTGCATGCAATATCACTGATGCCTGGTTAACAACAGTCTCCACCTCTGCTCCACCCCAGAACGCCCCCAACTCCCCCCGATGCAAACCGGATAGCATTGGGGCACGTAGGGGACTTAGAAGGGGATATTCAACGGCACTAGAAGGGGATAATCAATGGGCTGTAAACCATGTAAATGCCCTTTTTGTGTCTTCTGTTTATTATTGATTGGGTGTGTTCAGCTGCACATATTCCCTTTGTTTCACTTTGTAGTAAAAGAAAGAGGCAGAGTGGTGTTGCCTCCAGAAGAGTGCTGAGTGCAGCTTTCCTGCTTTTTCTCGACACCTTCGGTACCTAGAGCTCAGGTCAGCAGGTCCATAAGCACTATGCAGATGCAGCTCCGCCTCCTGCACATACCTCTTACTTGTGTAATGGCTCAGATGCTAGCTGACTGACCAGCCAGGTGATGAGCTGATGCCATGTTTCCCCGCCCTTGCTTTAATTGCAAGTGGCGCACCCTTCCTACATGATGCCCTGTATGACTAGAAATTTGCATGCTAACTCCTTTGGCTTTTATAGCTACCACATTCTATTATATGCTCTCTGAGAGGTAGCTATTCTATTATAAATTTTTAACCCTACGAATTAAAGTATGAAGTGACTTCGCAAAAGTGCACATTGCATAAAATATAGTGCAAAATGCCTGAAAAGGCACAAAATTGCCAAAGTTTAAGCTTTGTGTTATTTTTGCATCAAGTGAATTTTTGCAAAGTCACCTCAGAAAAGTACAATTCACGGTAGTAGACCTTATGTCTGCTTTGTGACAAAGTTTATGTACAAGTCACATTAATCAGCTTCTGCAATGTAAAATCTAATTGATGATCATTGATGGTCTTAGTTGTTAGGTATTTTATTTGTGCTTTGATTTATTTTATGGTAATATACAATAGTTTGTATTTGCCGTTATTTATTTATTTATTTATTTATTTTTCTTATATACCACGCTATTAAGATCAGTGCGGTTTACATTACAACTGAACAATGCAGCAATGCTTTTACATAACACAATGTGCTTACATAGAACAGGGGTACAGTCATAATGGGAGAATAATGGGGAAACTATTTATAAGATATATACACATAAAATTTACACAGAATTATATACAACTGAATATTTAAGCTCTTCATATGATCATAGCTAGGTCGGCTGAGGAACAGGATACAGCTATAGGGGAGGGGCGGCTAACCATTTTCATGTTGGGTTAGGGCGTTGGGATAGTTAGAGCAAGGGCTGAGTGCTTGTGTCTTGTGTTTTTCAGGACTGGTTTCAGGATAGTAGATTTGAAACAGATGGTGTTTTATTTCTTTTCTGAATGTGGTGAGGCTTGGTATGGATCGAATCCAGGTGGGAAGTTCATTCCAGGCTGTCGGAGCATAAATCGAGAAAGCTCTATTGGTAGTTGTTTTTGTGCACCTTGTGGTAAATGTGGGTACTATTAACATGTTGAGTAGTGCAGGTCGTCTTATTCTGTTCTCAGGGATATTGTTAATCAGATTGCTGATAGGTGTGGGAGACTGGTTGTTCAGTGCCTTGAAAGTTATGGATGTGTTTTGTAAACCATTCAAGTAATTGGTGCAGTATATAAACGTTTTAAATAAATAAATAAAGTAATGCATAAAAATGCAAAAATGAGTGTGCAAAAAAGACTTTGCAGGCAGGTCCGATGCAAGGATATGAGGTGACTTAAGCACATTCCTGCTACCCCCCCCCCCCCCGCCTCCTACTCCCATCCCCCCTGTTGTTCCTCTCTGGGACCTGCAGCAGTGACAATAGTATTAAAACAACATCACATCAGTTACCAGAAGCAGTTGGTCAAAGAACGGCACCAGTGGCACGCAGCATCACAAGCCCTGGATAAGTGCTGCATCGCTGTTTTAATGTCATAGCTGCTGCTGCTGCTCAGGTTCCGGAAAGGGGCTGTAGTGGCGGGAATGGACACACTCTATAGTTAGCCTAATGGGTAGCGGCTGCCCCCTTTGCTGAAAAATATCTACAGCTTCAGTTGGGGGTGGAGTGGCACGGGTGGCCCCTCAGCATTAAATTGTTAAAGGATGGGGTTATGGGAGGAGAGGGACTTAAAACTCTTTAGTCCCATGTTGGGTTCACTGGGCCACCAGTGAATGAAGGTTCTACCCAGGGGACGGAGTCTGGTAAAACCTCCAGATTTGGCCATTGGGCTCTAATTTTATTCTGCTACTGCAAGAAGGGGCTTTACAAAAAATTCTTATATGTTGCCACAACCAAGAACACACAAAGTTCCTGGATGTGGCTATATGTGAGAAAGTCATATGAAATTTAGCTAAGGATGTAAATGGGCCAAGAACTCATTTGTCTTAGTTATGTGCGTTAACACATAGGGCCTGATATTTGAAGGCCCTTACACGGGTAACTTCCTTAGTTACCCATGTAAGAGCCTTATCCGGGATATTCGAAGGGCACCTACACGGGTAGTGCCCTTCGAATATCTCGGCATAGTCCCTAACGTGCCCAGATGCTATCCGCATAGCATTGGGGTGTGTTAGAGGCATTCTGGGGTGGAGCGGGGGTGGAGGAAGGGACTATATGGGTAGCAGCAATTTTCATTGCTACCTGCAGAGCCCTCTGTACCTTAAAGATAGGCGAGAAAGAAACGCGCCTATCATTACGACGCAGAGGCTATGTGGGAAGGAACGAAAATTGCTGCTACCTGTGTAGCCTCTGCAGCTGCTACGGCACTCTGGATAACCCGGTTATTCACGTCCACCAGCATGGAAGTGAATATCCGAGTTAGGGGGTCGGTGGCGCATAGCCTGCCCACCTCAATATCGGGTCCATAGAGCCTTAGGGGCTTGTTTACAAAGCCGCGGTAGCAGTTCGCAATCGTTTTAAACAAGCCCCTTAGTGCCAACCTACTAATCCTTCCACAATATTACTCTTGAAACTGTTGACCAGAACAAGGCTCAAGATGAAACTCTTAAGGCACACCATAAATCAACCTTCTTTCAGTGGAGTGAACTCCATTTACTTTAACTTTCTGCTGTCTACCCTCAACCAGTTACTAATTCACTAAACGGTCTTAGATTTTCAATTTAATTATAAATCTAAAGCCTCCTACATGGAATGGTATCAACATTTTCCAGTATATCTATTCTCTAGTCAACCAGTCAAAGAAACTGATTGACATGATCTCCCTCTGGTAAAACCATGCTGCCTACCATCTTACAACCCACCGGTTTTTTAAGTACTTCACCATACTTTCTATTAGTGGCATCTCCATTAAATTTCCTACCACTAAGGCCAGACTAGGTATTCTTTAGTACATAACCCTTTCCTTGCAACCACTTTTATGAAAGGGGTATAACATCAATCCTTCAGCAATCCTGCAGGAACCACTCCCTTCTCCAACAACTGATTGAACAGATCTATCAACAAACGTATCATAATCTCTGTAACTCACGTTGCCCCATAGCATTTTCCTCTTCCAGTTTTGATAGGTCCACACAAATCCTCTCTTCTGGAAATGGTGTGGCATCTATCACAGTACTTCAGTGCCTTTTAAAATCTTACGCACCCTTGTACATTTTTCACATTCTGCTATCTAAAAAATGTAATTCAAAATACATTTAAGGAGTTTGTTTCACTGTCTTCACAACATACTCTACACTTTCAACAACAAAGAACGGGCCCAATATTCAACGGCTTTTACACGGTTTCAGACCTGCAAACTGTGTAAATGCCACTTAGATATTCGGTAGCACTAACACCGCTACATGCCGAGTAACATCTAACTGTGTAGCATAGGGGCATTTGTGGACATTCTGGGGCATCCCAGAGGCGGCATCCATCGCTAACTGGGCAGCGGCGATATTGCACCACTGTCTGGTTAGTGACCCTTGGGTAAAGATAGGTGCAGCAAAAGCCGGCCTATCTTTACTCGTGGGTGCGAATCGGGCAATGGCAATATTCAGCCACTGCTCGATTAGCTTCTGCGGCAGCGGAGGTTGTGCGGCAAACCCGGATATTCAGTGCAGGTGGCCAGATATGACCCCAGCATTGAATATCAGGGTTCTCTCTTCAGCGCCGGCGGCTAGCTGCTGTAATCACGCTAGCCGCCAATGATGAATATCGGGCCCAACAAATCAAGAAATGGATACATAGGTATTTAATATGGGTCTTAATGTGTGTTAATAGTTTGCATGCATTAACTATTTCATGTAAGGGGCAGAGAAGGGCAGGGAGTGCGCCTTTAACACGCATGCAGCAGCAAATGCGTACTAGCTAACTAGGGCCTGAAATTCAGCTGGTCCAGCCAGCACATAAGGTTAAGGCCCAACACTTAACTTCAATCATATATCCAGGAGCGCTATCGATTTAACTGCTGAATATGCATTTGACCAGTCACCTAGTGCTTATCAGTTTAAAGTTAGGACTGCTAGTTATAGTCCTAATAATAAATGTACGACTTACCTGTTTATTATGCAAATAGTGCTGTTCAATACATAAGGGCCAACTCAAGATTTGTCCTATCCGAATTGTTTCTGTAGAAGCGTGGAAAATAATGCATAAGCGAATTACGCATTCACTGTCTGAGGGGAAAGCACATCACTCGCTTTGAATATCTGACCTTTCACCTCCAGAGGCGTAGTTAACGCAATCCGCATTAGCGGCTGCATCATTAGCGCATGCGGCAAACATGGCCCTGCCTTAGAAGCATGGCTACCTTTCCCCAAACGCCAGAAATGCCTCCTGCAATTCTACTATAGGGTAACCTTTGCCATTAATAGTGTATTAACGCAGACACCGCCTAGAGAACGGTACCAATCTCTTCTTTCTCTGTACAGTATTTACTTTCTTGATATAACGATGCATGGTGCTTTCTGTTGCTCCTTTTACTTTAGTCCACTGTTTTTCTGCTTTGCTGAGATTTTTCTACCCTGCCAGCACCTCCACTGTTTAACAAAATAAGTACCTCTGGAGGGTAATTTTAGAACAGAAAGCCATCTGCAGATGCTTCCCTGACTTTATATCTAGTGACATATGTGACAGAAAGTGCCTTGAATGTAGATGTAAATGATCATACATGTTTTACCATGTATGTGTGTAGATGAGGGTAGTTTATCTGCACACATGACTGATAACTTCCCCCACGTTCCGCCAGGCCACACCTTCTGCTATGCCTACCAGCAGAGTACATACTTTGATGCTAGTCGATATTTTATAAGAGTTCATTTATGCATACACGTAGCTGCACATGCTTGGGAATGACTTTATAAAATCACCTTCAAGATTCTTTCTTTTCTGTGCTCTCTCCCTGCCTAATCTTTTATAATAAACTTTACTGCTGATCACTTGAGCTCAGGCACCCATCCACCTGGATATCAAAAACACTTTCCCCCATTCTGAGGGATGGATCCCACACTGCCCTCCTCCCTCACGGTTTCCATTACCTGAAGGAAGCCTGGGATCTCTCCTAATTCATTTTGCAAATCATATACTCTAACCCATGGTTGCCAGATTAAAATCTCCCACCAGTAACCCGGGCAGCATTCTCTGGAATAAGACATTTTCTAGTGTCCAGTTACAATAGTAGTCAGTAGACACTGGAATCTCCCATTTAGCAGTGGGACAGGCTACAGTCAACACTGGGAGCCTATGTAGCTCCCAAGTTCTTATTCATGTACTTGCGTTATTTCCAACATGACTGCAGAGGAAGCATGCAAGAGCAGCTTTGCCCGATGCCTATAGGGAGTCACTACATTCGTTCTGCTTCCTTCCAGTCCTGCGGCCATACATTCATAATGTATGGACAAAAATGCAATGTGTGTCTTCGAGTCAATGCTGACTCCTGGCGACCCAGCATCTCCTGGGTTTTCTTGGCAGTGTGACCAGAAGTAGATTGCCAAATCTTTCTTTTAAGGCAATGGAGGGTTAAGTGACTTGTTCAAGGCCTCAAGGAGTGCTAGAGGGAACCAAACACTGGTCTCTTGCTTACCAAGCCAGTGCTTGGAGTGGAGAAGTAGCCAAGTGGTTAGAGCACAATGTATGGACAACTATTTGCTATTTAGTGAAGGTCTGTCTGTGTTCTGTATATATGATATTCTGCTGGTATATAGGAGCTTTGTTATCAAGTCTTGTTTATTGTATTTTTTTTTCAGTATAAGGTGTATTGGTGTTTTAGGGCACATTGCAATATTTTTAGTACTGCTTTTCATAGGTACTGTAGATGTTCTTGCAGTTTGAGTCCTGTAAGTTAGCACTTTTTTGGCTTGGTAGGTTTGCTACATTTGTGTTGAGGGGTTTTTTTGCAGGATTTTGTATTATTTCACAGTATATCTGGTAGTAGAAGGAGTTATGTGTTGCTGTTACCGAGATGACATTATGCCCCTATGTAGTCACTTCTACCCAGCTTGACTCCATAACCTCTGGTCCAAATATTCTCCCCCTCCCCACCCCCCCCCCCACCCCAAATTCCAGGACTGTATCTCTCTCACTGTATCATCCCTAACAGTCACACACACACACACTCTCTTTCAATCTCCCTTCATGTTCCCACCTGTCTCTCTCTGTCCCCCATCCTTGGACCCAGCAGTCAGTCTCTCTCATCCATATTCATTAGGGATATCCTGGAAATCTTCCCCATTTGCTACCCTCAAGGACTGGAATGAATACTATTGGTCTTTGGAAAAGTTGAATATAATATGTGTATGTGTGCATATTGGAAGAGGGTCAATTAAATACCACCAAGTACAAACAAGAAAAATGCAGTTGAATGAAGGACATAGTCTGAGTGGTTGATGGATTTTCCTTCAGTTTTCATGCAACACCAAATCAGTCTATGGTTTGCCTTCTGAGAGGGCAAAAACCTAAACAAATGAGGCTGAAACAGGGCCAGCATTAGGGGGTGGCAAACAGGGAAGTTGCCCTGGGTCCCCATGCCACAGACGGCCCCAAATCTGACTCAAGCTGAAGGAGGCATAACCTGCATAATACTTTGGGGCTTCCTCACCAGATTCTGCCCTGGGCCTCTGGGCTGAAGATGTTTTAATTTTCCAACACAGTGATAGAACAGTTTGTTTAGGATACAGCAATTTAGTTTAAAAGAGAACAACGCTGGAGGAAAGAAAGCAGACTTTGCATATTACTCATCAATCATTTGCACTTGATTTCTACCAACCGATCTACAGAAATGAAAGGCTAAAGTCAGTGACTGCTTAATTCTATGAACTGAACAGCATTGTCATCATTTATTCTGCTAAGTGGTGTCCACAAGATTAATTCATTTTTTTCTAGTTTGAGCAAATTCCCCCTGTTTCAGACATGGACAGTTCGTCCCTCAAAGATGCCCTTTGCTAACTGATTCGTACATTCAGCGGTTGTTTTTTCACTAAACGCAGGTTAAAGTGCACGTGTTGTGGAACAAGGTGTGTATTTCTGCCCACATCAGGGTAGGCAAATTTCAAAGAACCCTTTTCTGCAGATAAAACACTATTTTATCCTCAGGGATGGCTTTGAAAATTGGCCTCTTTTGAGTACTGATCATTTCTGTGCCCCCAAAAGCTATCTCACTATAGTCCACTGGGACCTTTTACACCGTACAAATAATATAACCTGTTACAATTCATTGCTTTATACTGTGCTTTACTCTATCCATAAATGAGTTGTATCACTCACAAACTGCAACATAAAGACGTTCACCTCTGTCGATTAGTATGGATTAAGATGCAGGGATGTGGAGAAAAGAGGCTTAGCTAAGAGTTGTTGTTTTAAAAGAACATGAAAATGTTAACGATATTTACTTTACTGTTCAATGCTGTTTCCCATTCAAGAAGACACAATGAGACCGATTCTAGAAGGGGCATGTCTGGGCCGTCTGGATGGCCTCAACCAGGATGGGCCCGTTAGGACCCGATTCTGCCAAGGAGGGCCATACCAATCGTGAAATGCGCCCTGTGTGACTTGCACATTGGGCGCGTGCCCCCCCCCCCCCCGCATCTCCATCTAGCCTCTTTATGGGGGCAGGAGAGAAGAGGTGCACACCCGATGTGCAAGTCGCTGCCATGCTAAGCAGGTCTGGTCCCTCCCATCTTAGTGTGCCGCGAGAAGGCTTAAGGGGCGCATTTTGGCTGTCTGCCATTGCCTGCCGCCACTGAGAGAAGAAAAAGTGGCGACGGCAGGCAACAGCAGACAGCTGAAATGCGCCCCTTAATCCTTTGTGCCCTGTGCGGCCGCACCGCTCTCACAGGGCTATGTACAGTCCTGCTGCTAAGCAGGAGCAAAATGGCACCATGGGTGCAGGATCAGGTCCTGAAAGTCAGCCCGGCATGCCCCTGCATCACCATGGGGACAACCTCTCCACAGCACAACCTGCCCACTACCTTGGAGTGCCCCTTTTCCCCACTGCCTGACCCCTACGGGGGGTCAGCTGGGGCCTGAATCTGGTGGCAGTGGCTCACCCTACTCACCGCCGTCACTGCTGTTGAGGCTGGCCGGCCAATCCGGAAGGGTGGCCAGTGCTTATTCCACCTCTGAGGTGGAATAAGCTGACTGCCCCCCCCCCCCCAGCGATCCCCTGATGAAATCATCCCTATACGTCTGAGTGTCAGTCCCACCCGGGCTCCACCCACTCTCTGTCCCCATGCCATTCCCATCCCCCACAGCATGCACAGCCAGCTCTGTGATGCAGGGGGGCCCATGAGGTGCCATACGGTGAACCTCCAGCCCCGCTATTCACCTTCCTGGATCGGGCCCAATGGGGGTTATTTTAGAAGCCCCATTTCTGCTTTCCAAATTTGAAAATGGGCACCACAGCACAGACATGTGCCCGGAGCCATTGTAGAAGCCAGTTCTACAGACATCCCCAGCACGAGGATGTCCAAGTTGCAAAAGGGAATTACAAGGACGTGATCAAGGGCATTCTGGGAAAATTGGACGTACGCTTTCAATTTCAGAAACAGCAAGGACGTCCCCACCCACTAGCAGGACAGTCCATGTCTATTCCTGCTCCAGGGCGTGACTAGGGCATCAGGAACGCTCTCATTCTGCCGTCCAGAGATCTGGAAGGCATAGAGAGGAAGGTTCTCTGATGTCCCCTATACTTTCCATGATGAAAAATGGAGGGAAATAAGGGCACTTGTTTTTGTTTCTGCATGCTGATGCACATCCCAACATGCAAAATAGCTAGCATAGACATGCATTCAGCATGACAGACATCCCCACTCCAAGGGGTATGTTTACTAAAATGCGGTAATCATGAATAACGCACGTTATGTAATGTTAACGATCGTTAGCGCGTCATAATGTGCGTTATAACGCACTAACGAGCGTAATGCTCCGCGGCGCGGTAAAACACCGCAGAAGGTGGAGAGAGGGCGGAGAGAAGGGGTCAATGGGCGGAGAGTGGGCGGGGAGAGGCTCCCCTCACACTAACGTGCTGAATTTCAGGGCTGAATTCCAACGCGAATGAAAACCTACCGTTAAAGGCACATTACAGGGGAGAGAAACCATTTCAGTGTCAGCAATGTACAGCCCAGGCAGGGAAACCAAAAAACAGTGATAAGTGTGATACATGTGCACAGAACAAAAGGGCACAGAAACACTGAAAATGACCCCAACAAACTGGAAAAAACAATAACCAAGCTGGGCAATAGTGGTATCAATGAGAAACATCAACCCCTCCCCACCCGAGTAAGCCCCATAGAACAGATATAAATCGTGGAAGGGTCTATACGCCGTCCCCATACAAGGTGAATGAGCCCACAGTGACATGGCGCTGCTCAGGGTTTTCCCCACCATCGGACAGGTGCACATGTCCCGCAACATCAGGGCGGGCATGTCGGAACGGCAACTGGACAGATGCCGGAGAAGAGGATACAGAGGGCCGCAGGTGGCACATGCTGTGGTGCAGCTGGGCCACAGTGCGGACTAGGGTGATGCCTAGTTGGCCCATACGAATGCTGAAACAGTGGAGCAGCCAGACAGCAACTGCTGAAGGTCCAACATGGGCACGAGTGGGTTTCCCAAAGTGTCACAGGGGATAGTACCCAACAGCTACCCCCAAGGGCACGGAACATTGGCAGGCGGGGCTGGGGGGGGAGCGTGGACGTCTATGCAGGCACCCCTACCCCAGAACCCGCACCATAGGCAGCCGCCTACCTGCACACTGGATGGCCTGAGACTGCGCACCACCAGCTCCACCAGCAGAAGGGCATGTCAGCATGGTGGCTGAGGGATACTGGTGGTGGAGGGGGCAGTAGCAGCTGCCCAGAGCAGACCGTGGCCTAGCCCTGTGTAGGTAGGTGCCATGCACTGCAACAGACAGGCCCTGTCTGACCAACAGTCATGGTATCACCAGGGAATGCACCATCTCTGTGATAACATGGTGGTGCAGTGCACAAAACCAGTGTATTCAGAAGCAGAAGGTACCAGGTTCAAGCCCCAGCTGTGGCTTCTGCCAACCCAGTCCTCATATTTTACCCACTACTATAACGTGCTAATACAGACAGAACCTTTTGTTCAGATGACGTAAACATGCCCAAAACACCTACATTTTACCCTACAGGGCACAGACACCATAAACATGCACATTACCTAGAGCAGAGCCTCCCAAATGCAGTCCTGGAGGGCCAAACACCATTCAGGTTCCATGCTGCCTCTGATAAAGATGCCTGTGCTGCATTTCTATGCGCCACCCCCATGGTATGCAGATGTATCTCATGCATATTCATGAGGGACAGCATGAAAACCCGAACAGTGTTTTGCACCGCAGGAATGGAGTTGGGAACCTCTGCCGTAAAGCAGCAGCCAACAGGGGCAGACACACCCACACCCACAGGCCCCATTATCCAAAGCCTCCTGGAGAGGCAGGACTTTGAGCTCTGCATGCATCTCCCAATACTAGCACTTGCATACCTTAGTAATGCCACCCTAAACCTGGGAATATGGTACACATCTATCAAAAGGTTGCTATGATTACTGGCAGATAGCAATTCCTAGGTTAAGTACAATTTTCGGAGTGAGCTGCATCATAGCAACCTTTCTGATGTCTGTGGAGTGTGCTACAGGTCTTGTGTCTGACAGTGTTTACCAATCTGGGGAGTGACTCCTACAGTACTGCGTACCATAGCCATGCCTGCACTGTGCCCAGGACTGGTGTGGTGGCCTGGGCTGCCCAACACCTCTATAGTTGCACAATGCTGGCCTAGGTGTGGGGAGTGTGTGTCTGTCTATCCAGTGTGTGGTGGCTGCCAACACCCTCCACAGCCCACACTGCTAGCACTGTTGCCAGTATTGGCCTGCCAATGTGCATAATGAGGAGCAAGGTACTGTGGGAATAGCCTAGGTGGCCTGGCCTGGCCACATCTGCACAGGGCATAGGGCAATGGCCGGACATTGTAGTGTCCGGTACCACCTGCACGGACAGGGTGGCCATAGCATGTCCTGCTGGGAGGTCACTCTCACCCTGACTGAGCAGTGACCATGGCATGGCTAGGTTCCCCCATACTGCTACATAGTATTTTTTTCATGTGATGTTTATGGGTTTCCTTTTGGGGCCCAATCACTGACTTATCTGCTGGGTGTGTATGCTGATATCCCCGTTCTGGGTACATGCATCTCCTCCAGGACCAATGGACCATGCAGTATGGACTAGCTGGCGGACTGTCTGCAGCTAGTATGTGTCTTGCTGGAACACCGTGCAGGGTGCAGCGGTTGGAGGCTTGCTGCTGTAGAATGTCAGATAATGGTGGGGGGCAGCTGAGCATTTCCAGACCTGCAGTCTATCTGCTATTGCGTTATGGCTGTGTACTGCTCTGCATTGCCTGCCCTGTAGGGTGTTTGATTCCTAGCAGGACTGGGGTGATGGTCCCCTCTACTGCCACCATTGCAGGGGGGTAGAAAGTGGATCTGTTGGCGGGAGATCCTGTCCCCCACCCTGAGCCCCAGAGGGTGGGTTGGGTGGTGGTATGTAATCTCCCTGGTAACCACAGCAGAATGTGGGTGTGGTGCCGTGCAGTCCTCCTGTAGCCAGCCGGGTGTTTATTAGCAGCTCTAGCCCACTGGTTACTTCACTGCCCATGGAGCCAGAGGTCATGGGTTCACAACCCACAGTGGGTTCATCGCTAGGGCTGTCTTAGGCATTGTCTATTTTTATTGTATATTAGTGCTGCCAGCACAACCACCCTCAGGGTACTGTCACCTTAGGGTGGCTCATAAGGCGCCCTATAAAGCGTTTTATAAGGTGCCTTATATGGTGTCCTATAGGGCGCCTCATACGGCGCCCTATAAAGCGTCTTATAAGGTGCCTTATATGGTGTCTTATAGGGGATATTATAGGGTGCCTTGGCAGACAGTGCACTTTATAATGTGCCCTATGGAGTGCCTTCTAGGGTGCCTTATGTGGCACCTTAGGTTACGCCACTCTGAGGGTGTGTTTGCTGGCAGCACTATTAACGTACAACTAAACTTCCTCACAGCCCAATACTTAACCCTTTCCAGGCCAAGCCCAAAACTTTCGGGATCCAAACATCTGCCTAAATATTCCTATCAAATGGTATATAATACATGACCATGGCAGAGGGAACGTCACTATTGGAACATATTGAATAAGACGGGTACAATTTTCCTGACATATGCAAACATTAACCCGGCTGCAGACTGTGGATTAAAATATTATAGTAGGCTTTCAAAGGGTTACACATGACACCTCAGCCAGCCTTATTCATTAGGCATACTGGGGAATCGATCCCATGACCCTTGTACCATCGGTCTGTGTAGCAACCATTGTGCTACAGCTCTGTTTCTGTATTTGGGTGTCTGCGCGCCTTCTTACGCTTAACGCGCCCTGTAACGATCGTTGCTGCGCGGCGCGTTATAGCACGCGTTATCACTAACGATGTACCGCCCATGTCCTTTTTTGGCATTTCTTCCACTAACGCGGCTCCTAACGCGAATCACACTAACGCAGTTTAGTAAACATACCCCCAAGTGTTTGTAGTGGGGACGTCTGAGGGTGGCCATTCATTATGGAGATGTCCAAGTTGCTAAAGTCAGGCAAAACGTAAACATTCCTGGTGGGGGGTTTTGGACATTTTGTCCTGGATACCACAGACTTCAGTTGGACGTCCTTTCTAAAATGCTGCTTCACATACAAATGAAATATTGTCTTTGTTTAGCACACACTAATGCAACTCAGCATACATTGATGAGTTTTGGCGCATGCTATTTGCAAAATTCTCCCAAGTGCACACATTGTGAAAATGAAGTACATGCAATGTAAAAAGAGGACCTGCTAAAAAATTCATTAAATGCAACAAATGAAGTAGATGGAAAAATTAAAATTTAAAAACATAGGAAAGAAAACAAAAACATAAAGTCACATATCTAAGGAGACCAGGGAGGCAAACTCCTGAGAGCCCCAAACAGATTTACTTCTGAAGAAACGAAAATATTTAAATTAACAAGAAACTAAAGCCACTCTTTATAAATCAATCTTTTTCAATACTCACTGTGAATTGTTAAGCCCTCTTGTTGAACAAGTGCTTTCCATTGCATGAGATTTATTAGGTTGCAAACCAACATTGAATTAAAGTGATCTGAAAAAAAGGGAAAAGTAAGATATTTTCTCAGATTACAGCTGCTACGGCCTGCCATTTCTGTAATGCTAAAGGCAATGCGGTACAATTTAATCCGCTCTTGAATTAATATCCAATCAACCTCCACCTGGCACTAAGTTAATAACACCACCGAATAGTTGAACTAGGCATATTTGACTGTACTGACCCTTTAAATGCAAATTACAAGATAATATTCAGTCTGCACTGTGACCATTTCTCCATCTTACACATGAAATAAGGTTAGCAGCAATTTGTAGTTGCGACCTTTTTATTAGATTACCTCAATACAATTTTGATTATCTTCTGAGAGCTCTGCTCCCTTGTTCAGTTGCATGCAGAATGCATGAAGGACGATCCCTAAATATTCAAATTAATGCAGGCTGGGTGTCAACAGAGCTGTAAAGTGTTGTGAGGGAGTTGAGATGGGAAAATGAGAGAGGTGAGAGACACGTATAAATATCAGAATTTACAGCAGTTTGGCTCCAGTGTTCAGTCTACAATTTTATGATGGCAGGAGTAAAGACAGAAGAAGCCTGATGGTGCCTTTGCTTACCCCTGGCTGTTTGACAGCAGGGGTGGAGTGGGTCACAACCAATTAAAGAGGAGGAAAGAACAGACCAATAGCATTCTGTATAGCAAAAGGGTTTGCATGGCAAAAGTGAAGTTTGGGAACTTCTAGCCATTACCCTGCAATTCTGCTTCATGATTTTGCTTTTTTTTTTTAATTTGTTTTATTTTATAGCTTTATTGGTCCTGGGGAAAATATAATTCAGAAGACACAAGATCGTTAGTCCGTCCTTCGGACGTGACCTGTAATTTCTGAAACGTTATTAAAGTATGATCTAGGCAACATGATGGCAGGCTCAGAAGAAATCTGAGAGTAGGGGGCATCCGGAACAGCCTATCAGAACAGGCAGTAGGACTGTGCGTTTGTGTGTGAGCATTTCATTCATTTGGGGGTCTAAAAATTGAAAGTGTGCACAAATCACTTGTGCGCGCATATATCTACAATTTAACACGCAATTTGCATGCTTAAAAATGTTCTGCCATGCTTATAATGTGATGCAAAAAAAACCCCAAATAGGTGTAATGAAACAAAAAAATGCCTGAAGATCAGAAAAATTTGTTTAAAATGAGCCTGTACAGAACTTTTTTGGCCATACACACCCCTAAAATTACTACTACTAATCATTGGTTTATAATGCTACAAGGCATAAGCAGCACTGTGCATACAGATGTAAGGCACAGTCCCTGCTCATCAGAGCTTACAATCTAATCAAGATAAAACAAATAGTGAAATTGGGGATTAGAATATGGCAAGATACACACAAGTGGTGGACAAGAGAGTGAGGAGCATCAGGATCCAAAAGCAGCTTCAAAGAGGTGGGTTTTTAGCTTGGATTTGAATAGGGCTAGAGAAGGAACCCGATGCACAGACTCAGGTAGTTTATTCCAGGCATATGGAGCAGCGAGATGGAATGAACAAATTCAGGGGTTGGCTGTTGCAAAGAAGGGCACAGATAGAAGGGATCTGCCAGAGGAGCGGAGTTCCCAAGGAGGGGTGTAAAGGTAGTGAGGAGCCTCAGAATGAATGCACTTGTAGGAGAAGTTTGAACTGGATGTGGAAACGGATAGGGAGCCAGTGAAGTGACTTGAGAAGAGGGGTTACATGAGCATAGCGACGCTGGTGGAAGAAAAGCTGTGCAGCTGAGTTTTGAACAGATTGAAGGGGAGAGAGAAGATTCAGAGGGAGACCAGCAAGGAGCCGGTTACAATAGTCAAGGCGGGAGGTGACTAGTGAGTGGATAAGGGTCTTGGTAGTGCGAGTAGAATGGAAGGGACAAATTTTGCTGATTTTATAGAGAAAGAAGTGGCAGGTTTTAGCCATCTGTTGTATGTGCCCAGAGAAAGAGAGAGTAGAGTCATAGATCACCCCAAGTTTGAGAGCTGAGGAAATGGACAGGAGTGTAGTGTTATCTACAGAAATAGAGAAGGGAGGAAGGGGGAGGTGGGTTTAGGGGAAAAGATAAGGAGCTCAGGTTTGGTCATGTTCAATTTTAAACAGCTGTGAGACATCCAGGCAGCTATGTCGGATAAGCAGGCAGAGATCTGGGATTGGATAACTGGAGAGATTTCAGGCACAGAGAGGAAGATCTGAGAGTTGTAAGCATAAAGATGGTACTGAAAACTATCAGAGGAAATAAGTGTATGAAGAGACTGAGTGTAGAGAGAGAAAAGAAGAGGTCCCAAGACAGAGCCCTGAGGTACACCAACTGAAAGCGGGATGACAGTAGAGGTGGATCCACAAAAACATACACTAAAAGTGCATTGGGAGAGGTAAGAAGAAAACCAGGACAGAACAGAACCCCTAAATCCTAGTGAGGACAGGGCATTGAGGAGAGGGTGGTGATCAACAGTGTCAAAGGCAGCAGAAAGGTCAAGAAAGATGAGGATCGAGTAAAGGCCTTTGGATTTGATGAGGAACAAGTTACTGGAGACTTTGGCAAGAGCTGTTTCTGTGGGCTATAGAGGATGAAAGCCAGACTGCAGAGGATCCAGAAGGGTTTGAGAGGAAAAAAAGTCAAGACAGTACTGGTGAACCGCTCGTTCAAGTAGTTTTGAAGCAAAGGGGAGGAAAGAGATAGGCCGAAAGCTGGAAGGACAGGTTTATTTTATTTATTTATTTAACAATCATTTATATCCCGCATCTTCCAGAGTTCAGTTGCGGTTCACAATAAAACAAAATCCACAAAGCAAGAGCTTGGTTTTACATCGAACGTTTTGTAACAATAAACAATATAATGGTTAACAGCATGAGCTAATACATAACAGCATAACTGGCTTGTAAACTATGTACAATAAACTATATACAAATACAAGTTGTAGGTACTTTAGGGTTGAATCATAGAGTTTTTAGTTCAGTGGTTTTTCTGTTAAATTGTTGGATTTAGTATTACTCAGTCAGGTGATTTTAGCCTTTATCTGAGTGTATCGAGGGATTATCTATGTTGCCGTAGTGCATGGAGAATAGGTAGGTTTTTAGTTTTTTACGGAGTTCCATAATTTCGTTTATAGATCGTAGGTCCTCTGGAAGGGAATTCCATGTGGATGGGGCTGCATGAGAAAAAGCTCTGTTATTAGTTAATTTATTTGCTTTTATGAAATCATGAGGAGAATTTAGTTTATTTGAGTGTCCTTTTCTGTGCATAGTTTCTTGAGATTCCATACTGATTAGGTTGCTTAGTGGGATTGGAGTCATGTGATTTAAGGCTTTAAATGTAGTTATTGTAGTTTTATATATTATCCTGCTTTGAATTGGCAACTAGTGAAGGGAAGCTAGTATTGGTGTTATGTGCTGGAATGAGTGTGCTTTCATTATAATTCTAGCTGCGGCGTTTTGTGCTAGTTGGATTCTTTTGATGTTTTGTTTCGTTATTCCTAAAAGAATTAGGTTAGCAAAATCAAAGTGCGGGGTTATTGTAGGCTGGATTATATTAATGAAGTCTTGTAGGTGTACTAATGGGCGAAGTTGTTTAAGTATTTTGAGTTTAAAATATATTTTCTTTATAGTGTTTCTGATATGAGTAGTCATCGTCAGATGTGTGTCTAATATAACACCTAGGTATCTTATTTCGTTCTTTATTTTAATGTCATGATTTTGTATTGTTATGTGGGTTGGAGGGATATATGATTGGTTTTTTGTTACAATTAGGACTTCTGTTTTTGAATGATTAATGTGGAGGTTTTGAGCTTTTAGCCAGGTTGTTATTTCATTGAAAAAATCTGATAGTTGTTTTATTGGTAAGTTAGGGATTGTGAAAGGGATGTACATCATAATATCATCTGCATATAGATGATAGGTGGGGTCTAGTGAGAGCTTTTTGAGGAGAGGTGTGACCAGAGATGCTTAAAGGCAACAGGAACAGTTTCAGTGGAAAGCGATAGGTTAAGTAATAGGCTAAGCGATAGGCAATAGTAACCACGGTGTTGTGCCCCTCTTTTGAGATGGGCTTTGCAGATTCCACATACAGACAGCAAAACCTATTTGATTCCACACGCAGAGCTTCATTTTCTTTACTTGCTCAGCTGCAGAAAATAAATCTACCTCCTGCTTGGCCCACCTACACACCCTGCTTTTTAGCAATGTGTGTGCCAAAGATTTTCAGGTCTGTTTGTTTTTTCATCAGAATACACTTGTTTGGTTAGTCTTCGTGAACCAAATCATTCATGTATTCATCGCATTCATCCTCATTAAAGGCTATATGGGAAACTCTTTTGAAGTGCAGCAACTTGAAACTTGATGGCAGGCAGCACTACAAGCCATCTAGGGTGTCAGAGTGCATACAGTGGTAGGATGAGCACCAGAAACCATTATCAGAAGAGCAAAGCAGTACAAAGAGCATCATGAACACCTTAGATAGAGGAAAAGGTCAAAGCATCTCCACAGTTGGTGGAAGCCCGCCAAGGTATCCTGAGAGGAGTAAAATGGTAAGACCAGCAGAGCACCCAGATTGGCTGGAAGGCCCTAAAGCAGCAGAGGAGAGCCAATACAATAGCAAGAGAGGCAACAGAAGCCGAGGCCGCAGACGTGAGGCGATTTCAGCTAAGCTGTGTACCCGCAAGTTAGAATCCTGGTATTGAGGACTTTGGTCCCAGCATAAGTACAAAGGAAGAACCTCCGAGGTGGAGGAAGCAGTCATGGACTTCAGTCCAGTCATTCAGAACTATCTAAGACTTTCTTAGTCGATGACTCAAGACATACAGTTTGTGACGCTGTAGCAGTGCTAGAAGCCATAGAAACAGATAGTGACCCGGTGGAAGGTCCGGGTACTGCAGGTAAATGCAAGATATTCCCTTCTCAGCACAAGATGCACATGGCTAATCAGCTAACACAGCTCACCTCGGGGGAGGGGAGAAGCAGAGTTGCTGATTGGGCACGCCCTAGCAGGAGGCGGGCTCCCCAGAGCAGAGGCAGCTTGTTAAACAGGAAGAAGGAAGACAGAATGAGAAAGGGAACAGGAACGAGAGAGAGAAGCCGAGGAGGTGGAAGGAAATACAAGACACAGACGAAGCAGATGTGTGCTTTAGAGACGGAGTAGCCTTGGATGCCAGAGCCTTTGACTTTGAAGGAGAAACGCTCCCCAGCTGCAATTCCAGGAGAACGCTTGTAAAGCCAAGAAGCAGGTACCAGGGAGACTCAGTGCATAGAAGAACCTTCTGGGAGCAAGAGAAGGGCGAGGCACTGAGAGACTCAGGGGTAAAGCCTATGCTTTTGGAACAGAGAGCTTACCCGTGGAAAGAATGGCAGACTGCTAAAGAACATTCAGGCATTCCTCAACACAAGGTACAGGGTGTCTTTAATTCTGATAACAGCTTTTATGAGAAGCCAGACTGTGTGAGTGCTTATTTTAAAACCCCGGGCAAACCCAGGTTTTATGAGGGCAGTTGGCTGCAACCAGAAGCTCATTCAGATAAACCCTGCTTTCCTCCTCAAACTGCTGACAGAATTAGCAAGCAAGCTAGCTACAAGGACGTAGCAGATATATTTGCTAGAGATATATGCCAGAAGGCTTTAGAAGGACATAAGTTTGAATTGCTGTCTAAAAATCCTTCATCTGCAAATGAACTGACTTACCCAGCACTTGCTGACAGAGACAAGTGGGGGAGGGGTAACTCCAGTGCAGTGAATGAGCATAATAAGAGAGACGGCATTGTTTGTTTGCCTGAAGAGAAACCCACAAGCTATCACTCACCCCAGGAAGGAGTTAATTCCCCGCCTAGCCCATATAGCAAGCAGGCTGAAGCACTCCTGAAAGAGTTTAAAGATTTTCTAGAGAAACGAAATATTCCTGGACAGAAAGTTGTAGAGTCAGTACAGAGCCCAGAAGCACAAGTGCCATTGGTTCTTCCCTTACCAATGGTGGATTTGAATCAGCCAATGGACTGCTCAACCTGTCTCATAGACAAAGAATAGTCAAGCAAAGCTTGTGTGGTCATTCGTTATAATATGCTGAAATGCATGCTGTTTAAGTTCCTTACCTCAAGAGCTTATGAAGAGATAAGAATAAGCTGAAGCACAACTTAGTTACAGTGCATGAACTTTATTGTTTGCTCTTTGTTTGAGTGATTTCAAAGTAAAGCTCACATGACAGGAATGTGAACTCCTGTGTTAAAGGACAGTATTGGAAAAAGCCTGTTTTCCTTTTGTTTTTGTTTTGGCTGTAAAATATATTCCTTTACGCCTGTTCCATTCCACCACGGAGCGGGAGAAATAAATCCTTATGTAAAAAAATATTCTTTATACCTGCCTTGTCATTCGACCTTCACAACTACAACTTAACCTCAAGGCACACCCCTCCCCAAACCCTCAAGGTTAGGGAGCGGGTGCTGGCTATAAGTTGCATAGTAGACACGCACAGTAATGGAGGATGATGGATGTGAGGACAATCTTTCATTGCATGATAGTTAAGGTTGAGTCAGCTATCAGGCTGGCTAAGTTCATGTCCCCTTCCTCTGTCTGTACTCCATGCTCCTCCTTCATGAAAAAAAATATTGTTCTCTGATGGAATCTCCAAACAAGTAGAGTCATAAAAATATGAAAAGTACTTTGACGAGAAAACTCAAGGCACGTTGATGATGGTACAGTGGTAGTATTCCTCCACCATGACAGATTCCATTTTTCCTGGACTTGGGTTGCTAGGAACTGCGTACCTAAGTGGCTAGACGAATACCCAGAGTCATTTAATAACAAGCCAAAGGTGTTAAGCAGGAGGAGGATGAAGAGTGGCCTAAAAAAAGTCGAAGCACATCGGTTGCAGAGTCACACAGTCAGAAGGGTGGCTACAAACAGGCATGGCATTTAAGGAGGGTGGAAGTCATACAATGACAAGCCAAAGTGCACCCACAATGGCTCTTTTCAAATCCAGTCTGAAAACTCACCTCTTCATTGCCGCTTTTCGATCCTGATCTGCCTAATCTCCCTTATGTTTCCTTACCACTCCCCCTAGATATATCCTATGTCTACAGCTACTGTCTTGTTTGTCTAGACTAGATTATAAGCTCTGATGAGCACGGACCATTTTTTACATATGTCTGTGCAGTGCTGTTTATGCCTTGTAGTGCTATACAAATGATCAGTAGTAGGAAAAGTCAAATCCCAGTGGTCACAGAACCACACAGCTGCAAGAGCAGCATGACAGCAGCAGCAGAGAGGGGCAAGGGGGGAAAGGGGCTCTTTCTTTTTTTTCTTTTTTTTTTGTTTATTTGTGTTTTATTTTAGTTTCACCCTGCAGGCCTATATGGACCCACTGGAAATGTGATAGCAGGCCACAGAATGGCTATACAGGCAGGAGTGGTGTTTGCGACCACTGCAATTCAGTTGAGGTTCAGAACTGGCTGGCAGCAAAGGGGCAGACCGTGACTGAAATGGCAGGACAGTAAGACTGGCACCCAGCAACAGAGGAACACTTTTTCAAGGTTTTTTATTTTACTTTCTGTTTGTTTTGTATCTTTCTTTATGTCTTTTTATTTCTTGCTTTTTCTTTTTTTTTAAGTTTTGGTATGGGAACGGCCTGAAAGATAGCCATGGAAATGGGCACCATCCCGAAGAGACTATAGTGCAAACTGTCAAAACACAGCTAGTACATAGACACAATGAAGGCAGAAAATGTGGGCCGACACATCCCCTCAGTATAACTCTATACTCATTCATCTTTCCAATCACATGAAAATGAAGGGAAACCAAGCAAGGGGAGGGTTGGCTTCAGAAAAACTACCTTTTCTACCAAGTCCAGTGCTAACCAAATGATTGGGAGTTACAATATCCTCTGCCATGGAGAATATACCTCCTTTCTCTATTTCTATGGCTAACACTCTACTTCTCCCTGTCTCCTTAGCTCGCAACCTTGGGGTCGTCTTTGACTCCTCTCTTGCCTTCTCCACACACATCCAACTGATAGCTAAAACGAGTCGTTTCTTTCTCTATAACATCAACAAAATTCGCCCATTCCTTTCTGAACACATTAAGACCCTTATCCATTCTTTAGTCACATCTCATCTAGACTATTGCAACCTCCTCCTTGCTGTTTTCCCTCTGAATCATCTCTTTCCCCTTCAATCTGTTCCTAATCTTCCACCAGTGTCACTATGCTCATGTCACCCCTCTTCTCAAGTCACTTCATTGGTTCTTTATCCGTTTCCACATCTAGTTCAAACTTCTCCTACTGACCTACAAGTGCACTCATTCTGCTGCTCCTCACTACTTTCCTCTCTTATCTCACTCTGCATCCATCCTCGGGAACTCCGTTCCTCTGGCAGATCCCTTCTATCTGTGCCCTTCTCTTCTACTGCCATCTCCAGACTTCATTCATTCTATCTTGCTGCTCCTGATGCCTGGAACAAACTACCTGAGTTGCTACATCAGGCTTCATCTCTGGCCCTTTTCAAATCCAGGCTAAAATCTCAGCTCTTTGAGGCTGCCTTTGGATCCAGATCCTCTTGGTCTCCTGCTCTTCAACTGTGTTTCCTTACCATCCCCCTCGACATATCCTAGTCTCCAGCTGTTGTGTTGGCTGTCTTGACTAGACTGTAAGCTCCGATGAGATGGGACCGTCTCTTGCATGTCTCTGTACAGTACTGTATATGCCTTGTAGCACTATACAAATTATTATTATTATTATTAGTAGTAGTAGTAGTAGAAGGTCAGTATGCCAAGGAATCTGGAGGTGGAGAAGGGATACATGACAGGGGAGGAATTGAGGCTGGTGAGATGATGAAAGGCAGAGAGCAATGAGGCTGAGGAGGTGATGAGTGCAGAGGGTGGAAATGAGAACTAGATAGTGGATGAAAGACAGGGTGGGGAATAGGAAGATAGGGAAGGAATAACAGACACATGGGTGGGAATGGGAGCACTAGAGAGATAAGCATAGGAAGCAGAAAGCCAGTAAGTAGGCGAAAGATGGGAAGAGAGAGACTGAGGATGGGGGTGAGAAGGATGAGAGACATAGATAAAAAGGTGAAACAGAATAAGTAATATCAGAGAGAGATGTAAGGGAGGAATGGGAGAAGACAGGAACAGCAAAGAAACAGAAAATAGAAATGAGATCCTGGAAAAGCACTTAGGAGAAAACCAGAAAAAAGAAGTGGTAGAGAGAGACCATAACCAACCTAATAGGGAAAACAAAATTCACACAACAAAAGGTACAAAAAACTTATTGTCCATTTTAGAGAATGAAATATGGATTTCTTGTATTATGTTCTCTTTCTCTCTCTAGTGTTCTGCTGCTCACAGTCTGGTTTCATGGGTTTTCCATTTCATTTCTTGTCTGGATATTTGTTTCTAATCTGTAGTATCTGGTCTGTGTTTTCCTTATAGAACCGCAGAAAGAGATTCTGTTAGCATGTCAGTTCTGTATGGAAATCTGTAGCCGTCCGGCTTACTCTCTTTTCCCAACTGGAGCTTGCTGCTGTTCTAGAAAATTTGCAATGTTGACTTTTCATAGGTGTATTGATGTTTTAGGCCTCAGGCAGTATTGTCAATACTCCAGTGTTTCCCTCTCATGGAAGGATTTTGCTGATTGAGCACTGGGACTTGATGCTGTTTTGGCAGGCGGGTTTGCTATATAGAAAAAGACCATATGGCCTATCTAGTCTACCCTTCCATATCAACTACTACAGTCCCTATTTTTTCCTTTAGAGACCTTCTGTGTTTGTCCCATACTTTCTTGAATTCAGATACTGTCCTCGTCTCTACTATCTCCACTGGGAGACTATGCCACGCAACTACCACTCTTTCCATAAAAAATATTTCAGCATATTACTCCTGAGTCTATCCCCTTTGATCCTCATCTTATGTCCCCTCGTTGCAAAGCTTGCTTTCAATCAAAAGAGGCTCTCCTCCTGTGCATTTATGCCACGGAGGTATTTAAATGTCTCTATCATATCTCCTATATCTTACCTTTCACTCTAAAGTATACATATTAAGATCTTTAAGTCTATGCCCATTTGCTTTATAATGAAGACCACTAACCATTTCAGTAGCCACCCTTTGCACCAACTCCATTCTTTTTATATCCTTTTGAAGGTGTGGTCTCCAGAATTGCACACAATACTCCAAATGAGGTGGCACCAGAGACTTATACAGAGGCACTATCACCTCCTTTTTACTGCTAGCCATTCCTACCCCTATACACCCAAGCATCCTTCTGACTTTTGCCGTCGCCTTTTCTACCTGTTTAGCTACTTTAAGATCATCAGAAACAGTCACGACCAGGTCCTGCTCTTCTTTCATGGACAGAAGTACTTCGCCCCCTACACTGATCCGCTCCCTTGGATTTTTTCAGCCCAGATGCATGACCCTGCATTTTTTAGTATTAATCTCAGCTGCCAAACTCTCGACCATTCTTCAAACTTAGCAAGCTCCCTCCTCATGTTACTCTATTGCAGATTTTGATATCATCTGCTGCCTTCAGAGTGTCTTCATTGAAGAGTTTTGTGTTACCTCACAAAGTGCCTGCTAATGAAGAACGTTAGTGGCACTGTTACAGAAAACAGAATTAGACTACTTTTTTATGGTAGGTCGTAAGAGGAAACATCCTTGATCACCCTAGTCAACCATGTGGAGGCCAATTCTGACCCCGGCATGTCCGGCCGCTGTGGCCAGCCAAAAACGGGACGTGCTAGGGTTGAACCCGATTCTGCCACTGCGGGGCCCAGACGTCCATCGTAGCAGCCAAACCCGGGACATAGACATCAGAACAGGCAGCACATTCTGGTGTGGGGAACGTCTCGTGGGCTGCCCGTCCACAGAGCACAGCACTCTGGTTAGTGTGCCAGTGCCATGGTGTCCTGCCACCACGGCACCAGGACATCCAGCCGGTGGTGCAGAATATTGGGCCCGGTGCAGCCCCTGCAAAACCCTTGCGGGGTCCCCCATGACCAGGATTGAGCGGCCTGCACACTCCCGCAGTGGTGTGATGTGTGTGGGGGGGGGGGGGGGCTGCAGGCCACAATCAGAGAGACACCTGGCACTTAGTCCATCTCCGAGGTGGAATAAGTGGGAAGTCCAAGAGGCAGCCAGTGGATGTACAGGGCCTGACCTTATGTCCAGCCACTCCCTCACCCCATCTCTGTCCCACCCCCTCCCGCCCTCATCCAGCGCGCTCCACACAACGGCCCTGTATGTGCAGGGAGCCTGGTAAGCTGCATACAGTCCCTGCAAAGAGCGGGGCTGCACGTTCAACCCAGATGTAAAGCCCCCTCTATTCAGGGATCAGAATGACCGCCTTAGTGAGATTACTTTCATGGAGTACTTTTAACTTATAAATTTGTGTGCTGAGATTGTAAGCCAGAGAGACGTCAGATATAATTCTGTCAGAGGCTAGAGCATCTCAAAATTCTTATTTTTCAGCCACTTAGCAGCAGCAAATTTTCTAGTGCGCCACCAACTTAAGCAGTCACCCTACGCCCCTGCTGGCAACTAAGATCTCACTGAAGACCTGGTTAGGATCCAGAATACTGCACAAAATGGCAGAAGCCAAGTATGATTGTGGGATAATAAAGAGTAAGTGGTAAATACAAGGGAGAAAAATGATGAAAGACTCAGTTGGTTCTGCTGTGTCTTGTACGTCATGGTAACAGGGAAGACTGTGTGTATAATGAGTACTCCGTTGCTTAGAGCAACAGTTCTCAACCACATTGATCAGTTCACACATAAGCACTATGGTTCAGGCCTGGATTTAAGCAAAGTCACAAAGGCAACTGCCTCCGGCACCAACCAGAACATTGCCGGCACTGCCCTGTCTCAATCCGGACTGCGCTACTGTCTCCTTCAACGGCCACTGCTGGAATAGTAGCAGCAGCAGCAAAATGTATTTGCAAGATTCAGCATGGGGCCTGCAAGCCCCCATGCTCTAGACAGCCCCTACAGTGCCACGCTCTTACCCCTTTCACGCATGTGAGAGAATGGGTGGGGCATCCTAGGGCCTGCCTAGAGCATGAAGGCTTGCAATCCCCATGCTGAATCTTGCAAATATATTTGCTGCTGTTATCACTACTCCGGGAATGTGGGGAAGGGAAGAGGGTATGTTAGGGGGTTGGAGCAACTTCCCCCACCCCCCATCTCCCCAGTGTTTATGGGTACTTAGAAAGAAAATCCAGCTCTGTTCTGGTTTACAGGATATGCACAATGAATATGCATGAGATCTGTTTGCATGCTCTGTCTCCATTGTACTGTATGTGAGTACTGTAGGTCATGCATAGTCATTGCGGATATCCTGAAAACTAGATGGGCTGAAAACCACTGACAGAGTTTCAGCTCTAAGAATGTAAACATAGGCCGGAAAAGCAGCAGTTGAATGACAGACCATGTGGGAGACCTAATCTTGATGTTTAGACTTGGCTACTTCTCCTCTGGGGACATGAATGCTGTAAAATTGTCATTCACTGCCCCTGGAGGACAGTGTCCCCGTAATCAGAGAGCTACTGGCCTACTGAGGAGCATCCATGTGCCTGGGTCAGTTTTCAGAAGAAGCTGTGTCCTTGCCTCTCAGGTCGAGGACTGCTATTGCACAGCTGGATGGATATGATAGGGAACAAATAAGGGAGTGTGAGAGGGGGGCTTGGAAACCCCGGGTGGCCATCACTGTAAGTTTAGGCCTCTTAGGCCAGTTATGGCAGGTTTCAAAAAATATATCTATATCTGCTGAATAGATCCAGAAATGATGAACGAGCTGGTTTATATGTATTGGCGCAGGCAGCCTCCTGGCACTATACCCATAGCACCTACACTGCTATTAATTTTACAGCAGCTTCAATTGAATTAAACTCCCCCCTCTAGCTGAGAAATGCATTCAGTTTCCAGCTGTCAATAGCAGAGGTCTCCAGGGGTTCTGATTTCATACCAATAACTGCTCTGATCAATCATAATTTTTCATCTTCAGACCTCAAATAAATCAAAAATAAACCCTGTACCTAAGCAGCTTTTTTGCTTGAAACCGCTGTTGAAAACGAAGGTTCAGCATCCGTTTCAGGAGCCAAGCCCCTCTTCTCCCTCTTTCTTAATTCTTCACAGCTTCATTAAGAAGTGTTGATTATTGCCATATACAGCCTTAGCTTGCAGGAAAAGATCTATTTTAGTGTCGGAAAGAGACGGACGTGGGTATCTTTGTGTGTTTGAAACAGAACTCTGGGGCGAACTGAATATATTACTCCCAGTTTGTGGCTCGTTGTTAGATTCTGATAAAGTAACAGATTCAATTTAAATTATTGCTGTATGTATAGTCTTTAGGATTTTTCATGAAATTTGTCATTGCAATTACAATTGCCTTCTGGAGACAGGTTCTTTTGGCCTTATCACAGGTAGTTTTATTTAAAGGATAGTTGTTCTGTGACTGTTTTATTATGCTTCACCTAAATTAGGGAACAACTTGTTTGTGATGGTGAGATAGGAGCTGAATTTCCCTTCTTTTCATCAACAGTTAAAAGCTGCCCTACTTACCGAAACATATTACTTGTCATTGATTGTCCAAATGTTTGGTCTATCTTGATTTATTATTTTGTTATTTACCTATATTGTTCATTGCCTAGATACTGCGATAGGTGATTTATAAATTAAAAATGAATGAATAGAAAGATTCTGTCCAAATCACCTGATTCCTTCTATAATTTTATTGAATTCACAAAGTCTTTAATACAGTCAGCATTTAATGAATAGAGCATTGGTACATCTGCCATCATATTGGACAATATAATTTATCTAATAGTTCGACCAAGAAGGGGCTGCAATTATGGCCCCTGGAATACAAAATGATCTGCAGGTTCCTGAAATTTTCTTTGGTTGCAAGCACATCACATTTGTATGCTCTCTCTTGTCTGTCTTAAGGCTGTGGATTCTGTGGTGGTGTGTAATTAGAGGTCTAAGCAAGAAGGGTTCAATCAACTATGTTGTAAACGCAGCCCACACGGGCTATAACATGGCCAGTAGAAGTTGCGACCCACCATCTTGGTTTTTGACTGTCTTACAGCACATTAGGTAACGCTGTGCTATTGCGCTACGCTCTTGTAACTCTGGGCCAAGAATTATGATATCATCTAGATTAATTGGGAGTGTCTTCTACTACATTTACCAAACTATGGAACATGATTTGGGCATTCAAAGTCCATAGGCCATTTCATTGTACTCGTAGAGGACATGGCAGCTGATAAATGCAGTCTTATCCTGGTCGCGGACATCCACTTCAATATGGCAGGTGCTACTTTGGGATTACAATAATGCATTCTCTACTTGCCCATTACATGTCACAGGAAATCTCTGGAAGACTTTTCCTATTGTATAAGAGCTCTAAAGGATACCATTTTGGATCATAAGGGGTGTATTTTCAGTGGGATCTAGATATCTAACTAAAGTGTTGAGAAACTAGATCGCATAAAGGAAAACATTTCTTTTCTCACACTGGCTAAACTTAGCAGCTAAACAGGTTGATGACTCCAGAGGAATTCCGGAGGTCATGGGGCAGGCTTTAATCTACCTAGCACTGAATGTGAGGGCTAGGTGGCTAGTTTTAGAT
Source organism: Ichthyophis bannanicus (assembly GCA_033557465.1). Lineage (NCBI taxonomy): Eukaryota > Metazoa > Chordata > Amphibia > Gymnophiona > Ichthyophiidae > Ichthyophis > Ichthyophis bannanicus. Next base: position 80,653,424 of record CM066037.1, on the reverse strand, counting down.
AGCTATCTACGTAAAAGACAGGCCTAAAGCTTTATGACTTAGATCAGGGCTTGACAAATCATGGGCACCTGGGATTTCAAAGCCCTGAAAGCTTCTTTTATCCCCCAGGCCCCAGTACTGCCTTCACTGTAGTGTGAACTTCCTCTTCGACGTGGCTCAAGCTGTCTGTAAAGAGCTCATTGCAGTGAGCAGGAAGCACACTCTTTTCAGTGTAGCATGGCAGGAACCTTTTATTCTCTTAGCAGGAATGGTGAGAGACACAGGTTGATGGCTGGAAGGGCAGGTAATGAGAGAGAGAGAGATGGAGTAATGGTTGAGGGGGAGTAATTAGAGAGACACAGAGGGATGGCTGGAGGGCAATGAGAGAAAGAGAAATGCAGTGATGGCTGGGGGAGGCATTAAGAAAGAGAGAGACACCGGATGATGGCTGGGGAGGCAATAAGAGAGAGAGAGACACTGGGTGAAGGCTGGAAGGGGGGATATGAGAGAAAAAGAGACACTGGTTGATGGCTGAGGGGGGCTATGAGAGAAAGACACATACTGGATGATGATTTGGGGGGCTTTGAGAGAGAGAGACACCCTAGTGATGGCTGAGAGGGGTCTGTGTGTGTGTGTGAGAGAGAGAGACTGGGGGCTGGGAGGGCTATGAGAGAGAGAAATACTGGGTGATGGTTGGGGGGCTATATGAAAGAGGTGATGGCTGAAGGGAGGCTAAGAGAGACACACATACACTGGGTGATGATGGGGGGGGGCTATGAGAGAGACAATGGTTATGCCTGGGGGGCTATGAGAGAGAGAGACACCCTAGTGATGGCTGAGAGGGGTCTGTGTGTGTGTGTGAGAGAGAGAGACTGGGGGCTGGGAGGGCTATGAGAGAGAGAGAGAGAGAGATACTGGGTGATGGTTGGGGGGCTATATGAAAGAGGTGATGGCTGAAGGGAGGCTAAGAGAGACACACACACACTGGGTGATGATGGGGGGGGGGTCTATGAGAGAGACAATGGTTATGCCTGGGGGGCTATGAGAGAGTAAGAGACATGGGTGATTCCTGGGAGGGACTATGAGGGAGACAGTGTGTGATGGATGGGGGGCTATGAAAGAGAGACTGTGTGATGGCTCGGGGGTTATGAGAGAGCAAGAGAATGGGTGACAGCTGGGGAGGGGGTTATGAAATAGAGTAACTACATGAAGGTAGGATGCAGAGGCTATAAGAGATTTTTTTTTTTTGCTTCATGTATTATCAAGCTGTGGTGATATGTGAAGCAAAAAAGGAAGTTGCCTCAGGTGACACTATAAAAGGTCACCAATATGCTGCTGGAAGCGTACTCATTGGAGTTGGTGGGAGGGGGAGAAGGGTCGCTGCCTTCTGTTAGCACTGTCTAATGGCGCATTAAGGGCCTGATTTATTAAGCTTTCTTTTCCAAGAAATGGGAAAACAGTAAATCAGGTACTTAAAAAGGAGTTGCAATACACCTTTTGAGGGGTGGGGGGATGGGGGGAAAGGGGGCATTGTTACTGAGGTTCTTGGCAACCAGCTCCTAAATTTTTAAGCTGGCTCCTAGGTTCCAAGAAAAGTTGACAAAGCCTGACTTAGATTTCTATTTCACAACCTTTTCAAGTCCAAGGCACACCTAAGTTAACAAAAATGTCATGTGGAACAGGTGGTGTGGACAAGGAGATGACTCACAAGACAAAAGAAAGGTTAGGAAAGCATTGAAAGGCCCACTAGAGACTGGAAGGGCTCAGGAAGGGAAAGAGGGGGATATGCTGTGTACTATGTGTGTGCTACACAAAGCAGTTGCCCAGCCATCCTGTTCCCTGCATGCTGCCCTTTAATTCCCACTCCTTGGGGCTGATATCGTTGCTATGAAGGAGAGACACGCGTGACCATATATATGATCCAAAAAGAGATTCTGCACTTTTAAGAGCTGGCACTTCTGTCTCTCATTGCAGCGAGATGCTGGGAGAAGAATCCATGTGCCAACCTGGATCTCAGCATCCTGCAGTGGTGACTTATTGCTGTGGCACTCCTGATCAGATCTGAAAGCACACTGGTTGGAAAATATTGGCCTAGATTTGGGAGAATTTTCAGCTGCAACCTTGTGCATCTGAAAATTAGCCTAAGATCGAGAGCTCAGCTCTAGGTGGCAATAATAGGCACTCACTGCCTATTTGTATATGGTCTCAGTGTGAGAAATGCAACACTCAGGTCAAGACATTCATAGTTTCCAGAGTATTTTACAAGATGCTCTGCTGAACACAAAGAGCCTGATTCTGTCATGGACGTCCCGGCCCTCTATTCGCCCGGTCGGAACCAGAGCCACAGAGTTAGCCGGGATTCTGATCACCCGGGGCACATCTAGCCCCGCGTGATCAGAATCGCGTCCAGGTGTGTACGTGCAGGCTGGGACCCCGATTCTGGTCGGCCTGCACATACAGGCCTTGCCCAGATAGATCAGTCAGGCCTTTGAATGGAGTCATGATGCCATGGCGTCCGGTTGCCATGGCACTACAGCTCCTTTCAAAAACCGCGATCCCCGGCCGCTGGACTGGAAACAGCATTCCCCACAGCCCGACCCCCATTCTGGTCTCCCAAGGCCAAGGTCAGGCTGCAGGGAATCTCCTCTGCCCCCTCCTGCCACTTTCCAGCCCTGGGCTTGCCATCCTCCGGCGACTCAGGGAACTTATTCCACCTCAGAGGTGGAATAAGTCCTCGATCAAGTCGCTGGCCCTGGACGTACAGGGCCGACAGTGGAATCTACCCTGTACGTCCAGGGGCGATGACCTCCCACTGCCCGCCCTAACACCACCCCCGATCTGCCCTTTTCCTGCCCCGTCTTAACTTCTCCATACAACAAGCGGGGAAGTTAGTCGGGGTCTGAAGGGGGCCTGAATAGTGGGAATGGACGTCCCAATGGGACGTCCATCCCCGCTATTTGTGCCTCGGAATGACCCCATCACCTTTTAATTTATACAGTTTGCTTATATAAGGCTGCCGGCAAATGCATGCGTATTACCTGGAATGCTGGAGAATCACCACGCAGGGCTTTGCATGTGTAAGCACTGGGAAATACACCTGCAAGCGCCGATTTTGCAGTACACACATATTTGCCACCACTCACACAAGCAATTTCTAGATTTCACAAATGTATACATCCAGCAAAGTGAAATAACTGTTTTTGTTGAATTTTTGCAGTTTTGTTAGACAATACAGAGATAAGCACAACTTGCTCCCTCAATAACTGGGGAAGAACTGAGATCCAAACTAGCAGGTGGTTGATAGTTAAGCATGCCTCTTAACAGGTGTAAATGCCGATTTTTTTTTTTTTTAAATATGCAAGTAGTCCCATTGTATAATCACAGAAGGCTTCTAAAGCAGCTTCCATAATGAAAATTCATGGGAACAAATCTGCTAACAGCCCTGAAACTCTCCAACCATACGTCCTTCCAATGGACTAATTTGTAGTATTGCTTCTTAAGTCCCTCCGGTACTCACTGTGATTTATAATAACAGTGGAAATAAAAAAAGCTGCAAGTGTTCCCTTTGCCAAGAAAACAGTACATAAAACCCACTGTCTTACTCTTCTGCACATAAAAATCACAGAGCCTCCATTTTATTTTCTGAAAGAAAATCAATACAACCCTACAGTTCTTCAGCTCCTGCAACTGTTCGGTGTTATTATTCACAGTGGCTTTCTTTCTTGCGGGACAAAATATTTCAAATCTTGCTTTCAAATTTCATACTTGCCCTTGCATTGCCACTTTCTTTTGAATTAAAGAAATTTTGGCAATGCAAGGTATTTTTCTATACCACTGTATCGAAGAGTCACAGAGGTTTACATGGAACAGCATAGCTCAACAGGACTTTACAGAGAACTTGAACTAACAGTTGAACAAAGTACAATGAATATGAACAGGGCATGAACTTGAATGAGGCATTAACTTGGGGGGGTGGGGGTAGAAGGCATGAGGGGAGAATGTTTAAGTTGTAGGTGGTGGAGGGGGAAGGGGTGGGTTGGGGTGTTCACTGGGAGGAGATCAGGTATTGTCAGGAAAGTGTTCCAGGAATATGTGAGTTTTTAAGTTTCTACGGAATGTCATTAGGTCATCTGTGGTGCGCAAGTCATGTGGGAGAGCATTCTAGAGTGCAGAAGCATATAAGGAGAAGGCCCTTCTTGATGTAGAGTGGCTGGATCTTAAATTGCTGGTATAGATAATGTATTCTGAGAGTTTATTCTTCTTGATCTGTGATTGGGTAATTTTTGTAGAAGTGATTGTAGGTAAATGGAAGAGAGGTCATGATGGATTGTGAAGATGGTGAGGATGGCCCTGTATTTGATTCACTCCATAATGGGTAACCAGTGAAGCTGTTTGTAGAGAGGGGATACATGGTCGGTCCTGGTGGCATTACAGAGCATGCGGGTAGGGTGAAGAGTGTTTTTGGGAAGGCCTTAAAGGAGGAGATTGCAGTAATCTGTGTGAGGGAAGATGAGAGCTTGAAAAACAGTGTGAAAGTCTTGAGGATTGAGTAGTGGTTTCAAGTGTTGTACTATTTTGATTCTGCTGTAAATAGCTCTGGTGGTATTGCTGATGCGGAATGTTAGGGTTAGGTGCTGGTCAAGTGTGATGCCTAAGTAGCAAACTTCGGGTTTTACAATTAGAGTTGTTCTGTCAATGGAGATGGTAGGTGGTGGTGTAAAGTTGAGGTCTCTGGTTATGTATAGTACTTCAGTTTTCTTGTAATTGATGGTCATATTGCGTTCGGTGAGCCATTTCTTAATGAATATGAAGCATGTTTCTACTGGAGCTGTTGTGGAGTTGGTGATGTTGAATGGAGCATAAATCATCACATCATCTGCATATATGTGGCATTGTATGTTGTGTTCTTGAATTATTGTGCATAATGATTGAAGAAAGATATTAAAAAGTAGCGCTGATAGGGCAGATCCTTGTGGGACACCTTGGAATTGATGGTAGGGGGCTGACCTCTTGTGGTTCACTTTGACTCAGAGTTGATGGTCTGTGAGGTATGAGGAGAACCATTTTAGCATGGCTTCCTGTAGTCTGATTGCATGAAGTCACTGTAGTATTAGGTGATGGGGGATGGAGTCATAAGCAGTCTTCGTGTCAAGGGATATTAAGGTAAATCCGTTGTGTGGTTTGTCTATGCCTTTTAGTAGATTATCGGTGAGGGCTATTAGGGTTTTGACACCATGGTTGGGTCTAAAACCCTATTGCTGAGAATCAAGTGGGCAGTGAGAGTCGATATAATCTTGTAGCTTGATTTGTACTATTTTCTCTATGACTTTTGCTGGGGACAGCAGACTGTATTAGTGCTTTTAGATTCTTCAGGCTTGGATTTATACCATGGTCTACTAGATCTGTGCCTAAAACAGCAATCATTAGGGATGTGCATCTCCATATTGTTTAGTTTCATTTTGTTTTAATGATTGCTAAACTATTTAGGGGGTTATTTTAGAAACCCTGCACATGCTTTCAACTTCTGAAAACAGGCACAGAGACATCCCTGGAGCCATTTTAAAAGCCAGTTTTGAGGGTGTCCCCAGCGTGAGCACATCCAAATCTGAATGGGGGCAGGGTGAAGGTATGTCCAGGGTGCTACCAGGAACCTTGATGTCCTTGCATGATTGCAAGAAATGTCCTGTACATCCTGTGCCACGCCCAAGTTTATACCTGCTCCAGGCATGAACAGGCAATGGAAATAACTCATTTTTTTTTTTTTTTTTTTTTATTTAACAATCATTTATATCCCGCATCTTCCAGAGTTCAGATGCGGCTTACAATTGAAACAACAGTCAACAAAGCAAGGGCTTGTTTTACATGGAACAATTTTTGACAGTAAACAATGTAATAGTTAAATACATAACAGAACGGTGAATGGTTAAATACATAACAGAACATAACAGAATTTTGCCTGCCAAACCTTCAGAGGATATGGAGAAGAAGGTAGACTTCTATCTCATATCTTTCCCATGTTGACAACGAATTCTGCCAGGGAATGGGGGCTCATATTTCAAGTTTGCAACACCACTGGATGCCCCCATATGAAACCTTGCATAGGCTAGACATCCCCTCCCCGCTGTTTACTAGCTAGAACATCTATATGGATGGTGCTGGGAACATCCATATTGGGGACGTCCCTGGCATTTTTCTGCATATTCGGCCTTGGATGTCCCAGATTGCACTTGGACATCCTTTCTAAAATTCCCCTCTACATGTGCACTAAACAAAATAGTGCATGTTAACATGAAATAGAGCATCCTCATACATGGTAGCATGCGCTATTTCATTTAGAAGCCAATCTACTAAGCTGCATTAACATGTTTTTAAATGTGTACTAACAGTCGACATAGCATGTTAGCTGTTACATTGTGCTAATTGCTGCATTAAATACCTAACAGGAAATCATTATTAAGTGCTGTGGAATGACAGGGAGAGCGCCTTACAGTTAATACAGAACTCTGCTCTCTTTCTCTGCACATATCCAACAGATAGCTAAAACCTGGCATTTCTTTCTCTATAACATCAGGAAATTTCATCCCTTCCAGGACGCCTTACCCACTTCCTCATTACCTCCTGCCTAGACTATTACAATCTGTTCCTCACTGGTCTCTCATTGAATTATCTATCCCCCTTCAATCTGTTCAAAACTCAGCTGCATGGCTAATTTTCTTTCAGTGTTGCTATGCTCACATTACCCCTCTTCTGAAGCCACTTCATTGGCTCCCTATCCATTTCCATATACAGTTCAAACTTCTTCTGACCTATAAGTGCATTCGTTCTGCAGTTCCTCACTACCTCTCCTTTTTCCCCAGCAACTCCATTCATCAAGCATATCACTTTTACCAATGCCGTTCTCTTGTACTGCCAGCTCCAGACTCTGTTCCTTCCACCTTGCTGCATTGTATGCCTAGAATAGATTACCTAAGTCGGCACGTTAGGCTCCATCCCTGGTCCTATTCAAATCATGGCTAAAACTCATCTCTTCAAGTTGGAGTGGAGGAGTGGCCTAGTGGTTGTGGCAAGGTACTTCAGGCTGGAAGGTCAGGAGTTCAAATCTCACTAGAGGACAGCAACCTTGGGCTGGAAGGACTGGGGCTTCTAGTCCCACAGGTGCTCCTTGTGGTCTTGGGCAAGCCATGTAACCCTCCATAGCCCATGTTCCCTGTAAAATAGTTATCTCCAAGTTATAATGCCCTGTTCAATGTAATTTCAGTTTGTTCAATGTAAACTGCACTGATGCAGAATAGTGCAGTATATAAGAGAATGTAAATAAATAGATTGTCCTGTCTTCACCCTTATTGCCCTGTCTTCACCCATATGTATTAATCATTTTCCCTAGACTTCCCCAGTTGCCTGTTCTGTTTGTCTGTTTTAGCAGATTGTAAGCAAATTAGGGAAGCTAGCAAAAGTTACAACATAGTAATAATGGATGACTTCAATTACCCCAGTATTGACTGTAACAATGTCACATCAGGACATCTTAGGGAGATAAAATTTCTAGATGAAATGAATGACTGTTTCAGGGAGTAGCTGGTTCAGGAACCTACATGAGGGGAAGCTATTTTAGACCAGCTTCTTAGTGGAACACAGGATCTGGTACAAGAGATAATGATGTTGAGGCCACTTGGTAATAGTGATCATACCATTTTATTTTTTATTTATATTTATTTACATTCTCTTATATACCGTGCTATTCTGCATCAGTGCAGTTTATGCTGAACAAACTGAAATTACATTGAACAGGGCATTATTTTATTTAGCTGTATTTATATCCTGCTTTTCACTGGGTCAAAGCAGTCAATTGGGGGATACATTTAACATGAGGGGATATGAGACACATACACTAATACTTACAGGGAACATGGGCAATGGAGGGTTAAGTGGCTTGCCCAAGACCACAAGGAGTGCCTGCAGGACTAGAAATCCCAGTCCCTCCAGCCTGAGATTGCTGTCCACAGGTGGGGCTTGAACCCCCAGCCCTCTGGCCTGAAGTACCTTGTCCTAACCACTAGACCACTCCTCCCTATAACTTGGAGATAACTATTTTACAGGGAACATGGGCTATGGAGGGTTAAGTGGCTTGCCCAAGACCACAAGGAGCACCTGTGGGACTAGAAACCCCAGTCCTTCCAGCCCAAGGTTGCTGTCCTCTAGTGGGATTTGAACCCCCAACCTTCCGGCCTGAAGTACCTTGCCCCAACCACTAGGCCACTCCTCCACTCCACCATGATCACATTTGATTAAAAAAATGGAAGGAGTCCAGCAAGGAAATCCACAGCTCTAGAATTTAAATTTCAAAAAGGAAGGAAAATGGTTAAGAATAAATTAAAAGGAGCAGCTGCAAAGATTAAAGGTTCATATCAAACCTGGGCATTGTTTAAAAATACAATCTTGTAAGCCAGAACAGATCTATTCCATACTTTAAGAAAGGTGGAAGGAAGGCCAAACGACTGCCGGCATGGTTTAAAGGTGAGATCACAAAAAGCATCTTTCAGAAAATGGATAAAGGAGTCAAATGAGAAAAACAGGAAACAACATAAGCACTGGCAAGTTAGATGCAAGGCACTGATAAGGCAGGCATAGAGAGAATTTGAAAGGAAGCTTGCTGTGGGAGAAAAAACTCACAATAAAACTTTTTCAAATAGCAAAAACCCTGTGAGAGAGTCAGTTAGACAATTAGATGATAAAGGGGTAAAGGAGGCACTAAGAGAGGACAAGGCCAAAGTGGTGAGACTGAATGAATTGTTTTCTTTGGCCTTTACTGAAGAAGATGTAGGGAAGTTACCCATGCCAGAAATGATACTTAAAGGTGATGTATCAGAGGAATAAAAACAAATCTTGATAAACTGGGAAGATATAATACAGCAATTTAATAAACTAAAGAGTAGCAAATCATCTGGACCAGATGCTATACATTCCAGGGTGCTGAAAGAATGAGATTGCAGACCTATTAATCTGTGAACTATCATTAAAATCATCTTTAGTTCCTGAAGTTTGAAGAGTAGCAAACGTAAAACCAATTTTTTTTTTCAAGTTTAAAATTTTCATTTATTGAGAAATTTCAAGGAAAATACAGACGCTCCAGTAATAACCAATACACTTCACAGCCAAAAGAAAAACAACCAAACAATAAAGCATCCATATGAAAGTCCACATCAAGAGGAGTATACAAGAGAGAGGAAGCCAACTCAAATTATTATCTAAACTCTTTTTTATATCCAATCTACTACTGAACAATCAAGCATTTGAGGAAATCGGTGGACCCTTAGATTGGAGGAAGGACTCCAATGCTGAGGTCTCCAGGAAAACATACTTGGTGCTCTGATAGGTAACTAAACACTTACATGGAAATTTAAGAAAAAAAGTAGCACCAAGCCCCAAAACGCATGGCTTCAACATCAAAAAAGGAAAAAGGGTTCAAGTGGTGATCTGGGAAACTACAGACCAGTGAGCCTGACATCAGTACCGGGCAAAATGATAGTAACCATTACAAAGAACAAAATTACTGAACATGTACCTTGTAGATAGTTATGATTTAATGGGACGAAACCAACTTGGATTTAACCAAGTCTTGTCTCACTAATCTGCTTTATTTTTTTGAAGATGTGAATAAACAGGTAGATAAAGATGAGACAGTTGATACAAGGTCGGCCCAAGGGTTTCTGCTGCCCCAGGCAGAAACCCCGGCCATGCCGCCCCCCCTCACCAAGCTGCCTCCCACCAAGTTGCATCACCGCTGCCCACCGCTGCCTCCGATTCCATCTTGACGGGGGCAGACGGCGGCAGCAGCAACAGTATTTTAAAAACAGTAAGTTGTGTCGGAGGAGGATCAGAAGCAGCAGGTCATGTGTGTCGAAGCACATGGCCTGCCGCAGGCAACAAAGCGGCGACACAAAGCCGCCCACCTGGGTCGGCCACCCTAGGTGGGTTGATATAGTATATCTGGATTTTCAAAAAGCTTTTGACAATCTCCTTCATGAGAAGCTCTTGAGGAAATTAAAAATTCATGTGATAGGAGGCAGTGTACTGGATTGGGAATTGGTTAAACGAAAGAAAATAGAAAGTAGAGCTAAATGGTCAGTTTTCTCAATGGAGAGAGCTGAATAGTGGAGTACCCCAGGGATCTGTGCTGGGCCCGCTGCTTTTTCACATATTCATAAATGACCTGGAAATGGGAACGAGTGAGGTGGTCAAATCTTGAAGATCGCATCCATCTTTGTTAGGTTGATTGAGGAGGCTAACACACTGTGATAGCTGTCAAACCCTACCGTGGTTTAGTAGACATGCCCCCTATTGTTACCTGGCCATTGAGTCCAGATGGAAGCCTTGTGACTCCACAAGGAACAGTTGTATTCCAAGCAATAAAATCCTGGTAAAATGGCATTAACAAGACTTTTGGTGGTATCGGATATGAAAGGATGCTTTACATTTTTTAAAAACTCAGACAGGTGGTTGATAGCAACGTACTTTAAGAACTATACAATGCTTTCAGTTAATCATTGCCATCAAAGATGTGCAGTTATTCATTTTTTATTTAACCTTAATCTCTGAAAAAGCAAATGTTAAGGTTTTTTTGGACCATGGCTTATAATTCTTGTTCTGACAGTGTTATGATATGCCATAAAATGTACTCATAGCTATAGACAATCAATCTTACCTGTTTTGAAATACTGCCACAGTAAAACATCAATTTTAGTCCAAAGTACTAGCAAGAAAACAGTATTTTGTATGGAATCAAGTTAAGCAATAGTTAGTAGAAATACAGCAGAGCACAGAAAATATGGTGGGGCATTTTTGAAAGGACATCCAAGTACAATCTGGGATGCCTAAGCTAGAACGTCTGAAAAAAGCAGGCACATCCAGGTGCAGGCATGATTTCACAGACATGGACGTAGGGGTGTCTACATAGACACCCCGAGAATAGTATTTCAGAACCAGGATGTCTAGGAATAGTCTGACAGTGGTTCCCATACCTGTCCTGGGGGATCCCCAGACAGTCGTGTATTTAGGACATCCACAGTGAATATGCAGGAGGCAGATTTGCATACAGTGGAGGCAGTGTATGCAAATTTCTCTCATGAATATTGTCACCAGTAACCCTCCCCAGAGGCAAAAGCATGGGGGTAGGTCAGCCTGGGCGTGTCCCAACCTAGCAAGTAGGGAGTGCAGTTGGCCCTGCACTGCCTTCTGGGTGTTGTAGTTCCTCTTACTAAGCAAGGAATGAGTTGTAGTCGAGTGGAGTTAGGCAAAAGACAGGATTTTATTTCCCCTTCCGGGTGGATTCATTTGCAAGAAAAACAAGAACAAAAATGACCATACTTCTGGTACAAAAATGAAACAAAACAGGAACAGAAACAGCTTCTATCTTCAACTCTTATAAACAATCAGTAGAACAAAAACGTAACTGCAGCTGTCCCTTTTTAACCAAGGTAAACTCTCTTGCTTTTCAGTGCTGTTTTACCAAAACTCTTAACAGCTATTCTAGCATAGAGACGTGACATTGTCTGCTACAGACAGGGTACAATCCATTTGTTCTTCTGGGGTTTGTTCCATAAGAAATTCTGTTTGCATTTCTTCACACTCACCCCCAGCTAAGTATTCTTGTGGATTATTATACGTCCCTCCAAAGAGCAGTCTCTCTTCACTGCCTCGAGACTTCCCTTCCCCCTTTGCTACAGAGCAGGGTGGAAGATTACCATATATATTGGATTTTGCTATAGAAGAGCCCCACAAACTTTGGCAGTCACAGGGAAAACTTTTACATTCAGTTTCTCTTCTATCAGGTTTATACAGCCTACCTTCCGGCTTTCTCACACAGGAACCTCTCAGCACAGCTGGGTCAATAAGGCTTTCACAGCATGGCTGCGTTCTCCTGCCTTTTACCCTTTGCTTTCTCTCTGACATATAAATGTCCTCGGGCCAGGACGTCTCTGCTTCTCTGGACCTGCAGCTTTCAACTTGGACACTTTCCTCTGGTCCCTTTCTCCAACTGGTTCCCCAACCAGTCCTCCGACCAAGGCTTCCTTCAGTCCTGCAGCTGGGTCTCTCATCAACTCTCCTGCTGAGACTCCTGATTCTCCTTCCTGTGCTTCCCTCACTATCTTCAGGTGAGTAATTTTTATGTGCGTGTGTCCTAGGGCTTAACTGCACCACGCCCTCATCCAGCTGCCTCTCATTACACCCTGAGCTCTGGGCTTGTTTGCAGTTTGGGCGTGTTCTCTCCCCTCGTGACACTCCTTGTTTACGTTGCTCATGGCAACCCTGGGCCATGTGCTTTTTTATGCTGTCAGTTTCAGCCACACTTTCTTCAGCTTTACCCAGTTTCATGGCTTCTGAAGGATCCACTACATTACAATATCCATAGTGGATATCCTGAAAACCCAACTGGCTGGGGAGCCCCCAGGACAGGACTGGGAATCACTGGCCTAATGGTTAGAGTAGTAGGCCAGGGAAGCCAGGATTCAAATCCCAATGCTGCTATCATGTTGATGATGCTGAGTACTGGGAATGATGGAGTGCTATCTTCTCTATACCCTCTAGATGTTTTTCAGCCAAAATGAGCAATTTCCTGATGTTTATTTGGGCCTGGAGTAGATCTAAATATATGGATCTGTAAGCCCTGGACATCTCAGAGATGAGGTAGTGATAACCAGGTCCCTGGGAACGTCCCAGCCACTATGCTCCCATTCAGACATGGATGTCCACAGACCCGGTGTCTAAAATGGTTCATCTCTATGCCCATTTTCAGATGTTCAAAGCATGAATAGGGGGATGGAAGGATTTTATTGAACAGGTTTTTTATACCACTTTATCATGTTAGTAAAAGCAGCTGACATTGCAACTTAAACTTGGCAATGTACATTAAACAGGAACATTGATAACTTGGATTTTTCTGAGGCAATGGAGAGTTAAGTGACTTGCCCAAGGCCACAAGGAGTGTGAGTGGGAATTGAACCTTGGTCTTTTGGTACCAAAGACAAAATGTTCTAACCACTAGGCTACTCCTCCACTCAGTTTAGGCTCCACCTAAGAGGAAAAGATTAAAACATCAGGGCTCTTCAGCCTATAAAAGAGATGACAGAGGGGAGATATGATACAGGTCTACAAAATAGCGAGTGGAGTGGAACGGGTAAACGTTGATTGGTTGTTTATTCCTTCAAAAAGGACATGCAATGAAGCATAATCAAACTCTGGAATTCGTTGCCAGAAGATGTAGTAAAAGCTGTTAGTGTAGCTGGGCTTAAAAGAGGTTTGGACAAGTTCCTAGAGAAAAAGTCCATATACCACTATTAAAATGGACTGGGATATCCACTGATCACACTTGGGATAAGCAGCATGGAATCTCTCTTCCTTTTGGGAACCTGACAGGTAATTGTGATCTCGATTGGCCACTGTTGGAAACTTGATGGACCTTTGATCTGATCCAGTATGGCACAACTTATTTTCTTTTATTATTCTCAAAGCAAATGTCTAAGATAAGAGATGTGCACACCGGCCATTTTTCATTTCTTTTTGTTTCAGATTGTGTGGTTCCAAATTTTTTTTAAATTTTATTATTTTCTTTTAGTTTTCATTTTGTTAAGTTTCGTTTTTAGTATGTGGTTTTTTTGCATATAAACATGAAAAACAAAATGAAATAAAAATTTAAAAAACCCAAATTTCAATGAATTTTTTAAAAATTCATTTTAAAATGAAAGTAAATGAAGTAAACCGGCTTTGTTTTGTTTTTCATTTTATTTATTTATTTATTATTATTTATTTATTACAGGCTCTTATATACCGCTCTATTCAGCATCAGCGCGGTTTACAATATAACAACATACCATAATGAACAAACTGTTTAGTTTTACAGAGAACAAGGTCAGAGAACTTGGATAAAACATGGGAAGTCATTACTGCAACTATTTACAAGAGTATTTACAAGTATTTTGTTTCAAAACGAATGTATACCTCTTTCAATCATTATGAAAATGGGAACCAGGAGCAAAATCAGCAGTAGGGTTATGACGTTAGTCCTATATGTAATGCCAAAGCCTCTAATTAGGATCAGCCAACCATCAGGCAAACTGGGGGGCAGCTTCTAGGGGGCAGCAAAGAGCAGATATAATTCAAAGCTCAACAAGTCATTCTGACAGGCTTAAGGGTGTAAAGCTTAAGGTATGCCTAGGGCATCAACACCTTTAACCAACTCTTGTGCTTGCTCTACCTCTAATGAGCAAAGGGAACAAAGGAGTGGGGGCACTTACCCAACTAGCTTAAACATCAACTTGTACAGAATATAGCTGCATGTATTCTAATGGGTCTGAAACTCTCTGACCATATTACTCCTGTGTTGGATTCTTTACACTGACTTCCAATTATCTGTAGATAAAATTTAAGTTATGTTTGCTTTTAAGATACTGTCTCAAGAAGGCCCAGGTGTTTGAAGAACTTAAGCCTAAGCAATCACTGTACTTCCTCCCCCAAGATAAATTGCTAAAATTCCCAGCTATTGCTGAAATTATTCAGAAACATGGAAAAGAGCCTCTTCTGTGCTGTTCCATCCCTTTTGAAAGCCATGTCCCTTCTAATTTAAAATGCAATCATGCTGCAACCCCCCCCCCCTCCCACCCCCAGGAAAGCCGGCAGAGGACTCCTGTGCAGCTTGAAGCTGCTTACTGAGAATGTTTGCTGGATAGTCTCTTTGGACAGCATCTTTCTACCCTAAGTTATACAGATAGTTATTCATATAGCTGCGCTGAATATCACCGTTCTACAGACAGTCATAGTAACAGATAAAGACCAGTATGGTCCATCTAGTCTGCCCAGCAAGGCGGCAAGAGTAGGTGCACTTACCACTCCATGCAGGTCACCCCTCCCTATGTCTTAAGGGTGTACCCACTGCTTTATATAGATCACCCCTATTTGTTCAGATATAAGAGATAGTTATGCTTATTTTGATTTTATCCTGTTGCTGTAAAGGGATCCACTGTGTCTGTCCCATGCCATTTTGAATTCTGTCACTGTATTTGCCCCCACCACTTCCATCAGGAGAGCATTCCAAGCATCCACCACCCTTTCAATGAAAAAATATTTCCTGACATTGCCTTTCAGTTTACCCCCTTGCAGCTTCATGTTATGCCCTCTAGTTTTACAATTTCCACGTCTTTGGAAGAGGTTTGTTTGTCCATTAATACTCTTAAAGGTCTGAATCATATCTTCCCTGTCCTTCCTCTCCTCCAGAGTGTACATATGTAGGTCTTCAAGTCTCTTCTCATAACTCTTCTGACGCAGGCTCCAAATCATTTTGGTCATCTTCCTCTGAACCGCTTCTAGTCTTTTTATATCCTTTGCGAGATACGGTCTCCAAAACTGAACACAATATTCCAAGTGAGGCCTCATCAGCGACTTGTACAGTGGCATTAGTACCTCTTCCTTTCTGCTGGTAATTCCTCTCTGTATGCAACCCAGTCGATGGCTCCAAGCACAGACCTCTCTGATACTATCCGGATAGTGCCAAACTGGACTGTCGGGATATTTGGCGACACCATCTACTGTATATAGTTCTATTAACTTATCCCTTTCAGCGGCACTTATCTAGTTAGAAGGTGCTGCTAGCCAGGTAAGTGCTGCTGAATAATCGACTCACGGTTCTTTAAATGGTTTTTTCCTGATTCTGGGGGAGATTCAGCCTGTTTTTTTATTATTATGTCATTAATATTTAGGGGTATTGTATTTATGTTATTTATAAGTATTTTATTTTCTTCATATCTTAAGTTGTCGGGCCTGGTTTCGCTTTGAGGCTAATTTCCCTGTGCTTTATATTTATTTTGTGTTTTAAGTTTACTGCTACATGTTTTGTATCCTGTAAGTTGCCGAGAGCATACTGTATATCTGGCCAGGTATCGCAGAAATCTGAATCCTTTGCACCGTGGGAAAATGAAATTGTTGGTTCAGTATTTCCACATAGCTGCATGAATAGTAATTTCCATTCATTGCTGAAAACTGCAGATGATTTTTGAAACGACCCTTTCCTTTACAGTTAACAAACAAGCATTGCATAAAAATGAAGTTAACGTATTTGGACTAAATCGCTCAGTGCCTAGAATGTGACAACCCACTACATGTGTTAAGTCTTTTTAAGGAACTTATGAATCCAGCATTTCTGTATGTGTGGTTTAGCAGATGGTTGCCCTAATTAGCTAGTGATCCAGAGACTCAGATCCCTCTGTTATACAAAGAAAAGATGGAAAGAAATATATATACAGTAGAGGGGTTATTTTAGAAGCCCTATTTGTGATTTGGATGTTTGATAATGGGTATGAAGATGGCTGTTCCTGGAGCTATTTTAGAAACCAGGTATACAGACGTCCCTAACACAAGGACGCCCAAGTAGAACAGACGTGTGCTGGAGCCATGGTCTGGCTGGAGCAACGAAGATGCACATTGAGGTGCAATTCCAGAACTGTTCAACCATGTCTGGCCATGGTTGTTGAGGCGTCCATGCCTATGTCTGCTCCTGACCTTGAATAAAGGGCAAAAAAGGGCTTGCTTCATGGTGGCAACACTATCGGGGGAAGAGCACAATGCACTGTCATCATCACGGTCATTATTTCCTGGGCAAAAAAACCTGCATGTAAATACAAACCCCAAACAGATTACTAATCTGCTACTGCACATCTGAGTGTCTGAAATGTCACAGAACATAAACATCCCTCTTCTGGAAACTGGGCAGGACGTCAAAGAAGCTGCTTCTGCAGCTGTCTATTTGGGGATGTCCATGTGTCTAAAATTGAGCCAAAATGTAAACATCCCCAGAGTTTTCTCAAAGGTTTGGCCCTGGACATTCCAGATTGCGCCTGGATGTCCTTTCTAAAATGCTACTTTTGATGTGTAAAAGTTCCTATTTCAATTATGCAATCATAATTTTGCTATCTAAACTTCAATTTAATTTATTGAATTTATAGCTCATCTTTCTCATGCATATAGTCAAAAATGTAGATTAAGGGGATCATTCCGATCTTGTTTAGTGGATCTGGACCATGCTTGCGGCAGAACAGCTCCCCACATATATTGCCGAGTTGTGCGGGGAGCTCTGTTCATGGGCAGGAGGGGAGGGCCATGGGAGGAGCGAGGGCGAGCAGTGGGTGGGAACGTGACCCTGGACATACAGGGCCAATTCTGAGGTTGTCCATGTACATCTGGGGTTGGCAGGGTAGACAGAGGACTTATTCCACCCAGGAGGTAGAATAAGTCTCCCTGGATGTCAGGGGACCATGGAGCCTGGCGACCTCAAAGAGGTGACGAGGTGCAGGGGGAAGCGCGCAGCCTGATCCTAGCCATGGGAGGCCAGATCGGGGATTGGGCTGCAGGGAAAGAGCCTTTTTCTTGGAGGCTGGGGATCATAGCTCCTGAATGGAGCCATGGTGCCATTGTGACAGGATGCCATGGCACTGTGGCTGCATTCAGAAGCCTGGCTGAGGGAGCCAGGGATCTGCTGGGCTTGCAGCCGATCAGAATTGGACCATGGCCTGCACATCCAGGCTGGTAGACCTGATTCTGATCCTGCGGGCACGTCTAGCCCTCGCAGGATCAGAATCGGGTGCTAACGTTGCTTGCCCCAATTTTAACTGGCTGTACAGGGGCAGGACGTCTACAACTGAATTGCCTCCTCGTGTAAAACCAGAAAGTAGCAATCAGAAATGATTTAGCATGGCATCCACTGAGTTAAGCATACTGGGGGGGGGGGGGATATTCCAAGACATTTAGGAGATTTGCAGACCTGCTGCTTAGAAGGATAGATAGCGGCATTAATGTGTCCGGGGCTGCTGAATATGCTTAGTTTCAACCACTGAGTGCTCTGGGAAGAGCAATGTCGGCACCCGAGGATAACCGGCTACTGGCAATATTCAGCCGCTAGCCTGTGATCCTAAACTGGCTAAAGTTAGGCACATTAATGACCAGGTTAACTAACCAACCAGCAGCTAAATATCGCTGCTGACTGGTTAGCTAAATCACCATTGGTTCAACCCTAATATTCAATGCCAGTGGCCAAATATGACCCCCGGCATTGAATATCTGGGTTCAGTTTAAAGTGGCAATAGTTAACTGCTTTAACAGCGCTAGTCGCTGCCATTTAATATCCCCCCACCCCCACACATTATTCATTACATCCATCATTGCAACATGCTCTTCACGGGCACATTTTGAAAACTCCATTGCACAGGAAGCAGTGACTAGGCTATTTAAAGATCCTAGCCACCCCTGCTTTAATAAAACCTGGATATTCAGCAATGGGGCATATTCCCAGCGGCGCTGCTATCCAGTTAACAGTAATATTCAGCCACTAAACAGATAACACTAACTGGTGAAAGTTAGGACAGCCGTTCACTTGTCCTAACTTTAACTGTTTAAGCGATCTGGTTAGCAGATCAATATCACTGCTGACCGGATAGCCACCGTCACCAACTTCAATCCGCCCACAAATCGCCCTGGTTTTAACTGACCCTTTTTCCTGTGGCCTGTGAGGATACTAAACGGTTAGTGCCAATATCGGGCTGAGTGCATTTTAGCTAGTTGGCAGGTCTGCTAACCAGCTAAAAGGCTTTGACTATGCCCCCCTATGATACTCTTCTTTCTAGAGGCAGCCCTCTGAGCAGATTCTGCTGGGACTCCTTGGTCTATTGCCTTCATGTCTGGTATGTGTCCTTGGTTCTGCTGTTCACAACCAGTTACATCTGAAAAGAAGTGATTTTGTGCCTAGTGGCCAGCCCTCCGAAACAGTTCTGCAATGGAGATTTCAGTCTATATTTAAACAGTAGTCTCATTTTGGAAATGGAGCATCTGGCTGAATAAGGTGTTTTACTCACATACGCAAACTTTTTATTTTGGAAATGTGAGAAAAAAATCTTTCTGAAGTCATCATTTAACAAAATGGAGAAAAAAAAGAACTTCCCAACACCATGTTATTTTTAGTTGCAGAAAAAGTAAATCTGATGTCAGCATTACAAAAAGCTGTTCACTGAATACTGAAGTTGGTGATTTGCAAACAAATTTTCTATTTCAATAAGCTATAAGGGTCTTTTTAAAAAGTTTAGTTGTGATTTGGACGTCTGCAGACGTGCACATGGACGTCAAAATCACATATAGGTCTCTGTAGCCATTCCACAAATGATGTTTGCAGGCATCTCCAGCATGGGGGTGTCATGCAATGAAGCTACAGGGTAACCTGTTTAAGACTAATAAGAGAAAATATTTTTTCACTCAATGTGTAATCAAACTCTGGAATTTGTTACCGGAGGATTTGTTAGTGTAGCTGGGTTTAAAAAAGGTTTGGACAAGTTCCATAAATTATTATTAAAAGGGACACGGGATATCACTGCTTGACCCAATACAAGCATTGAGGAACCTGTGCCTTTTAGGGAAACTGCTAGGTACGTATGACCTAGATTGGCCACAGTTGGAAACAGGATACTGGGCTTGATGGACCTTGGTATAACCCAGTATGGCATATCTTATGTTCAAGTAGGCATGGAAGTGAGGCAGAGGCATGTCCAGGGAGGAGCAATGGACTTACACATCCCCATTCAATCTCAGAAGCCACAGAGACATCTGCAGGCTTGCCCACATATATACCTGCTCCAGGCACAACTAGGCATCAGGAAAGTGCTTGTTTTCACCTTAAGACATCCAGAGAATATGAAGAAGATACTACTACTACTACTGAGCATTTTTATAGCACTACAAGTCATACGCAGTGCTGCACAGACATGTAAGAGACAGTCCCTGCTCATCAGAGCTTACAATCTAGTCAAGACAGATAATACAGAAGGTGTAGACAGGAATAAAACAAGGGGGGAATGGTAAAGAAACAAGGAGATCAGGCGAGTCAAGATACAAAAGCAGCAGCGAAGAGATGAGTTTTCAGCCTCGATTTGAAAAGGGTCAGAAAAGGTTCCTGGAGTACAGACACGGGTAGTTTGTTCCAGGCATAAGGTGCAGCCAGGTGAAAGGAGCGAAGCCTGGAGTTAGCAGTAGAAAGAAGGGCACAGATAGAAGCAATTTGCCAGAAGAGCGGAGCTCCCGAGTGATAAGAGAAGAAAGGTAGTGAGGAACTGCAGAGTGAATACACTTATAGGTCAGCAGGAGAAGTTTGAAATTAATGCGGAAACAAATAGGGAGCCAATGAAGTGACTTGAGAAGAGGGGTAATATGGGCATGACGAGGCTGGCAGAAGATTAGTGACGCAGCAGAGTGTGGAACAGATTGAAGGGGAGAGACGATTCAAAGGGAGACCAGCAAGGAGTAGGTTACAGTAGTCAAGATGGGAGGTAATTAAGGAGTGGATAAGTGTCTTCGTAGTGTGTTCAGAAAGGAATGGGTGGATTTTGTTAAAATGTTAAAATCACATACACTTAGACACAGTACCCAACCAATAAGCTCTTCTTAACTCTAACCAACAGTAGACCAAAATCCATCACTCTCAATCACACCATTACAAAGACTTACCAGCACGAACATTCTGCTCAAACAAACAGCCCCAATTATCAGAAGAGCCGCACCCACCCACATGGGCAGTTTAAAAAGACCCAACAGACAACCATAATTGCTTACCTTAGACAAGCACATGCAGAGACCATCTAGGCAGCTTTCAAAAGGAGCCCTTCACAAGCCTCATTTTTTGTCCTGGCAATGACTTAGGGGCATGTTTACTAAATATTAATCTGTGTTAAGTGCCACTGCGCCCATAGAAATAAATGGGTGTTCCTGCACTTAGCACACGTTAACATTTGTGAATGTGCATTAACTTTTAGTAAACATGCCTCTTAATGACTATCTGAATACCATTTGCATGGGCAGTGAGGATAAGAACATAAGAACATAAGATATGCCATACTGAGTCAGACCAAGGTCCATCAAGCCCAGTATCCTGTTTCCAACAGTGGCCAATCTAGGTCATACGTACCTAGCAGTTTCCCCAAAAGACACAGGTTCCGCAATGCTTGTATTACCAAGATTACCAGATTTCTACATTACTATACTCTAGTGCCAAATGCCAGACACATTAGGAAGTACCATAAACCCTGTTTATTTAGAACCCATAGCAAACCCACTATATTTATTTTATTTAGCTGTATTTATATTCCGCTTTTCACTGGGTCAAAGCAGTCAATTGGGGGTTACATTTAACACGAGGGGATATGACACACATACGTTAATACTTACAGGGAACATGGGCAATGGAGGGTTAAGTGGCTTGCCCAAGACCACAAGGAGTGCCTATAGGACTAGAAATCCCAGTCCCTCCAGCCTGAGATTGCTGTCCCCAGGTGGGACTTGAACCCCTGGCCCTCCGGCCTGAAGTACCTTGTCCTAACCACTAGACCACTCCTCCCTATATCTTTTACTATATCATAACAGCACTATTAGGACTCACAAAGTACCAAACCCTACCTTTCAAAAGGTAACACTGCAAATATTAAACCAATACATCTCCTTCTGGGGAAACAGAACAAGTGGAACTATCACATAGAAACAACATGAACAGAATAATGCAGCTCGGTTAGAAATATGAAGACAATAAGAAAACTGGGAATCCCAAAAGCCAAACTTGGAATGTATAACACTGGAGAAATAAAACTATAAAATTAATTTTCTCTTGTATTAAAAAAAGGAAAGTTGTTAAGTGAAGCAAATTTCCAAAAGCTGTCATATTCCAGTTAATAAATTCAAAATAAAAAAGTATTTTTCTACCTTTTGTTGTTTGGACATTTTATTTTTCAGTCGCAAATGACCCAGTTGCTTTCTTCTGTTTTCTTCATGTCTTCTGCTAACTCTTCATTGTCTGTCGTCAATTTGTCCTTTCTTCTCTCCTAGTTTTTTTCCATTCTCTCTCTACATCTGCTTTAACATACTGATTTTTCCCCTTTTGCTCTTTCCTCCAATGTTTTTATTCCTTTTTCATCCACTCAAATTTCACCCCTCCATCCTCAATCCCCATTTACTCTCCCAATACCCGGCCAATCGTAGATTTTTCATCCCTCCCACACAAAATGTCCCCCTCTCCATCCTCACACCCCAAGCTTATTCTTTTTCTCCCGCCAGCCCAGCCCCAGCCCCTTTTAGTCCTCCCCCAGCCCCATTCTCCCAGCCTCCCACATCAGCCCATTTCCAGTCCTAGCCTCCAGTCTTCTTCCAGGGCCAGCAGCTCTCTTCTCTCCTCTCCTCCCCTCCCCATCAGCCCATTTCTAGTCCTAGTCCCCAGACTTTTCCAGGGCCAGAAGCTCTCCCCCCCCCCATATGGCCCCACATAAGAAGAGCCCCGTGCCTGCCTGACCAGCTTCAGAGGGAGCCGGAGGAGGCCTGAGGCCTGGGACCCCGGCTCACCTCCGCACAACCACAGGGGTGAAGAGCAGCGCCTTTCCTCACTCCCACAACTTTTACCTTGCAGTCCACTGGCACACTGAGTGCCGGGAGGTTAAAGAGGGGCATTTCCTGTCTTGCACAAGCTAACGGTCACAGGAGTGAAGGAAAACACCACTCCTCACTCCTGCGGCCGTGCAGAGGTGAGCAGGGCACCAGGCCTCCCTCTGAAGCTGGTCAGGCAGGCGCAGGGCCAGGTGCAGGCAACATTCCCACACAATGGTCAGGACGGCCCTGATTAGGACTGAGATTCACTCATTTATTTGGGGGTGAAAGCTACAAGAGAGATCGTAAGCTCTATGAAAATATCCATTGCTGTTCCAAAGTAACTTCATGGAACTGAGCAAGTGTCAAAAGGATGTAAAGAATAGTTGCACTTCCTAGGCTTTTATACGTTATGAATTCTTCCAATGGGCATCCAGAAGGAAGCATTCTAGGTAGGGGAGAGAGAGAGAGAGAGAGAGAATGAGCTATTTTGTTTTGGGGGTTAGCCTTGCCTAACTGCAAAGGGTACTACTACATCTTGTTACCCAAACACACACGTGTTAGCTGGCAATTGGGTCAGAGTAAGTCTGGTATTCCAGTGGATCAATTTTTTAATGTGATTGTGGTGTTATGGTCTTTGAATACAGTTAAGGGGTCTTAAAATACAAAGTATTCCACATTCCTTTACTAAACACAGAGGGGAAAGATAAAAGCTATGGGGAGAGTGACAAGGAATTTCTCCTTGTTGGTACCCGTGTCAACCCAGATTTTCTATCCAATAGAAAAACGGGGGAGTTTAAGAACATACTGTAAGATATGCCATAATGGGTCAGACCAAGGTCCATCAAGTTCAGTATCCTGTACCAACAGCAGCCAATCCAGGTCATAAGTTCCTGTCAGGTTGACAAAAAGGTACAGATTCTACATTGCGTATCCCGGAATAAGCAGTGGATTTTCCTTTTCCTCTTTAATAAAGATTTATGCACTTTTCCTGCAGGAACTTGTCAAAACCTTTTTTAAACCCAGCTACACTAATAGTTTTTACTACATCCTCTGGTAAAATTCCAGAGTTTGATTACGCGTTGAGTGAAAAAATGTTTTCTCCTATTTAGTCTTAAATGGGCTATATTATAGCTTCACTTGATGTCCCCTAGTCTTTCCACTTTTTGAAGGAATAAGCAACCAAGAAACCACAGCCAAAGAGCAGAGGCAAGGAGGGGAGTGGCTTGTTTCAAGATGGCGGCAGTGAAGGTCTAGATGGTGATGCCTAAGCGTAAAGGCAAATCTAAGGTTGTTCCCGCGGCACCGTTGCCTAATGGTGAGGGACCCATGGATCGATATGCCCAGCTATCGAAGGATCAAGTGCAGGGGATTCGAGTGGGCTTGGAGTCGCCGGCGAAGGATGAGTTGGCATCGTCTGCCCTTGATATCTCGCTCTCCCCCAATGGGCGTGTTCCTCCTGCTCCCCCTAGTACCGTGGCTGTTCAGTCAGCGAGAGACGCAGCAGTAACACCTGAAGTGGTGGTTGCTATAGCGTCGGAGCGGGTCTCGCTTTCCAAGGCTGTCGGAGTTTTGCCTGGGGTCTATCAAGCTGCTGCTGCGGCGAAATTACCAACAACTGGCAGAGTCCCTGCTCATGGGGTTGTTTCTTCTAGGGGGGATGACTCTTCGAGCTCCAGGCTGGTATTTCCTCAGTTGGTTCGTCCCGAATCTGTGACTTTGGACAGTATCTGGGATGCAATTTCATATTTATCTACTATTGTGGGTCAGCAGCTGTCTATATGTTCTATTAGGCGGCTTCTCTCAAGGAATCTATTTCTGTGGTTAAAACGGACATTCAAGAAGTTAAAGTGAAGCAGTCGGTGTTGGAGCAGAAGATCGAGGAAGTCTCCGACCTATCGGTCTCTTTGGCCAAGGAAAATACTGCTTTGAGAGTTAAAACGGAGTCGTTGGAAAATGTGATTAGATCTACGAATCTACGGTTGTTGAACTTTCCCATTATTACTGGAGTGGCTCCTCTTGATTTATTTAAAAAATACCTGCAGGAGGTACTTTTGATGCCCGCTGATATATTACCTTCCTTTGGGAAAAAAACTGGGAAAGTGGCTATTGGCCCTTTAGAGTTAGACTCTCTTAACGTCTCCGATTTGCTTCAGTCTCCTAAAGTGGAAGATGTGCCTGTTTCTACTCTGCTTGTTACTTTGGCGTTGTCGTCAGATAGAGAATGGCTGCTGAAGATGTTCTGCAAAAAGAGAGTAAATTTGTTTTATGGAAAGAGGATTTTTCTTTTTCCAGATGTATCCAGAGAGACGCAGAAGCGGCGGAGAGCGTTTCTATTGTTGAGGCCTGGGGTGGTTCGTTTAGGGGCTACCTTTATGTTAAGATTTCCCTGCAAATGTATGATCATGTATAAGTCGCAGAAGTATGTTTTTTTTTCTCCTGAGGATCTTTCCTCTTTCATTAGTGCGCAGTTGCCTATTTCTTCTTCCCCATGAATAGGGTTTGTACACCCATTATGAAGTTCGGGACCCTTCGAGCACTGTCCATGTCTTGCTTTTCCTTAGTTATTTGTGGGCTTGTTCCCCTTAATTTTTTGTTGCTGTTAGCTTTTCTCCCTTTCATAGTGGGCTAACGAATAATTCTTGCACTGATTTATGTAATATATGGTTTCCTTATGTTTATTCTCTTGCAAGTGTTATTCTTTTTCTATGTTCAAGTTGCTCTTGACTTATTGTATACTCTTAAATATAAAATAAAAAAAAATAAATAAAGCAACCAAATCTGTGTTCACCCATTCCACTCCATTCATTATTTTACAGACCTCTGTCATATCTCCCCTCAGCCAGGGCCAGATTTACCTTGAGTGAGGCCCTACGCCAACAAAAATTGTGGGCCCCCAGAAAAGATAAAAATGAGCACGCCGGATCAGCTGCGCGCTGTTGGCCCTGACGTCATAATTAAACTGGGAATCCCAAAAGCCAAACTTGGAATGTACAACACTGTAGAAATAAAACTATACATTAATTTGCTCTTGTACTAAACAAAGTGCAGACGTTAATGATGCACATTTACCAGAGCTGACATATTCCAATTAATAAATTCAAAATAAAGAGATATTTTTCTACCTTTTGTGCATTTTTTTTCAGCTGCAATTGCTCCAGCCACTTTCTTCTGGTTTCTTCGTGTCAGCCCAACTCCAGTCTTAACCCCCCCAGCCCACTTCCAGTGCCAGCCCCCCCCCCCCCCATCGGCTCAAGTAAACTTTAATAAAAAAAAAAAAAAAAAGCTGGCCGCTGCCGCTGCCACCGCGGCAGCATGGACTGTCCCGCGGGGCCCCCTCTGCCCGGCTGAGCCCCTCCGTGCCGGCTTTCCCATCTGCCCCTGCGGGCTTAACAGAGACGCGAGGGAGACACTCTCCCTTCGCGCCTCTCAAAGCCGGCACGGAGGGGCTCAGCCGGGCAGAGGGGGCCCCGCGGGACAGTCCATGCTGCCGCGGCAGCAGAGGGGGCCCCGCGGGACAGTCCATGCTGCCGCGGCAGCAGCCAGCGGTTTTTTTTTTTAATTTAATTTTTAAAAAAGCTAACAATTTGTTCAATTTTTGTGGGCCCTTGCCAGCTGTGGGCCCTACGCCACGGCGTAGTTGGCGTATAGGTAAATCCGGTCCTGCCCTCAGCCATCTTTTTTTTCCAAACTGAAGAGTCCTAACCTTTTAAGCCATTCCTCACAGGGGTATCCTTCCATCCCCTTTAACATTTTGGTGGTTCTTCTCTGTACCTTTTCTAATTCTGCTATATGGTGACCAGAATTGCACACAATACTCAAGGTGTGGTCACACCATGGAACAATACAGAGGCATTATAATATCCTTTGCTTTATCCTCCGTTCCTTTCCTTATGATTCCTACATTCTATTTGCTTTCTTGGCCATCGCTGCACACTGGGCAGAGGGTTTCAACATATTATCCACGATGATGCCCAAATCCTTTTCCTGGGTGGTGGTTCCTAATGTGAAACCATGCATACCTTTGCACTTGTCCACATTAAATGTCATCTGCCATTTGGACACCCAGTCTTCCAATTTATCAAGGTCTTCTTGCAATTTTTCACAATCTTCTTGCGTTTTAAACTACTTTGAATAATTCTGTGTCATTGGCAAATTTGATCACCTCACTCATTTCCATTTCCAGGTCATTTATGAATATGTAAAAAATCAGCAGGCCCAGCACACTGGGGTATTCCACTAGATAGTAACTAATCTTAGATCACAAAGACCCACACTGGGATTTGAACGCTGACCACACTGCTCTTAGAGCACTACTCTGACCATTATGCTATTAGACATCTGGGTTCTGAAATGCTGTCCTAGGGACCTCTATTTAGATGTTTGATTCACGTGCATATCAGGCACATCCAGGTTCCCAAAATCATCCTGAACGTCCGCGTGCCTACTTTGTTTTCAGACGTTCTGGCTTTGACGTCCCAAATTGCACTTGTACATCCCATTGTGAAATGTGCCTCTATGCCTCTAATTCCAAAAAATATGAGTGAGCACTGACAAATCCTTTGGAACAGGATTTTTAGACATGTCCCATTTGGTGCATGTGAGTCTATTTTAAAAGGTCCTCTGATGTAATAGATGCTCTTCTACAAAATGCTTATCACAAGCATTGTTGCTTTGGCTTCATGACCAGGGGCAGGACTGTGCACCATGGGGGTGACCCAGGTTTGATTCCTGAACTTGCCTGATGGTCCCCAGGTAAACAGAGGCTGGACCTACTACTGTGGTACTATTCACAGTCCCTAGGAGGGAGGGCGTGTTGGTTATTGCTAATCAGTGACACATAAAGCTTGGCACACTTATACCAGATTCCAAAGAGCATTGCTATTCCTGCATCTCACCAAAGGGAAGAAGCAAAGCGATCCCCAGCCACATGGGTTGCTCTTCTATTCATGCATCTCATGTGACTGTGGTCTCCTTCCTTTTGGCATTCTTCTTTGCGGAGGTCGCTTTCCGCTTTTCTTTTCTTGTTCATGCATCTCAGCCAGAGGACTATAATGTCTGGACAGCAGAGTAAGAGCAAAGGAAAAATGGGATGTGGAGAAACCTTGAGTAGTTAGAACAGATTATGATTGAACTAGGATTTTCCAGGCCTCCCAAAAAACTATTGAAAAATTAGTAAAGTGAAAATGATATTTTGCAGTTTCTTCCTCTGAATTATGATGATGATTTTTAAAGCCAATTATGCACTTATAAGGGGGCCAGGAGGCACCTACTTACAGTAGTTGCTGTTTTATAAAGGCATACAGATGCATAGGTGCCTTTATGAAATTCTAGCATAAGTTGCAGAAATCGCATCTTGTATGCAGGCGTGGACTTTTACACCTGCTTGGGAAAATGTTCATAAAGTTCACAATTATGCATGTAAATTAAGGTATTTTATAGTCAACATACATACTTAGAACATAAGAATATAAGAAATACCATACTGGGTCAGACCAAGGTCCATCAAGCCTAGTATTCTGTTTCCAACAGTGGTCAATCCAGGTCACAAGTACCTGTCGGGTCACGTTGGGGTTGCTAAGCCTTTCTTGGTGTTTATGTTGGAGTGGGAGGTGTTGTGTTTGGGTCACAAAGTCCCTCTTGTTTTTCAGAGGGTGGGAAGTGCTGTGTTGGGGCGCCAAGTGGCTCTGGTTTTTGTGGAAGTGGGAGATCCTGCATGGGTGTTATTGAGTCCCTCTTGTTTGGTATATTTAGCAGCATATTTCCTAGGCTCTGCACTGGTAACATATGAACATAACAAATGCCATACTGGGTCAGACTAAGATCCATCAAGCCCAGTATCCTGTTTCCAACAGTGGCCAATCCAGATCATAAGTACCTGGCAGGTTCCCAAAAAAAACACACAGGTTCTGCAATGCTCATCCCGGGATAAGCAGTGGATTTCCCTGGTCCTCTTTAATAATAGTTTATGGACCATTCCTCCGGGAACTTGACCAAGCCTTTTTTAAACCCAGCTACACTAACAGCTGTTACTACATCCTCTGGTAACTAATTCCAAAGTTTGATTACGCAGGGTCATAGGCTAACTGCAGGGAGGCAGTTACATCCCCCTGCAGTTACCACATTTCAGCGTGGCAAAACAACTGCCGGTACATCTACGGCCACCCACTGAGGTTGCATTAGTTGCACTCACACTACTTATGCTGAGCCATTATGTTAGTTTCTGCTGACATTGAAGATGCCTGTGTGTGAGAATTCTTTCTCTTGCCTCACTCTGCAGTAAAGTATAATTTTGGGAAAGAAATCCTGTAAACTTAACAGTAATGGGTTAAAGCATTATTTTTGACTACATATGTCTGTTTTTAGTTTGTACTGATATATTCCCTACTTGGTGAAGATCTATCTCTGTTCTGCATGTGTGACTGAGGCTACATGTTCTGCTAGCCTGGAGTTTCTATGTAGAAAGCTGTAGTAATCTGGCTTGTTCCGTTTTCTGAATAGGAATATGGATTTTCTAGGGCCCACTGCAATATTTATGGTGCTGCCCTTTTCTGGCTACGCTCCATGTTGTGTGAGTTTTGGAAGTTAGTGCTGTTATGGGATAGTAGATTTGCTCTATGAGTCCTATACTCTGGGTTCTTGGTGAGGTCAACTATAGGGTGTTGTTTGGGGGGGGGGGGGGGGGCTACTGGAATATGTATTGTTTTTGAGATTTGCAGTTTTGCGTTCTTTATGCTGCCTGACTGAAATTTAAGATATTTTGTCTGTTCAGATGCAAGGAAATTTCAAAATTTAAGGGAATGTCTCAGTTTAATTTTGTTTAGCAGTCTGATAGCTTCACTGCTGCTGAGTTCCAGACTTTTCCAGCTCTAGCACAATCCAATCCAGCATTTGAATTCATGGCTACCAGGATTAGTTTCTCATTTTATATCTTCCCTCCTCATCAATAATCTGGTCATAGCAAAATAAATCTGTTGTGCAGATACTCATAATAGTTTGGTTGGGGAGGAGAGGGAGGGGCTCTGTAAGTAGCTTTTTGTTAATCAAATATAATGTTTTATTATGTTTGTTTTATTATAACATCTGCTTTATTTAATTGCATGTGTATATTTAGAAGCCACCTAGGATTTTAGATTGGTGGCATATACATTTTAAACAAAGTATACTAAATTTATGTAAATGGTGCTGCAATGAATCTCTGCACATGGCCCTGCATCATCCTCATGCTGCCCCTCGGAGGAAGTAAGTGGGGGAGGGAGGGTATTGGGAGGTGGAGGAAAGCAGAAACCTCAGTTTGGGACCAGCATGATCAGAGAATAAAATGGTCAGACAACAAAGGTGGAAGAGAATTTTATTTTTCAATTTAATGATCACACTTGGTGATATTTTATACAGTACATGGAAATTCATCTCTTTCTGTTTCTCTGGTATTGCACTGTGTGCAGAATCTGACTTTTTGGGGTTGCAGTTTAATTGTTATCTACATATGTTTATTTTTAGATTATGGTCATTTATTCTGTACTTGGTGAGGGTCTGTGTTCTGAGTGCGTGACCAAGGCTAGATGTTCTGTTAACATGGAGTTTGTACGTAGGGATCTGTACTGTAGTAATTTGAATTGTTCAGCTTTTCAAGTAGGTGTTGAATGTTCCAGGGCCCACTGAAGTATTTACATTGAAACATTTTTGGATGGGCTCCTTATGTGAGTTTTGGAAGTTGGTACTGATATGGTATGGTATGGTAGATTTGCTCTATAGATCCTCAGTGACTTTGTTTTAGGATTTTGTATTAGTTCACAAAATGTCTGGTACTGGAGAATATTTGTCAGTGAGATGATCAGAATCAGATTTTTTTTTTAAGATATTGAGTTCTGTGGGTGAATGTCCTGGTTCTGCTGTGCACCTACTGTTGAGGAAGGGGATTCTGTGGATGCAAAATATATGTTCAAAAGAAAAAACAAGAGCCATAACACAGTTTATAACAACAAAATAAAAATGAGTTGTAATTTAGTTTTATAAACTGTACTGTGCGTCTCGCTCATTCTTTTAGTTCCTGGTATGCAAACATCTTGCATTTCTTTCATATTATCTAATCGGCTTTTTGGTTTGGTTCAGTCCCTAACTGCAGTTTTGAGAAAGCCCCCCTCTCCCCACACTACGCCCTCGCCTCAGGAACCAGATTGCCTTGAGATGCCCCTGGGTACATACAGTATTGGCCAAATGTTTAGCATAGACACAGAAGCAACACAAAATATGCAGTTTCATGTTATTTAATATTTGGTAGGTGCACCCTTTGATTTTATAACTGCTTGCAAATGAGTAGGCATATTTTTTAGCAAAGTTCTACCGCCTTTTCATCTGAAATGCAGTCAACAATGGCTTCTTGACTGGTTCTCGAGCTGGGAGATTAAAATCATCCTTCAGGCGTCGACGAATTGTTCTCGTGCTGATGTCAGAGCACAGGGGTGTCAGGCTTTGTTTCACTTTAGCAGATGAAATAAATGGATTTTTTCTGACCAAAATATGAATCTTGTGGTCCGTTATGGGAGTAGTAACTCTTGGACATCCAGATCATTTTCTGGAACTCATAGATCCTGTTTCTTCTGCACGCTTCTTTGTACGTGAAATTGCGGACTGTGAAACACCAAGCTTCTTTGCAACCTCCGTCTGTGAGATGCCCTTCCTTGATCAAGGTCAGGGCAATGCCTCTCTTCCTTGGTGACAATTCACATGCTTTTCCCATCTTTAACAGAATTATTTTGTGTATTTTTGCAGGGAAAGAACAATGTATGAACCATGCTATAATAAGGTTTTAAGGTTCCATTGACCAAACTTTGGCCTGAGGAAATAAAATAAACCTTCCAAAAATGCTATCAACATGTGTTTCCTTCATTTATGCTCTTTACTTTTATTTTATCTCACTGAGGTGGAAAATTCTATTTGTAGTCACCAACTTACCAAACCCATTTGTTCTTACCCAGCCCTAATCCTCAAACCCCACACAGATTTGAAATCTGGGGATAGAAACACATAAAGCAGAGATCAGTTGGGTTCAGCAGATACAAATAATTGATCTACAACTCTTACCTGTTGAAGTAAATGCCAGAATAAGCTGTAATTGAGTCGTATTGAGTCGAAACTTCACAGAGCTGGTATGATGTAAAATAGCGAAAAATCATCAAAATTTACCATATCCGCTAAACCGTACGATTATGTAAACAAAAATGAACTATAAATAGCCCACCTCCAAACATTATTGATTTCAACACTATATTCTGGTGTCTGGAGAAAAATAAGTAAGCAAACTATGTAAAAACTGGAGTTTTCCTTTCAAATTTATGCCAGTTCAGTGATATTTCCTACCTATGCTAAACTTTTGGCCAATACTGTAGGTATTGGATTTCCCTGGTCCTCTGTAATATTGTTTTATCAACTTTTCCTCTAGGAACTTGCCCAAACCTCTTTTAAAGCCAACTACACTAACAGCTTTTCCTACATCCTCCAGTAACGAATTCCAGAGTTTGATTACGCATTGAGTGGAAAAAATAGTTTCTCTTAGCCTTAAATGGATTACATTGTTGCTTCATTGCAGGTCCCCTAGTTTTCCTACTTTTTTAATGGAGTAAACAATCAATCTACACTTAGCCGTTCTACTCCATTCATTAATTTATAGACCTCTATCATATCTCCCCTCAGCCACCTCTTTTCCAAGTTGAACAGCCATAACCTTTTAAGCCTTTCCTCATATAGGTATCCTTCCATCCCCTGTACCATTTTGGTGGCTCCTTTTCTAATTCTGCTATATCCTTTAAGATATGGTGACCAGAATTGCACAGTATTCAAGGTGTGGTCACACCATAGAACAATACAGAGGCATTATAATATCCTTTGTTTTATTCTCCGTTCCTTTCCTTATGATTCCTAGCATTCTATTTGCTTTCTTGGGCACCGCTGCATACTGGGCAGAGGATTTCAATGTAGCATCCATGATGACACCTAAATCTTTTTCCTGAGTGGTGGTTCCTAATGTGGAACCTTGTATCGTGTAACCGTAGTTTGGATTGTTCTTTCCTAGGTGCATAACTTTACACTTGTCCACATTAAATTTCATCAGCCATTTGGACATCCAGTCTTCCAGTTTATCAAGATCCTCTTGCAATTTTTCACAATCCTCTTGTGTTTTACAACTTTGAATAATTTAGTGTCATCTGAAAATTTGATCACCTTACTCGTTATTTTCATTTCCAGGTCATTTATAAATAACTTAAAAAGCAACGGGCCCAGCACAGATCCATGGGATATTCTATTTTTCAACTTTCTCCTTTGAGAAAATTGGCCATTTAGCCCTACTCATTCCTTTCTATCTTTTACCCAGTTCTTGATCCACAATAGTACACTGCCTCCTATCCCATGACTTTTTAATTTCGTCAAGAGTCTCTCATGAGGAATCTTTTCATAGGCTTTCTGAAAATTCAGATTCACTATAATGACCGGTTCACCTTTATTACCTGTCTATTCACATCTTCAAAAAAATATAACAGATCTTCCTCTGCTAAATCCATGATGGTT
Source organism: Ichthyophis bannanicus (assembly GCA_033557465.1). NCBI lineage: Eukaryota > Metazoa > Chordata > Amphibia > Gymnophiona > Ichthyophiidae > Ichthyophis > Ichthyophis bannanicus. The sequence goes on along the minus strand of CM066037.1, from coordinate 80,620,448 downwards.
TTCTCACATTAAATCTTGACTATCTACATATTCACTAATTTTATTCTTTATAATGGTTTCTACCATTTTGCCCTGTCCTGACACCAGGCTCACTGGTCTGTAGTTTCCTGGATCACTACTAAAACTCTTTTTAAAAATTGGTGTTACATTGGCCATTCCCCAATCTTCAGGTACTGCAGATTATTTGAATGATATTTCACAGATTACTAGTAGTAGGTCTACAATCTCTTATTTCAGTTCTTTCAGTACCTTTGGATGTATACCATCCGGTACAGGTGATTTGCTACTCTTTAGTTTATCAAATAGTTATAATACATCTTCCTGGTTTATCGAAATTTGTTTAAATTCTTCTGATACATCACCTTTAAATACCATTTCAGGGTAACTTCCCTTCATCTTCTTCAGTAAAGACCAGAGCAAAAAATTCATTCAGTCTTACTGCTCCTTTTACCCCTATATCATCCAATGGTCTGACTGACTCTCTCACAGGTTTTTTCATACAAATCTACTTGAAAAAGGTTTTATTGTGCAGTTTTGCTTCCACAGCAAGCTTTTTTTCAAATTTTCTCTTTGTCTACCTGATTAATGCCATGCATCTAACTTGTCATTGCTTATGTTGTTTCCCATTTTTGTCATTTGGCTCCCTTTACCATTTCCTGAAAGATGCTTTTTTGGCTATAACAGCCTCTCTGACCTCACCTTTAAATCATGCTGGCGGATTTTTGGTCTTTCTTCTACCTTTCTTAAAATGTGGAATAGATCTGGTCTGGCTTCCGAAATAGTACTATTAAAGAATGCCCATGCTTCATGTTAACCTTTAACCTTTGCAGCTGTTCCTTTAGTTTTCTCTTAACTATTTTCTTAATTTTATCATAGTCTCCCTAGTGAAAATTAAATGGTACTATTGTGGATTTCCTAGCCGTCATCCCTCCATTTATTAAAATAAATGTGATCATTCTGTGATCACTATTTCCAAGTGGCCCTAACACTGCTATCTCTTGCACAGGATCCTGTGTTCAACTAAGGCAGAGGTTCCCAAACCTGCCTGCCAGCCAGTTGGGTTTTCAGGATATCCATTATGAATATACATGAGAGAGATTTGCGTACACTGCCTCCACTGTAGGCAAATCTCTCTCATGCATATTCATTGTGAATATCCATAAAACCCAACTGGCTGGGGAGGCCCCAGGACAGATTTGGGAACCCCTGCACTAAGGGCTAGGTCCAAAATAGTTTACTCTCTTGGTTCATGAACCAGATGCTCCAAGAAGCAGTTATTTATTTCATATAGAAACTTTGAGGCATATTTCATAATGAGACATCCAAGTGCAATCTGGGATGTCAAAACCTGAACGTCAGGAAAAATACAGACATGTGCAAGCTCAGGCACAATTTCAGAAACGTGGACATGCCCAATATGTACGTGTATCAAATGTTTCTATAGACATCCCTAGGATAGCATTTCAGAACCAAGAGGTCTAATAGAATAATGGTTAGCGTAATGGCTTAAGAGCAGAGTGGTCAGGATTCAATTACCAGTGCGGGCTTTTGTGATCTAAGGCTAGTAACCGAGGCACGCCGAACCGTGCTCGTCCCTTCCCCCCCATCCCCCCTTTCGCTCAACCCTTACATTCTTTTCCCCACAACTCCCCCCTCCCCCAGCCCAAAAACAGTCGAACACTGGTTGGGAATTCAAACCGGTCACAGCTTTATATGAACTTTAACATTAAAACCAATTCAACTCAACATAGATATCATTCTAGCGGATCCGGCCTCACCCGCCGTGTGATTAGCAAGGCGAGCCTCTACCCTGCCACCGCCGTGGACAGGCCCCACGGCCAGGGGCGGCCCAAGGGGGGTGCGGGGCCATGTTTGGAGACTCGGTGCGGGGCCTCATTTGCATAAATATTTGTATAATGTTACCATATACTAACTTTTAGTAAACATGCCTCTTAATGAGTGTATGGATAAAGAAAGACTAAAAGATTTCTACATTACTATAATCCAGTGCCAACCGCCAGACACATTAGGAACTACTACAAACAATGCCCATTTAGAATCCATAGCAAACCCGCCATATCCTAACAGCACTACCAGGACTCACAAAGCACCATACTCTACCTATCAAAAGGAAACACTGCAAATATTAAACCAATACATTTCAGAGAATAACAATACATGACCTACTGGGGAAAGAGAACAAGTGGCAATGTCAAATAGGAATTACATAAACAGAATACCTCAGCTCAATTACACATGCAGAACATAGACCATCACCAAACAAGGAATCACAATTTAGAAATAGGAAGACAATAATTAAACTGGGAACCCCAAAAGCCAAACTTGGAATGTACAACAACACTGTAGAAATAAAACTATAAATTAATTTCCTCTTGTACTAAACAAAGCGCAGACGTTAATGATGCACATTTCCCAGAGCTGACATATTCCAATTAATAAATTCAAAATAAAGAGATATTTTTCTACCTTTTGTGCATTTTTTTTCAGCTGCAATCGCTCCAGCCACTTTCTTCTGGTTTCTTCGTGTCTTCTGCTAACTCTCCATCGTCTGCTGTCCATTTGTCCTTTCTTCTCTCCTAGTTTTTTTCCATTCTCTCTCTACATCTGCTTTAACATACTAATCTTTCTCCTTTTGCTCTTTCCTCATTCCTATTTCATCCACTCAAATTTTACCCCTCCATCCTCAATCCCCACTTACTCTCCCAATACCCGGCCAATTGTAGATTTTTCATCCCTCCCACACAAAATATTTTTCCCCTCTCCATTTTACTCTCCCAGCCCCATCCCATTCTAATCCTCCCCAACATCAGCTCCCTTCTAGTTCCAGACTCACCCAGCATCCATTCCCTTCTAGTCCCTGCATCAGCCCATTTCCAGTCCTAGCCCCCCATCAGCCCATTTCCAGTCCTAGCAACCCCCCAACCCAATACCAGTCCTAGCCCCCCCATCAGCCCACTTCCAGTCCTAACCCCCCCATCACCCCATTTTCAGTTTGTCCCCCCTATAACCCATTACCAGTCCTAACCCCCCATCAGCCTACTTCCAGTCCTAACCCCATCAGCCCATTGCCAGTCCTAACCCCCATCAGCCCACAGCCCATTACCAGTCCTAACCCATCAGCCCACCTCAAGTCCTAACCCCTCCCCATCAGCCTATTTCCTGTCCTAGCCCCCCATAGCCCATTATTAGTCCTAACCCCCCATAGCCCATTACCAGACAGCCCCCATCAGCCCACAGCCCATTACCAGTCTTAACCCCTCCCCCATAGCCCATTACCAGTTCTAACCCCCCAACAGCCCACAGCCCATTACCAGTCCTAACCCCATCAGCTCATTTCCTGTCCTAGCCCCCCCATAGCCCATTATCAGTCCTAACCCTCCCACAGCCCATTACCAGTCCTAACCCCATCAGCCCACCTCAAGTCCTAACCCCTCCCCATCAGCCCATTTCCTGTTCTAGCCCCCCATAGCCTATTATCAGTCCTAACCTCCCCATAGACCATTACCAGTCCTAACCCCCCCCCAACAGCCCACAGCCCATTACCAGTCCTAATCCCATCAGCCCACCTCCAGTCTTAACCCCCCCATCAGCCCATTTCCAGTCCTAGCCCCCCATAGCCCATTACCAGTCCTAACCCCCCAACAGCCCACCTCAAGTCCTAACCCCACCCCATCAGCCCATTTCCTGTCCTAGCCCCCCATAGCCCATTACCCGGCCTAACCCCCCCCAACAGCCCACAGCCCATTACCAGTCCAACCCCATCAGCCCACCTCCAGTCTTAACCCCCCCCTTCTGCCGATTTCCAGTCCTAGCCACCCATAGCCCATTACCAGTCCTAACCCCCCCAACAGCCCACCTCAAGTCCTAACCCCTCCCCATCAGCCCATTTCCTGTCCTAGCCCCCCATAGCCCATTACCAGTCCTAACCCCCCCCAACAGCCCACAGCCCATTACCAGTCCTAACCCCATCAGCCCACCTCCAGTCTTAACCCCCCCAGTCCATTTCCAGTCCTAGCCCCCCCATAGCCCATTACAAGTCCTAGCCCCCCCCCCCCATCAACCCACAGCCCACCTCAAGTCAAGTCCTAACACCCTCCATAGCCCATTACCCGTCCGACCCCCCCCCCCTATCGGCTCAAGGAAAATTTAAAAAAAAAAAAAAAGCTGGCTGCTACCACTGCTGCTGCCGCCGCGGCAGCAGCAGAATGGAGTGTCCTGCGGGGCCCCCTCTGCCCGGCTGAGACCCTCCCTCTGCGATGGCTGAGCCCCTCTGTGCCGTCTTTCAGATTCGCGAAGGGAGAGTGTCTCCCTCGCGTCTCTGTTAAGCCCGCAGGGGCTTATGGGAAATTTCTCTGTTAAGCCCGCAGGGGCTGATGGGAAATTTCCCATCTGCCCCTGCAGGCTTAACAGAGACGTGAGGGAGACACTCTCCCTTTGCGAATCTGAAAGCTGGCACAGAGGGGCTCAGCTGTCGCAGAAGGAGGGAGGGAGGGACTCAGCCGGGCAGAGGGGGCCCCGCGGGACACTCCAATCTGCCACTGCCACGGCGGCAGCAGCAGTGATAGCAGCCAGCTTTTTTTTTTTTTAATTTAATTTTGAAAAAAAAGCAGAATGTTCTTTGCGCGGGGTCCCCTGAAATGCGGGGCCTTGTGCAAAAAACATTCTTGCTCAATGGATGGGCCAGCCCTGCCCACGGCTAACTTAACCACACCGCCCCTTACCCAGCATAGCCATATGATTAGCAAAAGCCCAACAGGGGCTGCCCGGACAGGGGCCCCTCACCCCCGCCCCAGTATCACCTCCGGCTCCGGACCCCGGACCCTCCAGGTTCCCGCCACCCCACGCTGCAACAACCCTCCTTCGCTCCATGCTCCTTCTCGCCAGGGTGGGATGGGAGGGACACCCTCCACGTCTGAGCTCCCTCGATGCCGGCTGCGAATGCTGTCCCCCCCAGCTACCGCCCAAGCACACCACCCATGCTCGCTTGTGCTAGCCCCCCCATTGGTTCCCACGGCTCTCCCTCAAGCCGTGGGACCAACCCTTTCAAACTTGCACCGCGCCGTCACCCCGGCATGCGCGTGCGACTCCACACTCTGCCTTCTCTTCAGGCCGTGCACGGCTGGATGCCCCGGTTACCGAGGCCCACGAGGGACTTCGCCCCGGGGCCTCCTATTAACCGAGGCACGCCGAACCGTGCTCGTCCCTTCCCCCCCCCCATTCCCCCTTTCGCTCAACCCTTACATTCTTTTCCCCACAACTCCCCCCCTCCCCCAGCCCAAAAACAGTCGAAGACTGGTTGGGAATTCAAACCGGTCGCAGCTTTATTTGAACTTTAACATTAAAATCAATTCAACTCAACATAGATATCATTCTAACGGATCCGGCCTCACCCGCCGTGTGATTAGCAAGGCGAGCCTCTACCCCGCCACCACCGCGGACAGGCCCCACGGCTAATCTTAACCACACCGCCCCTTACCCGGCTTAGCCATATGATTAGCAAAAGCCCAACAGGGGCTGCCCGGGCGGGGGCCCCTCATCCCCGCCCTAGTATCACCTCCGGCTCCGGACCCTGGACCCTCCGGGTTCCCGCCACAGGCATGGACGACATCCGTCGCCCTGCCGCCCCCCCCCCCCCATTAACACAGCTGTGACCGGTTACCTCCCTGAGCCAGCACATATTCCAACGCCTCCTGCCAGTCATTCAGAAGGAGGTCCACCCCCACCGGAGATAAGTGCACCCCGTCTTGCCGAAACAATCCCATACAATCCACGTCGGCCCATGGGTGCATGATTTGAAAAGCACCGTGTTCACACACCCATCGTCCTATCTGCCTATTAATCTTCGCTAGCCCCCTGGACCACCTCCTCTGCGCTCTACAGGCAGGCCTTGGAATGATGTCAGACCACAAAATAACAATGCCGGTAAACATTTCCTGAACGACAGTCAAGTCCCTCTTTGCTGCTCGGATCAATTGCTTGCAGGTCCATGCGCTCAAATCATTGCCGCCCAAATGCAGCAATAGCAATGCTGGGGCTTCCCTCTCTCTCCCGAGGTGCCGCAGCAAAGGCAAAAGCTGGGGCCACAGCAGCCCCCTCTCACCCAGCCATATGACAGTCACCTCGCTGCCGTCCAATCCTAGATTAGGACCCACTGGACGCTCTGCCGCTCGCTGCCCTGCCCAATACACAAAAAAGAGTGCCCGATGACCCAGCAGCGAAGCGGACACTGTTCTGCATCTGCAAAGAAAATCGACAGTTAGGCCACCACTCGGCTCCACCTCCCCCCTTCTTTTTTTTTTTAATATCCTCACATACCCCTGAAAAGCCTTCGACCGCCATCTGCCGATGCGCTGAATCTCCCGGCCCCCCAGCCCCGCCCACGCCGCACTTGTTGCCGCACTGATTCGGAAAGAGTGCGGGGCAAATAGCCACGGATCCTTCCCCGCCCCTTCCAGAGCCATGCGCAGTACCGCTGCAAACTGAAACCGGGTCAAAGGCAGCACGTCCTCGTGCAGGAAAAACCGCCCCTGCAACTTTGGACGATTCCGCAGATATGACTCCGCAGCTGCTACCGGGCATGTTATCGACCCCCGCACCGCAGTCAAAGTTATACAACAGCCTTTACCCCTCTGATCCGTCTTAGAACGCGCCAACCATATGCACAGCCGCCCCTCCTTCAGCTGGACGTGCTGAAACAGTAAACCCCCCCCCCCCCCGATGCCACCCTGGTGGAGTCGGCTAACAGCTCGCCTACTCGGAATGCATCAAAAAAGGCCATAATAAAAACCGCTCGAAACAGAGTTGCTTCATAGCCAGATTTGGTCACTACTGGCAACACCTCCACCATCCTGGCCAGCAACTCGTGAGTAATAGGGAGCCTGCTATCCCTTGGGGCCGGGCAGGAACGCTCCCAGCCTTGCATCAACCTTAGGGTCAGGAACCTGCCGCCTGTGGGCTCCCAGCCCAGAGCCCTGGTGAAAAACGTGAACCCCGCCAACTGAGAACGTGCCGTTGCCCTGGACACCCCAGCCTCTTTGGCATACACCACATACCGCCCCATGAGTTGGTCCGAAACCCCCCCTGTCGACCATCCATTCGCTAGCAGAAAGTCCATCACACTATCGCATCCCCGCTGATAGGCTGCCCACGTCGCCGGGGCCACCGAACTCCGCAGTAGGCTCAGCATCTCCTCAGGCCAACCTGCCACAATCTCTCCGGGACCTTCCTTCCAACGGCGTCCGCTCCGGTGCCAAGTTTCTGAACAGGTCCTACTTGAAACGGGAGAGAGCATCGGCAATCCTGTTAGTACATCCCGGAATATGCTTGGCTCGAACATACACATTCCTCCGGAAACATGCTAGCACCACCTCCCTCATTAGCACAGTTACATGCAAACATCGCGGCGAGTAATTATTAATAACACTTACCACCGCTGCATTATCACACCACCACACGACTTTTCGATGCTGCAACCTATCGGGCCACAACTCCAGCACCACCAGCAGCGGGAACAACTCTAAAAAGGCTATGTTGCTAGCCACACCCACATCCCTCCACTCCTGCGGCCACGCTCCCACGCACCACGAACAGCCAAAATAGATCCCCAGCCCCGCCCCCACCGCCGCATCTTTGAAGAGCTCCAAATCGATGCTGGACACCTCCTCCTCCTGCAGTACTACCGTGCCATTAAACTCCCTCAGAAACGTATCCCAGACCAGCAGGTCCTCCCACATGGCTTGCGAAACGCGAATCCTATGATGCGGCTTGATCACACCCGATGTGGCAACTGCCATCCGACGCAAAAACACACACCCCATTGGGATCACTCTACATGCAAAATTTAAGGAGCCCAGCAAAGCCTGCATCTCTCGCAATGTCATCTTCTTAGACGCTATCGCATTTATTTTATTTTATTTATTTACATTCTCTTATATACCGCGCTATTCTGCATCAGTGCGGTTTACATTGAGCAAACTGAAATTACATTGAACAGGGCATTATAACTTGGAGATAACTATTTTACAGGGAACATGGGCTATGGAGGGTTAAGTAGCATTGGTCACCAACACCCATAGTTGCACGACCTTGTTTTCCGGCAAGCGAGCCACCATCTCCGCTGTGTCCAACTCCACCCCCAAAAAGGTAAGTATGGTGGCGGGGCCCTCCATTTTATTGACAGCCAGAGGCACCCCTCATTCCCCGGACAATGCCACAAAACCCTCTAACAACTCCTTACACTTGCTGGACCGCGCCTCCCCGACAAATAGAAAGTCATCCAAGTAATGCATCACATTCGTGCATCCCACCCTCGCAACCAGCACCCAATGCATAAATGCGCTGAACTTCTTGAAGTACACACACGACACCGAGCAACCCATAGGCATACATTTATCGTAATAATATTGTCCATCAAATGTAAAACCCAGCAAATGAAACGCGGAAGGGTGCACCGGTAATAATCGGAAAGCTGTCTCGATATCGACTTTAGCCATCAAACTCCCTCTACCACATTTGCGTACCAGACCAAACGCTGAATCGAATGACGCATAACGAACCGTGCAGGACTCCCTGGAAATGTGATCATTTACCGAAGACCCCTCCGGAAAAGAGAGATTATGAATCAATCTAAATTTTCCCGGCTCTTTCTTTGGAATAACTCCCAACGGAGAGATCACAAACTTTTCAAAGGGGTCCTCCCTAAATGGGCCCACAATTCTGCCCAACTTGACTTCCGCCCGCAATTTTTCCCTTACCACACTAGCAAAACGTTGAACTGACTGCGAATTCTTGGCCCTAACCCCTACCACATCCCCAAGCACCGGTATGCTGAATCCCCGCTGAAAACCCTCCTCTAGCACCTCCCCGTCCCGACGCCTCGGATACTGATGAAGCCACAGCCGCAATGCCTCAATCCTTATGGGCATCGCAGCAACGGTCGGGAGGTGCGTACTACTTAGCGGCCTGACCCCCGACAGGGAGGGGGCCTCTGTTAACACATTTGACGGCCGCGTGGGGTCCGTTACACACCGAGCAGGCGTGGCGAAACTTGCAATCCGGGAAGGGCATGAGGATTTGTTGTATCTCCAAAACATGTGGCCGGCACCCGTACTTTTCTGTTGTTGCCCGCTCCCTCCCACATGAAAAGACCGCCCACCGCCTGTGGTAGTTGCAGCCCCGCTTCTCATCCCCCCATCCCCCCACTACCTGACTTGGTCGACATCTGCGTCAGCCACAGGTTGATGTCCTGCATGCCCCACAACAATGATTTGCTCTCCTCCATCTTATCCCTGAACTTTTCGTCATAGTTCAGCCACGCCCATCCCTCATGCGTCTGCCCAGCTTCCAATATGAAATCTGCATACGCCAACAACATCCCATAATGGGAGGGGTGCTTATGCCCCCAAACACTGGCCAAACATAAAAAGACCCTTGCCCAATTTACCACGTTTCTGGATACCTTCTTGACCCATCCCGCTTTTTCGTCTTCCTTCCTCTTCCTTTTGCTCTCTCCTGACCTCCTTTTGCCCTCTAGCAACCGGAATATATCGATATAACGCCTCTTCCATATCTTCCAGCGTAGCTTTTTTGGCACGCCCTCCCAAAATTCAGAATAGGATACAGTAGAGGCCATCGAGCCGACCACCGGCTCCTCGAACCCGCCGCTACAAGCCTGTGGGCCCCCCACTATCCGCCCCCGAACTCGAAGACCCCATGTCCCGTGAAGACGAGGAGGATGAACCTGAACTCGCTCGCCGCCTACGGGAATATTTTCTCCTCTTGCGCACCTTCCTTCCCGCTCTCCCCTATTCCTGACCCCCCGCCCGTGACTCAGCTGCTGCACCATTTCCTGCCGCTGTTAGGCTGGCCGCCGGCTCCTGTTCTCCTGGAGCCACACTTTGCTGCTGCTGTTCTTGCACCGGCTCCTGTTCCACCGCAGCGGCCGGGCTCCTGGCTGCCTCCCAGCCTCCTCGCTCCGACCAGCCATCGCACCACTCCCTCCGCTCCTTCCCGCACTCCTTGCAGTCGCTGCTCCCTGGGGTGGGATATAAGAAAAAACAGGGGGGGGAAAAAGACTGCCAAGCCAGTTGCCACGCTCCCACCCAGTCCCCCCAAGATGATCCCTGGTCCCCCTCTCGCCAGTGCTCCCATGCTTCTGCACCACTTACCGCATAGGACTCTCTCGGAGGCCAGACTTTGCAAAATTGACCTTGTCGGACTCTGCCACCTGCTCCGGCTGAAGGCCCCATGCCTGGAGCTACATCATGCCAGCCCCCACCTTCTCAACTTGCCCGGCTCCGCTCTCTAACCCCGCTAGCCCCTGTAGAACCATAGCCTGCCCCCCATCCTCTAGCCCCCCGCTTCCCTCTGCTAAGCCCCCCTGGTCGTGCTCCCCCTCCCGCACCACTCATGCTGCTCTGTTATGAGCCCCTGCCCTGCACCTAGCACCCACCCCCCGCCTTGACCTCCCCCGTGTCGGTCCTGCGACCCCCTCTCTCCCCCCTATGTGCAGCTTCTCCCCCCCCCCTGCCACTAGTGCCACTTCCCCCACCCAGACCTGAATTCACCCCACTTCTCTCCTGCATACTTGCCCCTCTGTCTCGGCGCTTATGTAAAAATCCAAAACGATTACTCCATTCTTAACTACCGGCTATACATTAAAGAACTGTCGGTGTATATATTAGCTTAAAACTATTAATCTCACCCGTGTGTAGTCTCAGATCAAAGCTGCGCTCTCGTGCACCTTATGGCAAACACCTTAATCGCGCTTGATGACATCAATGACTACCGGGTTTCCCCTAATTGTATGTCTGATGTTCAGTACTTTTTTGTAGTTTTTTGTTGCTTTTTCACCTGTGTTCACTCCTTTATAATTTAACTAAATAACTGTGGTTTAAAAGTTCCATAGAGAACAGTAAATACTGAAATTCTTTAGTGAACAAACTTATCTTCGCTTCTGTAAATGTTTGTTCTTCTGAATGCTTGGCTCTCCTAGATAATTCTCCTCACGCCTCACACTTTTGACGTCCTCGCGTTACACTCCTCACCAGGAGTCTTCTCATGGAGAATCTAAAAACAAATATCGCTATCTAAATTAAACTGTTTTGCCCACCACAAAACTTAAAAATGTTCAATTAAAAAACCGCTCTCACGAGTATATTGTTACTCACTAGTAGATGCTGCCCACGTCTTTCTAAAGTATTCTCTGATTTCTGTCAGTCCAAGAAACGCCGCGCATGCGATCTGTTAGCTCATGCGCTCTTTTATGCTTATCGACAATTAGTTGAGCCATCCTACTACTTATCTGCATGATTGCCACTCAACGGAGGCATTTAAACCTGCTGGTTGCACTGTATTAACCTGGAAGATCCACCGTTGTTCGTAGAACGTCAACGTTTCATCTAGGGTCCTGCCCCTTCTCGGTTTTGTTATTCGATCGATGCAAAAACACCAAAATTGGGAATAATCATGCCCCATGTCTAGGCAATGTTGGACTATCGGTGCTGTCATTACCTTGTTTTGTAATCGACTCTTGTGTTCCTGAATTCTGCGTTTAAAGGGTCGGCTGGTCTTGCCTATGTATAATTTTGCACATGGGCATCTAATTGCATATATCACTGAAATAGTATCACATGAAGTTATTTTATTTAACCGATAGGTTCTTCCTGAATATTCAAAATTATACATAGGCAAGACCAGCCGACCCTTTAAACGCAGAATTCAGGAACACAAGAGTTGATTACAGCACAAGGTAATGACAGCACCGATAGTCCAACATTGCCTAGACATGGGGCATGATTATTCCCAATTGTGGTGTTTTTGCATCGATCGAATAACAAAACCGAGAAGGGGCAGGACCCTAGATGAAACGTTGACGTTCTACGAACAACGGTGGATCTTCCAGGTTAATACAATGCAACCAGCAGGTTTAAATGCCTCCGTTGAGTGGCAATCATGCAGATAAGTAGTAGGATGGCTCAACTAATTGTCGATAAGCATAAAAGAGCGCATGAGCTAACAGATCGCATGCGCGGCGTTTCTTGGACTGACAGAAATCAGAGAATACTTTAGAAAGACGTGGGCAGCATCTACTAGTGAGTAATAATATACTCGTGAGAGTGGTTTTTTAATTGAACATTTTTAAGTTTTGTGGTGGGCAAAACAGTTTAATTTAGATAGCGATATTTGTTTTTAGATTCTCCATGAGAAGACTCCTGGTGAGGAGTGTAACGCGAGGACGTCAAAAGTGTGAGGCGTGAGGAGAATTATCTAGGAGAGCCAAGCATTCAGAAGAACAAACATTTACAGAAGCGAAGATAAGTTTGTTCACTAAAGAATTTCAGTATTTACTGTTCTCTATGGAACTTTTAAACCACAGTTATTTAGTTAAATTATAAAGGAGTGAACACAGGTGAAAAAGCAACAAAAAACTACAAAAAAAGTACTGAACATCAGACATACAATTAGGGGAAACCCGGTAGTCATTGATGTCATCAAGCGCGATTAAGGTGTTTGCCATAAGGTGCACGAGAGCGCAGCTTTGATCTGAGACTACACACGGGTGAGATTAATAGTTTTAAGCTAATATATACACCGACAGTTCTTTAATGTATAGCCGGTAGTTAAGAATGGAGTAATCGTTTTGGATTTTTACATAAGTTACAATACTCCGGAAAGACCAATAATAGTTCTTGTACCTCTGTCTCGGCGCAGCATGGCCCACCGCAGCACACTTCCTTCTCCTCCTGCTCCCTCCACTGTCTCCACAGACTCAGCAGCCGCCCACGTGCTCCCTTGTGGCCCCGACGCACTGCTGTTCCTCCGATGAGTCTCACCGGCAAAACCATCTGCCTCGCTTCCCTCGTTCCTGCAAATTCCTCTGTTCTGTGTTTCTTTCATTATTTCTTTATTTCTTCTTTATTTTTTCTTTTCTTGCCTGCGCACACCCGCCGCGTCCGCGTCGCTCCCTCGATGACGGCCGCGAATGCTGTCCCCCCCAGCTACCGCCCCCAGCACACCACCCACACTCACTTGTGCTAGCCCCCCCACTGGTTCCCGCGGCTCTCCCTCAAGCCGCGGGACCAATCCTTTCAAGCTTGCACCGCGCCGCCCCCCCCCCCCCCCGGCATGCGTGCGCAACCCCGCACTCTGCCTTCTCTTTAGGCCGTGCATGGCCGGACGGCCCGGTTACCAAGGCCCACGAGGGACTTCGCCCCGGGGCCTCCTATTTATTTAGTTCTCCATCTTCCCCACACTCTCTGGATATTTTAAGCTGAAAACAAGCACTTCCCTGATGCGTATTCGTGCCTGGAGCAGGTCTAAACATGGATGTGCCTGCAGACATCTCTAATGTTTTTGAGATCGAAAGGGGACATGTAAGTACACTGTCACTCCCTAGACATACCTCTGCCACACCCCCATGCCTACTTAGATGTGCCTGCAATGGAGACGTCTGTAATTAGAGTCTGTGATTTCAACATCCACATGCACATTTTCAGATGTCCAAATCACAACTACGTTTTTTAAAATGACCCTTTTTATCTCCCTAGCATGACCTGCTGTAACATTGACCCAGTTGATATCAGGATAATTGTGCCATGTTGGCGCACAGCCTGCCCGCCAATCCCCTTAACCCGGACTTTCATTTCTGCAGTGACAGAAATGAAAATCCGGGTCATGCCACACAGGCCAGCAGCTGCTGAGGCTAAGCGGGTAGCTGCGATTTTCGATGCTGCCTGTTTAGCCCAGTGCCTTAAAGATAGGCCCCGATGCTAAGCGGATAGCATCTGGGCGCTTTAGGGTCTTAACTGGGATTTTCCAAAGGCATTACCCATGTAGATGCTTTAGGAATATCCCAGTTAAGACATTTACATGGGTAACATGGGCTGTTACCCATGTAACTGCCTTCAAAAATCAGGCCCTATGTACATAGATTTATGAGAAAAATGTGTGCTTTCTAAATAACAGATATAACCAATACATTTTTTCCTAGGAAAAAAAAAGGTGCCGGTACTCATGTGCAGGGATCTTTCATTAATACATGAAGACCATAGATCAATTTTAGCAGGCAATAAAAAAGGTGTCGGTACTCAGTATCACCACGTACCCCTTCACAAAAAGCTTTGGGTATAAGCATGTGCAAGTATTTTTGATGGGGTTATTTTCCGAGTAAATGCATACTTTCCATTTGAAAAATGGTATAACTTATACAAGTTTTCATGGCTGTTACAAAATCGCGTTCCCTATGTAACAATTGACATTATTATCTGAACATTTACAAAACAAAATCCCAAATACAGTGATATCGGGGGGAAGATGCAGCCTCCATGTTAAAAATAAGAAATAATAGCTGCCCATCGGAAAGAGTTCAGATTTTGAAAGCAGGGCTTCGTGCATTTTATGCCAATTATCTCACTCCTTGCCACTACTTAGAATGCTGCTCCACGAAGCTGTCATGTAGAAAAGTGATAATAACATGTTTCTACTCTGCTATTATTGTAAGAAAAACTGAAGTCGTAATAGACTGAAAGTCTAACATACATTGGGCACCGAATTTTCCTTCTCTTCTTAAGGTGCTATTGGTTATTGGACTAATTCTTTCTCAGTCTAGGTTCAAGCATTAAAATCAAGTCATAAGTAATGTGGCAGGTGCTATACAAATCAAACAAATAGTATGGTGAGATCAAGGATAAAGAAGAAGAGACACAAAGGACAGGAACAACTCTGGAAGCAATGTGAAGGCATGTTAGACATGTTATGTGACACAAGCATCAAAAGCACACATGCAAGGCAATTTTTATAAAGAGGTGCCTACTTGAAGCATGAAAGGAGAGGCCTACTTAGGCATTATTTTAAAAAGAAAAATAGGCGTCTATTTTTCTTTATGAAATACTAGCTCAAGTGGCAGAAATTGTGCTTTAAAAATGTATGTTTATTTAATTGATGGATCGCCTCTCCTATTAAATCAGCAAGGCACTTTACAATAATAAATTATAAGATAAAAATTAAATTAAATGAAAAAATATAAAAGCAAAATTAAAACTGATTAGAAAAGGGGAAAAACTAATTAAAAATTAAGGGTTAAAACAACCACCACACACCATAAGCTAAAGCACAGTCATCTGTGTCAGCCCTAGAGCTGGTGTGCACATAAATTATAGGAGCTATCTACACTAAACGTAAGCAAAGTGATGGGGCCAGACGGGATTTATCTAATGGTATTGAATGAACTTGGGAAAATACTGGCAGTTCCGCTGTCTGACATTTCAATATTTCCCTAGAGTTGGGAATGACCCCTGAGGTCTGGAGATGGGCAAATGTGGTTCTTGTCCACAAAAGCGGAAATAAGGAAGAGACTGGGAACTACAGAGCAGTTAGTGTGACTTCTGTGGTGAGTAAGTTAATGGAAATGCTGCTAAAGCAGAGGATGGTGCTGTTTCTGAAATCCAAAAGACTGCAGAATCTGAGGCAGCATGGTTTTACTAGAGGTCAGTCCTGTCAGACGAATATGATTGATTTCTTTGACTTTGACTGATTGACTAGAGAATTGGATCAGGGGAGAGAGCTAGATGTGATATACTCAGATTTCAGCAAGGCCTTTGATACCATTCCTCAAAGGCAACTTTTAAATAAATTGAGTATCCTTGGGATGGACCCTAAAGTGACTGACTGGTTTAGATACTGGTTGAGTGGAAGGCAACAGAAGACAATAAATAACATAAGATCATAAGAAATGCCATCAAGTCCAGTATCCTATTTCCAACAGTATCCAATACAGGTCACAAGTACCTGGCAGGTTCCTGAAAAGGTACACAGATTCCACAATGCTTGTCCTGGGGTAAGCAGTAGATTTTCCGCGTCCTCTTTAATATTGGTTTAAGGACCTTTCCTCCTGGAACTTGTCAAAACCTCTTTTAAACCCAGCTACACTCAAAGCTTTTACTACATCCTCCAGTAGCTCACTTTGAAAATTGATGAGTTACCAATGGTGTTTCCCAGGGATAGGTCCTCAGTCCTGTTCTTTTTAACATTTTTGTAAGCAAAACTGCAGAAGGTCTGTCGGGAAATTTAACTCTTTGTGGATAATACCAAAATTTACAACAGAGTAGACATTCTGGAAGGTGTGGATAACATGAGAAGGAATCTAATGAAGCCTGAAGAACAGTTGAGAATTTGGCAGCTAAGATTTAATGCTAAAAAAAATGCATCTAGGTTCCAAAAACCCATGAAACAGTACAATATAGGGGGTGAAAAACTTCAATGCACACAAGAAGAGCAGGACCTGGGGTGATTGTGGGGGGTGAAGTAGCCAGACAGGTAGAAAAAGTGACAGCAAAAGCCAGAAGGATTCTTGAATGCATAAGGAGAGGAATGGCCAGAAGGAAAATGGAGGTGATAGTGCCTTTGTATAAGTCTCTAGTGAGACCTCAATTGAAATGCTGGAATATTGTTACCAGAGGATATAGCAAAAGTTGTTAGTGTAAATGGGTTTAAGGGAGGTTTGAATGAATTCCTGGAGGAAAAGTCTATAAACCATTATTAAGGTAGACTAGGGGAATAAGCAGTATGGAATCTGTCTACTTTTTGGAAACCTGACAGATACTTGTGACCTGGATTAGCCACTGTTGGAAACAGGATACTGGGTTTGATGGACCTTTGGTTTGACTAAGTATGGCATAACGTATGTTCTTATGTTCAGGAGACACCACACTTCAAAAGAATATAAGCAAGATGAAGTTGGCCCAGAGGGCAGCTACTAAAATGGTCATTCTCTTCATCATAAAACATATGGGGATAGACATAAAATATTTAGTGTGTATACTTTGAAGTAAATCTTTAGTGTATATACTTTGAAGTAAATACACGGGAGATATGACAGAGACATTTCAATACCTCTCTGCTATAGGTGCACAGGAGGTGGTGCTCTTTCAATTGAAAGGAAGCCCCAGAATGAGGGGTCAGAGGATGAAGGTGAAAGTGGATAGACTCGGGAGTAATCAAATGAAATAATTCTTTATGGAAAGGGTGATGAATTTGTGGAACAGCCTCCCAGTAGAGATAGTGGAGACAAAAACTGTATCTGACAAATACAGAGAATCTCTGAGGGACAAGTACAGAGAATCTCTGAGGGAGAGGAAGGGACTGTAGAGCCTATCGTTCTTATGGATAGGCGGATTGGTCTTTATCTGTCATCATGTTCTATGTTTCTGTTTCTATGTAATGAAATGTAAAAGTATGCTAAATAGCTCATTATTGTTGAGTACATTAAGTCAATGTTGACTCCTAGCAACTCTGTGAATCCCTGTCCATGTAGCGATTATCCCTTGGGTTTTCTTGGCAAGGTGTAACCAGAAATAGATTGCCAGGCCTTTCTTCCTCACAGTAAGGCAACAGCCCTATGGTATTCCATGGGGATCCCCCATCCAAGTAGTAACCAGGCCCAACCCTGCTTAGCTTCCAACATCAGATGCACTCAGGATGACTATTAGCACAACAGAAAACAGCTCATCTTAAAATGCAACACAGGCCCATTAAAACAAAAAAATGAATGACGTCTCAGACAGCTATAGTTAACTTTATGGCCTGACATCTACATTAACATGTACATTTTAAACATGTGTCTCATTTGGATTTCATTTACATCAGCCATTAATATGCATCTAAACAGCCAGTTTTAGCACAGGTTAGTACATTGGGCCCTGTATATTTTTTCTGGTTTATTTTCATGCGCTGCAGTGCCCAGCTTATCAAATGCATTCTCTTACCATGCACGGTCCTTTCAAATATTTCCAGGAACCTAGGTAGTAATTGAAACCCCAGATGTCACTGTGTTTTTTCTGCATACAGGGATTTGCGTAGCACATTGACAGACTCAGCCCTTTTCAGAAACATAAATCCCCTCTATATCTGACATCTGTGCTTTCATCCAAGATTTTAATCTGGCTCCAAAGCGACTATAGAAAGAGATCTGACACAATGCTCTATCAGATGCTACCACCATGTTGAGATTAAGGGAAAAAGTCAGTAAGCTGCAGTAACATTATCACAGGTTAGTAATTCCTGCAGTAAATTAATAACATAGCTTGAAGTTAACCTCACAAACTGTGTTATTCTGCTCACCTGAAGCATCGGACCACTAAAATAACTGTTCAGAAAACGCAGCACCTATTTTTGACCAATATATATAGATAGACATTGCACAGAGCAGAGAATGGGCAAATTTTATAAATATACATAGGTATGTGTGATAGTGCCTCTGTATAAGTCTTTGGTGAGACCTCATTTGGAGCAATTGTGTGCAATTCTGGAGGCCGCACCTTCAAAAGGATATAAAGAAGATGGAGTCGGGAAAGGAGAGAAATGATAAGAGATGTTTAAATACCTCCATGGCATAAATGATCAGAATGAGAGCCTCTTTCAGTTGAAAGAAAGCTCTGCAATGAGGGGACATAGGATGAAGGTGAAAAGGGATAAACTCAGGAGTAATCTGAGGAAATATTTCTTTATGGAATGAGTGGTAGATGCATGGAATAGCCTTCCAGTGAAAGCAGTAGAGACAAGGACCAAATCTGAATTCAAGAAAGAATGGGATAAGCACAGAAGATCTCTAAAGGAAATAAGGGGACTGTAATGCTTAGTTATTGGTATGGAAGTGCAGACCAGATGGGCCAAATGGTCTTTATCTGCCACCATGTTTCTATGATGATTCCTATGAATATACACATCAATAGAGTTACACCTGCTTCAGTGAAAATGTTGCCTTCGGGGAAACTACAGGTATATATGTTGCCTATGTACCTTAGGTGCTCTGTTATAAAATTACCCTATTTTGTAAATGTATTTTATTTCACTTCATTTCTATTGTACCCATCTAACAAGTCTAAGTGGGTAACAAATCACATTGACAATTTTAAACATACAAATGAAACATGCACAAATAACCCAATCTAAAACCACACCTAAATCTGTCCTCACTAGCCCATCTCTTTGAAAACTCTTCATTCAACTCCATGACTCATACGTCCCCTTAAAAACAAAACAACATACAGGCCCTGATTCTGTAAGGCGAATAGCGGAGCTGGATGTCCTGACGCAACATCCAGCCCCGCTATCTGCCCACAGCCGATTCTGCTTCCCAGCCCCACTGCACGTAGAGAGCCAATGTGCATGCTGCTGGGGATAGGGGCAGCACAGGGCAGAGAGTAGGCAGAGCGTGGGCAGGGTCGACCCCCAGACATACAGGGCTGATTCCAGTGACAGCTCTATACGTCCAGGGATCACCGGGAGGACAACCAGCTTATTCCACCTCGGAGGTAGGATAAGCACTGGCCACCCCCCCCCCCCCCCCCCCCAGATCAGCCGGCCAGCACTCCAGCGGTGACAGTAGAGAGCATGAGGAGTCCCCACCGCAAGATCCGGGTCCCAGCTGCCCCTGTCGGGGCCAGGTGACAGGGAAACAGGGGGTCCGAGGCAATGGGCAGATTGATCTGCAGAGAGGATGCCCCTATGGCAATGCAGGGGCACGCCGGGCCTTCTCCACAGTCCCAATCCTGCACCCGCAGGGCCATCTTGTTCCCGCAGTGCAGAATTGAGTCCAAATGGACCCATCCAAACAGCCTGAACGTGCCTCTTAGGGAATCGAGCTCACAATGACTCAGCAAACCCAACCTCCTTCCAAGAAAATCCCACCTTTAACTACTTCTAAAAGTTTAACAAAAACCTTCTCCAGTCTAAGACTTATGGGCAATGAGTTCCAAAGCCAAGACCCAGCTACTAAGAAGACCTGCTCTCAAGCCCTAGTGGCATGCACAGTTTTTAATGAAGCAACTTCATTCAAACCTTAATTCTGCGATTGTAACTTATGAAGATCAAGGGTGACATTCATGGTAACAGGACACAAATAAAAGAATTGACAAAATATGTATTAATCAGTATCTCTTATCCGGCTTCTTTCTGCATCATTGCCTCTTTGGTGACTGATAAGGAGATGAATGAGAACTTCTGTTTATGTTCTGCAGTCAAGAGCATTTTAGGAAGATCTCATGGGCCCCTGAAAGAATTCACCATGGAAGTACTTAAGGCATCAAAGGTTAGAATGCCAAAGACTGTCTGAGTTTCTGATCCAATGGAGCCTACAGACACAAAAACATCTGAGAAGGAGGCAAAATATTTTCAGAATGTGTTTAACATGAGCATATATAAAATATCTCCTCAAAATTAAATCTCGAACAAAGCTGAAAAAAACTGGCTTAATGCTTTTCTGGTAAACTTTATATGCTAAAGAGCTCCATGGGGAAATATATCTAAATGAGCTGAAAGTAGTTATTAATTGTATGCCTGTTCATGCAATGTCTTGCACCATGTTAAGTAATCTTGCTTTAGGTGAAAGTGAAATGTTTACCATCAACATGGCTGCCGCCAGTCCCAGCTGTTTTCTTGCAAGGCTCTGTTGGGACTCCTCCTTAATGAATAGAAAACTGTTTAGAATATTAACAACTAATATACGGTACCTAAGATTCAGAGTTATTTTTATTTATTCAAGACCTGCTATTCAAAAGATTTATGCTGCTAACCTTCAGAGCTATGCTCCCAAATTGGCCTCTGAAAATTCACTAAGGCAGAGTCTCTAAATTTATACTCAAAATGAACTCCTAAAATTGGGAGCATAAAAAGTGGGTGGTTACAGGGGCAGATTTAGGGCAGGGAAAACATTAGGAGCTTGGCACTGATTTTTAGCACTAACCTCACAAATTAGACTCATAAATCTAACCAAATGAATGGTAGGTCCAAATTTATAAGCAAAGAGGTTGATCTTCAGCCCACGGCAGTCTGTGTTGCTCAAATGCCTGACCAGCATGGACAAAACTGAAACTGGATATTCAGCATCAGAGCCTATTAGGAGTTCACTGCTGACTGCTGTGGCTATCAAGTTAATGGCAATATTCAGGCGCTAACCAGATAGCCAACTGCATAAAGTTCGGACAGCCATTGACCTTCCTAGCTTTATGCGGTTTGCCTAATTAGAAACATAGAAACATGACGACAGAAAAAAAAACCACATGGCCTATCTAGTCTATCCTTCCATATCAATCACTGCAAAAGTTCTCTTTTCTCTTTTAGAGATCCTCTGTGTCTGTCCCATGCTTGTTTGAATTCAGATACTGTCCTCATCTCTACCACCTCCACTGGGAGACTATTCCATGGATCCACCACTCTTTCCATAAAGAAATATTTCCATATATCACTCCTGAATCTATCCCCTTTCACCCTCATCCCATGTCCTCTCGTAGCAGAGCTTGCTTTCAATTGAAAGAGGCTCTCCTCCTGTGCATTTATGCCATGGAGATATTTAAACGTCTCAATCATATCACCTCTATCCCACCTTTCTTCTAAGGTGTACATATTAAGATCCTTAAGTCTGTCCTCATATGCTTTATAATGAAAACCACTAACCATTTTAGTAGCCACCCTCTGTACCGACTCCATCCTGTTTATATCCTTTTGAAGGTGTGGTCTCCAGAATTGCACACAATACTCCAAATGAGGTCGCACCAATGACTTATACAGAGGCACTATCACCTCCTTTCTTCTGCTGGCCATTCCTCTCCCTATGCGCCCAAGCATCCTTCTAGCTTTTGCTGTCGCCTTTTCTACCTGTTTAGCTACTTTAAGATCACCAGACACAATCACGCCTAGGTCCTGTTCTTCTTTAGTGGACAAAAGTACTTCACCCCCTATATTATATTGCTCCCTTGGATTGCTGCAGCCCAAATGCATGACCTTGCATTTTTTAACATTAAATCTCAGCTGCCAAATTCTAGACCATTCTTCAAGCTTAGCTAGATCCCTCCTCATGTTATCTATACCTTCCTGGATGTCTACTCTATTACAGATTTTGGTATCATCCGCTAAGAGGAAACCTTACCCAACAACCCTTCCGCTATATCACTAACAAAGATGTTAAAAAGAAACGGACCAAGGACAGATCCCTGGGGCACACCACTGGTAACCTCCTTCTACTCAGGGCTAAGTATGCTTAGCAGTTGAATATCACTGCTAATCGGATTATCACCAGATTGCCCAAGCTCCACCCACAGACTGCCCTGACATGAACCAGATATTTGCAAGGTGGACTGTGGGGGATTTTCAGTGGCACTAAATGGTGAATGCTGCTGAATAATGGGCTGAATGTAACTTAATGTTGATAGATTATCTTCACTGCATTTGGCAACATATTGAAGAGCATTTTGTGGATATTTTGTCATTTTCTTTTTAATTTCTTTGGCTCTGGTGTCTATTATTTGTTGAAACATTGGGTTCTTCTTGGTCAGTTCTACAGTGAGATCATTGAAGTTTTGCCTCGTCTTCTCTCAGCCATTGTTCCTGATGCCTTTCAATGAAATCTATGATGTGGATAGACACATAGAGATTTATGGCACCAAGTAACCAATGCACCTTTCTGGGAGCCAACGTGGCAGTGTGCAATAATCTGGATAACGATGCACCTGGATGTGGATTTTCACAACTGACCCAATAACGATGTGCCCTATCCTCAGCTAAAAAACTTATTTTCTTCAGAAGTGGTATCCAAATCTAGAGCCTCCGTGTATGCTGAGGTTGTTGAGTAGGAAGAAGTGGAACTTCTTTTCCATCAGGTACCTTATTAACTGATCTCAGATGAAGATAAATATTCAGGGTCTTTACATAAATCCAACTAGTTTTTGTAGGCCTTTGGAGAAGGAGCCAGTAATGGAAAATTTAGTGTGGTACGAATCTTCCTTCCCACATGGAGCCAAAACACTGGCCAAGGAACACTAGGATTCCAACACAGATTTTTTGAAATGTGAAGTAAGGAGTTGTTTCCTCTGGAGCCCCCTTTGATACACTTCTATCACTTGTCCTCTCCTTCTGACAAAAAGCACTAATCAAATTTGATAATGGACTGGATAGATCTCTTTCGCCAACCAACTGGAGAGAAAGATGCAACGGATTTCTCTGAGCTTGTTCTCACTGCAACTATGGAACATACAATACAGGACATATTTCCTCTATCTGTAGGTCTCACACCTGGTGCTATTGCACAGTGGTACAGTTTCCCTCAAGGGGAGACTAGTGTCTTCTTTCACTGCCCTTACTGCTCCTCTGCCACCTGTTTTCAATCCAGCATATACTACTCTCTGACAATGTGAGTGATCAGGACTGGCTTTACATGTTAGATGCCATAGGCAATGGGGGAAGAGGTGGGGGATCTCCCATTCTCCCTTCCTTTGATAACTGCTACCCATATAATCCTCTCAGTGTCCCCTCACCTTTATGTCTGTGTCATTTGTTTTCTGACGCTCACCCCACAGGAATACCAGCAGCAAGTTGCAAGAAAAAATTCAATATGAGGCCTGCCTGCCTCACGCTCTGACAGGCCCTGCAGCACCCCACCTCTCACATGAGTCTCAAGCTAATCCTTTTCTGTTATTTACTATATTACTGGGTCCCAAGGAAGCTCAGGCACTTGACGTTCCCACTTTTGCTTGCCCTTTAACCAAAGCATTTATTGCAAGAGCTATTTGTACATTCATAGCTCAACAACGCCATAAATTTAAAATGCCAAAACCAATATACTCCAAGCCCCCTTATCCTATCTACATCTACTCAGAAACAAGGGAGGCTGAAACAAATATCAATCTTTAGATCCTAAAAGACTTTTTTATTGCCCCTGCCCGACATGTCCTGATGCAGCCCATTTAAATGTGGGCGAAACACGAGTTGGCGGTGACCTTACAGCTTGGTTTGGTTTTTGAAGCTTGGAGAGAGATTGGAGCGACATTGACAGCTAAGTGTTTTTCTATTGCTTTAAATGGCATTATCCTAGAAGCCTATGAATGACAATCTGGGGCAACTGTATGAGCTGTTTCTAGCAGTAAGAAAGCTGCTATGTATCAGCCAGCAGCCCCTGCTCTGAGGCTTTTCTTCCCACCCTTGCCAATCAGGGCTGTTAGTTTTTCTCTTAAGTGCTTCTTGCAGTATTTTCTACTGGTTAAGAATTTTTTTTAAGCCTTTTAGGATCTAAAGATTGATGTTTGTTTCAGTCTCCCTTGTTCCTCACAGCCCAACCCAGGCCTTGGAAGGCTGGATTTGAGGTCAGGCTGCAGGGAAACAGGCATCTGGGTTCGACGGCCAGGATCGCAGCTCATGAATGCAGCCGCAGTGCATAGTGCCATCGTGACAGGACGCCATGGCACCGCGACTCCATTCATTGGACCAGCTGAGTTAGCCGGGTAGTTGCTGGGATGTACAACTGGACAAAATCGGGTCCAGTGCTAGACCCAATTCTGATCCCACGGGGGCGGCAGGATCAGAATCGGGTCTAACTTTGCACGCCCGATTCTGCCCGGCGATACAGGCGGCTGGACGTGCATGAATGGAATTGGCCTCTTAACATATACTATTATTGCTTGGTTCCTCTTTTTGTTGATTGGTACTTCAGAGAGAGCACAACATGAATGCAAAAGCGGCTTAACAGCAGTCTGCAACATGCTTGTCCCATGTTTGATGCCAGTTTGCTGTACAGAAATTCTGTTATACAAAATACTGAAACAGAAAAATGAAACACTGCTGAGCACAGTAATTCCCAGTAATTACGAGTTTTGCTAAGTGTCCTCAGGCAGCCATAACTCATAGTTTCCTCATTTTGTGCATTGACAACCATATATGTCTCATCTTTCAGCATTAATGAGTTTCATATTTGACACCTCTGTTAATTTACTTGAGTGTTCTTGGTTTAATAAAAACTCGTGCTCATATTAAAGTTTGAGAGAATCAGCTGACACTTCATAACACCTCTTAAAAATACATAGTTACATTATAAATTCACATACATATGTACTCTAAATATTATCTATAAAAATACGCTAGCTAGCGTCAATATACCAGAGAAAATATTCTGTGTTGCTGACCGGCATAATCCTTCAACAATTCAAAGCCAAAGATAGGTGAGGGCCCATAGTCTCTGACCAGAGTGACGAAACCTTGGAAATTTTCAGCCAAAACAGTTCAGAGAGAGCCTCCAAAAGCTATACTGGGATAGCAGGACCATGAATGAATCATCAGGATAAGGCGGAAACAAGCGGCAACAGGAGCATAAAAAACAAGTCAACTAGCAGTGCGATTTTTTTTGTCTTATTCTGGAAATGTACTCTTCCTCAACTTGCCAAATACGATGGCACTGTAACTTCAATTCCTAAAACTGGTGGAAAAATTGAAACTTCTAATTACACAGAAAATTTCTATTTGTTAACAACGGTGTTGAATGTTGAAAAATGAAGGTTGCTTAGCACGGACTAGTCTACACTTTGGTGAGGATTGTTCCAGTTTCTGCTGCCTTGCAGATTTGGCCATTTCTAGTGGCACTCAGCTGCATTTTTTGAGATACATGCCTTGTGAATCAACCAAGAAAGTGCAATCCACAGTAGTTTGTTAGCATTTTAGAAGAGATTCTCTTTAAAAATCATAGAAATACCAGGTAAACCTTCTAATAATGGTAGATATTACTGTAGAACCTAAAGAGGCGTAAGAGAGGCGAGTCTTTGGTGACCTTTGTGGAATGATATTGTCCCTGTAAAACAGATGGTAGAATCCTTATCTATGGTTGATATACGCATGATGTCTGTTACCACGTTCACATTGTTTTACCAGAAATTTTCATTTTACAATAATCAAAGGGGTATGTTTACTAAACCGTCTTAATGTGCGCTCTGCCACGTCATCGCGTGATAAGGTACCTTATCGCCCGATGAAGGCACGTTACCAGGCGATAAGGTACCTTAGCGTGCGATAACGTGCGCAGCAGCACAAACAAGCGCTGAAGGCGGAGAAAGCCTCCCGGAGGGCGGAGGAAGGCTCCCCAGGGGCGGAGAGAGAGGGTCAATGGGCAGAGAGTGGGAGGGGAGAGGCTCCCCGCACACTAACGCTGTGAAATCCGAGGCCGAAAACTAACGCCAGTGAAACCCTGGCGTTAGAGCTGAATTAAAGGGAAAAGAAACCATTTCCATCAGCAATGTACAGCAAAACCAGGGAAACCTACAAAAAGTGATAAGTGTGATACACGTGCACGGAACAAAAGGGCAAATAAACATTCAAAATGAACAGAAGAAAATGTAAAAAAAACATAACCAAGCTGGGCAATAGTGATATCAATGGGAAACATCAAAAAACACTCCTCAGTAAGCTCCAAAAAAAAGATATGAATTTTGGAAGAGTCTATGCTCCGTCCCCATACAAGGTGAATGAGCCCACAGTGAAATTGCGCTGAGCAGGGTTTACGACTCCATTGGCCAGGTTTTCTATGGCATGCACATGTTCCGCAACAGCAGGGCGAGCATGTCAGAACGGGCAACTGGACAGATGCTGGAAAAGGGGACACAGAGGGCTGCAGGCGGCACATGCTGTGGTGCAGCTGGGCCACAATGCAGACTAGGGTGATGCGTAGCTGGCCCTTAGGAATGCTGAAACAGTAAAGCAGCCAGACAGCAACTGCTGAGGGCCCAACATGGGCACAAGTGTGCTTCTCACAGTGTCACAGGGCATAGTACCCAGCAGGTACCCCCAAGGGCACGGAACATTGGCATGCGGTGCTGGGGGGAAGCATGGACAGCTATGCAGGCACCCCTACCCCAGAACCCGCACCATAGGCAGCCACCTACCCACACACTGGATGGCCTGAGACTGCGCTCCACCAGCACCACCAGCAGAAGGGCATGTCAGCATGGTGGCAGAGGGATACTGGTGGTGGAGGGGGTAGTGGCAGCTGCCCAGAGCAGACCGTGGCCTAGCCCTGTGTAGGCGGGTGCCGTGCACTACAACAGACAGGCCCTGTCTGATGAACAGTCATGGTATCACCAGGGAATGCCCTGTCTCTGTGGCAACACGGTGGTGCAGTGCACACAACCAGTGTGTTCAGGAGCAGAAAGTCACAGGTTCAAGTCCCAGCTGTGGTTCCTGCCAACCCAGTCCCCATGTTTTACCCACTACTAAAACATGGTAATACAGACAGAACCTTTATTGCTGATAACGTAATCATGCCCAAAACACCTACATTTTACCCTACAGAGCACAGACACCGTAAACATGCGCATTACCTAGAGCAGAGTCTCCCAAATGCAGTCCTGGAGGGCCAAACATCATTCAGGTTCCATGCTGCCTCTAATAAACATGGCTGTGCTGCATTTCTATGCACCACCCCCATGGTATGCAGATGTATCTCATGCATATTCATTAGGGACATCATGAAAACCCAAACAGTGTTTGGCCCACCAGGACTGGAGTTGGGAACCTCTGCCCTAGAGCAGCGGCCAACAGGGGCAGACACGCCCGCACCCACAGGCTCCATTATCCTAAGCCACCTGGAGAGGCAGGATGTTGGGCCCTGCGTGCATCTCCCAATACTAGCATTTGCATACCTTAGCAATGCCACCCTAAACCTGGGAACACGGTACACATCTATCAAACGGTTGCTATGATTACTGGCAGATAGCAATTCCTAAGTTAAGCACAATTTGCTGATTGAGCTGCATCATAGCAACCTTTCTGATGTCTGTGGAGTGTGCTTCAGGTCTGGTGTCTGACAGTGTTTACCACCCTGGGGAGTGACCCTAACAGTATTGCATATCATAGCCATGCCTGCACTGTGCCCAGGACTGGTGCGGTGGCCAGGGCTGACAAACACCTCTATAGTTGCACAATGCTGGCATAGGTATGGGGAGTGTGTGTCTGTCTATTCAGTGTGTGGTGGCTGCCAACACCTTCCTCAGCCCACACTGCTAGCACTGTTGCCAGTATTGGCCTACCAATGTGCATAATGAGGAGCAAGGTACCGTGGGTATAGTCTGGACAGGGTGGCCTGGTCTGGATGCATCAGCACAGGGCATAGGGCAATGGCTCGAACATTGTAGTGCCTGGCCACCACCTGCACTGACAGGGTGGCCACAGCATGTCCTGCTGGGAGGTCACTCTCACCCTGACTGAGCAGTGACCATGGCATGGCTAGGTTCTCCCATATTGCTGTATAGTATGTTTTTCATGTGATGTATATGGGTTCTCTTTTGGGGCCCAATCACTGACATCTGCTTGGTGTGTATGCTGACATCCCTTATAAGGTGTCCTATAGAGTGCCTTATAGGGTGCCTTGGCAGACAGTGCACTTTATAATGTGCCCTATGGAGTGCCTTATAGGGTGCCTTATGCAGCATCTTAGGTTACGGCACTTGAAGGTGTGTTTGCTGGCAGCAATAATTAAAATAAAAATAAAATGCCTCAAAAAGCAATATTTACACGTAAAAGCTAATGCCTCAGCCAGCCTTATGCATTAAGCACACTGGGGGATCAAACTCATGACCCCTGTACCATCAAACAGTGTATTAACCATTGTGCTACATCTCTGTTTCTGTGCATGCATGTCTGTGCGCCTACTTAAGATTACCAGTGTTAACGTGCTTAGCAGCGTTTCGTCCGATAATGTGCGCAGCGCACGTTATTGCGCGATAATCCCGTTTTGCAACGTTAAGACCGAAACACCCACTCCTTTTATGGCAGCCTGCACACTATCGCCGGGCGCATGTTAAGACGGTTTAGTAAACATACCCCAAAGTCTTTTTTTTTTTGCTATACTACACCTTTTTTTTGTCTTCCACAATAACATATGTCTCACCAATTTGGTTATTTTGAAAAAGCCAAAAGTTGTAACCCTTCATAAGCTTATTAGCAGTCAAGATCTATTATCCTGTTAAAACATGATTAATAATTAGCACAAATTTTGAACAAATAATTATTAAGCCTGCTGACAGTAATTAAAAAGCCTAGATGACTTGTAATAATTAAATACATTCTTGTGAGTAGCTTTGAAAACATAAGGCAGCATGGTTAGATTTCTGACCCCCAGAAAGATTCTCATTTGGTTGTGCTTTGTGTACAAAGATTCGTAATTTGAATGCACATCAAAAAACAAGACTATAAACTGATAAAATAACCTCCATGTTTGCCAGTACATGCAAAAGCCATGGAGTACGCTTCCTGATGTTGTAGGAGCTTTTTGTGGCTTACATGTATATGGGACTTACATCATGTTTGTTTTGTTTAGGCATGAGAATCCTTGCCCCAGCCCATCCTCTCCCCTCAGTCTCTCCCTCCCTCTGATGCTGCAAACTCTCGGTTCCAGTTCCAGCTGCTACTGTTGTACCTGCCCAGCAGCAGTATGTTTCTTCCGAGTCTGCCTTCTTAAAGGCGCAGTACTACTATTACCACTAATCATTTGTATAGCGCTACAAGGCGTATGCAGCCCTGTACATAGAGATGTAAGACACAGTCACTGCTCATCAGAGCTTACAATCTAATCAAGACAAAACACGTGGAGCCCAATTCCCTAAGGGGCACGGCTGGGGCGTCTGGACAGCCCCAAGCAGGACAGGTCCATTTGGACCCGATTCTGCATCACAGAAACCAGATGTTCCCATGGGTGTAGGATCAGGCCCTGAGATGGCCCAGCATGTCACAGCGTACCCATGGGGATGTCCTCCCCACAGGCCCCCTTGACTCCCATGACGCCAACCCTCTGTTTCCCCACCACCTCACCCAAGGCTGGGCAGCCAGGGCCAGGATCGGATGGCAGGAACCTACCTGCCCCTGACCCCAGTCTCTGGGGGGGTTCTGGCCTCGATTGCCTGGTCAAAGCTGCCTATTTCACCTTCGAGGACTAAAGAAAGGAGCCCGATGCACCGACTTGGTTAGTTTGGTCCAGACATATGGAGCAGCAAGGTGGAATGGACGAAGTCTGGACTTGACAGTGGCAGAGAAGGGCACAGATAAAAGGGATCTGCCAGAGGAGCAGAGTTCGAGGAGGGTTGTAGAGTGAGATAAAAGAGGAAAGGTAGTGAGGAGCTGCAGAATGAATGCACTTGTAGGAAAGTAGGAGAAGTTTGAATTGGACGCAGAAATGGATAGGAAGCCAGTGAAGTGACTTCAGAAGAGGGGTTACATGAACATAGCGACAATGGCAGAAGGTAAGCCGTGCAGCTGAGTTTTGAACAGATTGAAGGGGAGAGAGAGGATTCAGAGGGAGACCAGTGAGGACCACGTTACAGTTATCAAGGCAGAAGGTAACTAATGAGTGGATAAGAACATAAGATATGCCATACTGGGTCAGACCAAGGTCCATTAAACCCAGTATCCTGTTTCCAAAAGTGTCCAATCTAGGTCACAAGTACCTGGCAGTGATGAGGGTCTTAGTAGTGCGTGTAGAAAGGAAGGGTGGATTTTGCTAATATTCCAGAGAAAGAAGTGGCAGGTTTTATGTGCCCAGAGAAAGAGAAAGAGGAAATCATGAGCTGGCCTGCAGAGCCCTAATCTTTGCTCACATCAGAGGGGAGAGGAGAATGTCTGATTCTCCAATAGAGAAACCCACCCCCTGGTTTTGCCTCAAAGATAAAGGAGCTGTAAATGATTAAGCCATACCTAGAGAGGAGAATCAGATCAACTGTTTCTGCTCCAAGGACAAGGTGCTGTACCATTAAGCTAAATTCAGATGCGTGAATCACGTGGTCTGCCTCAGGCATTTCTCTTCTGATGACTAAACTCCTTTACAATTGAAAATGGAGCACAAGAAGTACAAAGGTTGCACCAAAATTCCCAATATCATTTTGGGAGCCTGAAGATCCTTAGAAATATGCTTCTGGTTTGCAGCATCACAATGCTTTGACAAACCTGGTAGCACCACAAAATCTGAAGAGACAAATTATCCCGGGTGTCACATGAAAGTGTTCCTATTGGCACATGTTGACAGCTAAAATTCTACAGCAAGATTGATAATGATGCCACCTGCCTTAGTACATGAAATGAAAAACTTTTTATAACCCTGATTTCAAGAAGAAAATAAGTATTTGTGTTTGCATGTTATTCTTTTTACCATCTATCCAGGGCTCCCAGTCGTACAGCAATGAAACTCATCCACAAGCACCACTATTCCAACTGTACCATGTGGCATGTTCTTTTTGCAACCAGTCCAGTCGATGCTTTTTACAATCCTGAACTGGTTCTAAAAATAATAACACACCATGTGGGGCAGCTGGGATAATGGTGCCTATGGATGGGCTCCCTTGCTGTATAACGGAGGAGCCCAGATTGGCCTGGGCTGGTTGCAGACAAAGTGGACAAGGGTAAAGTTATGCACCTAGGAAAGAACAACCCAAACTATGGTTATACCATGCAAGGTTCCACATTAGGAACCATCACCCAGGAAAAAGTTTTAGGCGTCATCGTGGATAACACGTTGAAACCCTCCACCCAGTGTGCAACAGCAGTGGCCAAGAAGGCAAATAGAATGCTAGGTATCATAAGCAAAGGAGTGGAAAATAAAACAAAGGATATTATAATGCCTCTGTATTGTTCCATGGTGTGACCGCACCTTGAATACTGTGTGCAGTTCTGGTTGCCGTATCTTAAAAAGGATATAGCATTATCAGAAAAGGTTCAGAGAAGAGCCACCAAAATGGTAAAGGGGATGGAAGGCTACTCCTATGAAGAGAGGCTAAAAAGGTTAGGGCTCTTCAACCTGGAAAAGAGACGGCTGAGGGGAGATATGATAGAGGTCTATAAATTAATGAATGGAGTGGAACGGGTAAACGTAGATCATTCTTTATGCCATCAAAAAGAAGAAAGACAATGAAGCTACAGCGTAACCTATTTAAGGCTAATAACTACTACTACTACTACTATTCAGCACTTATAAAGCGCCACGCATGCAGCGCTGCACAGCTATCCTACAAGAGGTAGCCAACATATAAAGGCAGTCTCTGCCCGTCAGAGTCATGCTCATCGGAGCTTACAATCTAATTAGAACAGTACAGAGCATTAGTCAGTTCTGCGCAAGGTACGGTGAGGTACAGTTTGGTCAATAGTTTGGTCATAAACGTTGACGGGGGTTAGGGTAAGATGAGGATGGAGTCAAGATCTGAATGCAACGGTGAAGAGGTGGGTCTTCAACCTGGATTTGAAGAGGGCCAAGGAGGATGCCTGGCACACAGATGCAGGTAGACTATTCCAGGCGTAAGGTGCAGCAAGGTGAAAGGAGCGAAGTCGGGAGGTGCGGGTGAAAGGCATTGATAGAAGTAATTTGTTAGCAGAGCGCAAGTTTCAAGAGGGGACGTAGGGAGAGATAAGAGATGAGAGGTATTGAGGGGCCATAGAGTGAATGCATTTGTAGGTCAATAGGAGAAGTTTGAACTGGATGCGGAATTGGACAGGGAGCCAGTGAAGCGACTTGAGAAGGGGAGTAGTGTGGGCATGGCGAGGTTGGCCGAAGATTAGTCAAGCAGCGTGATTTTGTATAGATTGAAGGGGAAGGAGGTGTCTCACGGGGAGGCCAGTGAGGAGCAGGTTGCAGTAATCGAAGCGAGAGGAGATTAGGGAGTGGATAAGCATTTTGGTAGTGTGTTCAGAGAGGAAGGGGCGGATTTTGCTGATGTTGTAGAGAAAGAAGCGGCAGGTCTTAGCTACAAGCTGGATTTGAGCGGATAAGGAGAGTGAGGTGTCAAAGATAACCCCTAGATTACGGGCAGAGGGGACAGGGAGGATAGTAGATCCATCAACATGGATTGAGAGAGGGGAAAGTGGGGGGGAGGAGTTGGGTGGAAAGACAAGGAGTTCAGTCTTGGTCATGTTCAGTTTCAGTCAGCGATGAAACATCCAGGCAGCGATGTCCGAAAGACAGGCGGAGATCTTGGACTGAGTTGCTGGAGAAATATTAGGTGTAGAGAGGTGGATTTGGGAATCATCGGCATAGAGATGGTACTGAAAGCCATGGGAGGAGATAAGCACGCCAAGGCCTTGGGTATAGAGAGAGAAGAGGAGGGGGCCCAAGACAGAACCCTGGGGTACACCTACATGGAGCGGGGTAGAGGAGGAGGAGACGCCACCAGAGCATACAGTGGATGAGCGATGGGAGAGGTAGGAGGAGAACCAGGACAGTACGGAGTCCTTGAAGCCAAGCGAGGAGAGGGTGGTGAGGAGAAGGTTGTGGTCAAAGGCAGCAGAAAGGTCAAGAAGGATGAGGATAGAATAGAGGCCCTTAGATTTAGCCATGAACAGGTCGTTGGTAACTTTTGTGAGTGCTATTTCAGTGGAGTGTAGGGGACGGAAGCCGGATTGTAGTGGGTCAAGGAGGGCCTGGGAGGAGAGGAATTCGAGTTTGGAGGAGGGCAGTTTCTTCTTCAGAGATCGGGGGAAGGAGGAGAGGGTGGCAGAGGGAGTATGGATGGGGGAGGAGGGGAGGTAGACGAGGGGGTAGGGAATTGGAGTAATCTTGTGGATTTTGTCGTGGACGTAGTCGGCTAGGGTTTGGGGAGAGAGGGAAGGCGGAATCGGGGGCAGGGGTGGGGGGACCTTTAGGAGAGAATTGAGGGTATTAAAGAGACGGTGAGGATCAGAGGCGAGGGAGTTGGTCAGATGGATGTAGTAATCTTGTTTGGCAAGTGCTAAGGCTGACTGGAAGGAGCCAAGCATGAATTTGAAGTGTAGAAGATCTTCCAGGGAGCGAGATTTGGACCCAGCTCGTTCAGCAGAAGGGGCGCAGATGCATAGGTAGTGGATTGTGGGTGAAAGCCAGGGTTAGGGAGTAGATCATTTGACAGGACGTGGGGTGGGAGGGGCAAGGGTGTCAAGGGCTGAGGATAGTGTAGTGTTGTATAAAGATAGTGCCTCGTCGACGGACTTGGAGGATAAAATGGAGGAAAGAGATGGAGAAATGGTGGAGGAGAGGGTGAGGGGATCAATATTATGAAGGTTTCTAAATAGGTCGGAGGAGACAGGACGAGGTTGGGACGGCGGAAGCTGAAGAGTAAATGTTAAGAGGTGATGGTCAGATGAGGGGAGGATTGATTTGCGGAAGTTTGAGGGAGAGGAATTGGAGATGAGTATTAGGTCAAGGCAGTGGCCATGTAGATATGTGGGGGCAGTGGAGCAAAGTTGAAGGTCGAACGAGGAGGTAAGAGCGAGGAACCTTGAGGCATGGGGGTCGAAGGGGTTGTCGATGTGAATGTTGAAATCGCCAAGAATAAGAGTGGGAGAGGAGGGATCCATAAAGGCAGAAAGCTAGGAGTCGAAGTCGGTGAGGAAGGTTGATTTGGATTTGTCGGGTGGGCGATAAAAAACAGCTATTCGGAGGGGAAGGGGTGTGAGGAGGCGAATGGAATGAACCTCAAAGGAGAGAGGGGGTGTGATTGGGGTGACAGGAGGGGTTGGAATTGGCAGGAGGGAGAGAGTAGGAGGCCAATGCCACCACCGTGACCAGTAGATCGAGGTGTATGGGAGAACTGGTAGCCCCCATAGCAGAGAGAGGCAATGGATGCAGTGTCATCTGGGGGGAGCCAGGACTCGGTCAAAGCAAGAAGGAGTAGGGCATTAGAGATAAAAAGATTGTGAATAAAGGAGGTTTTTTTTAATGACTGAGCATGCGCTCCATAGGGCACATGAGAACGGGAGAGTGGAGGGGGGAGGAGAGGGATATGGATAAGGTTGGATACATTACGTGTGGATTTCTTATTACAGTAGCGTTTGGGTCTATTTCTAGGGTAATACCGAGATCTAGAGGGAGCAGGGTATGGGTGGGTAAGTTTGGGTGTGTGTGCTCTCCAAGAGGGAAATGAGGGAGGGGAAATGAGGGATAAATTGATGGTATCAGGTAGGTTCTGTAAGGAGGTGAGGGGTAAGTTGATGGTATCGGGTGGGTTATGTGAGGGATTAGTTTTGGGGGTAGGGTTGGAGTTGAAGTCAATGGATGAGTGAGTGTGGGATGGGTGAGGGAGGGCAGAAGGAGGGAGGAGGGGGATTAGATGAGATTAGATAGGGTGCGTGAGGAGCTTTTTTCAGTGTGAGAAAGAAATCGGGGGGGGGGGCAGGGTTGGGGTTGATATTACCTGATGAGAGAAGGAGGATGAGTATTAGGGAGCGAGGTAGAGTGGAGATAGTAAGGCAGAAGCGAGGGTGGGGTTGCCTTAAAGAGAGGGGAGCAGGTTGAATGCGGGGGATGGTATGAAGAAGCTCGAGAGCAGGTGCTAGGCTAGGGGGCAGAATGGAGGGAGAAGTGAGGAAGGTAGAGAGGGGGCTGGTTGAATGCGGGGGATGGTGTGAAGAGGCTCAAGAGCAGATGCTAGGCTAGGGAGCAGAGTGGAGGGAGAGGTGAGGAAGGTAGGGGAGGGTAGGGGGAAGAGGAGGGGGAGTTGGTAGGAGGGGAGGCAGTTGGGGAGGATGAGGAAGAGAAGGACAATGAGATGTGGGAGCATGGTAGTGGGCGGCAAGGTCAGAGCAAGCAATGAGTAGCAGGTTCTAAGCAGGTAATGGGTAGCAAGTAATAGGCAGACAAGCAGGCAGTGGGTGGCAATTTGAAGCAAGCAAAGGGTAGCAAGCAATGGATAAACAATGGATAACAGTTCTATGCAAAAATGGGTAACAACAGTATGCAAACAATGGATAGGCAATGGATAACAGTGCTAAGCAACAATGGATAGCAGTTCCATGCAAGCAATGGACAGGCAATGGATAACAGTGCTAAGCAACAATGGATAGCAGTTCCATGCAAGCAATGGACAGGCAATGGATAACAGTGCTAAGCAACAATGGATAGCAGTTCTATGCAAGCAATGGTAGGCAATGGATAACAGTACTAAGCAACAATGGATAGCAGTTCTATGCCCAGCAATGGATAGCAGAATGATGCAGGTAAAGGGAGCAATACTTAGCAGGCGGTGGGTAATAATGCTATGCAGGCAGTGGGTAGCAGTTCAATGCCAACAATGGGTAGCAGTACAATGTAGGCGGTGGGTAGCAAGTTCTAGGTGGGTGATGGGAGGAAGATCAATGCCAGCAGTGGGAGGCAAGACAAGGAGAGTTACTTGAAAGTAGTACCAGTGAGGAGCTTGGTCAGGAGCGATGTGTGGAGGAGCGATCGGGTCAGCTCAACCCCTGCAGCTAGGAAGCGCTGGAGCTTGCGCCGGAGTGCCTCAGGGCCTGCGCCTAAGGGCCACGCCAAAGGGCCCTCTGGCAAAAATATTTTTTTCACTCAACGTGTAATCAAACTCTGGAATTTGTTACCGGAGGATGTAGTAAAGGCTGTTAGTGTAGCTGGGTTTAAAAAAGGTTTGGACACGTTCCCTAAGGAAAGGTCCATAAACCATTATTAAAGAGGATCTGGGTAATCCACTGCTTGCCCCAGTACATGCATTATAGAACCTGTGTCTTTTTGGGAATCTGCTAGGTACATGTGACCTGGATTGGCTACTGCTGGAAACAGGACACTGGGCTTGATGGACCTTGGTCTGACCCAATATGACATATCTTATGTTCAGACAGAATAACAGTGCTGCTGTTCTCACAGTGGGCTGTGGACTTAATCAAGTGCTTTATGTTTGAGGATTTTGAAAACCAAAGGCATGGCAAAAGTAAGCTGTATTGCACAGCAAATACAGTCCTCTTCCCCCTCCCCCAAAAACATAAAGACATGGGGAAAATAATATGCATTTTATCATAGGTTCTGCCCAAGCAGCCCTACTGGGCAGACTGGATGGACCATATCGGTCTTTATCTGCCATTATTTACTATGTTGCTGTGTGCTAGAGGGGAGAGATTTTTGTCCCCTACTTATGAATCTTACTCTTCTTTTTGCACTATCGGACAACATTTTACAGAGCACATTGTATTCTAATAAGGGCTGAAACAGTGCCTGGAGAATCTCATAGGAGTGAATAACTGATAAGTACACAGCACTCCTCCCTCTCTAAAAGCTCCACCAGAAATCTGAAGTATATACTTTTCAGACAGTAGATAGGCTTTTTTTTTGGAACACCATCCAAGGAAATGGAGATCAGTCCAGGTATAGCAATCCCTGATCTTCTCATTTAAAAATGTACATAAAAACAAGGTCCTCACCATGATGGGAGAGCAGCAGGATTTTTAAAGGGTATTTGCCTCCTTATAGCATTATAAGCCTAATCAGGACTATCCTTTTAGGGGGGAGGGAAACAAATTTGGGTGACTGCCTCAGGACTCCAAACTTTAAAGAACCCCGCACCGCTGTGGTAACCCCATCCCAGACATTACTTCCCATGCCTGGTTGCTGGTGGACCAAGAGGTGCAGCAGCTCAAGTGGAAACCTCAAGTACAGTGGCCTACAGTCCAAAGAGAGATGCCTGGCTCTTCAAAGTCCAGAGTGACCATGCACCCTTCTGCTGGTCAGTCTTGGGCTTACTCTGGCAGATTCATCTTAGGCTAGACACACTCCTGAAGTCAGCTCTGATCATTAGGGCAGGAGGGCATCCAAGTAGAGAGGATGGAGGCACCAGCACAGGAGTGGATAAGGAGAAGGAACAAAGCCAGCATGAGGAGAGGAAGAAATGCTTTACAGGGCTTGCAGAGAAGGGAGGTAAAGAACTGAAGGGAAGGCAAGGTGCTGGACACCTGGGAGGAGAAAAGAAGGGCAAGGAGGATGCTATACACATCGAGGGAAGGGGAGAAAGTGATAGGAAAGAGAGATGCTGAACACTCGGGGGGGGATAAGAAAGGGAAAGGAAGATGCTGGACACTGTGGGGGTGGGGGATGGACAGGGAAGGGAAGGTGACATGCTGGACACTTGATGGGCATATGATAGGAAGGGCAGATGCTGGACACCTAATGGGAGGATAGCAATGAGAAAGAGAGATGCCAAACACCTGGGGGCATGGACAGTGTTAGGAAAATACAACTGTCTCATCAACATCTGCAAGCAACAACACCACACAAACATCATCACGAGATCAGCGAAGAAACCAAGAAAACTGTTCAACATTGTGCGAACACTCACCAGAGATGCCACAAAACAACACACCCCTGAAATACACCCTCAAGACATGGCAAACTACATAATCGAAAAACATAAGAAACTCAATAGGAACATACTGACAACACCTTCAAATAACACGAAAAACCTAGTCACCACACAAGCATGGGGAGATTTCTCCATACTATCTGTCCAATAAACAGAGCAGATAGTCACCTTGCTCAACACAACCACATCTGCAACTGACCCATGCCCTATACAGTGAATAAAAGCCACCAAGGATCAGCTCATTCAGTCTGTATACAAGATAGTTAAGTCATCTGCACAAGATGGACACATGCCATCACCTCAAACAAGCATCCATACAGCCGATACTAAAGAACACATCACTTTGCAAGAACGATCCCGTGGCATACCGCCCAATTTCCAGTCTACCATTTCTCACAAAAATCATAGAAAAAACTGTACAAGTACAGTTGCAAGACCATATGGATCACAATGCACCACTAGTTCTCCACCAACATGACTTCAAGCCATATCACAATGAGGAAACACTTCTAACCTCACTCTTTGAGGATATCATAAGGGGAATAGACAACATCAAGACCGTGTTCCTCTTCATATTCATTGACATCTCTTCCACCTTTGATAGCGTGTCACATAATATCTTGATCCAACGCCTACAGGACATCAGCATCTGCAACAATATTCTGAAGTGGTTCACTTTCTACCTAAACAATAGACTACAGCAAGTCAGATGCAGAGCAAGCAACTCAACACCTTTCAATGGTTTCCACAAAACTCCGTTCTCTCCTCAATCCTCTTTAATCTATACATACAACCCATCTGCAATATCATTAAGAAGCAAAACATCTTATATCACATATATGCTGACGACCTCATAATATACACCCCAATCAACCTGGAGGCCCCAAACCTCACTGCCATAACCCAATGCTTGGAAGACATAACCATCTGGATCAGCAATAACAACCTCACTCTAAACTGCAGCAAAACTGAAGCACTCTACATCACCAGAAACACCAATTTCAACCCTTTGCAAGCAATCCATCTAGTAAACCAAACAATATCTGTGAAAAGTGAATTACATTATCTAGGAGTCATCCTGGACAAAAACCTCAACCTCCAATTCACACAAACAAAATTGCTGTAAATGCATACCACAGGTTAAAACTCATCAGAGACTAAAACGACTCCTAAATCAAGAACATTTCCAGACAATATGCCAGGCTATCATTACCCCGATATTGGATTATGGCAATGCACTCTACCAAAGACACTCAAAGCAGTCCACGCATCCTCTACAGCTAATGTAGAACACAACAGCTCACATCATCAATGGAACAACCAAGACAGACCACATCACACCTGTATTATGCCAACTGCACTGGCTTCCGATCCAAGCTCATGCTAAATTCAAGGCGATATTGAATATTTTCAAAATCCTGCACCAATTCTCAGCAGATATTCTAGAGGACCTGATTATAAGAGACACAGCCACCCGCCCCAGGCAAAACAGCAACAAGCACATGTACTCAATGTGCCCACGGATTACCAGAAAAGCAAACAATCCACTTCCAAAAAAGCCCTCTCCCTAGCCGCTCCCCACTTATGGAACATCCTCCCTGATGAAATGCGAGCTTACGGAGATGACAGAGATTTCAGAAAGAAACTCAAGACCCTTCTGTTCATGGACATTACGGAAGCGTTACATAGCCCAGCAATTGCACAGGTCTCCCCTGCCTCAAAACTGTCAGACCATTCAAACTGCTTTCTGAAAATCCGCCAGAATGTAAATAAATAAATAAGTCAAGCCAACTGTACATAGGTTATGCCTTGTTAAGTACCCTGCCTTCCAACCTATGATCCTTGTTCTCTGTATCCAGTTTAAGTTGTAATGTAAACCGCTTTGATTAAAGGATAAGGCGGTATAAAAGCCTAGTTAAATAAATAAATAAATAAAAGGATGTGCTGGACACCTGGAGGGGGATAAGGAAAAGTAGGGAATGGGGATGCTTGATACTTGTGGGGGTGGGGGTGGGGGTGGGAAGGGAAGATTCTGAACACCTGGGAGAGAGGGGGGAAGGGAAAAGAAGGAGATATGCTGCGAGGAGAAGGGAAAAGAGTGGGAGATACTGGAAATGGGGCAAGAAAAAAGGGGGGGGGGAGGCCTGATGAGAGGGAGATGGAAAGCTGTAGGTAGATGCAGTAAAAGGGGGAGACTGAGGACTAAATTATGAGGAGAGGCAAAATAAGAGTGGATAGAGAAGCAAAAAAGTAATTGAAAGAAATCTGAAAGATCAATGTCGGTGAGGGAAGTTGGGGGAGGAAGTGAAGACAGGAGCATGCTGGGAAAAGCATTAAGAGAAGGCAGACAAACAAACCAGGAACCAGACTGGAAGCGAGATGATTAGGAAAAAATAATTCTATTTTCAATTTAGTGCTTGGAATATATCAATTTTTATAATTTATTTTGCACAGTACAGGGGGAAATGCATCACAGTTTGCATTTCTCTGGTGATTCGTCTGCTTGGAAATGATATTGTTGCAGCAAATGCTGTGAAAAAGCTCTAATTCTCTCACTCACCCACAGAAGGAAGACCAACAGACAGGCTGGAATGCAAACAGGATCTTTAATGTGCACACAGGTTCAGACAGAGAGCCGGTACCCTCCACAAAAATCTGAGCCCAGAGGGACGTCCTACAATGTCTTATATACAGTACAAGTTTAAACTCATTCTATAATCTCATTCGCCTCAGATATTTTCTGTCCACCAATCAGTAGCCCCTGGGGAAGGTACCTGGGTGACCTGTCCAAACCGGTATGCTCAGGTCTGCTGATTTCTGGGCAAGGGGATATTGTGCTCAGACCTGGAGTGGGGGGAAGGCTGCCTACTGAAATCTTAATGTCTTCTCTTAGCAGGCTGATAGCCTCATGGCTTGGGGGAAGGGTCAGGCTGATTACTTTATGTAAGAGCCTCATGGCTGCCTCAATATTATTGCTCTCAACAGAATAGATGGAGAGAGGAAAACAACTCCTCTTCCCTCCCTCACTCCCTGTTGCACAATCCTGGAACTAAGAGGGACCCTCTTCCCCCCAGCTTTGCATAACTGTTCCCAAATTTACCTCCAAAAAAATCTGGTAATCTTACCATATTGGCATCTTTTCTATTAGATAATTGTTTTTGTATATGGAATTTTAAAGGGTTGTGAATATAGTAAATGCATGGATCAATGTGTAGTTTAATCTTTGCAAGTAACATTTATTTTTGGGAGCATATTGGATATCAGAAGAGCTTCTACTGTGAAAGCCTACCAACAGGCCCTTTGATTATCCCTACTAGTGTCACAAACAAAACTACCATATACAAGGCTTTGTACTTTCAGCTGCTTTACACCCAGCATATGTTATAAAATACATCTTGAAATAACACTCAGAAATTTTTACATTGCCTTCTGCAAAAAGATCAACTTTTGACTGTTTAGCCAGTCCTTCTACTAGACTCTTGAGAGAGACGCTCTTCCCACTGCACTCTGTCTGCCTCTAATTGCTGTTTTCAGGCTGTTTATTTCTTATTGCTTTCATTGTATATTGCATCTTTTGGGCTTAATTTTCTTGTCTATTAATGCATGCATCTCTTATGCACTAAAAGCTATTTCACTTTTTATATAATCTGCCTTATGCCTTGCCCTAGGAAACAGCAGATATCAAATAACGTATTATTTGACACTGTCGCTATGCTCATACAAGGTATGGCAAAAAAGAAACGAGACTGTCCCATAAATGTTTTATTACAAAATCTACAGAGAAATTACGCATTGTCTCCTTCAAAGTAATATGCCCCCCCCCCCTTGAGTTAATGCACTTCTGCATTCATTTCTGCCACATACGGAAGCACTCGGTAAAGTCCTCCTCCTTGAGGTCCCTCAGCTCCGTCATCATAGTGGCCTTGATCTCTTCTACAGAGGTGAAATGAGTTCCTTTGAGTACAGTCTTCAGTCTGGGGAAGAGCCTGAAGTCACACGGTGCAAGATCTGGGGAATAAGGAGCGTGGTCGAGAGCTGTGATCTGTTTGTTGGCCAAGAACTGCCTCACACTGAGCGCGGTGTATGCGGGCACATTTTCGTGGTGGAGCAGCCACAACTTGTCTCTCCACAGAGCTCACCTGCTGTGCCAAACCCGGTCATGGAGGCGATTGAGGACCTGCTGGTAGAAGTGTTGGTTGACTGTCTGACCCTCAGGCACAAACACATGATGGACCACTCCCTTCTGGTCGAAGAATGCGATCAGCATGACCTTGATCCTTGATTTGGACATGCACGTCTTCTTGGGTCTGGGTGACAGTTGAGTCTTCCACTGCAGGCTCTGTCTCTTGCTTTCAGGGTCATAGTGGAAGACCCAAGTCTCATCTCCTGTGATGACTTGGCCAACAAACTCTGAATCTTCTCCAATCTTCTCTAGCAAGTCTCAACAAACATTGGCCTGGTGCTCCTTTTGGTCATCTGATAAAAGCTTGAGCACCATCTTGGCGCACACCTTCCGCACCCCCAGATCCTGCACCAAGATGGTCCACACTGACTCCCTGTCCAGGCTGAGCTCCTCAGCTATCATCCGCACAGTCAATCTGCGATCACTCCGCACCAGCTGGTTCACTCTGTCAATGTTCTCAGCCGTCTTTGTCGTGGAAGGCCGTCCTGACTTGGGGTCATCCTCCACCTCCTCGCGGCCAGTCTTGAAGCATTTGTGCCACTCGAAGACTCACGGCCTTGATATTGCATTTTCTCCATAAGCCTTTTGGAGAAGTTGGAGACATTCAGTTGGGCCCTTCTACAACTTAACCAGAAATTTCAAGTTGATTCTTTGCTCCATATTTCTGCCACCTCTAGTTGCGTGACAAAGCTATGGAGCAGAATGCTACAAAAAAACCTGAAAAAGAAAAACAGAGTGAGAGAAATGAAAAATATTCTAGCAGAATAGCGGCGAGATGTTGCACAACACAGTGACATAAGCAGTTAGCCAACTGGCATTGAGTCATGGGCGTGGCTGCCACAGTCTCTTTTCTTTTTTGTCACACCTCGTATAACCCCTCTTCTCAAGTCACTTCACTGGCTCACTATAACTTAAATTTCCCCTTCTGAACTACAAATGCTTTCATTCTGTTGCTTCTCATTACTTTTCCTCTCTTATCTCACTCTACACCCCTCCTTGGGAACTCTACTCCTCTGGCAGATCCCTTTTATCTGTGCCCTTCTCTGCTACTGCCAACTCTAGACTTCGTTCATGTCATCTTGCTGGAACCAACTACCTGAGTCTGTGCGTCGGGCTCCTTCTCTAGCCCTATTCAAATCCAGGCTAAAAATCCACCTCTTTGAAGCCACTTTTGGATTCTGATGCTTCTCACTCTCTTGTCCACTACTTATGTGAATCTTACCATATTCTAGTCCCCAGTTTCGCTATGTGGTAGATTCTGCCCTGCGAATAGCGGGGATGAACGTCTGGTTTGGATGTTCAGTCCCCGCTATTTGCAGGGACCATATTCAGGGCAAAGAGCTCCCCATACGTATAGCAGAATGTGTGGGGAGCCCTGAACAGGAGCGAAGGGTGTGGGATGGGGAGGAGACAGGGCAGAGTAGAGGCGGGACCCTGACCCCAGATGTACAGGGCCGATTCCAGTGATAGCCTGTATGTCTGGGCCTGGTGATTTAGATGGGAGACTTATTTCACCTCAGATGTGGAATAATTCCCCCCCCCCCCCCCCGACACTGGCAGACATCCAGCCTGGCCCCCACAAAGAGATGAGCAGGGAGAGGATTCCCCGCAGCCCGATCCCAGCCTCGGAAGACCTGATCGGGGGTCAGGTGGCGGGGAATTGTAACATAAAACAGTTGTAGCTGATCGGGGCTCCTGCATGGCATCCCGGTGCAATGGCAATGAGACGCCATGGCATCACAGCTCCATGCAGGAGCCTAGGTTGGGCTAGCCAGGGAGGATCCTGGAGTCTAGTGGACCTGAATCGGGGCACATCCAGGAGGTCCAGGCCCTGTGCCCTGATTCTGCTCCTACGGGGCCCTCTAGCTCCCGCAGGAGCAGAATCGGGTGCATATCCGGCCGTCCAGATTTTGGACGTCTGGATGGCCCAGATATGCCCTGTGAGGAATTGGTCTCCATGTGTTTTGTCTTGATTAGATTGTAATCTCTGATGAGCAGGGACTGTGTTGTACATCTATATGTACAGAG
This sequence comes from Ichthyophis bannanicus, assembly GCA_033557465.1. Lineage (NCBI taxonomy): Eukaryota > Metazoa > Chordata > Amphibia > Gymnophiona > Ichthyophiidae > Ichthyophis > Ichthyophis bannanicus. The sequence continues at coordinate 80,576,321 of CM066037.1, read as the reverse complement.
CTGTATATGTCTTGTAGCACTATACAAATGATCAGTAATAGTTGTTGTTAAGTTCTGTCGAGTTAGTACTGACTCATGATGACCTTCTGGATAGTTGTCCTAAACTGTGTTCGGTCTTCAGTCAGACAGCTAATTGTTGATAGAGTGGCATCCATAGCTGCTATTATTGTATCAGTCCATCTAATTTATTATTAGTAGTATTTAGCTCACACCTTCCAGAAGATGATCAAGGTGAGTTATATTCAAGTACAGTCCCCAAAGAGCTCACAATCTAAGTTTGTGAGGTAATGGAGGGTTAAGTGGCTTACCCAAGGCCACAAGGAGTGCCAGTGGGATTTGACCCCTTTTCTTTCTAGCTCTAGGTTGCTGCCCTAACTACTAGGCCACTCCTCAATCCTCTTTTGCATTGACCTTCAACCTTGCCAAGCATGATGTCTTTCTCTAATAATCTTTCTCTTTGCATGATGTATTCAAAGTATGAAAGTTGAAGTATTGTCATCTTAGCATCTAAAGCAGAGGCTCTCAACCCAGTCCTCTGGGACCCCCAGGCCAGTCAGGTTTTCAGGATATCCACAATAAATATGCATGAAGTAGATCTGCATGCACTGTTTCCATTGTATGCAGATCTGTCTCATGCATATTCAATGTGGATATCCTGAAAACCTGACTAGCCTGGGGGTCCCAGAGGACTGGGGTGAGAACCACTGATCTAAAGAAAACTTAAGTTTGATCTCCTCTAGTACTGACCGATTTGTTATTCAGACAGTCCGTGGTATACACAGTATTCTTCACCAGCACCATAATCCGAAGGCATTGATTTTTTTCCTATTTTTTTCACTGTCCAACTTTCACTTCCATATGGCAATATTAAAAATACCATGTCTTGTACAAGTCGAATCTTTGTATAGAGAGATACATCTTGAGAATCTTGTCTAAGTCCTTTATAGCCATTCTGCCAAAGAGCAATGAGTTGTTGAATTTCTTTACTGTCATTTTTGAATAGTATGAGGCTAGATCATAATATCTGACAATAGATTTGAACATCTTTCCACCTTTCAAAGCGATATATTCCTATTGTTCTCAAATGCATCAAAACATTCAAGACTGGAGAGCAGTTGCCTGCCATGTGGTCATGAAACAAACTGATGATTTCTACAAGCCTTGGCAAGCAAAATATATTTAAAATAACCCATAGACCCTTTATTGACCATGTAGAAGGCTTTAGTCAGGTCAATGAAGACTGCATATTTTGATTTAAAATATTTTTCTGGATTGCCTCATGCCAAATAACATACCCATACTCCTACATTCCTACTACTACTGCTACTAAGCATTTATAAAGCGCTACCAGGCACATGCAGCGCTGTACAATGAAAACACAAAAAGATAATCCCTGCTCAAAAGAGCTTACAATCTAAAAAGACAAAGCAAGAAAAGGAGTAGAAAAAAAGATAAGAATAAGGGCAAAGAGACAAGAGCAGGAGAGACAGGACAAAGGAAAAAGGTAAGAACAAGTGTAAGAGGAAAAAAGAAAGGTGAAATAAAAGAGGGGAAGGAAGGAGAACAGCAAAATCAAGAGCCAAAGGCAGAGGCGAAAAGATGAGCTTTTAACTTGAGTTTGAAGAGGGGCAAAGAAGATGCCTGATGTATAGACAAAGGAAGTTTATTCCAAGCGTAAGGAGCAACAAGGTGAAAAGAGCGGAATCTGGAGTTGGCAATAGAGGAGAAGGGCATAGCAAGAAGCAACTGGGAAGAACAACGGAGTACACGAGGGGGGAAATAGGGAGAAATGAGAGAAGAAAGGTACTGAGGAGCCACAGAGTGAATGCACTTATAGGTCAGAAGGAGAAGCTTAAAGTGAATACGGAAACGGATAGGGAGCCAGTGAAGAGATCTGAGGAGAGGAGTGATGTGGGCAAAATGAGGCTGACAGAAAATCAAACGGGCAGCGGAGTGCTGAATAGACTGAAGAGGGAAGAGATGAGACTGAGGGAGACCAGCAAGAAGGAGGTTACAATAATCAAGGCAGGAGGTGATTAGGGAATGGATGAGGGCTTTAGTAGTGAGCTCAGAGAGAAAGGGGCAGATTTTGCCAATGTTGAAGAGAAAGAAGCAACAGGTCTTAGCGATGAGTTGGATATGAGAGGAAAAAGAGAGCAAAGAGTCAAAAATAACACCCAAATTGCGAGCAGATGAAACAGGTTGGAGAACAGAGCCATCAACTGAGAATGAAAAAGAAGAAGGAGAAAGAGAAAATTTAGGAGAAAAAATGAGAAGTTCCATCTTGGCCATGTTCAATTTCAGGCGACGATGGAACATCCAGGCAGCAATGGCAGAGAGACAGCAAGAGATCCGGAACTGGAAAGCAGAAGAAAGATCAGGAGTAGAGAGATAGATTTGGGAGTCATCAGCATAGAGATGGTACTGAAAACCATGAGAGGAAATAAGCGCACCAAGGGATTGGGTATAGAGAAAAAAAAGGAGACCCAAGAAGAACCCTGGGGGACACTAACCGAGAGCGGGGTAACAGAGGAGGAGGAGCCACCAGAACATACACTAAAGGAGTGATGGGAGAGATATGAGGAGAACCAGAAGAGAACAGAGTCCCTAAAGCCAAGCGAGGACAAAGTGTCAAGGAGAAGATCATGGTCAACAGTGTCAAAGGCAGCAGAAAGGTCAAGGAGGATAAGGACAGAGTAAAGGCCTTTAGATTTAGCCAGGAACAAGTCACTGGAGACTTTGACAAGAGCAGTTTCAGTAGAGTGCAAAAGACAAAAACCGGATTGTAAGGGATCGAGAAGAGCATGGGAAGAGAGGAAGTCAAGACAATGGCGGTAAACCGCACGTTCGAGCAGCTTAGAAATGAAAGGAAGGAGAGAGATCGGGTGATAATTAGAAGGACAAGAGGGATCAAGTGAGGGTTTCTTAAGGAGAGGCGTGACCACAGCATGTTCAAAGTCAGCTGGGACAGTAGCAGTGGAGAGCGAAAGGTTGAGAATATGAGAAATGGGGAGGGACAACGGTAGAGGAAATAGAGGAGAGCAGATGGGAGGAGATAGGATCAGAGGAGCAAGTGGTGAGCTTGAAGGAGGAGAGAAAAAGAGCAGTTTCATCAATAGAAATTGTGGGGAAGGAAGAGAGGGTAGGATGAGAAGGGGGGAGAGAATGAAAGCAGGAAAGGGAACTCGGGGATTTAGAGGGAAACTCAAGAGTGATCTTATGAATTTTATCATGGAAGTAATCAGCCAGAGCCTGGGCAAAAAGGGAAGGAGGGATCAGAGGCGGAGGCACTTTGAGGAGAGAATTGAGAGCAATGAAGAGACGGCGAGGATCAGAGGCATGAGAATTAGTCAGGCGAACAAAGTAATCTTGTTTGGCAAGAGCTAAAGCAGATTTGAAAGAGAAGAGCATGAATTTGAAATGAAGGAAATCTTCAGAAGAGCGGGATTTGAGCCAGGTACGCTCAGCAGAGCGGGCACAGGAGCGAAGATAGCGAATAGTGGGAGAGAGCCAGGGCTGAGGTAAGGAATGCCTTACAGGACAAGGGATGAGAGGAGCGAGAACATCCAGAGCTGAGAAGAGCGCAGCATTATAGTACATCACTGACATATCAACAGACTTGGAGGACCAAACAGAGGAGAGAGAAGGAGAAATGGTAGAGGAGAGAACCATGGGATCAATGGCAAGAAGGTTCCTAAAAAGAGTGGAGGAGACAGGACAAGGCAGGGGAGGGAGGTGAAGATTAAAGGAGAGAAGGTGATGATCAGATAAAGAAAGAACAGTATTACTGAGCAAGAAAAGAAAACCAAATCCAGGCAATGGCCATGAAGGTGAGTGGGGGCAGAGGAACAAAGTTGTAGGCCAAATGAGGAGGTAAGAGAGAGGAGCTTCAGAGTAAGAGGATCAGAGGGGTTATCAACATGGATGTTAAAATCACCAAGAATAAGACTAGGGGAGGTAGGGATAAGAAAGAGGGAAAGCCAAGAGTCAAAGTCAGAGAGAAAAGAAGAAAAAGCCTTGTCAGGAGGACGATAGACAACAGCAATCCGGAGAGGAAGTGGAGCAAAGAGGCGAATAGAGTGGACCTCAAAAGAGAGGAAGGAATGAGACTGAGGCAGAGGAAGAGGTTGGAAATGACAGGAGGGGGAGAGAAGAAGGCCAACCCCACCACCACGTCTTGTAGGACGAGGAGTATGGGAGAACTGGAGACCACCAAAGCAGAGGGCAGCAGCAGAGGTGGTATCGTCAGGGAGGAGCCAGGTCTCAGTTAAAGCAAGAAGATGAAAAGCGTTGGAGAGGAAAAGATCATGTATGAAAGAGAGTTTATTAGAGACAGAATGTGCGTTCCAAAGGACACAAGAGAGAGGAAGGGGAAAGAAGGGGAATATGAATAAGATTGGACAAGTTCTGAGAGGAACTCAGTACAGAATGAGACAAACGTCTAGGAGGGGAAGGAATGGGGGTGAAATCACCAGAAGAGGGAGGTGGAGGAGAGGGAGAAGGAGAAGCTAGAGGGATATGGATGAGATTAGCCAGATTGCGCATCACAAAGGAAGGCAGAAATCAAGGGAGCAGCAAAAGGGAAGGAGGAAGAGAGACCTAATATGAAGCCGAAGTAAGGACAAGAAAGGGGGAGAGAATGAAAGCAACGGGGGTAGGAGAAGAGAGGAGGTTAATAAAACATCAGAGGAATCAAAGGAAACAATAAGTACAACAGGCAGTGAAATATCAAACAATCAGGAGGCAAAGGGAGCAGACAGTCAATGACGCAGCGGAGGATCCCAGGAGAGGATGACAATAGCAGAGGGAGCAGACAGCGATGCAGCAGGAGAAGGCCAAGGTGCAGAAAGCCACAGATCCCGAGCAGAAAGACCGCCTGCGGACCCCGCCAGTGGATGCAGTTCAGCAAAAAAGACTCCACAAACACCCTGCTGTTTTTGTAGTTTGTATGTTGAAATAGTCATATGATTTCTCCCGCTAAAGCGTCCCACGCCTAAGGACCATGCCAAAGGGCCCTCTGGTGAGGCGCTCAGGCGCGGGCGGGCTTGATGGCGACAGCTGATGAACGGTTGGAAGTCTCCTCCCCCAGCCCTGATTGGAGCAGGCAGGTCAGCCAGAGAATGCCCCGCTCACGATCGCGTAATGGGCTGCTTGATGTGATCGGAGTCAGCCATTTCTAGACATCTTGGTCTAAGGTCACACAATGATTTCGGCAGATTCTCTTCTGACATGTTTGTAAAGAGCTCATTCAGTAAAATGTGAGAAAGTATTTCCCAGCTGCAAAATGAGGGCAATGCCTTCCTTTTTTTCATACTCAACTTTGTTGCCCTTTTTTTGAATCAGTGATATAATAGTGGCATTCCTAAGCTCTCGTGGTAGTTCTTCTTTCTCCCAAATACTGCACAAGATCACATGAAGTACCCTGATAGTCTTTGAACCTGCTGCTTTTGATATCTCATCCTTGCCCAACAGTTACCAGATGTGAAATTTTTTTTGTTGAGTTATAGAAACAATACGAGCAGTCACAAACCTAAACAAAAACGGGGGTAGCTTGCATTTAGTTACAACCCTAAACAAAGGAGGCGGTAACCTGCATGGTAACAACCTTACTGGGCAGACCGGATGGGCCCTTCTGGTCTTTATCTGCCATCATTTACTATAGTACTATGTTATTGTGTAACCCAGCAAAAACTTGGAAATGAAAAGGATATTTTATCAAAATCAATCAAGAAAGAAAAATCTAACTAAAGATAAAGCAGTTCCATGGAAACATCCACAAGTCTACAAAAAAAAGGAAAACAAAAGAAGAGACCCAAGATTAAAGAAAAGGAAAGGAAATAAATACAGCAGGAAGAAAAGGCAGACATCATCACAGTCTAAATTCTGACAATCAGCAACTCATCTCTCTCGATCTAAGAAGAAGGGCCACCAATATAACTGGAGCTCAGGTAAAGACGTTTCAAAGGTCCTACTACAAAGAGATGCAAATAACTGAAGAATCAAAAAATTATATCTCACGCCACAATATTTCATAAAACATTTACAAGGAAACCTCAGTTAAAAAAAGCCCTCCAACAGAAGAAATCTACGGGGTCCTTTTACTAAAGCCCATTAGGGTATTGAATTTAATGTATGTTTAGCGTGAAAACTAACATGCAGTAAATGCAAAACCTCCGTGATAACTAGAGGGGGTCTCACATGCACACATACCCTAACATGTGGCACAGTTAAGACAAGAACATCTAATGCCACCCATTGAGGTATTATGTGCACTCGTGCTATTGCCCCATTGACAGCGTGTGATATCTACCTCCATGCAAATTGCAATCCGCTCTCCATGTCCATGCTCTGCCCATTCCCCATCTCTTTATGCGCATTTTAGGGGCCGATAGCTGTCACCATGGGCCGTTACCACCCGCTAAACCACACGTTAACAGCTTAGTGAGCTTTAGTAAAAGGGCCCCTAGGTCTAAGGAGTAAACCTCTGACTGCTCTTAGCAGCATCAGGAAACATCCTAATTTGACAAGTCAAGAAGAAAGAATGTTTAGCACCCCTATCAGGATCTAAAGCATAAGTGGTCAACAACACTGATGGCACCGCCAGCAGCAATGTGCAGTTTTTTTAATGTCATTTTTGAAATGAAACAAAAGAACAACAAAAAAACAGCATGGGACAAGCACAGCGGATAAAACCAAAATAAACGGAACCATCTAACTTCTCAACAAATAGGGGTGTCCTACATGGAGTGGTGGGTCCACCCCTAAACAAAGACATGGGGAGGGGTGGCCTGCACAGAGCGACAGGTGCACCTACTCTTGCCGTATTGCTGGGCAGACTGGGTGGACCATGCTGGTCTTTATCTGCCATCATTTACTATGTTACTATGTATGTTACTATGATGTCTGTTTTTTAATCCTCGGACCCCATGAAAATGTTCTAAATCTTGTCAAGACCAGATTCGCATTCGCTGACAACCAAAAGAAATGCCAGTTGTGGTGAATGAAGATTTCAACTTGGAACATAATCTTGAATGCCATTAAGAAGTGAAGGAGACTAGATCATATAAAAACTTATAGATCAAAAATAAGATTTCAAAATCAGCCTGTTGTTTTACTGGAACCCAGTGTAAGGCAATAAAACTGGACAGACATGTATATAGTTTGAACCCAGAAATCATAAGTGCAGCTGTATTTAGGACTAATTGTAATCTCTGCAGTTGTTTCTGAGGAAGGCCAACATATAAGCAATTGCAATAAACATACTTATAAACCATTACAATAAACATACTTATAAACAATTACAATAGTCCAAACATGAGCTACTAGTGTGTACAACAGAAATCAATTCATCTTTGCCTAGGTAAAGGCATAAGGAGCAAATATTTCAAAGTTGAAAAATACATGATTTTACTGTAATTACGGTTTGATTCTGCAGTATGAAAGAACTGTGAACTCAAATACCCAAGATCTTAGCCACCTCACCAGTTTGACTGGGACATCACCAATTAGCACTTCAGGGCATCTGAATGCCATATTTGGTCTTCATACCCACAATAACATAGTCTTAGCATAATTCAGCTTGAACTTATTGCAAAGCAATGAATGATTTCTCACAAACGAGAGTTTAGTTGCTACAATTGTTTGACCCATACCTAGATCACAATATATAAATCTGTAAATAATATACATATGTTGTATATTTGGACCCATAATGTTCAAAAATGTTTGGAAAAGGCAGCAAGTAGGCATCAGAAAGTGTACTGTAGAGGACAGAGGCAACCCTTGTGGGTCTCCAGCCAGCAAATTCCAAGCAACGTGCTGAAAGAGCATTTTCCAGTTTACCCATTGCGAGCAGCCTCTTAAAAGAGGAAAACCATTTTAGCACTTTACTGCCAGCATCATGGTCCACTAATTTTCCAATAAGATATCATGATCCATAGTGTTAGAGACTGCTAAGAGGTCTAGAAAAACCACAGCACAATTGCGCCTAACATCAATATACGTTCATAAATTATCAAACAAGGATAAAAGGAGTTTCAGAACTGAAGACTACTCAGAATGCTGAACGACCCTAAACCAGTATCTCATTTTTTTCTTAGTTATTCAGTTGAAGAGCCACTTCCCCAAAAAGGACAGATGTGAAATTGGATGATATCCATCCACAGTACAGCCCTTTTCCCTTATAGGACAAATACCTCCTTCCTTCAGTTTTGTTGGGAAAAGCCCCTGACCTAGGGAAGAATTAACAATAGACAGCAGTGGAAGATAGCAAATGTTCTTTACCTCCTTTGTAAATATGCAGTGACCGTACCTAGAGGTGAACCACTAGGCTTAGTTGAGGTCATGCTCAGGAGCAAGTCTAAATGTTAACACGTAAAGTGCATGCGTATTTCATAAACAATGCGTGTAAATTGTGACTTTGCTCGTGCTCCACTTAAACTCCATCCCAGAACATACCTACATGCAGGATTGTACCAAGCTAGAAATGTGCCCTGTGCAACATGTGAACATGGCTACTCCTCCACCCAACCGTGCAGCAGCACCCCTTGAACCTTCTGCGGCCACACCTCTGGCACACCCCTACTTACATGTGGGTCGCACAAAAGTACGGGCCTTCTTGTCGTGGCACATATCTTTCCATGTGTAACACCTGAGTTAAGTTCATAAAAGGCTTTACCCCCACATTGCCCCCACTGTGAAAACATCTGCAGCACGGTACAGGTTTGCTGTGTGTAACACGCAGTGCTGATCACTGCCCTTTAGGAATATGCTTCTGATGCAATCAAGGAAGCAGGGAGAAGCGCGGGAGAGACAGTGCAAGGGAACAGTAAACCATAGATTTTCCAAAAATGAAAATGACTGAATTCATCCATTTTAGACTTAGTCATAATACTGAGACTTACCTAGAATTTTAGAGTATGCAGTAACGTCATGTACAAGATAGTATATCCCTGGTGAGCTAGACTTCTAAACCAAACCTGCGGATGGTGATGTAGTAAAAAGCTTGAAATCTGCAGCTTTAAAGAATATCTTAACATTATTTATTTATCCAGCCATCCCTCTGCTAATTTTATTATAATCCTTCACTGGTACTTTGAAGAACAGACATTGTTTCTTTGTCAGAAAACTAGATGACTTCTGTGACTGCTAGAGAAAGCTGACATGTCAACACAACTCTCCTGTTCCTTTGCCGCAAGACACTGGAGACCCTTTGGCCCGTTGCGCTGTTTGGCCTCTGCTGCTGAGGCAAACTTGGAAATCTTTTCCTTCATAATGACAGCTGAAAAAAAGCAGAATTGCAAAAGCACTGCCTCCTGCTTTTCTACTGTTATTCTTTCCGACCTCTTCTCCTTACCCGCATCACCCTTCCCTGCTCCTGAAAGCATTTAAGCATTTGTGGATCAGGAACTGGTTAAAAGAAAACAGCGAGTAGGGCTAAATGGTCAATTTTCTCAATGGAGAAAGGCGAATGGTGGCGTACCCCAGGGATCTGTGCTGGGCCTACTGCTTTTTAACCCATTCATAAATGACCTGCAAATGGGAGCAATGAATGAGGTGATCAAATTTGCAAGTGACACAAAATTATTCAAAGTTGTTAAAACCCAGGAGGAGAGCGAAAAATTGCAAGAGGACCTTGATAAATTGGAAGACTGGATTTCCAAATGGTAGATGACATTTTATGTGGACAAGTGCAACGTTATGCACCTAGCAAAGAAGAACCCAAACTTTGGTTACAAGATGCAAGGTTCCACATTAGGAACCACCACCCAGGAAAAAGATTTAGGTGTCATCATGGATAATACGTTGAAACCCTCCGCCCCCCCCCCCTTGCCTAAACCAGATTTCCCATGCTGTGGTCATATGCAGCCCCGGCATCGGAATTCCGGGTTTTGCCGCACAGCTAGGAAGCCACAGGAGCTACCTGTGTAGCACCAATTTTTGATGCTACACGGTTAGCCCTCGCCTATCTTTAAGGCGCAAAGCGCTAACCATGTAGCATCGAAAATCAGTGCTGCATAGATAGCACCGTGGCCCACCTCCGCACTGCCCTGAGACGCCCCCGACATGACCCAATGCTAACCACATAGCATCGGCGCGCGTAAGGGACAACCAGGACATTTTCAAAGTCACTACCCATGTAGTCACCTTAGAAAATTCCCTGTTAAGGCATTTACACGGGTAATTAGGGCAGTTACCTGTGTAAATGCTTTTGAAAATCAGACCCTAAATAATTAGATTTAAACAACCAAATTTTCTTTTTTTTATGAAACTGAAAAAGCGAAAAGGCATTTTTTAATTGTCTAGGCAATTCAGACCATATAAGGAATAGTGTGTACTAAACATGATTTTGAATGAATATCTATACATGGGGGATATAGAAGAGTTCAGGCAGATTGTAAACGTTTAGAACTGCATATTATAAGAGGGAGTAACAGTAACGAAAATCGTTCCTGAACAAAGTCATTAAAGAATTTGTATAGAAAAACACAGAACTTGAAACGAATCCGGTTACAGACTTTAAGCCAATGTAATCTGTGAAGTAAAGGAGATGTTATGCAATACTGAGGCATGCCAAAAATAAGGCATGCACCCAGTAGAGCTATGCTTGCCTATCTACATCCGGTATCTCTCATTCATTAGAAAACCATAAAACCTGTTACGCACCACACCCGCAATCCCTATATTTTCCAATAAAAGCATGAAAACGTCATGATCTACTAGATCAAAAGCTGAACTGAGGTCAAATTGCAAGAGAACTGCCATGCAACCATTGACTAATACATTCCCAGAATTTGAAGGGTGAATTCTGCATTATCTCACAATTATATAGTAGAAATGAACTTGAAGGCTTTTATTTTACATGCTTTTCCCAAAATTTACATCTGACCTTTATGGCCTTTTTCTCCCCATTCCCGTCCATGCCTATGGCAAATTCCTTTTGGAAATTAGACATTTGAAAGGATCACCTGCCAAGCAAGCATGGAAATATGTATTTGCCGAAAACGCTTGTTCTTAGTGCTCGAATTCCGAGCAAACAAGAAAAATGCCCCATGACAGAGGAAGATAGAAGGGGTAAAGTAGGTGCATTTGTCAAAAAATACCAGTAAATGTGATGATTCTGAAAACATGAAACATAAATCATAAACATAAAAAAATGAACATTTATACTTTGTGTACTGAAACATATATGTTCAATTGATTTAATTTTTACTTTTGAAGGCAATTTTAGCCTGTGGTGCTAGAAGGTTTTCCCAGGGAAACAGCATCTAGGGTTTGTTTCTCTTTCAAACTCAGGCAAATGTGATGGGGAGGACATAGCACCCATGTACATTTACACCTGCTGTGAAACAGACAGTCCAGACAGAGCTTTCAGAATGAAAGTCCTCTATGACCTTTCTGACCCAGGACCTAACCCTGCCCCTTCCCCAGCCCCTTTTCCAGTGACGATACATTTCCCTGCAGAGGGAACAGCAGTTTTTAGCAAGAGTTTACTTACAAGAAAAGTTCTGAAAACTGCTCCCTTGCATTTTAGGTATGTTGTGTACAATATCTTGAGAAATAATTGGAAATATTCCTACTGTATGTTATGTTCAAAGGTATACAACAAATAAAAGATGTCTGTGCAACTTAGATGAAGCAATTTCTGAGAAAATAACAAAATATGACCTGGACAGGATTAATGGCACCCTTCACTAATATTTGGCTGCACAATAAAACTGCTCAAATTTTAAATTTTTTTTTTTTAATGTTTAAATTTGTTTTATTGAACATAGTTATAGTAAATTTTAAATTTCAGCAGTTTTGTTGCTCTTCATAAAGAGAAAAAAGAAGGGTTTGCTACGAGAGAGGGTTCCTTCTCAAGGCAAATTATCCGACAATAAAAGCAAATTAATATAAAACAAAAAATTATTTTTTTGATCCTTGAGTTAGAAGTTAGAGTAGGGTCATATAGGATATTTAGGTGTTACTTTTGTTTTGGTAATAATCATGTCCTGACAATGTCCCTGTTTTTGTACTATTTCCTGTTTCCTTTTTTTAATTGGTCTTGTTTTATTTGATTATTGATTATGAAAGAAATTGTGTTAATTTTTCACTTCATTAAAAACACCACTAGCAGCCAGCCCTGTGCCTTTTCTTTCAACCTCCTCCCCCCAAGAAAAACATCTGCACCATCAAAATGAAAAAAAGGCCTCCTGGAAGTCTGATCCCATGCCTTAGCTCCTCTGCGGGTCTTTAGGGGGAAAAGCAATCTTCCATAATCCCCGCATTGTCAGTGCCCTATTTTAAAGTGGTCAAAATGGAAGGCAGCCTTAGGTCTGCCCTGCTCTTATGAAAGAGAGCACTGGTGACAGGGCTGTTTTAACCATTAGGCAAGGCAAGATTAGGAAGTTACCTACGGCAGCAGCTTCTGAGGGGCGGCAAATCGGAGTTGCTGTCCAAGCAAAACAGCAGAGCCTCAGAGTCACCCAAACTCAAAGAACCATCAGCACATTCTTTATTCTTCTACCTGCTGGGAAAGCGAGCACACACATACATACAAAGCAATGTTTAATATTTAAAAGCAGAAGGTCCGATTATGCCCTTTTACAGGACTGTTCTGGAGATAGTAGGAGCAAATTCAGGAAACATGTGGGCCCTTTATGTTGGATGTTTTCAAATAATTTATTAATTTATTCGATTTTTGTCTTTCTTCTTGTTCTTTAGTGCTTGTGCAGATTTGCCCCTGTACTTTTATATTGTGACAAGATACTAAAACATGATTTAGTAATTCTTTCCCCCCACCAAACTTTCATCAGGCAATGAATATGGCAAAACTTTTTTTTTTTATATAAATCAGCTTCAGACCCTGCTAAAATACAGTAAATTGTACTATGCCTGGGGCCAAATGCAGCCTCACCGACCTTAGGATACAGCCCACTTTAGATTTTTTACCTAATTAGCTAGCACACATGATTTTGAAGCATTGCAGTGCTATTTGGTGAATATAAAGTCACAATTTTAGAAGAGTTTCACAGAGTTTGATGAGGACAGATCATGTTTTAACAGGCTGAAATTTTCATGCGGCCTGCACACTCATGGATTTCTGATCATGTGGCCTACTGTTGAAAAATCTTGGATGCCTATGCTCTATGCATTGATCCCACTGCTGGAGAACACTACGGGTTTTATGCTCCGGGCCAGCTCAACCATTAGGCAAACTAAGAAGTTGCCTACGGTGGCACCTTCTGGGGTGTGGCAAAGAGCAGGGATTCTGACAGCCAGAGGGGTGTAAGGTTTAAGGTTTGCCTAGGGCTCAAACACATTGAACCAACTCTGGGGGCGACCTTGTTTATGCTCCATGCCTGCTGATTGTAAAAGCATGTGAAACTGCCAAAGTTCTTGAAAGAGAAAGTCAGATAGATTTTCTGAAGGAACTTTTTTTTCTTGTTGCTGTATGCAGGGCCAACATTACGAAGAGGAAAAAAGAGCCTTAGGACATGAAATAATTACGCTCAATAACCATTTACTAGAGGCCAAGGTGACAATAGATAAATTATCAGAAGATAATGTAAGTACCTAATTAACCAGTTTTAAAACCAAGACTGTCTAAATTATACTTCATATTTTATTATTTATAATGCTTTATTTGTAATATTGATTAGACCAGTGAGCATCTGTTTTACCTTAAAATTCTTGATTTGGGCAATCAGCACCATTGAAAATCTGCCAGTTACCTAACCAGCAGCAGGCCCATGTTTTGTTTACTGTGCTTTTGGGGGCTATTTTAGAAGCCTTATGTGCCCTTTCCACATGGAAAAAAACAGCATTTACATGTGCAGATGGCAAACATATGTGATGGCAGTGCAATTTACATGTGGATATCCACAATATGTGAGGCGGGCGAGGCCTTAAGGTTACGTGCTGTGTCCCCCAACTCCTACCTGTCTCCAATTCCAGCAGTGGGGGCAGAGGGGATAAAAACATTTTTCAATTTTGTGATTTGAATAGAATTTACATTCATTATCTTTATTTGTTTCACAGTATGAAATGCATCGCTGTTTCTATTTCTCTGTCAATGTATCTGCTTGGAAATGATATTGTTGCTGACATAGGATGAATAGGGGGAGGAAAGAGCAGGAAAGACTCTTCTTCCCTTCTCCACGCATTCTTGAGCAAACCTGAAACTAAACTGTAACACCCAAAAAAATCTGGCAACCTTACATGGCCTAGAAGAGCCAAAAAATCGACACGTATATAAAGGAATGGCCTAATATTTCCACGTCAGATTTTAGACCTATTCTGAGGTTGTTGTTGTTGTTAAGTGCCATCGAGTCGGAGTCGACTCATGGCGACCCTCTGGATAGCTATGCTAAATTGTGTTCGGTCTTCACTCAGGCGGCTCATTGTTGACAGACTGGTACCTGTAGCTGCTGTTATTGTATCAATCCATCTCATTGTTGGCCTTCCTCTTTTGTGTTGACCTTCTATTTTGCCAACCATGATGTCTTTCTCTAATGATCTCTCGCTTTGCATGATGTGTCCAAAGTATGAAAGTCGAAGTCTTGTCATCTGAGGTTTTACAGAAAGCTTAGGTTTGATCTCCTCTAGTACCGACTGGTTTGTTCTTCGGGCAGTCCATGGTATACACAGTATTCGCCGCCAGCACCATAATTCAAAGACATCAATTTTCTTCCTGTCTATCTTTTTCACTGTCCAGCTTTCACATCCATATGATGTTATTGAAAATACCATGGCTTGAACAAGTCTAATCTTTGTATGGAGATTCTCTGCTCTTGAGAATCTTATCTAGATCTTTCATAGCCATTCTGCCAAGAGCAATGCGTGGTCTGATTTCTTGACTGCTTGTTGCTTCTTTATTGATAGTTGATCCAAGTAGGTTAAAGTTGTTCACGTTTTCAATTTCTTCTCCTTCAATGATGAACCTGTTGATTATACCAGTTGTCATGATCTTTGTCTTCTTTACATTAAGGTACAGGCCCATTTTGAGACTATGTTCTTTGATTGTGAGAAGCAAATGTTTCAGATCATCTTCACTTTCAGCCAGCATGGCTTTCGACAAGGAAGATCTTGCCTTACTAATCTGTTATGTTTTTTTGAAGGTGTGAATAAACAGGTGGACAAAGGTGAGTCGGTTGATATAGTGTATCTGGACTTTCAGAAAGCCTTTGACAAGGTCCCTCATCAGAGACTTTTAGCAAAACTAAAGAGTCATGGGATAGGAGGCAGTGTACTACTGTGGATCAGGAACTGGTTAAAAGATAGAAAGCAGAGGGTAGGGCTAAATGGCCAATTTTCCCAATTGAGAAAGGTGAATAGTGGTGTACCCCAGGGATCTATGCTGGGTCCTCTGCTTTTTGACATATTCATAAATGACCTGGAAAGTGGAATAACGAGTGAGGTTATCAAATTTGCAGATGACACAAAACTATTTAAAGTTGTTAAAACCCAAGAGGATTGTGGAAAATTGCAAGAGGATCTTGATAAATTGGAAGACTGGGCATTAAAATGGCAGATGAAATTTAATGTGGACAAGTGCAAAGTTATGCACCTAGGGAAGAACAACCCAAACTATGGTTACACGATGCAAGGTTCCACTTTAGGAACCACCACACAGGAAAAAGATTTAGGCGTCATTGTGGATAACATGTTAAAACACTCGGCCCAGTGTGCAGCGGCAGCCAAGAGAGCAAATAGAATGCTAGGTATGATAAGGAAAGGAATGGAAAATAAAACAAAAGATATTATAATGCCTCTATATCGTTCCATGGTGAGACCGCACCTTGAATATTGTGTGCAATTCTGGTCGCCGTATCTTAAAAAGGATATAGCGTTATTAGAAAAGGTTCAGAGAAGAGCCACCAAAATGGTAAAGGGGATGGAAGGATACTCCTATGAAGAAAGGCTAAAAAGGTTAGGGCTCTTTAACCTGGAAAAGAGACGGCTGAGGGGAGATATGATAGAAGTCTATAAATTAATGAATGGAGTGGAACGGGTAAACGTAGATCGATTGTTTACGTTATCAGAATATAGACAGACTAGGGGACATGCAATGAAGCTACAGGGTAAACTATTTAAGACTAATAAAAGAAAATATTTTTTCACTCAACGTGTAATCAAACTCTGGAATTTGTTACCGGAGGATGTAGTAAAGGCTGTTAGTGTAGCTGGGTTTAAAAAAGGTTTGGAAAGTTCCTGGAGGAAAAGTCCATAAACCATTATTAAGAAGGGACCCAGAATATCAATGCTTGACCCAGTACAAGCATTGTGGAACCTGTGTCTTTTGGGGAAACTGCTAGGTACGTATGACCTAGATTGGCCACTGTTGGAAACAGGATACTGGACTTGATGGACCTTGGTCTGACCCAGTATGGCATATCTTATGTTCTTATGTAATGTGGTATCATCAGCATAGCGAAGTTTGTTGATGAGTCTTCCACCAATCTTCACACCTCTGTTGTCTTCATACAATCCTGCTTCTCTGATGATTTGTTATGCATATAAATTAAACAGGTAGGGGGAAAGTATGCAGCCTTGTCTTACACCTTTGCTTATTTTAAACCATTCTGTTTCTCCTTGTTCCGTTCGAACTGTTGCTTCTTGATCAATGTACAGATTGTGCAAGAGTACGATCAGGTGTTCTGCTATACCCATGTTTCTTAATGTGGCCCAGAGTTTCTCATGGTTTACACAGTCAAAAGCTTTGCTATAGTCGATAAAGCACAAATAGATATCCTTTTGGTATTCTTTAGTCTTTTCAAGGATCGATAATTTCCACAGTCAGTTGGATCACCTTTCTTTAGTATTGGTATAAACACAGATCTTTTCCAGTCAGTTGGCCATGATGTTGTCTTCCATATTTCTTGGCAGAGCCTTGTAAGTATGGTAACAGCTGCATCAGATTGCTGTAATACTTCTATGGGAATGCTATCAATGCCTGGTGCTTTGTTCTTTGATAAGGCTTTCAATGCTGCTTCACCTTCTTCTTTCATCACCAATGGTTCCCGATCATAAGGTACAGGTTGAAACAGCTGTTGGTCCACTTGATCTTTATCATATAAAAACTCTGTATATTCCTTCCATCTTTTCTTGATCTTCTCAGCATCATTCAACATAGAACCTTGAGCATCTTGTAACATTCCAATTCGAGGCTGGAACTTTTTCTTTAACTCTCGTAGCTTTAGGAAAGCCAATCTTTTTCTTTCTCTAATAGTTTCTGCTTCTATTTCCTTGCATGCGTCATTGTAGTACTTTTCCTTGTCCTGTCTTGCTGCACGTTGGAAATCTCTGTTGAGTTCTGTGATTGTCTTTCTTTCTCCTCTGGCTTTAGCTTCTCTGCGTTTCTGGGCAATTTTCAGAGTTTCTTCCGTCATCCATTTTGGCCGTTTTTTTCTTTTTCACCTTTTGTAGAGACTTCTCGCTTTCTTCCAACACAATTCCAACACAATTCTGAGGTATGCATCATTTTTTTAAAGTGCTTGATTCAGCCAGGGCTGTCCACAAGAGATTAATCCTCTGTTGTTTATTTTCCTTACTTGACTGGTGGAGCTTATACTTTTATTTTTCAAAATGACTCACACGCATGAGGGGAATTTGCAAAATGGGAACGTAAACGTGAAGCTGCCAAGTTATACAGTGTTCTCACATGGAGATTTATGAAAAGACTTCTGCATGTTTCTATATGTATTTTACAAAAGGTTTGGGAGAACCTTTTCTAAAATACTGCTGGAATTGAGGTTTGGGAGAACCTTTTCTAAAATACTGCTGGAATTGAGCACACCCCGACCTGGAAGTCTCAATTCCAGTCTCCATGTGCTGTGTTAAATGGGTCTTCATGTTTAATTTTGGGTTGCTTTGCATAATCTGTGGAATACATGGTTATGGTTATGGTCATGGTTATGGTGACGGTTGAGGGCTTCAGGTGATCTTCGTTCCTCCATGGATCATTTCCAAATTTTGAAATTAAATGAAAACCCCAGCAAGCTTGTTTCATTTTAAAATGAAACAAAAATCCCATAACAAAATTAATTTTGTTTCATTTTTAGCGTGCACTATTTATTTGCAAGTTATGGTTAATATTTGCAAATAGCATAGCTGGGTTTAAAAAAGGTTTGGACAAGTTCCTGGAAGAAAGGTCCATAAACCATCATTAAAAGGGAACCAGGATATCACTGCTTGACCCAATACAAGCATTGTGGAACCTGTATCTTTTGGGGAAACTGCTAGGTACCTATGACCTAGATTGGTCACTTTTGGAAACAGGATACTGGGCTTCATGGACCTTGGTCTGACCCAGTATGGCATATCTTATGTTCTTACGCTAAAACCAAAAATGAAATGAAATAAAATAAAATGAAAAATCTGAACCTCGCCATAAACAGTAAAATGAAAAAAAAATGCTGAACACATCACTGCAATACAATCTAGAGCACAACTGACTTCAGTATATTTGTTTTCCGTCAGGCTCACTTATTTCTTACAAAAATAGTTAAATATATTAAATAAGCATTTGCAGATCCTCACAATGGACTGTTCCCAATACTCTGTAATTCATTTCATAAATATGATTTATTTTAGCATGCATCCTATGTATGTGAGTGCAATGATACTTTAAGTAAGGGACATGTTTATTAAAGTGTGTTACGGTGTTGCAGGCAGCACACGTTGAGAGTAGAAATCAATGCGCGATACATGCGTTACCTGTTGGAGATATGTATAGCATGGCCCCAGCAGATGCCACATTGATTTCAACCGTAATGTGCACCCACGGCATGTGTACATAACACGGATTCATTTAATGCCACTCATTGATGTGCTGTTAAATGCACCCGCACTAACTGCAACATTGACGGTGAATGTACGCCGTCAACTCCTTCGCTATCTATGCTGTGTAGACACGCAAACTCTCCATCCCTGCCCTGTCCATTTCCCTCCCTGTCGAGCACTAAGCAGATAGCATGGAAATAACCCCACGCTGTCTGTTTAGTGTGACCCGTTAGCACAGCTTAGTAAACATCCCCCTAAATCTCCTCCTTAAATAGGATTACTATACCATTCAATATAGTAAACACAGCCATTAAAAAACCACTTCACCAGCACATAAGTCATACATAAACTTTCCATCATAATATGAACTTGCCCAGCCGTTAAACAATTACTTTCCCTTTCTATTGCTGGTCACAATGGTTTTCAATTCTAAACATTTAATTTTCCCCACTCACTTTCAGTAATTAAGAACATAAGAACATAAGATATGCCATACTGGGTCAGACCAAGGTCCATCAAGCCCAGTATTCTGTTTCCAACAGTGGCCAATCTAGGTCATATGTACCTAGCAGTTTCCCCAAAAGACACAAGTTCCACAATGCTTATACTGGGTCAAGCATTGATATCTTCGGTCACTTCTTAATAATGGTTTATGGACCTTTCCTCCAGAAACTTGTCCAAACCTTTTTTAAACCCAGCTACACTAACAGCCTTTACTACATCCTCCGGTAACAAATTCCAGAGTTTGATTACACGTTGAGTGAAAAAATATTTTCTTTTATTAGTCTTAAATAGTTTATCCTGTAGCTTCATTGCATGTCCCCTAGTCTTTCTATATTCTGATAAGGTAAACAATCGATCTACGTTTACCCGTTCCACTCCGTTCATTAATTTATAGACTTCTATCATATCTCCCCTCAGCCGTCTCTTTTCCAGGTTAAAGAGCCCTAACCTTTTTAGCCTTTCTTCATAGGAGTATCCTTCCATCCCCTTTACCATTTTGGTGGCTCTTCTCTGTACCTTTTCTAAAATCGCTATATCCTTTTTAAGATACGGCGACCAGAATTGCACACAGTATTCAAGGTGCGGTCTCACCATGGAACGATATAGAGGCATTATAATATCTTTTGTTTTATTTTCCATTCCTTTCCTTATCATACCTAGCATTCTATTTGCTCTCTTGGCCGCCGCTGCACACTGGGCCGAGGGTTTTAACATGGTATCCACAATGACGCCTAAATCTTTTTCCTGGGTGGTGGTTCCTAATGTGGAACCTTGCATCGTGTAACCATAGTTTGGGTTGTTCTTCCCTAGGTGCATAACCTTGCACTTGTCCACATTAAATTTAATCTGCCATTTTGATGCCCAGTCTTCCAATTTATCAAGATCCTCTTGCAATTTTTCACAATCCTCTTGGGTTTTAACAACTTTAAATAGTTTTGTGTCATCTGCAAATTTGATAACCTCACTCGTTATTCCACTTTCCAGGTCATTTATGAATATGTCAAAAAGCAGCGGACCCAGCACAGATCCCTGGGGTACACCACTATTCACCTTTCTCCATTGGGAAAATTGGCCATTTAGCCCTACCCTCTGCTTTCTATCTTTTAACCAGTTCCTGATCCACAATAGTATACTGCCTCCTATCCCATGACTCTTTAGTTTTGCCAGAATTCTCTGATGAGGGACCTTGTCAAAGGCTTTCTGAAAGTCCAGATACACAATACCAATCGACTCACCTTTGTCCACCTGTTTATTCACTCCTTCAAAAAAACATAACAGATTAGTAAGACAAGATCTTCCTTGTCTAAAGCCATGTTGGCTGTCTCCCATTAGGTTGTGACTATCTACATGCTGAGTAATTTTATTCTTTATGATGGTTTCTACCATTTTTCCCAGTACTGACGTCAGGCTCACTGGTCTGTAGTTTCCCGGATCACCCCTGGAACTCTTTTTAAAAATTGGTGTTACATTGGCGATCCTCCAATCTTCAGGTATTAGAGATGATTTTAATGATAGTTCACAGATTACTGATAGCAGTTCTGCAATCTCATATTTCAGTTCTTTCAACACCCTTGGATGTATACCATCCGGCCCAGGTGATTTGCTACTCTTCAGTTTATCTAATAGTTGTAAGACATCTTCCCGATGTATCGATATTTCCTTCAATTCTTCCACACCTTTAAATACCACTTCAGTCATGGGTAACATCCCTACATCTTCCGCAGTAAAGACCGAAGCAAAGAATTCATTCAGTCTCTCCGCTATCGCCTTGTCGCCTCTTAGTGCTCCTTTAACCCCTTTATCATCTAATGGACCAACTGTCTCTCTCACAGGTTTTTTGTTACGAATGTACTTGAAAAGGTCTTTATTTCGCGTTTTTGCTTCCGCAGCAAGCTTCTTCTCAAATTCTCTCTTTGCCTGCCTTATCAATGCCTTGCATTTGACTTGCCAGTGCTTGTGCTGTTTCCAGGTTTCATCGTTTGGCTCTTTTTTCCATTTCCTGAAAGATGCTTTTTTGGCAACAACAGCCTCTCTGACCTCACCTTTAAACCATGCTGGCAGTTTTTTGGACTTCCTTCCACTTTTCTTAAAGCGTGGAATACAGCTGGTCTGGGCTTCCAAGATAGTATTTTTCAACAACACCCAAGCTTGATGTACGTCTTTAACCTTCGTAACTGCTCCTTTTAGTTTTTTCTTAACTGTTTTCCTCATTTTATCATAGTCTCCCTTTCGAAAGTTAAAATGTAGTACTGTGGATTTCCTTACTATCCCTCCTCCACTAATTAAATCAAAGGCGATCATGCTATGATCACTATTGCCAAGTGGCCCCAACACCCTTATCTCTTGCACTAGATCTGGTGTTCCACTAAGGACTAGGTCTAATATGGCTTCCCCTCTGGTCGGTTCATGAACCAGCTGCTCCAAGAAGCAGTCATTTATTTCATCTATGAACTTTATCTCCCTAGCATGTCCTGACGTGACACTGACCCAGTCGATACCGGGGTAATTGAAATCACCCATTATTATTACTTACTGCGCTGTAACTTTTGTTAGCTTCCTTGATTTCTTTGAGCATTTCATCATCCATTTGGTCATTCTGGCCAGGTGCTCGATAGTACACCCCCACTGCCATTGCCTTCCCCCCTTTTATATGGAATTTCAATCCATATAGATTCTACAGCAGATTTTGTTTCCTGCAAAACTTTAATCCTTTCTGAGTCAATGCCCTCTGTAACATAGAGCGCAACCCCTCCACCAATTTGATCAGCTCTATCATTACGATATAGTTTGTACCCAGGTATCACAGTGTCCCACTGGTTGTCCTCCTTCCACCATGTCTCTGATATTAAAGTATAGAGGGAAAAAAAATTCTGAGCACTTCAAAAATATATTGTCTATTTGTTTTAAAGGCAACATAACTGTGCAATGTAAACAGAATATGTAAGTAAGATAAGGGAAATAAAACTTATATTTATCCACTGGAGGGGTACAGCATTATTCCTATCTCGTGGCACGCACGCTATCTACAGTACATCTACAACTCGTAGAAATACCGAAAAGCTTCATTCCTGCCAATGTATTCTTTTCTTTCTAGAACTTAGAATTGCAACATGTAATCTCCAGGAACAAGCAGGAATACGTCATCACATATGGGTACGTCGGTACCGACGGAGCCCGCGCGGGAAAGCTCCCCAGCTTTTCAGATTAAAAGCTTTTGGGGCCTCCCACTGCACATGCGCGCTGCCTTCCCGCCTTCCTGAGCAGCTCTCGTCAGTTTCTTTTTTTCCGCGGAGCCAGCAGGTCGTGTTCCTGTCACCGCTGAAGAAATTGTTAATTTTATTGTTTTCTTTAGACCGCGTACCTGCCTTCCCCATTCTGAAACCGGTACTGCCGGTCTCTCTTTCTTTCTTTTAAAAAAAAAAAAAAAAAATTTTTCTTTTCTTCAGCACAGCTTGGTACTTTGTTAGGCCTTCAGGCCTACACAATTTCTCCTCATGGAGAAGCCAGTTCCTGGTTTTAAAAAGTGTACCAAGTGCAGTGCTGTCATTCCTCTTACAGACACCCATGAATGGTGTCTTAAATGTTTAGGACCTGACCATTCCATACCGGACTGCCCATCCTGCTCCCAGATGTCGAAACGTGGATTGCAGAACCGGGCCAACAAGTTCCATGTGCTGTTTCCCTCAGAAGCATCACAGTCATCCAGGTCTTCCTCTCCGGATGGATCTCAGGTAACCAAAACTCCAGTGGGCAAATCCTCTAAAAGCAAATCTCTTTCTAAAGATCGAGAGGCTCTCAATTCTGAGTTCGAGGATTCTGCCCAGGCCAAAAACCCCGGCGGGAGGCTCCGGCCTCCAAAGCAATCATGGGGTCACAGGTTGACATCGATGGCGCGGCCTCGACAGATCACCTGTTGTACTGCTCTGGGGTACCGGCCCATACCGGTACCGACATCCAGGCAGCAGTGGCGTCTATGGGCAATACTGTCCAAGTCATGCAGCAGGCCATTCTGGCTTTTATTAATGCTGCTACGCCCTCGGTACCGCAGCCAGCGGTACCGGGTCCGGTTCCGGTAATGGCTTCCATACCGGAACCGAGGCCATCGTCTTCCAAACGCAGATCGGTTCTGCATGCCGGATCCGGGCTTTTGCCCGGTACCGATCCCATACCCGGTACGCCCGATGTCGATACCGAATGGTATGCGTATCGTGCGTTGGAAGCACATAGAGGATACTCTGCTTCTTCAGAGGATTTTAACTCCTCTGATGATTCTGATGAGTTCTCCCTTGATCTTCCTGAGGAGCCTTCTTCTCCTAACAGGAGAATGTCTCCACCAGAGGATTTGTCCTTTCAGGACTTCATCATAGAAATGGCTAAAGGTCTTTCTATTGCTTCATCCTCTGAAAAGGAACCCAGATCAAAGAAACTGGATATTTTAGGATACTCTAAGTCTCCTAAAGAGGCAGTCACCCTGCCTATCCATGAAATCCTTCAAGAACACTTGATGGACTTATGGGAGGCTCCTCTAACATTGTCTCCTTCTTCTCGCAGGTTGGACACCATGTACCGTGTCCCCCCTTCTCCTGGTTTCCAAAAAACCCAGTTGCCTCACCATTCTATTGTGGTGAAGTCTGCAATGAAGAAGATAAAGAGTACCAAAAGGCACTCTTCTACTCCTCCAGGGCGAGAATGTAAGACTCTAGACTCTTTTGGCAGGAAAATTTTCCAGGCTACTATGCTTATAGCCAGGATTAATTCCTATAGTCTTTACATGGGCATGTTTCTCAGTGAAATCGCTCTAAAAGTTCGGCATTTTGCCCCCTTTCTCCCTGAGGATAAGAGGGAGCAGTTCATTTCCTTGGTGAAACACCTTTTGGATATTTCAAAGTTCTCCAACAGGGCAGCTTTTGATTCCTTTGAGGGTGCTGGTAGGGCTTCGGGCATTGCTATAGCAGCCCGACGTCTTGCTTGGCTCCAGGCTTCTGATCTAGAACCTTGGGTCCTAGATGGCTTAAGAAATCTGCCCTGTACAGGTGAGAACTTATTTGGTGAGGAGTGGCAAATTAAGGCCACTCAAATGGATGCAGAAAATGCCACCTTAGATAGACTTTCTAAGTCTACCTCCACTCCTGCCAAGAAGAAGTCTTTTAAGAGGCCTTATTACAAGAAGTCCAGGTTTTCTACAAATACTGGCCAACAATCCTCTCAGCCTCGTTTTGCTGCTAAACGTCAGCAACCTAAACAGGCAAGGTCAAAGCCTGCGGCGTCTGCTACGCCTCAGCAGGCTCCACCCCCTCAGGGGTTTTGACTTGCCCCTAGAGAACTTAACTTTTCTGGCTCTAGAACAACCAGAGCCCCTCACCATACCCGGAAGGTTAGCTCACTTTGCTCCCAGATGGGAGCAAATTACATCAGAGCAATGGACCCTCTCTATCATCAGAGAGGGTTACAAACTCCATTTTTCCGACCTTCCTCCTTATACTATGGTGAGGCAGTTCAATTCTCCCCCATCTCTCCTGGCCCTCTTGGGTCAGGAAGTCTCCTCCCTCCTTGCCCAGGGGGCAATAGAGGAGGTCCCTCTTCTTCAACAGGGGACGGGATTCTACTCCCCTTATTTTCTAATACCAAAGAAGACAGAGGGCTTCAGACCAATTCTGGATCTGAGAGAATTGAACAAATTTCTTTTCAAGGAGAAATTCAAAATGCTTTCTCTGGGCATTCTCCTTCCATACCTTCAGAGTCAGGATTGGCTTTGTTCTCTAGATCTAAAGGATGCGTATACACACATACTCATCCACCCATCCCACAGAAAATACCTTCGATTTCTGTTTCAGGGAAAACATTTCCAGTACAGAGTACTCCCCTTCGGTCTAGCCTCTGCTCCAAGAGTGTTCACCAAATGCATGGCAGTCGTAGCTGCCTTTCTAAGAGGCCTGGGAATTTTCATATTCCCATACCTGGACGACTGGCTCATCCGAGCTCCCTCTCAGTCCCAGGCCCAAATTTCCCTGGACCGCACAAGGCGTCTTCTGCAGTATCTAGGACTGGTAGTAAACCTTCCCAAGTCTCAACTAATCCCTACTCAGTCTCTCGAGTTCATAGGGGCCCAGTTAGACATCATCACTGCAAGGGCCTACCTGCCTCAGGTCAGGGCCCAACGCCTGCTGAGTTTGGCCTTCCAAGCTCAGTCCAGCAGTCATTTGACAGCCCGGGAAATGCTGCGACTTCTGGGCCACATGGCCTCCACGGTACATGTGGTGCCCTACGCTCGTCTGCATATGAGAGCAGCTCAATGGACCTTGGCCACCCAGTGGACTCAAGCATCTGGAGCGCTCTCCGACCAAATACTCACCTCAAGCCGTCTATTTTGGTCCCTCCAATGGTGGACATCCACCAAGAATCTGTTGTTGGGGGCACCCTTCCAACCTTTGTTGTCCCAAGCAACCCTCACAACAGATGCCTCCCAGACAGGGTGGGGAGCTCATCTTCAGAACCTCTCCACTCAGGGCACTTGGTCTCCACAGGAGGCCACCCTTCATATCAACCTCCTGGAACTGCGAGCAATTTACCTTGCCCTCAAGGTCTTCTATACCCTCCTTGTCAACCTGACTGTCCTAGTTCAGACAGACAATCAGGTAGCCATGTTCTATATAAACAAACAAGGAGGGACAGGCTCTCTGTCGCTTTGCAACGAAGCTCTCAGAATATGGGCCTTCGCCAGAGAGCATCAAATTCACCTTCTTGCAGTGTATCTTCCAGGAGTTCAAAACTCTCGTGCAGACAGACTCAGTCGAGTTCTGCTTCCACACGAATGGTCCCTACATATGGACCAGATACGCAGAATCTTTCAGGAATGGGGGACCCCGGACATAGACCTCTTTGCAAGTCCGTGGAATGCCAAACTTCCCCGGTTCTGTTCCAGAACTCAGTGTCAGGGAGCTCAGGCCCACGATGCCTTCCTCCTGCATTGGGGTCAGGAATTCCTCTATGCCTTTCCACCCATTCCTCTAATATCCAAGACTCTGTTCAAGCTCCAGAGGGATCACGGGACTATGATCCTCATAGCTCCCCGCTGGCCACGCCAGGTGTGGTTCCCTCTACTTCTGCATCTCTCCCAGGGATCCTCCCTGAACCTGGGAGCTGCGCCAGACCTTCTGTCTCAGGAGGAGGGGACTTTGTGGCACCCAAACCCCAAATCCCTACATCTCAGAGCTTGGTTACTGAAGGCCTAAGTCTTCAAGACTTTAATCTTTCTCAACCTGTGACAGATATCCTTCATGCCTCTAGGAAACCTTCCACGAGGCGTTCTTATGCTTTCAAATGGAAACGTTTTTCCATTTGGTGTGCTCAGCAGGGTCTTGACCCTCTAGCACTTCCTTTGAATTCCCTCTTGGACTATCTCCTGCATCTTTCAAATGCAGGCCTTAAGACGAATTCAGTAAGGGTCCATTTGAGTGCTATTGCAGCATCCTTAAAACCTATAAATGGACAACCTGTCTCCTCTCATCCTCTTGTTTCACGTTTCATGAGAGGCCTGACTCTAACTAAACCTCCCATCCGACCTCCTCCGGTAGCATGGGATTTGAACCTAGTTCTAGGTCAGCTTATGAAGCCACCTTTTGAGCCTTTGGACTCTACCTCCTTCAAATTTCTTTCCTGGAAGGTTGTTTTCCTTATTGCAGTCACTTCGGCTCGCCGCATCAGTGAACTGCAGGCTTTAGTGGCTCATCCACCTTATACTAGGTTTCATCATGATAAGGTGGTCCTTAGGACGAATCCCCACTTTATGCCCAAAGTGGTCTCGCCCTTTCATCTTAATCAAGAGGTATATCTACCTGTCTTTTTCCCGGCTCCTCATGCATCCAGTGCAGAGAGGAACCTTCATACTCTGGATTGTAAAAGAGCTCTTGCCTTTTACCTCAACAGGACTCAACCACATCGAAAGTCTTCCCAACTTTTCGTGGCTTTTGATCCTTCTCATTTGGGACTTCCAGTCACCAAGCGTACACTTTCCAATTGGATCGCTCAGTGTATTTCTTTTGCTTACCAGAGTAAGAACATTTCTATGGAGGGCCATGTCACAGCTCACAATGTGAGGGCCATGGCCACTTCTATGGCTCATCTTCACTCTGTGTCCATAGATCAGATCTGTCGAGCAGCCACTTGGGCCTCGGTTCATACCTTCACAGCCCATTACTGCTTGGACAAGGACTCCCGCCGGGATGCCTTGTTTGGTCAGGCTGTCCTCAAACACCTGTTCCATACTTTTTTTTTAAAACGTTTATTTTCATTTTACAACAAACAAAAGTAACAACACACCAAAAGATACAAATACACACATACAATAAGGAAAACAACCCCAATTACCCCCCACCCCTATGCTTCTTCTCTAAGCTAATAAGAGTCATCACATAAGCGCTTACACACAACAGTTATTGTACAGCAAACAAGCAGAAATGGTATTGATGATACAGGCTGATCCTGTGGCAGAAATGTATACAAAATTAAACAGTCAAATGAGAGCATTTAGCAGTTAGAACATAATCATGGAACACCTTCCTTTTAAACAAGTAGTGAAGGGCTTGAGTGGAAGAGATTGACATACAAGGTAGTTGCTCATAATTACAGTAAAAATGGACATAATTCCACCAATCATTGAGGCTCAGATGGGAGCCAATTTCCAGTATTTCGTAATGAAGGAGATAGGAAATAGCTATGCCCAGTAAATGGGCCTCCTGAAGAAACACTAACTCAGAATAATCATGATTAAGAGAGCTAAGGATTGTCCTTCTTTGGAATGGACTATTGATGCCTTTTACAGTCAGTAATGATAACTTACATAAAGCCATGCAAAATAGTTAAACAATCTGAAAAAGAAACATAATAGCGCACAGAGGTACACAATGTCGCTCATAGTACCAGTAAATGACTGCAGAAACAACATGATAGGAATTAAACTAAGGAAAACCATGAAGCGCCCCATATAACAAAATAAGCACCGAAGTGCCTTAGAGAAGAAGCAAAACCCCAGAAATTACTGGCGGCCTGATGTCTGCGGGGAGAAACCCCAGAGAAGGCCTGAATTGAAACATAAATCCTACAGAGCTATACGGGCTCCGAAACTAACCAAGGATCTCATCGTGGAAAGAAAGGAGACCAATAAGGTATATATAAAGAGAAAGAAAAGTCCAGGCAGTCTCCGTTTCAGGCAGCGATCACCGCATCGGGCCATTCAAAATGGCGGACAGTTCCAGCGGATTCCATCCAAGCTGTTGGATTAGCGCATCTGGTCTGCTTCTTTGGAAGCTAGAAATGTTGCTAGCAGATCAGGATCTTCGATGGTACGAGTTTGGTTATGGAGAGTCACTCTGAGCTTCGCTGGATATAAGATGCCAAAGCGAGCCTGTAACTGTTGAAGTCTAGGTCGAAAAGCAAGGAGTCTCTTCCGACGGTCAACTGTGGGCTTAGCCAAGTCAGGGAAGAAGGAGACTTTATGATTTTCAAACTCCAAATGACGATTCGCCCCGGGCAGCATTTAGAATTTGCTCAACTTGCTGATATCTCAGTAGACGAAAAATGATGGGCCGGGGGGTCGTCCGATTGAGCGCCATGCTGGTAGGAACACGATGTGCTCGGTCAATTTCCAGATCTCTGTGAAAAGTAATCTTCAGCAAGGAGGGAAGAGTTTTGACCAGGAATTCTCTCATATCTCCTGCTTCCGCGCCCTCCGGTACACCAATGAGCCTTACATTGTTGCGACGGGCTCGATTATTGCTATCCTCTAACTCTTTTTGTAGATTCTGTATATGACGCTCAGCCTCATCCAGTTTCACCAAGCGCACCACGTGCGAGTCGAGGACCCCCGCCATATTGTCCTGCCGTAATGAAAGACCTTCAAGTCGATCCTGAAGCACACCAAAATCTTCTCTCATGGCTCGAAGCGCTTCTCCGTTGGACTGCACCAGTTCCTTCACACCACGTATTTCCTCCAAGATCTCCTGTTGCATTTCGGGGTTATCCCGAAATGGCACCATCTTTTGTGGGGAAGGCAGCTCTGTCTTGGAACGTTTTCCGTGTGAAGAAGAGGGAGATCCGAAGTCTAAGCGCGCTGGTTTATGGGCCGCCATCCCCCCCGAGGCACCCCGGTAAGTTCGGAGCGAAATATTAAGTTAATGTAGGTATTAAGTCAGGATTCTGAGTAGGCCCCTCGGGAGCTTCAGCGCAAAGCGTCTAACCCGCTGGACATCAGGCTCCGCCCCACCTGTTCCATACTTAAACAACTCCTGCCCACCTTCCCTGGATGGATGCCTGAGATCCATGCGAAGATGGTTTACCCTTGGAGGGGGATCTCCCAGGCATCTTAGCTAGGGAGTCCCCATATGTGATGACGTATTCCTGCTTGTTCCTGGAGATAGCACAGTTACTTACCTGTAACAGGTGATCTCTGGGAACAGCAGGAATTAGTCATCACAACCCACCCACCTCCCCTAGGAGTTGTATCTCTATCTATCTTCCTGTCCTCTCTCTCTATTGTCTCAGCTTTAAACTCGAACTGACGAGAGCTGCTCAGGAAGGCGGGAAGGCAGCGTGCATGTGCAGTGGGAGGCCCCAAAAGCTTTTAATCTGAAAAGCTGGGGAGCTTTCCCGCGCGGGCTCCGTCGGTACCGACGTACCCATATGTGATGACTAATTCCTGCTGTTCCCAGAGATCACCTGTTACAGGTAAGTAACTGTGCTTTACTGGTTGCAGAAATATATTGCTGCAAATAATATCATAAGTATATAAGAAATGCCATATTGGATCACTGGACGCAGCATCTTGTCTATGCACCATGGCCAATCCAGGTTGCTTACAGATAGCACCCAACAGATCCTAATGGGAAGATCTAGTTCTCCAGCTCACTGCCATCCCCTGGTAGCTAGAGGTGACATTCTCCAAACCTTTTTAGCTAATAATTGTTCGTGGATCTATCATATGGACATTTCTGCAAACCATTTTTAAATGAAGTTTTGCTTATAGACCTCAGCCACATCCTCTGGTAACAAATGCCACACATTAATTGCATATTAATTGAAAAAGGCTTTCTTTAATTTACTTAAATCTGCTAAAGTTACATGTGCACAAATTCTTATGCACAAAAAGTTATTTGTTTAATTCTTTCATACCACTTACAAACTGCAGATTTAGTCACAACCGTTAATTGTTTAATGCAAATAGTTTGACCTGTTATCTGTTCAATGTAAAAAGATGTGACTGTTCTATGTAAACCTTTGTTATGTTGCAATGTAAACCGCTTTGATAAAATTTGAAATAAATAAATAAATAAATAAAATCTATTATACATAACATGCATATTCATATTACACATAAATGTTCTCAAACAGAAACAGTAACAAATCGCAAAGATTCTTCAAGCATTGCTTTACACTTCACAATGGACAAGGCATAGAGATTTCATAGTGGTATATAAATAGATAGTTTCCAAGGCACTAGCATGATTCTCAGGATCACTGTTATCTTTGCCAGGGTTAGTTTGACACCGTTGGCAATTAAACATGCGCTATCTCCATTGGTGAACACTAAATCCATCACCAACCAGGGAAAGCTCGATGCTGGATTTAGTGCTCATCAACAGAGATAGCGTGCTGAATATCCGGGTGGGTGCCCATGTGAGCAGCAATGATCATCACACAGTGTGGTTTGAGATAAAAGTCAAGGTGGATTCCAATCACAGCAAGCTCAAAGTCCTAGACTTCAAAAACACTGACTTCAGTAAAATGCCCAAGTACCTGAGGGAGGAATTGGCAGGGTAGGAGGGGATAAGGCAAGTGTGATTGCAAAGGGCTAAACTAAAGGAGGCAATAAAAGGGGCAACAGATAAATATGTAAGGAAAGTAAATAAAAACAAATGGAAAAGGAAATCTATTTGGTTCTCCGAAGAAGTGGCTGCACAAATAAAGGCAAAAAACACAGCTTTCACAAAATTCTTAAGTTCACAAACAGAGGAACACAGAAAAGTATACAGGATCAAATTAAAAGAGACAAAAAGAGAAATAAGGATAGCAAAATCAAAGGCAGAAGAAAAGATGGCTAAAGATGTGAAGTATGACGACAAAACCTTTTTCAGGAATATTCAGGAGAGGAGGAAAATCAGACATGGAATTGCAGGACTCAGAAGTGCCGGGAACGGATTTGTGGAAAGTGATATCGAAAAAGCCAAAATGCTAAACAAATACTTCTGTGCTATTTTTACTAAAGAAAATCCTGGAGAAAGATCATCTGTGATTGACAAATATCAGGGGCGGTCCAAAGGGGGTGCGGGGCCATGTGCAGAGACTCACTGCGGTGCCTCGTTTGCTTAAGGAGCCTCATTTGTATAAATATTTGCATAATGTTAACATGTGCTAACTTTTAGTAAACATGCCTCTTAATGAGTGCCTGGATAAAAAAAGACTACCAAATTTCTACTTTACTACACTCCAATGCCAATTGCCAGGCACATTAGGAAGTACTATAAACACTGCCTATTTAGAACCCATAGCAAACCTGCCATATCATAACAGCACTACCAGGACTCACAAAGCACAAAAACCCTACCTATCAAAAGGCAACACTGCAAATATGAAATCAATACATCTCACAGAATACCAATACATCTCCTACTGGGGAAAGAGAACAAGTGTGACTGTCACATAGAAACTACATGAACAGAATACCTCAGCTTGGTTACACTTGCAGAACATAGACCATCACCAAACAAAGAACAAGGGATCACAATTTAGAAATAGGAAGACAATAATTAAATTGGGAACCCCAAAAGCCAAACTTGACTTAATTTTCTCTTGTACTAAACAAAAACAAAAAGATGTTAGTGATGCACATTTCCCAGAGCTGACATATTCCAGTTAATAAATTCAAAATAAAAAAGTATTTTTCTACCTTTTGTTTGGGAATTTTGCTTTTCAGTTGCAATTACTCCAGTCACTTTCTTCTGGTTTCTTCATGTCTTCTGCTTCTTCGTGTCTTCTTCTCTCTTCTTTTTTTTTTTTTATTATTTTATTTTTATGCAATTTTACAATAAATTCAAGAAGGTTTAAACACAAACCCTTCTAAGAAACAGGGCAACACATGAAAAATATCTTTCAAGAAGATATAAAGACAATATCAAAACAACTAAGCAAAATATAAATTAATGTGTCACTCCTCTCTAGTCCACTATTAAGAGGGGATCATCTCAGAAATTAACAAAATACACAGTAAAGAGCAAGAAAAGTTAGAAGTCTAAATCCGGACCAACATCTAACATGAGCCTAAGTGGAGTCAATAGAAGATTCTAAGCGCCTGGCATTTATAAAAGCGAGCATTTGAGAGGGCTCAAAAAAAACCATAGGAAACAGACTGATACTTAATCAAACATTTACACGGATGTTTTAGAAAAAATAGCCCGCCCAACTGCAAGATCCCAGGACAGAGCAGTAAAAACTCTCTGCGCCGTTTCTGGGTATCTCTTGCCACGTATGAATAATTTAAGAGTTGTTAATTTTCCTAAAGTGTTTTCTGTCTCTGCCAGAGACATGTTTAAAGAATACTTAACAGAGACATTGGGGGTCTCTCCAGACTTAATCCCGCCATTGGTAAAAATGTATTACCTTCCTAAAGCTAAACGTGTCCCCCTTACAGGGAATACTGGGGGTGGGTTGGTGCAAGGAGAGGCTCTCAATGTCACTGATTTATTGGAAAACTCAGGTCTTGATTCTCAGGAGTCTTCTACTTTATTAGTAACATTCGCACTATTGTCTGATAAAGAGTGGATGTTGAAATTGTTTTTTCGGAAAAGGAAGCTTCTGTTTCGGGGTTTGGCTGTCCGTATGTACCCAGATCTGGTCTTCTTCTCTCTTCCAGTTTTTTTCCCATTCTCTCCCTACATCTGCTTTAACATACTGATCTTTCCCTTTTTGCTCTTGCCTCCATTTCTTTCTTTATTCCTTTATCATCCACTCAAATTTCACCCTTCCATCTTCAATCCCCACTTACTCTCCCAATACCCGGCCAGTTGTAGATTTTCCTTCCCTCCCATACACAATATATTTTCCCTTCTCCAACCTCATTCCCCCAGCCCCATCCATTCTAGTCCTCTCCCAACATCAATTCCCTTCTAGTTCCAGCCCCACCCAGCATTTGCTCCCTTCTTCTAATCCCTCCCATCAGCTCATTTCCAGACCTAGCCCCACATCAGCCATTTCCAGTCCTATTCCAGCCCCCATCAGCCCATTTCCAGTCCAAGCTCTCCCCATCAGCCCATTTTCAATGCTAGCCCCCCTTTCCAGTCTTAGCCCCCCTAATCAGCTCATTTCCAGTCCTATTCCAGCCTCCCATCAGCCCATTTCCAGTCCAAGCTCCTCCCATCAGCCCATATCCAATCCAAGCTCCCCCATCAGCCTATTTCCAATCCTAGCCCCCTAATCAGCTCATTTACAGTCCTAACCCCCCATCAGCTATTTCAGTCATATTTCAGCCCCCATCAGCCCATTTCCAGTCCAAGCTCCCCCCATCAGCCCATATCCAATCCAAGCTCCCCCATCAGCCTGTTTCCAATCCTAGCCCCCTAATCAGCTCATTTCCAGTCCTAACCCCATCAGCTATTTCCAGTCATATTTCAGCCCCCATCAGCCCATTTCCAGTCCAAACTCTCCCTATCAGCCCATTTCCAATTCTAGCCCCCCATCAGCCCATATCCAATCCAAGCTCCCCCATCAGCCTGTTTCCAATCTTAGCCCCCTAATCAGCTCATTTCCAGTCCTAACACCCCATCAGCTATTTCCAGTCCTATTCCAGCCCCCCTCAGCCCATTTCCAGTCCAAGCTCCCCCCATCAGCCCATATCCAATCCAGGCTCCCCCATCAGCCTGTTTCCAATCCTAGCCCCCTAATCAGCTCATTTCCAGTCCTAACCCCCATCAGCTATTTCCAGTCATATTTCAGCCCCCATCAGCCCATTTCCAGTCCAAACTCTCCCTATCAGCCCATTTCCAATCCAAGCTCCCCCATCAGCCTGTTTCCAATCCTAGCCCCCTAATCAGCTCATTTCCAGTCCTAACACCCCATCAGCTATTTCCAGTCCTATTCCAGCCCCCCTCAGCCCATTTCCAGTCCAAGCTCTCCCCATCAGCCCATTTCCAGTCCTAGCTCCCCCATTGGTCATTCCCAGTCATATCCTAGCCCCTCATCAGCTCATTTCCAGTCCTATCCTAGACCCCCCTCCCGAAGAGCCCCACACCTGTCTGAGTGGCTTCAGAGGCGAGGCGGGGAAGCCCGCACAAGGCCCTGGCTCACCTCTGCACAGCCACCAGCTTTAAGAGCAGTGTTTTCCCTCACACTGGCAGCTGTGTTCTAATGAAGCGCGATGAATGCCGGGAAAGGTTAAAGGGTATTTCCCAGCACTCACACGCTTTACTAGATCACAGCTGCCAGTGTGAGGGAAAACACTGCTCTTCACTCTGGCAGCTGTGCAGAGGTGAGCCGGGGCCTCGTGCGGGCTTCCCCAGCTCAGCTCAGAAGCCGTCCATTGTGTGAGAATGAAGATCACGTGGGGCCCCCTTGAAGCGCAGGGCCCTGAGTAAACAACATTCTCACACAATGGGCGGGCCGGCCTTATCAAATATACAAATGGGAATGGAGTAGATACCATGCCATTCCCAGAAGATGATGTGTTAGAACAGCTTGCAAAACTGAAAGTGGACAAGGCCATGGGACCAGATAGGATACATCCCAGGATACTGAAAGAGCTCAGAGAGGTTCTTGCAGAGCAGCTAAAGGATATTTTTAATAGATCCTTGGAGAAAAAAGTTCCACAAGACTGGAGAAGGGCTGATGTGGTATCTCTTCACAAAAGTGGTAATAGGGAAGAAATATAGTAACATAGTAAATGACGACAGATAAAGACCAGTATGGTCCATCAATCTGCCCAGTAAGATGGCAAGAGTAGGTGCACCTGCTGCTCCGTGCAGGCCACACCTCCCCATGTCTTTGTTTTAGGGATGAACCCACCGCTCCGTGTAGGACACCCCTGTTTGTTGAGAAATTAGATAGTTCAGTTTATTTTGATTTTATCCTGTGTTCTTTATTTTACTCTTATCCACATTAAATTTCATCTGCCATTGAGGTTCCCAGATCCTCAGTCTCACAAGAGTCTCTTACAGCTTCTCAGTCTGTTTCTGTTTAACCACCTTGAGCAACTTTGTATTATCTACAGTTTCAATTACCTTTTCCCGATCATTAATGAATAGCATTTTGCAATTTTGGGGATCTGGATCAATCCATATACACATTCCTTCAGAAAACACAAAGTGGGTATAAACATTGGTACTCACATTTCCTGCATCCTCTGTAGTGATATGAATGCTTAGAGTATGTTTACTAAGTGCCACAAGTAGCACAAGATAAATGTGGTTAGCATGTGTTTTTAGCATGGCAGGGGTGGTGTGGCCATAGTAGGGAAGAAATGCTGTGCTAGGCACAACAGTCGCACGCTAGTAGCAACCGTGTAGCAGGTGCACATGCACACTGTGAATGTGTGCTACTTGCCCTCCACAGATCCATATTAGCGACATTGTGCCCCGCCCCCCCCCCCCCCCCCAGACAGGTGATGGCAAATTTCCCACAGGCAGACAGTGAGTCTTGAGAATCAGCTCAGTGTTCTGATGCAATAACCTCAGTGCATTCAAAGCAGCACTCCACACAAAGAAGACCTCCCTCTTGTCATTGAAATTCTTCTGAAGACACTCCTTGAGGGCTGCCATCGAAAAAGTAGTGGAGCTTCAACAGAATTGGCTGATGTCTGCAGAATCTGCAGGGAAATATCAGCAGGCTGCTCCCAGCCCATGGAGACTATCGCAGCCCCTCTGGTACTGAGGTGGATGAGCATTCCCCATGTCAGGGCTGCCTTGAAGATACTGGATCCTCTGATGCCTCGATGCTCAGGCCCTTGTGGTCCGATGAACTGTAATGTCAATGCATCTTTATCTGATATTCGGTGTCCTCAATCCTCGATGCCGATGAAGTCAAGGATGAATTCTTCCTCTTCTTTGGGATGGAACTGATGGATGTGTGCTCTCTGGACACCTTATCATTGCTCAATTCTGAATTAGCTCAATGACAGCTTGATGTTGATGAACCTCCAGCATTCATTGCTGCTCCTGAGGTCATGTGAACCAATGCCACTAGTGCCGAAGTTGATGGTACAGATTTATCCATGCCAAATATCCTTTTACACTGTTCCTCTCAACTCTTGAGGCCTCTCTTTGTCATCTGCAAACACAAAAAACAATGAAAGGTTCATGTTTGAGCCCCAGGCACTGCAGGAACCAATTAGGGTGTCCATCACAGATATGATCCTGTTGTTTTTAAACTTGTTGGAGATTTTTAGAACATGTCTTTCGGAAAATTAACCACAAGAAAATCAAATGACTCAATGTTGAAAAAAGTCTCCCAGATGGGACGCCTGAGCCCTAAATGCAGACTATAGCAGCAATAAAGGGGTAAAAAAAGGAAACTTTAATGACTGAAAAAGCTATATAAGGTAAACTAAAGAGTAGAAAAAAAGACGCTGAAGTGGCAGGAAGCAGAGGAAACACATACTCAAGAGCGTAAAATGAGAAAAATACATGTGCTATAAAACTTCCAAATATCTGTCAGACAATGGGATTCACATGTCCATAGGATTCCGCAGAAAACGGAAGACTGACGAGATCATACAGGGCAGCAACAGGCAGGAAGTAATGTGCGTGCATGCGAGCACCATTCCAAAAGCTTCTGGAAGCAGCTGGGAAGTGGTTCCTGCATGTCACTCGTATGTGAAGATATTATCCTGCTTGTCCATGGAGAAATGCATTCAACAGTGTAAATCATTTGAATATTTCTCTCTTGCATAGTAGTATTACAAAATAGCATAAATAACGATGGTTGAAAAAACATCCAGCCTATGTAGGCTGCCCAGTTTTCCTCTTCACATTACTAAGTATACATCCAAGCTGTTAGCCTTAGGGGTATGTTTACTAAACCGTCTTAATGTGCGCTCTGCCACGTTATCGCGCGATAAGGTACCTTATCGTGCAATAATGGTGCCTTATCGGGCGCACAGGAACCTTAGCGCGTGATAACAAGCGCAGCGGCGCAAATGAGCACTGAGGGTGGAGAAAGGCTCCCGGAGGGCGAAGTAAGGCTCCCCAGGGGTGGAGAGAGAGGGTCAATGGGCGGAGAGTGGGAGGGGAGAGGCTTCCTGCACACTAATGCTGTGAAATTCGAGGCTGAAAACGAACTCCAGTGAAACCCCGGCGTTAGAGCTGATTTAAAGGGAAAAGAAACCATTTATTTTATTTATTTATTTTATTTAGCTGTATTTATCCTGCTTTTCACTGGGTCAAAGCGGTCAATTGGGAGATACATTTAACATGAGGGGATATGACACACATATGCTAATACTTACAGGGAACATGGGCAATGGAGGGTTAAGTGGCTTGCCCAAGACCACAAGGAGTGCCTATAGGACTAGAAATCCCAGTCCCTCCGGTCTGAGATTGCTGTCCCCAGGTGGGAGTTGAACCCCTGGCCCTCCGGCCCAAAGTACCTTGTTCTAACCACTAGGCCACTCCTCCCACATTTCCATCAGCAATGTACAGCAAAACCAGGGAAACATACAAAAGTGATAAGTGTGATACATATGCACAGAACAAAAGGGCAAATAAACAGTGAAAATGACCAGCAGAAAATGTAATAAAAACATAACCACGCTGGCCAGTAGTGATGTTAATGGGAAATATCAAAAAACACTCCCAAGAAAGCTCCAATAAAAAGATATGAATTTTGGAAGGGTCTATGCTCCGTCCCCATACAAGGTGAATGAGCCCACAGTGAAATTGCGCTGAGCAGGGTTTTCCCTCTGCATTGGGCAGGTTTCCTATGGTGTGCACATGTTCCGCAATAGCAGGGCGGGCATGTCGGAACGGGCAACTGGACAGATGCTTGAAAAGGGGACACAGTGCGGACTAGGGTGATGCCTAGGTGGCCCATAGGAATGCTGAAACAGTAGTGCAGCCAGACAGCAACTGATGAGGGCCCAACAAGGGCACGAGTGTGCTTCCCACAGTGTCACAGGGGATAGTACCCAGTAGGTACCCCAAGGGCACAGAACATTGGCAGGCGGTGCTGGGGGGAAGCGTGGACAGCTATGCAGGCACCCCTACCCCAGAACCCGCACCATAGGCAGCCGCCTACCCACACACTGGATGGCCTGAGACTGCGCTCCACCAGCACCACCAGCAGAAGGGCATGTCAGCAGGGTGGCAGAGGGGTACTGGTGGTGGAGGGGGCAGTGGCAGCTGCCCAGAGCAGACCGTGGCCTAGCCCTGTGTAGGTGGGTGCCATGCACTGCAACAGACAGGCCCTGTCTAACGAACAGTCATAGTATCCCCAGGGAATGCATTGTCTCTGTGGCAACATGGTGGTGCCGTGCACACAGCCAATGTGTTCAGGAGCAGAAGATTACAGGTTCAAGTCCCAGCTGTGGTGCCTGCCAACCCAGCCCCCATGTTTTACCCACTACTAAAACGTGCTAATACAGACAGAACCTTTATTGCAGATGACGTAGACATGCCCAAAACACCAACATTTTACCCTACAGAGCAGAGACACCATAAACATGTGCATTACCTAGAGCAGAGTCTCCCAAATGCAGTCCTGGAGGGCCAAACACCATTCAGGTTCCATGCTGCCTCTCATAAATATGGCTGTGCTGCATTTCTATGCACTGCCCCCATGGTATGCAGATGTATCTCATGCATATTCATTAGGGAAAGCATGAAAACCCGAACACTGTTTGGCCCTCCAGGACTGGAGTTGGGAACCTCTGCCCTAGAGCAGCGGCCAACAGGGGCAGACACACCCACACCCACAGGCTCCATTATCCGAAGCCTCCTGGAGAGGCAGGATAATGGGCCCTGCGTGCATCTCCCAATACTAGCACTTGCATTCCTTAGCAATGCCACCCTAAACCTGGGAAAACTGTACACAGCTATCCAAAGGTTGCTATGATAATTGGTAGATAGCAATTCCTACGTTAAGCACAATTGGCTGATTGAGCTGCATCATAACAACCTTTCTGATGTCTGTGGAGTGTGCCTCAGGTCTGGTGCCTGACAGAGTGACCCCAACAGTATTGCGTACCATAGCCATGCCTGCACTGTGCCCAGGACTGGTATGGTGTCCAGGGCTGCCAAACACCTCTATAGTTGCACAATGCTGGCATAGGTGTGTGGAGTGTGTGTTTGTCTATCCAGTGTGTGGTGGTTGCCAACACCCTCCACAGCCCACACTGCTAGCACTGTTGCCAGTATTGGCCTGCCAATGTGCATAATGAGGAGCAAGGTACTGTGGGAATAGCCTGGATAGGGTGGCCTGGCCTGGCTGCATCTGCACAGGGCATAGGGCAATGGCTGGGACATTGTAGTGCCCGGCCTCCATCTGCACGGACAGGGTAGCCACAGCATGTCCTGCTGGGAGGTCACTCTCACCCTGACTGAACAGTGACCACGGAATGGCTAGGTTCCCCCATAGTGCTATACACTATTTTTCTCATGTGATATTTATGGGTTCTCTTTTGGGGCCCAATCACTGACTTATCTGCTTGGTGTGTATGCTGACTTCCCAGTTCTGGGTACACGCATCTCCTCCAGGAACATGCACTATGGACTAGCTAGCAGACTGTCTGCAGCTAGTATGTGTCTTGCTGGAACACCTTGCAGGGTGCAGTGGCTGGAGGCTTGCTGCTGGAGAATGTCAGATAGGGGTGGGGGGCAGCTGAGCATTTTCAGGCCTACTGTCTGTCTGCTATTGCTTTATGGATGTGTACAGATCTGCATTGACTGTCCTGTAGGGTGTCTGTTCCCCAACAGGACTGGGGTTGATGGTCCCCTCTACTGCCACCATTGCAGGGAGGTAGAATGTGGATCTGTTAGTGGGAGATCCTGTTTCCCACCCTGAGCCACAGAGGGTGGGTTGGGTGGTGGTGGTACTTAATCTGCCTATGGGTCCGAACACCCCCCGCTTCACCTACATCATGTAACCATGGCACCAACACAGGATCTGAACTATTCTGGGTGCATCATAGGGCTAAACATGACTGAGAAATACAGATGGACACAGAAGTATCCTAGGTTTGTCTGCAGGAACTACCTATCACACACAGTAGCACTGATGGGGACCTGTAGCATGGTGTATTTCAGCTATGAAAGGTGCTGTGGACCTGGTACTGGGCGCCCCACCTCACCCTCAGGGTGAGCACGGTACCCGCACAATGTGACGATCTGTAGCTACTCTGTGCCAGTACCACACACGGTCAGTACCCCCTACCAGGCTGAGGTGCTGTGGGGGTGCACACGGTCAGTTTCCTCTACCAGGCCAAGGTGCTGTGGGGGTGCATACCCCATCTTGTGCTCATCTGTAGACCGCTGATTTGCATGTGTACGGGTGGGTTAACCCTATCCTGGTAACCCAGAGCTACTCAATTCCAGTCCTGGTGGCCCGCAACCCTGCAGGTTTTTGGGATATCCCTAATGATATGCATGAGATATATATGCATTAGAGATAGCCTGCCAACCTGACTGGTGTTTGGCCCTCCAGGGCTGGATTTGGAGACCCCTGCCTTACACCTCTGTCATTTAAGATTGTAAGTGGGCAAGGTGCAGATGTCCAAGACATCAAAAAGGTTAGAATTTGTCACATTCCTCCTTGCTTCTCACCACCACCAAAATATTGTCTATTAGACAACTTTTTGGTGGTGTTGAGAATCTAGGAGGAATGTGACACATTCTATCTACCCTTTTGATGTCTAGAACATCTGTACCTTGCCCACTCACAATCTTAAATGACAGAGGTGTAAGGCAGGAGTCTCCAAATCCAGCCCTGGAGGGCCACAAACCAGTCAGGTTGGCAGGCTATCTCTAATGCATATATATCTCATGCATATCATTAGGGATATCCCAAAAACCTGCAGGGTTGCGGGCCACCAGGACTGGAATTGAGTAGCTCTGTGGTAACCACAGCAGACAGTTTGTGTGGTGACGTGCAGTCCTTCTGCAGCCAGCCAGGGGTTTGTTAGCAGCTGTAGCCCACTGGTTACCTCACTGCCTGTGGAGCCAGAGGCCATGGATTCAAACCCATGGTGGGGTCCTTTGATAGGGTTGTCCGAGGCATTGTCTATTTTTAATGTACATTAGTGCTGCCAGCAAAAACACTCTCAGTGTACTGTAACCATAAGGCACCCCATAAAGCACCTTATAAGGTGCCTTATCAGGTTGTCCTCTAATGCGCCTTATAAGGTGTCCTCTAAAGTGCCTTATAGGGTGCCCTATAGGGGACATTATAGGGTGCCTTGGCAGACAGTGCACTTTATAATGTGCCCTATGGAGTGTCTTATAGCAGTGGTCCCCAACCCAGTCCTATGGGGCCCACCAGCCAGTCAGGTTTTCGGGATATCCCTAATGACTATGCATGAGATATATATGCATTAGAGATATCCTGCCAACCTGACTGGTTTGTGGCCCTCCAGGGCTGGATTTGGAGACCCCTGCCTTACACCTCTGTCATTTAAGATTGTGAGTGGGCAAGGTACAGATGTTCTAGACATCAAAAGGGTATATGGAATGTGTCACATTCCTCCTCGATTCTCACCACCACC
Organism: Ichthyophis bannanicus; assembly: GCA_033557465.1. Classification (NCBI taxonomy): domain Eukaryota; kingdom Metazoa; phylum Chordata; class Amphibia; order Gymnophiona; family Ichthyophiidae; genus Ichthyophis; species Ichthyophis bannanicus. The sequence goes on along the minus strand of CM066037.1, from coordinate 80,534,320 downwards.
AAAAAGTTGTCTAATAGACAATTTTTTGGTGGTGGTGAGAAGTGAGGAGGACTGTGACAAATTCTATCTAACCTTTTTGATGTCTTGGACATCTGCACCTTGCCCACTCACAATCTTAAATGACGGAGGTGTAAGGCAGGGGTCTCCAAATCCAGCCCTGGAGGGCCACAAACCAGTCAGGTTGGCAGGATATCTCTAATGCATATATATCTCATGCATAGTCATTAGGGATATCCCGAAAACCTGACTGGCTGGTGGGCCCCATAGGACTGGGATGGGGACCACTGCCTTATAGGGTGCCTTATGCGGCACCTTAGGTTACGGCACGTGACGGTGTGTTTGCTGGCAGCACTAATTAAAATACAACTAAACTGCCGCAAACAGCAATAATTACACATAAAAGCTAATGCTTCAGCCAGCCTTATGCATTAGGCACACTGGGGGTTCAAACTCATGACCCCTGTACCAGCAGTCAGTGTATTTACCATTGTGCTACACCTCTGTTGCTGTGTTTGCATGTCTGCGCGCCTACTTAAGATTACTGCGCATTAACGTGCTTAGCGGCATCTCGTCCGATAATGTGTGCAGCACATGTTATCACACGATAATCCCATTTGGCTACATTAAGACTGAAACGCCCACTCCTTTTATGGCATCCTGCACACTAACACCGGGCGCACATTAAGACTGTTTAGTAAACATACCCCTTAGAGTGTACCATCTGCAAAATGTCTCCTTATCTAGGACAGTCTTTGCCTTTCTTCTTTGTATTCTACAATCTTGGTTAGAAGAGCATACAAAATTCCCATTTAGTTTCCTCTGTCACCTAACTTTTCCATTTGTAATCACAAAACTCTATAATAATTTAAAGAGGCAGCAATACTAGTATAGCTGTTGAACAAGATTTCAACCTCCTAGATCCCCTGGTAGGCTGCTAAATAGATCCAGCTACATGAGCACCTGTGTTTTGGTTAGGACTTCTAGTTAATTACAGAACTTTCAGCTTACCAGACAGACGAAGCTACTAATTGTGTTCTATCATCATATTATGGACTAAATAGCTACCAGCAGACTCAGCTACATGAGCACCTGCATTTCCACTAAGGCTTCTAGTTATTACAAATATGCAGTCTACCATAAAGCCCCATTTGCAGTTTGATTCTATTATTGTAATCGGTCTCTAGTTACTGTAGCTATAGTGCTTCACGTTATTCTGGCCACTACTTAATTAACTTAGAGCCCAATTCCAAGAGGGGCACATCCGGGCCATGTGGATGGTCCCAGGCAAGATGGCCCTGTTTGAACCTAGAATGGGCCTGGCATGTCCCTGCCACCTGCGGGGACGTCTTCCCCGCAGGCACCCCCGACTCCGGCCCTTCTGGCCCCCCTATTCCCCACTGCCCACCCACGGCTGGCCATCCAAGACCTGGATTGGGCGGCAGGGACCCCCGGCCCCGATCACGCAAAAACCGCTGCCTATACCACCTTTGAAGTAGTATAAGCAGCATGTCCCCATGAGCCCGGCAAAGCGAACATCCAAAACCCCAAACAAGGCAAACAACAATCCAAAAACAAAAACAAAAACAAAACGTGAGACAGAAAAAACCAGATAGGATGAATGAAATAGAGGAAAAAAGACCTCAGTAACCCTTCAGGTATATAATGGAGGAAACGAATCTAACATAAGGGAACAATTCCCATAAATAATGAAAAGACTCTTTTTACATCAAAGGTCAATAAAAAAACCTCTATCATGCAACCAACTGGTATAGTTTGAACATAGCACAGTAAAAAATTACCAAACTATACCAGTTGGTTGCATGATAGAGGTTTTTTTTATTGACCTTTGATGTAAAAAGAGTCTTTTCATTATTTATGGGAATTGTTCCCTTATGTTAGACTCGTTTCCTCTATTATATACCTGGAGGGTTACTGAGGTCTTTTTTCCTCTATTTCATTCATCCTATCTGTTTTTTTCTGTCTCACGTTTTGTTTTTGTTTTTGGATTGTTGTCTGCCTTGTTTGGGGTTTTGGATGTTCGCTTTGGTTACATTGGCTCCTTGAGGATTTTTTTTACATATAGTTTGCCCATGAGCCCGGCAGCATGTAAAGAGCTGAGACCTGAATTGGCCCTGTATGTGGTGCCGGTTGGGCCCGCCTCTGCCCACCAGCTCTCCCTGTCCTGATGTACAGGAAGTATAGAGAGAGCCAATGGGGGAATCAACACCAGATGCCTTGCAGGGCTGCACCTCCCACCAGAACGTGCAGCCCTGCAAACTGCGTTCGGGAATGACCTCCTTATTGAATAACTCATGAGCAGTATATTAAGTGTATTATTGCCTTGCCATTAGTCAATTTATTGGTATATCTATGCTGAATGATGGAGCTAGTGAGTCATCCTCATGCCCATTTAATCTCAACTAAATAGAAATAAACCTGGGTTTACCTATAGCCTATTCTGGTCCTCAAAAGCCCTATACCAGTCTGAGTTTTCAAGACATCCACAATAGGTCAATATTAAAACTCCACGATTATCATTTATTTTAAACACCAGCCATGGCATTTAAACAGTGGCATTACCCAGATCTGAACAGAGCAAACTGTACCGCTACTATCTAGATAGCAGAGACCACTATCCAGACAAAGTTAAGAACATAAGAACATAAAATTGCCATACTGGGTCAGACCAACAGTCCATCAAGCCCGGTATCTATTTCCAACAGTGGCCAATACAGATCGCAAGTTCCTGTCAGGTTCCCAAAAGGTAGACAGATTCCATGTTCCTTATCCCAGGGATAAGCAGTGGATTTCCCCAAGCCAAACTTAATATTGGTTTATGGACTTTTTCTCCATGAACATGTCCAAACCTCATTTAAACCCAGCTACACTAGCACCTTTTACTACATCCTCTAGTAATGAATTCCAGACCTTAATTATGCATATTTTCTCTGATTTGTCTTAAATGTACTATTACCAAATACATCCTGCAAGACCAATCTAGACTAGTGGATTGTGTCCCCCTGCCAGCAGATGGTGAGACAGAGAAAAATTCCCGAATCTTTGTGACATCACCCTTGGGTTGGGGAATGTATTGATTGATTGTATTGCATGTCTTTCATTGCACCTAAGAAGGCTTCACTTATTTTCGAAGGCAAAGATGGGAGGTTAGGGTCCCCTAGGATGATGAGGGGTTTATTCTGGCTAGTGTGTGCACAGACTTGTTCCAGGATGGTTGCGAGCAATGTTCCCTCTAATTTTCTGTAGGCTGTGTGCGCATAAAATATCAGCTGTGCAGCTTTTGAAGGAAGGTTAAATTTTTGTGTGCCACATAACGACACTCGGAGTTCTATACTTTAAAATTTGACTACACGTCAGAATACAGTATGTACACCACATTGATTTTAATCAAATTAAATGAAAATAGACCATTACTAAATGAAGCGGAAAATGTCTAGTAATTACAATCACAACTTTTAAATTTTAAGACGTCTGTGTTGTTTTCCTATCAGAATCAGAACCATAATTTTTGTGCGCTCTGTTGTAAAATATGTGCGCTCGCTCGGCGAGGTGTGTGCGCGTGCACACGCGCACAGCTTAGAGGGAACAGTGGTTGCGAGTTCCTCTTCATTTGTACCTGGGGCTCTTTATATGAGGCAGAGCACTAAGTGTTTGTTTGATATAGTTAACATATTACTTTCTTCAGACTGAGAGCTGGAAGTAGTGGTAAATTTGAGATGTGACGTTGCAAGGATTAATGTGCCTCCACCTCTTCGTGAGGGTCTAGTGGAGTTGTGAGTTGTGTATTGTTTTGAGGTGATTTGGTTTACAGTGACATTATCTAGGTCGGTGAGCCATGTTTCAATGATGCACATGATGTCTATGTTTTGGTACTGTATGTAATCCAATATGGTGTTAGATTTGTTGCAAATTGATCTGACATTAACTAAAGTGCAGTTGAGGGAGTTATAGTGTGGTTCCTTAATATTATTTGTTTCCTTGTGGGTAAGTGGGGTTATGTGGAGTAATCTTTGAGGTCTATTAAGGTAATACAGGTTTAGATTGCTGCTTGTCTTGTAGAGTGAATACATTGCGGATTGTTTTATTGGTTTTGGATGTGTAGGAGAGTGTAGATAATCTTTGCCAGCTTTTGTGCAACTGCTTTTGAGGAGTAGGAATAGTAGGCAGAGTACCAGTAATGTGTTTGGGATAAACCCAAATCCAATTTTCATCATCCTGTCATGTCGTCATCCACATCCTTATCTTACAGAGTCCGCTTCAGAGACATTCGCTGCTACCAGCCTGGCAAATCCAGTTTTTCTTTGAATAGGGCTGGTTCTAAGCCTTAGTTCTTTCAGGGTATCTGTTGCAACTGGGACAATTTCCCCTCATCCAACAAGTTTCCCAGTTCCGCCAAATCTTCCTGTTGATGGTTTCTGGATCCATTCCAGGGTGCCTCCTGGGGGCGGATGCTTATGGTATTTTTCTCATGAATGGACCCAGATATCATTGGACTGGTGGGTACCTGTGGTAGTAACACAGATTATTCTCTCAGCTTCACCAAGCCCATGCCAAATGTCTTCCTCATCTCTTCATGCAGTTCTGCAGCCAAGGCAGCAGCTGTACACCTGACTCTCCACTGCCTTCTTCAGCTCAATGTGGTATGCCCAGTTCCTTCCTCAGAAAGAAGTTCTGGTCACTGTTCCATTTGCTTTGTCAATCCCAAGAAGGACGGCTCCTTCCGTCCTATCCTGGACCTCAAGGGAGTCAATCACTGTCTTCAGGAGCCACGATTCTGCATGGAAACCCTCAGGACATCATTTAAGCTGTTCGACCAGGTGAATTTCTCACATCCCTGGACCTGGCAGACTCATATTTTTACATTCCAATCTGCCAAGATCATCAGCAATATTTACGTTTCGTGGTCCTTGGTCAATATTATCAGTTTTGTGCCCTGCCCTTTAGTCTTGGCACAGCTCCTCGCACTTTCTCCAAGGTGATGGTAGCAGTGGCAGCTTCCTTGCAGTGCTAAGGTATTCGACTTCATACTTATCTAGACAATTGACTGATCAGAGCAATGAGTTCTGAAGAGGCTACTTCTACAGTCTCTCAGGTCCTCTCCTTTCTGGATCATCTTGACTGGGTGGTCAATTATGCCAAAAGCAATCTGTGCACAGTTCAGTCTCTGGAATTCCTCGGCGCCTGTTTCAACATGAGAGTGGGTTGCGTCTTCCTCTCTTACAACAGATGCAAGAAGCTCAGCGTTCAGGTCCATGCCTTCCGGCTCCTGGCAGCTCCCACTGCCTGGGTTTACCTATAACTCCTCGGCACCATGGCTTCTGCTCTCAATGTAGTCTCCTGGGCCCATGTTCACATGCGTCCGCTTCTGTACTCTCTCCTGTTGCGCTGGTCCACATCCACCCAGGACTATCAGATTCATCTATCCCTTTCTTCAGTGGTTTGCTGGAATCTTCACTGGTAGCTTTGTCCTCATCACTTGTTGATGGACGTTCCCTTAGAAATTCTGTGTTGGGTGGTGGTCACCAAGAACACCAGCCTTGCAGGTTGGGGAGTGCACTGCCAGGGACAGGCAGCACAGCAATCTTGGTCCATTCAAGAAGCCTCATAGACCATCAATCACCTCAAAGCCTGGGCTGTTCATCTTGCTCTACTCTTCTTTCTATCCTACCTCCAGGATCGAGTACTCCGAGTAGTTTCCGACAATTCCACCACTGTGACTTATCTCAACAGACAGGGTGGGACTAAATGTCCTGGAGTGGCCCTGGAAATGAGTCTTCTATTTCCCCGGGCAGAAGCCAACCTCCTGGCTCTTTCTGCACAGCACATTAAGGGAATGGAGAACATTCAAGTGGATTTCCTGAGTCATCATATCCTGGACCCTGGCAAATGGGAGTTAGTTCCATGGGAGTTAGCTCCGTGGGTGTTTGCAAAGATTTTGCATCATTGGGGTCAATTGACTCTAGACCTCATGGCCACCTCTTCCAATGCCAAGACGTCAATCTTTTTCAGTTGTTAAAAGAAACCGAACTTTCACAACCTTGATGCTATGGTTCAGACCTGGCCCTCGAACCAGCTTCTCTACATATTTCCTTCTTGGCCGCTAATCGGCCGTACGCTCGTTGGATAGAGTCACATTCTGGACAGGTAGTGCTGGTGGCCCCGGATTGGCCTCAGTGTCCATGGTATGCCGATCTCTTCCACCTCCTACCTCTCGGTGTCCAGAGAGGTCTCCTTTTTCAGGTGCCGGTTCTCATGGATGACCCTGCTCCTTGCTCACTTATGGCTTGGCTATTGAGCAGCATTGTTTGCATCACAACGTTTACTCGTCTTCTACCTCACGTGCCTATGCTCAGATCTGGCATCTTTTTTCTTCTTGGTGTTCTCAGAGTTCCCTCTCCCCTTGGTGAGTTGATATTCCAGACATCCTTTCCTTCCTTCAGGATGGACTTGATAAGGGTCTCACCCTTAATTCTTTAAAGGTGCATTGACGTGCTTTCAGGGGCCTCTCCATGGGCAGTCTCTTGCTTCTCATGTAGACGTTTCCCATTTTCTGCCGGGCGTTTGCTCCTTGAGACCCCCCATTCATCCAATTGTCCCTTCTTAGGATCTGGCCTTAGTGCTTTGTATGCTCACCCATGCCCCCTTTAAACCTCTCTATAGGGCATCTCTCAAAGATTTGACTATTTTTCCTATAGCAGTCACTTTGGCACAGTGCGTTTCGGAGCTCTAGGCACTTTCTTGCCAGGATCCTTTTCTGTCTTTTTCCTCGAAGGGGGTTACCATTCGAACAGTTCCCTCTTTTCTGCCTAAGGTCCCTTTGGATTTTCATTTCAACCAATCAGTTGTGCTTCCTTCCTTTTTTAAGGAGCAGTTTTTGGGTGACAACCAAGTCCTTCACCTGTTGAATGTTGGTAGGATGTTACACCATTACTTCAGACTCACTAATATGTTTCGTCTCTCCAATCACCTTTTTATCCTGGCTTCTGGTTCACGAAAAGGAGTGGCCGCTTCCAAAGTGACCAGTGTGCGCTGGATCAAGCAGACCATTGAGTCAGCTTATATTTTATTGAACATACCTGTGCCCATAGGTCTTCGGGCACATTCTGCGTGGACCCAAGCTACCTCCTAGGCAGAATGCTCATGGGTAGCTCTGCTAGATATTTGCAGGGTGGCCACCTGGTCCTCCCTCTCTACCTTTGCATGTCCAAGCTCGAAAAACAGCTTGCTTCGGAGCCTATGTCTTGGCTGCAGCTGTTTCTTCCCACCCTGGAATGGTTTAGCTATGGTATTCCCCACTAGTCTGGACTGGTCTAGCAGGATGCATTTGGAAGGATAAATTTTACTTACCAATAATTTCCTTTCCTGGAATTCTGCTAGACCAGTCCAGGATCCGCTCCTCTAAACTGTTTAGTCCGTCACCTAGCTAAGACTCTCTTTACGTATCAGTGACATTGCTGTACCTTGCCATGTAAATACTTCCTTGGCCTGTGAATCCTGTTTCACATTATTCAATTTAGCTTGTTGTTATAAGAGTTATTCATTTATGAACTCATTTTTGGTCTGGTTTTGTGCTTCCTTAGCTTTTTGAATTCCTGCTGCTTGTTATGGTTATACTGAAGCTCTCCTTGTGGGATGGGTTTTTATACCAAGGGTGATGTCAGAAAGCTTTGGGAATTTTACTCTGTCTCACCATCTGCTGGCAGGGGGACACAACCCACTAGTCTGGACTGGTCTAACGGGATTCCAGGAAAGGAAATTATCAGTAAGTAAATTTCTCCTTTGTAGTTTCATTTCATGTCTCCTTGTCTTTGTACTTTTTGAAAGAGAACACAAATTTCAATCCAGTCATTATTTCATAAACCTCTATATCTCCCCTCAGCTGTCTCTTCTCCAAACTGATGAGCCTTAACCTCTTTAGCCTTTCACCTTTATCATTTCTGTTGCCGTTTTCCGTACGTCTTCTAGTTCCACTGTATATCTTTTATGAGATGCTACATTGACTACCATGAAGTGATAAAGAGGCATTCTGATATCCTCTGATTTATTCTCCATTCCTTTTCTTATCTTTCCAAGCATTCTATTTGCTTTCTTGGCTGCCTCTGCACAGTGAGCAGAGGATTGCAATGTATTATCTGCAATGACACCTAGATCCTTTTCTTAAGTGACTTGGCATGTGTGTAGTTGGCACGTTCTTCCCTTAGTGCATAACTTTGCACTTGACCACATAACATTTCATCTGCCATTTGAATGCCCAGTCTCCCAGTTTCTTAAGGTCCTCAAAATTTCTCAGAACCCTCTTGTGATTTAACTACTTTGAATAATTTTGTGTCAGCTACAAATTTGATCACCTCACTTGCTGTTCCCATTTCCCTATCACTTGTAAATATGTTAAAAAGCAGTGGACCCAGGACAGATCACTAGGGCACACTGCTGTTCATCTTTCTACACTGAAAGAATTGACCATTTAGCCCTACTAATTGGTTACTATTACATCTTCCAAGTTCACTGAGATTTGTTTCAGTTCCTCTGAATCATCTTTAAATATCTTAGTAAAGAGGTTTATTTCTATTTAGTAATATTTAGCTCACGCCTTTCCAGTAATAGTTCAAGGCAAGTTACAATCAGGTACAGTAAGTATTTCCTTTTCCCCAGAGTACTTAAAAATCTAAGTTTCTATCTGAGGCAATGGAGAGTTAAGCGATTTGCCCAAGGCGGGCTGATGGGATTTGAACACTGGTCTCTTTAGTTACCAGGCCACTGCTCTGACCACTAGGCTATTCCTCCACTTTATCTAGATAGCTATGAAAATAGTAATTTCCATATCATCCTGCCAGACAGGTCCAGACAAGTGGGTTGTGTTCCTATACTAGCAGATTGGTAGAGATAAAAAAAATCAAAGAAAAGCCCAGGTTTCAATGATATCACTCCCAAACCTCTATCTGCCTCAGCCATCAGAGGTCTCTTCAGTATTTCTTTGTCTCCAGCAGATGATGGGTGGATTTCCTCTTCTCTGAAGAAAATTCTTAAGAGTTGAGAGGAAAGGATTGATTAAATGCTTGTGAATGACCACCTTGAGGGTGACCCTCTCACTTGAGCATGACATGGAAGGCTCACACTAGACTGCAGTCTTTTCGGTAGCCATAGGAGGAAGGAAAATTGGTTCAGCTCCAGGAACTTATCATGATAAGAGCCTGTTGAGCAGACATAAATTGGAAGGATCTGAAAGAGTGCAGCAGCTTCACACAACCTCAATGCCCCCTTCCTCCTCCTCTGTTCCCCCCTGCCCTCTCCCAAAGATTTCAGAAGGTTCTCATAAGGAGCTGTCTGCCAGCCACCTTAAACGCAGTGCTGCAAAAGCCAGGGAAATGGTATCAGTGGAGTAGAGCTGAGCTGGACATGGATCCTCTGCCTTGGTCTCTCAGTGGGTGAGTACCAAAGCCCATTGCCAAGGCCAAACGGCCTAGGGCCATTGGAACCACAGGGAAGCGGTATGGTCCATCAACTGCCTTGAGGTGAGGGCCATTAGGTTGGCTCTTCTGCATTTTAGGTCCCTAGTCGAGGGCCAGGTGGTCAAGTTGTTCTCGGACAATGCCATGGTGGTGGCTTATGACAATCAGCAAGGCTACATAAGGAGTACTGGGGTAGCACTAAAGATGGTTCTCCTGTTTGCCTGGGTGCAAAGAACCTCCTAGTTTGTCGGCTGTACATACTGCTGGGGTGGCTATTGTGGAAACAAATTTTCTCAGCCGGCACTCTCTGCTTCCAGGGAGTAGAGTTCGGAGGTGTTTCAGTTGTTTCAGTGCTGCTGGGGTTGCCCCGAGAGGAATCTGATGGTGACCTGCTCCAGTACTAAAGTGTGCTGCATGTTTAGTCACCACATGGAGACAGGGTCTGAGGGCATCGGTGCCCTGGCTCGCTGTTGACCAAGGACACCTGTTATATGTGTTTACTCCATGGCCCCTGGTGGGGTTTGTGACTCGGCATATGGAGCGCAACCCGAGGAGGATTATTGAGGCACTGCCAGCTTGGCTGATGAGAGCAATATAGTATAGAGGGTGAAGTACTTTTGTCCACTAAAGAAGAGTGGGACCTTGGTGTGGTTGTGTCTGATGATCTTAAAGTAGCTAAACAGGTAGAAAAGGCAACAGCAAAAGCTAGAAGGATGCTTGGGTGCATAGGGAGAGGAATGGCTAGCAGAAAAAAGGAGGTGATAGTGCCTCTGTATAAGTCTTTGGTGCGACTTCATTTGGCGTATAGTGTGCAATTCTGGAGACCGCACCTTCAAAAGGATATAAACAGGATGTCAGTACAGAGGGTGGCTACTAAAATGGTTAGTGGTTTTCATTATAAAGCATATGAGGACAGACTTAACGATCTTAATATATACACATTAGAGGAAAGGTGGGATAGAGGCGATATGATTGAGACATTTAAATACCTCCGTGGCATAAATGCACAGGGGGAGAGCTTCTTTCGATTGAAAGCAAGTTCTGCTATGAGGGGACATGGGATGAGGGTGAAAGGGGATAGATTCAGGAGTGATATGCGGAAATATTTCTTTATGGAAAGAGTGGTGGATCCGTGGAATAGTCTCCCAGGGGAGTTGGTTGAGATGAGGACAGTATCTGAATTCAAAAAAGCATGGGACAAACACGGAGGATCTCTAAAGGAAAAAAGGGGACTGTTGTAGTTGTTGATATGGAAGGACAGGCTAGATAGGCCATGTGGTCTTTTTCTGTCATCATTTTTCTATGTTTCTATGTAATTCGGAGATATGAGGCGGCTCCTGAAAACACCACCTCTTCGTTTGCCTCCGTTTCGGGGCCTATTGTGTCAGGGGCCGCTTGTTCTTGAGGACTTGGCTCCCTTTTTGCTTACAGCGTGGATTCTGTACGGAGACAGTTAGCGCATAAGGGCTACTCTCCAGCGGTGGTTTTTCATTCTGCTCAGAGCCTTGAGGAGGTCTACCAACCTGGCATAAGTGTTGGTCTGGTGCCTTGAGTGCTGATGTGATGCATGGCGGTTGGCTCCTGACGCAGCCAAGGTGTCATCTCTTTTGGTCTTTCCTTCAGGGTAGTCTGGATAAGGGCCTTTTCTCTTAGCTCCCTGAAGGTTCAGGTGGCAGCTTTGGCCTGTTTCAGAAGTCTGTTGTTATTAAGTCTCTAGCCTTACACCTGCTGTTTTGCACTTCATCAGGGAGTTCAGTGTCTGCGTCCTCCCCCTCCAGTCTGTGATCCCATCCTTGAATCTGTGTCTGGTGCTCAAGGCCCTGATGTCGGAGCCCTTGAGCCATTGAAGCACGCTACTCTGACGGATTTGATGCTCAAGACAGTCTTATTGGTTGTGATTTGTTCCACAAGGAGGATTCTGAGCTACTAGCTCTGTCTTGCCAAGATCCTTACCTATCTTTTCCTGAGGATGCCCGAAAGATGCTTCTCTGGTTCTTGGAGGTTAAGAATTCTTTTCATAAGTCAGATTATCTTTTTATGCTGTTTGCTGGCCTGCACAAGGTGGTGCAGCGTCTAAGTCTCCATTCAGACATTGCATTAAGGAGGTCATTGCCTCAGCAGATTTGTTTGCTGAACCGGACGGCTCCGGAGGGTTTGTGTGCCCATTCTACCTGAGTGCTAGCATCCTCATGAGTGGAGTGGAGCTCGGTAGCCCCTGCAGACATTTGTTGGGCGGTAATGTGGGCATCACTTTCCACTTTTATCAAGCATTTCTGCTTGGATGTCCACGTTTGGGCAGACACAGCCTTTGGCTCTAAGGTTTTGTGAGCTGTGGCATCTTCTTCCTGCCCAGTGGAGTCATAGATTTGGTACATCCCACTTGTCTGGACTGATCTAGCAGGACGATATGGAAGGTGATATTTTACTTACCAGATATTGTCCTCTCCTTGAGTCCTTCTAGACCAGTCCAGGGCCCACCCCTTGGAATTGTGTTTGCACTGTTCTTCTATGGCCATACCCTTGGGTCTGCTGTGCTTTATATACTTGGCTCCGGAGGTTCATCTTCTATGCACCACTTTCTGTTTATCCTTTCCTATACATAGCTCTCTACTCTTTGATTGCTCATTGTTGCCCATGTTGAGGTTGTGTGAGGTTTCCCATGTTCTCCCATATGCTTTAGGACAAATACTGAACAGACCTCTGGTGGCTGAGGTAGATAAAGGCATGAGAGTGATGTCACTGAAGCCTGAGCTTTTCATTGGTTCTTTGTCTCCACCAGTCTTCTGGTAGGACAACACAATCCACTTGTCTGACCTGGTCTAGCAGGACTCAAGGAAAGGACATTATCTGGTAAGTAAAATGTCACCTTAGTTTAGTTTATTTAATTTATTCAAAATTTGATATACTGCCATATCGAAACAGCAAGGCGGTTTACAATAAAAACAACATCAGGAAACAGATAGACTTGTACTACACAAGGAGGAAATGAGAAAGTCAAAAAAGAGAGATAAAGATGAAGCAATGGCAGGCCAGCAGGTTATGATAATACAGGGAAGGCTAACTGAACAGGTGTAATTTGAGTGATGCTTTGAGTAGTCTGAACATTGTTCTCTGAATAACTCGCCACTCTACACATTCACTGTCCAGATAGGGTTGAGGCAGTCATAATGATACTCGGCTGTACTATCCATATAGCAGCTGCTGTTATATAGATATTTGGCTTTCAATATTGACCCAAATGAATACATAAGAGAGATATTTGCATGTGCTGTCTCCATTTTAGGCCAGTGTATCGCCAACATATTCATGCTGGATTTGCTGAAAGCCAAATCTGTTTGTGAGGCTTCAGAAACGAACGTGGCAGTGACCACTCCTGGCATATCTGTTTCACTTTTTATAATTCTGACGAGGGAAGCTGGATTGAGTATTTTCACCCTTGACTTTAAGAAGGGGATTCTCTTTAAAGACTGTTTAGCCAGAGCTTTGGCACTGAGAATTAGAATGACCGTAAGAGCAGGGCCACTATCATGGCAATCAGTTGGGTCTATGTGCATGGGCACATGACATAGACGTCCCTTGTGCTATGAGGAGCAAAAATGCATACAGGGGAAGGGTGTCACACGTTAGTTCTGTAAAACAGTAGAAGCTGTGATATAGCAATATTTTAATGTTCTATGTTTACACAAGTGGAAATTTCCTGTTGAGCAGCAGGATGTAATGTTTATATCAGATCTGTCTCAGAATAGTATTTCTTCACACAGTCACCATAGTTGTTTTTCACCATCATGCATATGTGTTGAGAAGCAAAAGTAGTTTACACACTGAGAGAAAATTGCTGGTAAATAATATGCCTTTATATTGCAGTGATTCCCAACCCAGTCCTCGGGTACCCCCAGGCCTGTCAGGTTTTCAGGGTGTCCACAATGAATAGACATGAGATAGATCTGCATACAATGGAAGCAGTGCATGCAGATCTAACTCATGCATATTCATTGTGGATATTCTGAAAACCTGACTGGCCTGGGGGTACCTGAGGACTGGGTTGGGAACCACTAATTAAGAGGAACATTAAATCACATATATTTTGAGCCAGTTTCTCAACTGATAGTCCTCTTCAGCAGGTGTTTTAAAAGAAACCTAGCTCTGAGTGTAGATCACACCTGGAAAGCCTCAGACTCACAAAGAACTTCCCTGATGCAAGATCAATTCCATATTCTCTTGTCGCATTTGTCTTTAGCCATGCAAGAGCAGAATCTTTTGTCAAGGATGAAGCCTAATGAGAAGATCAGACTGTAACAGGAATTTTTATTGCTATATTTTGTACGAGTATGCTATGATTATGATTTTATTATGTATTTTATGTTATTAGGACCACTAAAAATATAGAGGCCGGTGCAAAGCTATGAAACACCCTAGATAAACCTCGTCCCTTGCACCCCCCTGGTTCTGCTCCCGCTCCCTTCCCTGCCCTCATTGCCCTCCGCTGTTTACATAGGACAGAAGTGGCAACAGGAAGTCGGCATCAGGCATTGGATGGGGCAAAAAACAACCAACCTTGCAGCACCGGAGGTTTAAAGTAAGCGCTGTGAGGCTGCTTGAAGTCATCGCTGGCGCTACAGGTCCTGGAGAGGGGCCGCAGCGGCAACAATGGGCCTCCCTTGGACCACTGCCGCTCTAGGCAGCTGTCTAGTTCACCCAATGGTCACATCAATACTGACTTTAAGATGCTAAATTTGAGCTTGCTTGCAGAAAGGCCTCAGTTTACTGACATGGCATTATATTAACATATCCAGGGGTCTCTTATATGGCCTGCTGAGCCTAGCCTCTGAGTCTGTGCATCATTTATAGGTGTTTAATAAAAATGCTCTTGTCACTCGTAGATATCTCAGGTCACAATGTTTGACCAAAATAAGATCTTAATGAGCCCCGGTGTCAACTCATTAGGTTCCAGTCCCTGCGTTAGACAAACTCAAACAGTTAAACTAAATCACTAGCAAACAAATAGAAAATATTCAAGCTTCCCAGTATTTTTATAAACAAATTGTACATGTGGGTACCAGTGATCTAGGAAGGTGTAGGAGGGCTTTTAGTTAGAAAGTTCAAATCCAGAACTTCCAGGGCAGCGTTCTTGGAAATGTTCCCCGTTCCATACATAGGACCCCGGATGCAGGCAGCGCTCTAGAATCTCAATGCTGAGATGATACAATGGTGCAGGGAAGAGGACTTTCAATTTTTTGTAACCGAGTAATGCAGTTGGGGGCCCGGTTGCGGAACAGGGAGCCTGCTCTGAAAGGATGAAAGGTGAAAACTAGCTGCTGACATTAATGTTCAAAAAGGAGATACAGCAGCTTTTAAACTAGATCATTTATTTATTCACAGAAATTCAGTATACCACTGTTCAACAATTTGCATTATCAGCACTGCAGTGAACAATAAAAGCAGCTTTAACTGGACACATACCAAACAAAAGAAAAAAAGTAAGAAAAATTACACGTGCTGGAGGGAGGAGGAAGAGGAAGGGTATTGAACAACAATTTAAATCTTAAACAATCTTTATTGAATAAAGAAGGAAGGAGGGGAGGAAACCATAGGGGAAAGCTTACAATTGCTCAGAAACACGTGATTCGGGGTAAGGTATCTTGTAAGGATAATGGCAAACTGGAAAAAAAACACGCTACTTACTTGTAGCCAGTGTTCTCCATGGACCAAAAAATAGAAATGTATAACATCATCCAATGGAGTCCTGTGTGAGAAGGCTTCCCCTAGCTTTACAATGTTGAGGAATGTTTAGTTCAATTGCACATGTGCAGTAGTTCCTGTACTGCGTCATCTCATGGGTCCACCTCAATTCTTTATGTAGCTGTATAAAGAATACAACTCCTTGGGCAGGTAAGAGGGCATGTGAGGACTTATTCTGCTGGCCTGGAGAACAACTGCTACACTAACTTGCTTTTATCTAAGGACAAGCAGGATATCAACTCCCTAGCTATAGGGTATGAGGACAAAATGGAAAACACACTGTCAATGGACAGGCAACAAAATATTTTGTTGGCAAGAAGCTTTTTCTGTTTATGTGTTGATTTTTTTAAGGCATCTACTTGTGAGAAAGTGATATCTTAATTGTCCTTGGAGAAGGCAGAATATCTCAGAGTGAAGACTCAGTCTAATGGTTACAGCAGCAGGCCAAGAACCAGAGAAGCCTAGGTTCAAATTTGGCTTCACTTACTGATGCTCCTTGTGACCCTCATTTACTGTGTGATAGTAACTGGACCCACTGCTGGAGGTGATTTGTACTAAGAGAGCAATTTTATAAAACGTCACTTAGACCGAGAGGGAAAGAAGGCTCCTATTTGTAGCCTAATTTATAAAAAGCTAGAACAAATCCTGCATAAATCACTGGTCGAATGAACCCACCTGTATGCATGGAAATCATAACTCCGCCTGTGCATTGCCCAAACTCTGTCGCAGAACACACCTACACCAAAGTCACATACAAGTTCACATGTTCTTGTCACTGCGCAAGGTCATTTTATAAGAAGCATTTTACTTGCATAAACTGCCTTCCTCTGTCCTGAAGCCTTTGTGGGTGTTGTCATCTTATGCACTGTGTATTGAATGGTTAATGTTCTATCTGTTGAATTGTGGGACTGCTATGTTTCTACTACAGTCTTATAAAACTGCCCTCCATGTGCATAACGCATTAAGATGCTAATGCAAGTTGGTAAATGAGGCCCTTCGATTGTAAGGTTTCTGGGGCAGGGACCTACCAGTTGTACTTGGATTTGAAAATCGCATTAAGCTTAGGTTTGGGAATGTGAACAATTAAATTCAAGAGTTTCTTAGATCTGGCACCCCTGCAGAATATCAGCATACAAATGAGAATACAGCCAGCTTCTAGGGCCGCTTTTACCTATGGGCAAAAGAGGAAGATGCCCTGGGCCCCTGCACAACAGAGGCCCAGCTGCCCTGTCTCCATGCCCATAAATAAAAGCAGCCCTGCCCTGCCTCCATGCCCATTGCCTCAGCTGCCGCCCTTCTCTGCGACATGCAGCAGCAGCAATACATTTGAAAAGGTGCCACGGCGCCAGTTACCTTCTTTTCTCCAGGAACAAGCAGGAAGTCTGTCCTCACATATGGGTGATGTTAGTGCTGACGGAGCCCGCAGGGAGCATTCCCCAGCTTTCAAAAAAAGCCTTTGGGAATGCTACCACACATGCGTGGTCAGTCTCCTTTTGTTCAGTCTCCTTTTTTTCCATGAAGCCCAACGGACGTTTGTCCTGTATCCCCGGAAAAATCCTTAAAAACTATCTCAAAACTTGGTTTGCGTACCAGTTCCTCTGCCCGCCTTGAACCGGTGCCGTCCCCAGCTCTCCCTTCTTTTTTTCATCGAGACTTGTGTTGACCGGTGTTCGAGCCATTTTTTGCCCTGCAGTCAGATCATGTCTGTTATGGACACCCACGACTGCTGCTTGCACTGCCTCAGTCTGGACCACGACAGTACCACCTGCAACCTGTGTCAGGCCATGACTCCGAGAACTAACAGGAAAAGCTTCAGGAGAAGATGTTCCCACAGTCCAGCTCAGCCCTGGCTTCCCAGATGCTGAGCCCCAAGCCGAGCACCTCTTGTGAGGCCAGGGCATCTTCAGAGTCCCGCAGCAGCGGCTCCTCCGTAAGGATGCCAGACCCTGGAAAGAAAAAGAAAAAATCTTCAAAGCCAGTCAAGGTTCCACCAGGGAAACCTGGTAAGGTCCAGCAGCAGGACTCGGGCGACTCCGAACAGTGCCCCCTAAGGTCTCTCGGAAGGAGCCCTCGGCCAGCGGTGACCATGCAAGGCTCCCTGAGACCATGTTCCTCGTCGAGGATGCACACCAGAGTGACGGTGCCAGGCCTGAGAACTTCAAAGCCCGTGCCAAAGGCTACAGAGCCTTCTGGCATCGAGGCCAGGATGGCGGCCCTGGAGCAGAATATCTCTACCATCCTGGCTACGCAGCAGGCAATGATGTCAGGTTCATCCGCATCATCTTCCCCGACAACCGGGCCCCCAACTGCAATGGTGTCCCCGGGCATCGAGCCAGGCCCCAAGCGCCACCGGCCTCGGGTGAGCTCTCAGCACTGATTGAGATTCCAGACCCAATCCTCAGGTATCCAGTCCTCCCTGGCTAGTTTCTGGGAGTCTGACCCGAGACCAGCTGAGGGACCTCGCTTCCTTGGAGCAGGCCTCAAGGGGCAGGAGCTCCAAGCCTCAGACTCCTCAACGCCCTTCGGCTCTGACTGGAAGACCGACGTCGAGGCCTCGCCCGAGACTTCTCGACACCGAGGTGTCCCTCAAAACCATCTCTCCCGGAGCCCCGGTGCCATTCCCCACCCAAGGATGTGGCCTTTCATGACTTTGTCCGAGACATGGCCCAGGCCCTCTCGGTCCCGACTGAGTCAGAGGAGGACCCGCGCACCAAAGAACTGGAGATCCTCCAGTATGAGCCTCCGCCAAGGAGGCTCTGTCGTTGCCATTGCAACCCATCCTCATGTGGCTTCTCTTAAGGATGTGGGAAACCCTGGCCTCGGTGGTCAGCCAGCTCCTCGACGCAATCTACAACATCAAGAAGAGCCCGGGCTTCCAAAAGTCTCAGCTCCCACACAGTTCTATGGTGGTGGAGTCCTTAATGCAGAAGGTGAAGAGCCAGAAGAATTATTCTTCTGTTCCCCCGGATAGAGAGGCCAGAGCTCTTGATGCCCTAGGGCACAAGTGCTTCCAGGGATCCATGCTGAGTTGCCAAGTACAGGCATATGAGCTCTATATCGGCATGTACCTAAAGGGCCTCATTCAAGAGCTCGTTGGTTTCTCAGCAGGGCTCGCCGGGGAACCCCTTCAGCAGTTTCAGATCCTAGTCACCGCCATCTGGGACAGCTCCAAGTTCTTGTCCCAGGCTGCCTATGATGGTTTTGAGTCTGCAGCCCAGACTATGGCTGCAAGCATCGGTGCCCAATGCCAGGCCTGGCTGCAGACCTCAGACCTCGAGAAATGGGTCCAGGAAAAGCTGCTGGACATCCCCTGCACTGGGGAGAACCTGTTTGGAAAGCCTATGACTGACAAGGTGGCCAAGATAGAGGCCGAGGTGGTGACCTGACAAAGGCTCTCAAAGATCATCTCTGCCCTTCTCCGAAAGAAAACATCAGGGAAAAGGCCACTTTTTTTAAGGAAGAAAGGGCCTTTTCACCAAAGCCACCAGTATCAAGCCTTCTCGGGCCAACAACAGCAGGGTTCCCAGCCTAAAGGTCAGAGACATGGACCCAGGAAGCCAAAAGCCCCGAAGCCCCAGCTCTGGCTCAGCCTGGAGGGAGCTTTTGACTCCCAGAGCAGGGCCTCCCTCCCCCTAGAAGACCCTCTCCAGACCACAGGAGGCCGTCTGGCACTCTTCACCCACAAATGGGCTGAGGTCAACGCAGACCAGTGGGCACTCCAAGTGGTGAGAAAGGGTTACCACCTCCCCTTTCATCGGACACCACCAGCATATTTTCCAGGAGAGCCAGTGCGGCCTCTCCTCCACCAGATCTTCTTGCTCTCAGAGCTTGTAGGCCTACTCACAGACAAGGCGGTGGAGCCTGTACCCCAACACTTGTGGGGAAAGGGCTTCTACTCCAGATATTTCCTTGTTCCCAAGAGAAATGGGGGCCTCAGGCCTATCCAAGACCTATGAAACTTAAACAAGTTTCTGGTGAGGGAGAAGTTCAAGATGCTCTCCCTTAGAACTTTGCTGCCCTACCTCCACCAGGGAGACTGGCTGTGCTCCTTGGATCTAAAGGATGCCTACACGCAAATCCTGATCCACCCCTCTCACAGGCAATTCCTAAGATTTGTGGTTGGAGGGTCCACTACTAGTACACAGTATTCCCTTTGGTTTGGCCGCCTCACAAAGAGTCTTCACAAAATGCCTAGCAATAGTAGCCACACACATGTGCCTACAAGGGGTGTTCATCTTCCTCTTTCTGGATGACTGGCTCATCAGAGGCACCGCAGCCACATAGGTCAGCCAGGCCACAGAGCATACCATCCTCCTCCTGCAGCACCTAGTGATTGACCTCAACTACCCCAAATCACATCTCTCTCCAACCCAAAACCTGGAGTTCATAGGTGCTCAGCTGGACACGGTGCAGGCTAGGGCTCTCTTTCCTCAGGATAGGGCTGAACACCTCAAACAGCTAGCAGGAGAGATCCAACACTGCTGAACAGTGCCAGCTCGCCTCCTCCTCCATCTGCTAGGCCACATGGCCCCTACTTGTAAATAACCTTTTGTAATTAAGTTCCGTTATGTTTTGTAATTAAGTTCCGTTATGTTTTATGCATTACTACCTGTATATAGTTAAAACCATGTTCCATATAGTTAATACAATGTTCCATGTAAAGTATACACTAGTATACGAAATTTGTTAACTGTTCAATGTAAACCGCCCTTGATCTCTGGAAGGGGCGGTATAGAAGAAACTATTAAATAAATAAAATAAATAAATACTGTCCATGTCACACCCCTAGCCCGCCTGCACATGCACACAACCCAGTGGTGCCTGTGTTCACAGTGGACCCAGGCAATGGGCAGGCTTCAAGACAGGGTCAGGATCACCCACCAGCTGGCGATATCCCTCTACTGGTGGCAAGACCGGTGCCATCTCCAGCAGGAATGTCATTCTGGGTACCCTTGCCATAAAGGATCCTGTGCACGGATGCTTCCCTCTGGGGGTGGGGAGCTCATCACACGCACGGCTGCTGGTCCCAGGAGGAGTCCCTGTTACAGATCAACCTCCTGGAGCTCCGGGCAGTCTCCTTAGCCCTATGAGTGTTCCGCAGCCAACTGCAACACTGATCTGTATTGATCCAAATGGACAACCACGTTGCAATGTTCTATATCAACAAGTAGGGAGGCACGGGCTCGTACTCCCTCTGTCAAGAGTCGGTGGCCCTCCTCTCTTTGCAGCAAGCAATGGCATGCTCCTGCATGCAGTCTACCTCCCAGGCCAGGACAACTGCCTGGTGGACAGACTTAGCAGAGTCCTGCGGCCACACGAGTAGCGTCTCGACCCCACAGTGGCAGAGAGGCTCTACCGCATCTGGAGGTGAACCGAGATAGACCTGTTCGCCTCTCCAGACAACACACAGTTGACTTGCTTCTGCCCCTGTCAACCACACCCGGAGAAGGTAGCGGCAGATGCCTTCCTGATCTCGTGGTCCAAAGGGCTACTCTATGTGTTCCAGCCAATCCCTCTGGTAGCCAAGATTCTGTTCAAAGTCCAGAGCGAGAGGGCGTCAGTGATACCGATTGCCCCTAGGTGGCCCAGGCAGCCATGGTTCCCCCTGCTACTCTCATTATCGGTGGCACTCTTAGTCCCATTGGGGAGAGCCCCAGACCTCCCTCCTGCACCCCAATGTGGATTCGCTGACACTGACGGCATGGATGCTGAGAGGGTAGCCTTGGCCCCCCCTCAACCTGCCAAAGGAAGTAGAAGAGATTCTACTGGCCTCTAGAAAGCCCTTCACCAGGAAGGCCTATGCCTTTAAGTGGCAGAGGTTCACCGTTTGGTGTGCGGAAAGGAAGGAAAATCCTTTCTCCTGCCACATACAGCTGGTGCATCTGTTGTGCATGGGACTGAAGTCTAATTCTGTCAGAGTGAACTTGAGTGCTATAGCCGCTCACCACCATCCAATTGAGGGAAAGCCCCTCTCCAGCCAGCCCTTGGTCTCACGGTTCCTGTGGGGCCTCCTGCTATCCAAGCCTCCTCTCTGCCCCCTGATGGCAGAATAGGATCTCAATGTGGTGCTCTCCCAGCTTATCAGACCGCCGTTCGAGCCCCTGGCCACATGCCTACAGTACCCTTCCTGGAAGATGGTCTTCCTAGTGGCCCTCACTTCAGCTCACAGAGTTGACAAGCTTCAAGCCCTGGTGATGGATGCTCCATACACCAGGTTCTTCAAAAACAGAGTAGTGCGCCACACTCACCTGAAGTTCCTTCTGAAGGTGGTATCCCCGTTCCACCTCAACCAAGAAGTGGTACTCCCTACCTTATACCCGCAGCCTCATGCCGGCAAAGAGGAGCTCCACACACTGAACTGCAGACAGGCCCTCTCCTTCTATTTACAGCGGACCCAGGGCCACCACAAAGCACCTCAGCTTTTCATGTCTTATGACCCCAGCAGAATGGGACTTCCTGTGACCAAGCGCACCTTGTCCTCTTGGGTGGCGGACTGTATTGCCCTCGCCTATGAGCAAGCAGGCCTCTCCCTTGAGCACCGTATCACAGCGCATTGCGTGAGGGCGATGGCCACATCGGTGGCCAACCTCCGTTCTATGCCGCTGATAGAGATCTGCAGAACCGCCATTTGGTCTTCAATTCATACGTTCAGAGCTCACTACTGCCTGAAGAATGAGTCCCGCAAAGACAGTGCCTTCGGCCAGGCAACACTCCGTAACATTCTCGGGGTGTAGGCAACTCCTGCCCTCCGACACTCTGTACTTTGGCTACTGGAGTGATAGTGTCACTGGACGCTAGGGTCTTGCAGAGTCTCTCAGCGGGGACTCACCTCCTGCAACTCAGGGCTACCTAACTGGTTGCCGCTGATGCTGTTGTGGTTCGATCCTCTGCAGCCTGGAGCTAGGGAGTCCCATATGTGAGGAATGACTTCCTGCTTGTTCCTGGAGAAAGCGTAGTTACTCACCTGTAACAGGTGTTCTCTGGGAACAGCAGGAATCAGTCCTCACAACCCTCCCTCCTCCCCTAGGAGATGCCTTCCCTACCTTATTTTAGTTCTTACTGCCGTCTTAGCTATGTCATTGACCGAGCAAGATGGCACCCTTGGGCGGGGAGGGGACCACGCATGTGTGGTAGCATTCCCAAAGGCTTTCTTTGAAAGCTGGGGAAATGCTCCTCATGGGGCGCCGACATCACCCATATGTGAGGACTGATTCCTGCTGTTCCCGGAGAACACCTGTTACAGGTGAGTAACTATGCTTTCTGGTTCCATGGTGCCGTACATTCTTCCACCCCTCCAATTCCACTTTAACAGGAACTGGAATTGGAGAGGGGGGGGGAGGGTGGAAGCATGAACAACACTGTAGTGCTGAAGGCAAAGGTAACTTGGGTGCTGATGCACATCCCAGAAAGGGACAGCACTGGCAGTGGGAGGAGGGGGCCCACTAATGGGGGGAGGGGTTCACAAATGGCAGAGGGTCTGCCCACAAAAGGGGGGTGCAGCCTGGAAACATTTGCCCAGGGCCCCCATAAGGGGTTGAACGGCCCTGCTAGCATCATTTGAACTACAGAAAATAAATACAGGGTTTTTTTTAGAAGGCTTATTCATGTTTTGCATGTGTAAATACCAGCACTTACATATGGAATGGCATCCACATGGGAAATAGCAATTTTAGAAAGGGCTCAATTTACATGCACATGTCTTTACTGTAAGGAAATTGCAAGGGGGAATCAGTGGTGTGATTAGGGAATGGCCAGGGCTGGTTAAAAATCTACATTGGATATTCCCAATCTCATAATGGGAATAAACGTGTATGACCCTCTGCCATTTGTGAACCCCTCCCCCCATTTGTGGGCCCCTCCTATTCCCTGGCACATTTAGGTCTTTTAAAAAATGCTTATTTCAGCTAGCCCTTTACAGGGGAGATTGAAGGGCTATTCTCTCCTTAATTCCCTGTTGTTTATTTCCCCCCTCCATATTGAAATAAGAAAAAGACAGCAGCATCTGTAGTTAACTGCTGGCATTTACACATCTACGTTTGAAAAGTGTCTCATATACACATGTACGTGCACAGAACCAACACATGTAAATCACAGATTAGCAGCACACATGTATAAGTGCACTTAGATCTGTGTGTAGCAGTGTTTCCTCCATGAGTAGGTTTGTAAAATGGCTATTCCCACTCAGTGGCATACCAAGAGCAGGTCAGTGGGTGCAGCCCGCCCCAGGTATCGGTGGCTTGCCGCGCTGCCGCAACCGTAGATTTGGCCGCTGTTCTCTCCCAGCTGAATTCTTGCTGTGAGAGCCTGGCGGGGGAGGGGCATCCACCCCAGTTCCCACGGGGCCTGGAATGCCACTGTTTCCTCTGTACTTTGAGGCATAACCACGTGCCCTCCAGCATGTCTTTTTTGCTATTTTATACATGGTGCATGTTTAGCACAGCCCCTTCTAAAATACCACCAAAATTGTAAACGTCATTCCCATGACATCTCAGGTCTAATCGCCATGTATTTTCTAAAATGTGCCTTATAAATACAGGGAATTTTCTTTTTATTCCCATATTTTGTAAATGCTTATTTTTTTTTTCTGACATGGTCCAGTAAACTAATATGTGCAATTATGAGTAAGGTTTGCAATCAAAGATCAGTTTCTGAACCCATCTTTAGATTTTTTTCTTGACGGTGTTCCAAGCATGATATTTAATTTCCTTTGGGAGGCACGCGCTCTTATTAGCTAGAGTTCAATGACTCTGTCTTTTCATGTGCATTTCAGAGTTTCCTCTTTTGCCTTAGGGTTACCTTTCTTATGGGTGACATTTTCTTCAATCAGATACATTCCCAGGTTGCATAAATGGAGACATTTCTAGCTTCGCTGCATGCAAAGAGCAAAAGGGATGCGTGGATCACAAAAAAAGTATGCTCTAACAAAACATGGTGCATGCTTTCTTCTCCTGAATATAATGTCCAATACTAGCATTTCACAGAACTGGCAAATGTTGCTTTATGAATGAAAACATAAATTAGATGCAAGCTTTAAAACTGGGATTTTGTTTTGCTTTTTTTTTAGGAGCTTTATAGAAAGGACTGCAATCTAGCTTCTCAGCTGCTTCAGTGCAGCAAGACATACCACAGGGCACATAAGCTTTCCGAGGTAATGTTGCCAAATGTACTACAAAGTTATGTAAAAGATATACTGTGGGTCTAACTAGCCTGTACTATGTACACTGCCCTGGAGGATACCAGAGTTTCAGAGATTCCTGGGACTGTCACATTCAATGCAGGAATAGACAGAACAGCAGTGCCTGTATTTTCGTAATCTCCTGGCTTATCTTTGGAGCAGCACCTTATTTATTTATTTATTTAGACAGTTTTGTATACCACCTTATCCTTCAATCAAAGTGGTCGCAACACAATTGGGGGATACATTTAACATGAGGGGATATGAGACACATACACTAATACTTACAGGGAACATGGGCAATGGAGGGTAAGTGGCTTGCCCAAGACCAAAAGGAGCACCTGTGGGACTAGAAACCACAGTCCTTGTGCACTGACTTTAGATATTACTTTTGGAGGAGAATGAGATTGTACAATTTAGAAGGTTAGTCCAAGAACTCTGGGAAACAGAAGCTTGAACCAAGATCCTCTCTCAACAGCTGATGCAGAAAAGTGTGCTAGGCTTAGCACAGAGTTTAGCTTGATTTCAGTGCACGATTTTGTGTGCTACCAATGCAACAAGTTTTGCACATGAGCTATGTGCAAAGCCTCATGCAGACATTGTGATAAAGCAATTAGCTATGCAGTGCAGATGCAGAGAAATGCCCTGAAGACCAGAAGGCTAAGCGCAATGCCGGTGGTTAATAAATGGTAGCCCCAAGTAAAAATAAAAAATGCAACTAAATTTAACTAAACCTCCTTAATTGTCCCTGAAGTGAGTCCTGAACATCCGGGCTCACTACTCCTAGCTGCTTGGAGACTGAGATACTGGAAAAGGAAGGCGGTCCCTCAGCTATTTATACCAGCATCA
Source organism: Ichthyophis bannanicus (assembly GCA_033557465.1). NCBI lineage: Eukaryota > Metazoa > Chordata > Amphibia > Gymnophiona > Ichthyophiidae > Ichthyophis > Ichthyophis bannanicus. The sequence goes on along the minus strand of CM066037.1, from coordinate 80,509,090 downwards.
TCAAAAAGATGACGTACTCAGTCTCCAAAGCCGCTAGAAAAGATGCAAGACCCGGATGTTTGGGACTAGACTGGAGGGATGATAAGGAACCATGCACTGAGCTTTAGGTCACGGCTCTAACCCAAGCGTTGACCAGAGCAAAAGCATCTCTCTGTTAATCCAATGAGAATCTGAGAGTAAAGATAGAAAGGAAGAGAAAAATAAAAGGAAAAGTAAATGATGATTGGATGCATTAAAAGGAGAAATTTGGTCTTACCTACTAATATTCTTTTCTTGAGTCCAACCAGACCAGTCCAGAATTCATGGGATGTGCTCGTCAACCAGGAGATGGTGTCAGAAACAACAGAACTCTGAACTATAATGGGTATAAGCAGCCACATGTTCTCCAGTATTTCTGTAACAAAGCAATGATGACTGAGAAAATTAGAACTTTAGTAAACTAATCCCTATGGGTGGAGGGTATCCAGGAACTCATTCCCTAAAAATCGATTCTGAAGTAAACCTAGAGTGGAAAGATCCCCTTGCCAATATGCAAATACAGAAACTGCAACAGATAGTCAGAAAATAAAGGCTGGCCTCTGGACTAGTCCAGTTGGACTCAAGGAAGAAAAATGAGCAGGTAAGACCAAATTTCTCCTTCCTTTTCATTAACTAGGCCAGTCCAGAATGCAGGGGATTTAATCAGTGGCGTAAGTTCCAATGAGAGGTCCCCAAGCAAAATTTTGCTGAGGGCCCCCCATTCTCACAGTGGCCCGCCTCCCCCTATATAGTCCCTCCTGGTGCAGCAGCCCCCTCCCCGTGCATGCCCCCCCCCTTGTGCCAGCAGCAGTGGCAGCAAATTCACTTTATCATCATTGCCGCACTGCCTCCACTCTTGTAAGTTTGCCGCATGCCCAACAGCTGTTCCCCACCAGGCTGAAGTCTCGCGGTGCGACTGTTATTGTGAGACTTTGGCCCAGCGGGGAACAGCTGCTGGGCCTCCAGCAAACTTAAAAGAGCAGAGGCAGTGCGGCAAAGATGATAAAGTAAGTTTGCAGTGCTGCCTTACCACCGCTGTGTGGGCCTCCTTTTTTCCTGGCCCCCTCGCAGTGAGGGGACTGCTTGAGCAGAATTTACACCACTGGATTTAATAAAGCACCCCATATGTTGGGCGCGATGCAGGCACTACTGTTTTAAGCACCCCGACATAAGTTGCATCCTGCCTTGCATGGACATCCAGTCTATAGTGGTTCATAAATGAATGCAAGGATGATGATAATCTCCAGGAACAAGCAGGAATAAGTCCTCACTTATGGGTACGTCGGAACCGACGGAGCCTGCGCGGGAAAGCTCCCCAGCTTCCCAGAAAGGAAGCTTTTGGGGCCTCCCACTGCACATGCGCGCTGCCTTCCCGCCTTCCTGACCAGCTCTCCTCAGTTTCTCTTTTTCCGCGGAGCCAGCAGGTCGTGTTCCTGTCACCGCTGAAGAAATTATTGTTTTAGTTTGTTTCTTTAGACCGCGTACCTGCCTTCCCCATACCGAAACCGGTACCGCCGGTCTCTCTTTCCTTTTCTTTCAAAAAAAAAAAAAAAATCTTTATCTTTGCACAACTTGGTGACTTCGGTTAGGCCTCAGGCCTACACCAATTCTCCTCATGGAGAAACCAGCCCCTGGTTTTAAGAAGTGTATCAAGTGTAGTGCTGTTATTTCTGTCACAGACACCCATGAATGGTGTCTTAAATGTTTGGGACCTGACCACTCCATTCCGGACTGCCCATCCTGCTCCCAGATGTCTAAACGTGGTTTGCAGAACCGGGCCAACAAATTCCATGTGCTGTTTGCTTCAGATAATCCAGCATCACAGTCATCCAGGTCTTCCTCTCCGGATGGATCTCAGGTAACCAAACCTTCTTCGGGCAGGTCCTCAAAGAGCAAATCTCCTTCAAAGCATCGAGAGGCTCTCACTTTTGAATCTGAGGATCCTGCCCCAGCCAAACAACCCCGGCGGGAAGCTCTGGCTTCCAAAGCTCCATCTATGGGGTTACAGGTTGACATCGATGGCACGGCCTCGACCGATCACCTGTTAAACTGCTCTGGGGTACCGGCCCATACCGGTACCGACATCCAGGCAGCAGTGGCGTCTATGAGCAATACTGTTCAGACCATGCAGCAGGCCATGCTGGCTTTCATTAAAGCTGCGACGCCCTCTGTACCGCATCCAGTGGTTCCGGGTCCGGTTCCGGTATCGTTTCCCATATCGGAACCGAGACCATCGTCTTCCAAACGCAGATCGGTTCCGCATGCCGGATCCGGGTTTTCACCCGATACCAATCCCATACCCGGTACGCCCGATGTCGATACCGAACGGTATGCGTATCGTGCGTTGGAAGCAAATAGAGGATACTCTGATTCTTCTGAGGATTTTGACTCCTCTGAGGACTCTGATGAGCTGTCTCTAGTTCTTCCTGAAGAGCCTTCTTCCCCAAAGAGGAGAATGTCTCCACCAGAGGATTTGTCCTTTCAAGACTTCATTATAGAACTAGCTAAAGGACTTTCTATTACCACATCCTCTGAAAAGGAACCTAGATCAAAGAAACTGGATATTTTAGGATACCCTAAGGTTCCTAAGGAGGCAGTCACCCTGCCTATCCATGAAATCCTTAAAGAACACTTGATGGATTTATGGGAGGCTCCTCTAACGTTGTCTCCTTATTCTCGTAGGTTGGACACCATGTACCGGGTCCCTCCTTCCCCTGGTTTTCAAAAGACTCAGCTGCCTCACCATTCCATTGTGGTGAAGTCTGCGCTGAAAAAGATTAAGAGTACCAAAAGGCACTCTTCTACCCCTCCAGGGCGAGAATGTAAGACCCTAGACTCTTTTGGTAGGAAAATCTTCCAGGCTAGTATGCTTATAGCCAGGATCAATTCATACAGTCTGTATATGGGCATGTTTCTCAGAGAGCTTGCCCTAAAGGTACGGCTTTTTGCCCCCTTTATCCCTGAGGATAAAAAGGAGGAGTTCCTTTCTATAGTGAAACAGCTTCTAGATGTTTCTAAGTTCTCCAACAGAGCAGCCTTTGATTCCTTTGAAGGTGCCGGTAGAGCTTCGGGCATTGCCATTGCAACCCGACGACTTGCTTGGCTCCAGGCCTCTGACCTAGAACCCTGGGTCCTGGATGGCTTACGGAATCTGCCCTGTACAGGTGAGAACTTATTTGGTAAAGACTGGCAAATTAAAGCCACTCAAATGGACGCAGAAAATGCCACCTTAGATAGACTTTCTGAGTCTACCTCTACTCCTGCCAAGAAAAAGTCTTTCAAGAGGCCTTACTACAAGAAGGCCAGATTTTCCACAAATACTGGCCAACAATCTTCTCAGCCTCGCTTTGCTGCTAAACGTCAGCAGCCTAAACAGGCAAGGTCAAAGCCTGCAGTGTCTACCACTCCTCAGCAGGCTCAACCCCCTCAGGGGTTTTGACTTGCCCCTAGAGAACTTAACCTTTCTGGCTTAGAACATCCAGAGCCCCTCACCATTCCCGGAAGGTTAGCTCACTTTGCTCCCAGATGGGAGCAAATTACATCAGAGCAATGGACCCTCTCTATCATCAGAGAGGGCTACAAACTTCATTTTTCCAACCTTCCTCCATATACCATGGTGAGGCACTTCAATTCTCCCCCATCTCTCCTGGGCCTGTTGGATCAGGAAGTCTCTTCTCTCCTTGCCCAAGGGGCAATAGAAGAGGTTCCTCTTCTTCAACAAGGGACAGGATTCTACTCCCCTTATTTTCTCATAACAAAGAAGACAGGGGGATTCAGACCTATCCTAGATCTGAGAGAATTGAACAAATTTCTGTACAAGGAGAAATTCAAAATGCTTTCTCTAGGCATTCTCCTTCCATACCTTCAGAGTCAGGATTGGCTTTGTTCTCTAGATCTCAAGGATGCGTACATACATGTACTCATCCACCCATCCCACAGAAAATATCTAAGATTTCTGTTTCAGGGAAAACATTTCCAGTACAGAGTACTTCCCTTCGGTCTAGCCTCTGCTCCAAGAGTATTCACCAAATGCATGGCAGTTGTTGCCGCATTTCTAAGAGGTCTGGGAATTTTTGTCTTCCCATATCTGGACGACTGGCTCATCCGAGCTCCATCTCAGTCAGAGGCCCAGATTTCCCTGGACCGCACAAGGCACATTCTGCAGTATCTGGGACTGGTGGTAAACCTTCCCAAGTCTCAACTCATCCCTACTCAGTCTCTGGAATTCATAGGGGCCCAGTTGGACACCACCACTGCAAGGGCCTACCTACCTCAAGTCCGGGGCCAACGTCTGGTGTGCTTGGCCTCCCAAGCTCAGTCCAGCAGTCACTTGACAGCCAGAGAAATGCTGCGACTTCTGGGCCACATGGCCTCCACGGTACACGTGGTGCCCTACGCTCGTCTTCATATGAGAGCAGCCCAATGGACCTTGGCCACCCAGTGGACTCAAGCATCAGGAGCGCTCTCCGACCAAATACTCACCTCAAAGCGACTGTTTTGGTCCCTCCAATGGTGGATGTCCACCAAGAATCTGTTGTTGGGGGCCCCCTTCCAACCTTTGTTGCCCCAAGCAACCCTCACAACGGATGCCTCCCAAACAGGGTGGGGAGCCCATCTTCAACACCTCTCCACTCAGGGTGCTTGGTCTCCACAAGAGACCACCCTTCACATCAACCTCCTGGAACTGCGAGCAATCTTCTTTGCCCTCAAAGTCTTCCATACCCTCCTTGTCAACCTGACCGTCCTAGTCCATACAGACAATCAGGTGGCCATGTTCTACATAAACAAACAAGGAGGGACAGGCTCTCTGCCGCTTTGCAACGAAGCTCTCAGATTATGGGCCTTCGCCAGAGAGCATCAAATTCATCTTCTGGCAGTGTATCTTCCAGGGGTTCAAAACTCTCGGGCAGACAGACTCAGTCGAGTTCTGCTTCCACACGAATGGTCCTTGCATATGGACCAGATACGCAGAATATTTCAGGAATGGGGAACCCCGGACATAGACCTCTTTGCAAGTCCGTGGAATGCCAAACTTCCCCGGTTCTGTTCCAGGATTCCGTGTCAGGGAGCTCAGGCCAACGACGCCTTTCTCCTACATTGGGGTCAGGAATTTCCATATGCCTTTCCACCCATTCCTTTGATTCCCAAGACTCTGTTCAAACTCCAGAGGGATCACGGATCAATGATCCTCATAGCTCCACGCTGGCCACGCCAAGTGTGGTTCCCTCTACTTCTGCATCTCTCCCAGGGACCCTCCCTGGACCTGGGAGCTGCGCCAGACCTTCTCTCTCAGGAGGAGGGGACTTTGTGGCACCCAAACCCCAAGTCCCTACACCTCAGAGCTTGGTTACTGAAGGCCTAAGCCTTCATGACTTCAATCTTTCTCAACCAGTGAAAGATATCCTTCATGCCTCTAGGAAACCCTCCACGAGGTGTTCCTATGCTTTCAAATGGAAACGCTTTTCCATTTGGTGTGCTCAACAGGGTCTTGACCCTCTAGCACTTCCTTTGCATTCTCTATTAGACTATCTCCTGCATCTCTCCAATGCAGGCCTTAAGACGAATTCAGTAAGAGTCCATTTGAGTGCTATTGCAGCATCTTTACAACCTATAAATGGACAACCTGTCTCCTCTCATCCTCTTATTTCAAGGTTCATGAGAGGCCTGACTCTAACTAAACCTCCCATCCGGCCTCCTCCGGTAGCATGGGATTTGAACCTAGTTCTAGGTCAGCTTATGAAGCCACCTTTTGAACCGTTGGTTTCTACCTCCTTGAAATTTCTTTCCTGGAAGGTCATTTTCCTTATTGCAGTCACTTTGGCTCGCCGCATCAGTGAACTACAGGCCTTAGTGGCTCATCCACCTTATACCAGGTTTCATCATGATAAGGTGGTCCTTAGGACGAATCCCCACTTTATGCCCAAAGTGGTCTCGCCTTTTCATCTTAATCAAGAGGTATATCTACCTGTCTTTTTTCCAGCTCCTCATGCATCCAGTGCAGCGAGGAACCTTCATACTCTAGATTGTAAAAGAGCTCTTGCCTTTTACCTCAACAGGACTCAGCCACATCGAAAGTCTTCCCAGCTTTTCGTGGCTTTTGATCCTTCTCATTTGGGACTTCCAGTCTCCAAACGTACACTTTCCAATTGGATTGCTCAGTGTATTTCCTTTACTTACCAGAGTAAAAATATTTCTCTGGAAGGCCATGTCACAGCTCACAATGTGAGAGCCATGGCCACTTCTATGGCTCATCTTCACTCTGTATCCATAGATCAGATCTGTCAAGCCGCCACATGGGCTTCGATTCATACCTTCACAGCCCATTACTGTTTGGACAAGGACTCCCGCCGGGATGCCTTGTTTGGTCAGGCTGTCCTCAAACACCTGTTCCATACTTGAACAACTCCTGCCCACCTTCCCAGGATGGATGCCTGAGATCCATACGAAGATGGCGAACCCTTGGAAGGGGATCTCCCAGGCATCTTAGCTAGGGAGTCCCCATAAGTGAGGACTTATTCCTGCTTGTTCCTGGAGATAGCACAGTTACTTACCTGTAACAGGTGATCTCTGGGAACAGCAGGAATTAGTCCTCACAACCCACCCACCTCCCCTAGGAGTTGTATCTTCTATCTATCTTCCTTTCCTCTCTCTATTGTCTCAGCTATAAACTCGAACTGAGGAGAGCTGGTCAGGAAGGCGGGAAGGCAGCGCGCATGTGCAGTGGGAGGCCCCAAAAGCTTCCTTTCTGGGAAGCTGGGGAGCTTTCCCGCGCAGGCTCCGTCGGTTCCGACGTACCCATAAGTGAGGACTTATTCCTGCTTACTTATGGGTACGTCGGAACCGACGGAGCCTATAAGTGAGGACTAATTCCTGCTGTTCCCAGAGATCACCTGTTACAGGTAAGTAACTGTGCTTTACTGCCCTTCAAATTTCTTCCCCTGACACTGAATGTGACTCAGCAAACAAAGTGCCCAAAAGAACTGCAGTGGAATTTAACTTTTGAGAATATAAGTGGAGGAGTTTCTTTTATCCAGCATGCAATGGTAGCCTTTGTAGCTGCTTTGCCCTTCTTTGTTCCAACGAAAATAAACAACTGATCTGACTTACAAAAGTCATTGGTGATCTCTTGATAGCATATCAGTGCCCGATGAATGACTAAGAGTTGAAGACAAGAAAAGTCCTGATCACAATCTTCCTTACAAAAAAAAGGGTAAGTCTGAGGCTTGATTGAATGAAATGGAGACATTACTTTTAGAAGAAAGGAGAGAACTGTTCGAATAGCAACACTTGCCTCTGTGAAATGTAAGAAGGGACAAAGCCTGTAACTTAGAAATGCATCTCACTGAACAGATCACAACCAAGAATATCACCTTCAAGGTGAGATCCTTCACTGAGGCTCTCTTTAGAGGCTCAGAGAGCTGTGTTGCTAGTGCTCTAAGAGCTAAATAAGACTTCACTCAGAAACAAACGCATGAAGGAGAGGGCGGAAGAGGCTCATTCCATTTAGAAACTTGACAATATTCGAATGTGAACCTAAAGATAAACCCTCCAGGCAAATGCAAAAACCCACTAAGACCATCCCCTGAATCCTTAAGAAAGCCAGGGCTAATCCCTTTTCCAGATTTTCCTGTAGACAAAATAAGATGTTTGAATCCAAAGCTTTAAAGTGAGAAATTCCCTGCTGAGTACACCAAAAATTCTCCAAACCTTAGCATAAGCTAAGGAAGTCAACCTCTTATGGCCTTGCAGTAACATTCTAGTAACCTCTTCTGAATAACCCTTGAGTCTTAGGTATGACCTTTCAAGAGCCAGGCCGAAAAACAAACGAGAGATGGATCTTTCATGAGAATTGGTGGAAGAACCAGCCTGTACCCAGTTGGAGACAACCAAGTCCACGGATCAGGAATGACCAGGACAACCAATCTAGGATGTGCTGTTCTTTGCAATAGCCAACCTAGCACAGGCCAGGGAGAGAACATGTACAGAATCCCCGACTGGGCGACTGGGGCCATGGCTGAGTCAAGACATTCACTATTCTGATCCTATTCCAACCCGTCTCCTTAGCTCCATCTCCTCCACTGTAGTCCCTTCCATGTCTCATATTCTCAACCTATCGCTCTCCACTGCAACTTTCCCTGCAGCTTTCAAGCATGCTGTGTTCACTCCTCCTCTCAAGAAATCCTCACTAGATCCTACCTGTCCTTCCTATCGACCCATCTCCCTCCTCCCCTTCGTTTCTAAACTACTTGAATGTGCGATTCACTGCCATTGCCTCTACTTTCTCTCCTCTCAAGCCCTTCTGGATCTTCCAATCTGGCTTTCGTCCTTTACATTCTACCGAAACAGCTCTTGCCAAAGTCTCCAATGACTTCTTTCTGGCAAAATCCAAGGGCCTTTACTCAATACTCATTCTTCTTTATCTTTATTTGGAGGCTTAATATACCGCTCAGTGCAACAGCGTCTGAGCGGTTTACAAGGTACGTAAAACTGCTTGGAAAAGGAAAAGAACGCCAGTTATATTATAGGACAGACAAGAAGAGGTTAGAGAACTAGAGGGAAAGTCAAGTGTCAGGCAGATTGAGGGATGTCACCGGGGGGGGGGAGGGGAGGGGGGGGGGAAGATCAAAGGCTAAGCAGAAGAGATGAGTTTTCAGGCGAGCCTTAAAGGTTTTCAAAGAGGGTTGATTTTGACACTGTTGACCACAACCTTCTCCTTGATACTTTGTCCTCACTGGATTTTAAGGGCTCTGTGCTATCCTGGTTTTCTTCTTACCTCTCCCATCACTCTTTCAGTGTTTGTTCTAATAGATATTGCTATCCCACTCTCAGGTGGTGTACCCCAAGGGCCTGTCTTGGATACACTCCTTTTCTCTCTATATACACAGTCCCTTGGTACACTCATCTCTTCCCATGGCTTTCAGTACCATCGTTATGCTGATGACTCCCAGATCTACCCCTCTACACCTGAAATCTCTCTGGCAATCCAGGTTAAGATCTCTGCCTGCCTTTCTGACATTGCTGCTTGGATGTCTCACCGCCGCTTGAAATTGAACATGGCCAAAACTCAGCTTCTTATTTACCCACCAAACCCTCCTCTCCCCTTCCTCCTTTCTCAGTCTCTATGGATAACTCTCTACTCCTCCCTGTCTCCTCAGCTCGCAACCTTGGGGTTGTCTTTGACTCCTCTCTCTCCTTCTTCACACAAATCCAACTGATAGCTAAAACCTGCCATTTCTTTCTTTACAACATCAACAAAATTCTCAGATTCCTTTCTGAGCACACTACTAAGACACTTATCAACCCCTTAGTCACTTCCCTTCTGGACTACTGTAACCTATTCCTTGCTGGTCTCCCTCTGAATCACCTCTCTCCCCTTCAATCTGTTCAATACTCAGCTGCGTGACTAATCTTCCACCAGCCTCGTTATGCTCATACTACCTCTCTTCTCAAGTCACTTCATTGGCTCCCTATCTGTTTCTGCATCCAGTTCAAATTTTTCCTGCTGACTTATAAGTGCATTCACCCTGCAGCTCCTCACTACCTTTCCTCTCTTATCTCTCCCTACACCCCTCCTTGGGAACGCTGCTCTTCTGGCAAATCGCTTCTATCTGTGCCCTTCTCTTCTACTGCTAACTCCAGATTTTGCTCCTTTCACCTTGCTGCTCCTTATGCCTGGAACAAACTACCTGAGTCTGTACATCAGGCGCCTTCTCTGGCCCTTTTCAAATCCAGGCTGAAAATGCACCTCTTTGCTGCTGCTTTCGGATCTTGACTCAGCTGATCTCCTTTGTGTTTCCTTACCATTCCCCCTGGCTGTATCCCATGTCTACACCTACCGTGTTGTTTGTATTGATTAGATTGTAAGCTCTGATGAGCAGGGGCCATCTTTTACATGCATCTGTACAGCGCTGCATACTTTTTGTAGCACTTTACAAATGTTCAGTAGTAGCAGTAGTCACTCCTTCTGAATTTGTCTCTTTGCATTGACTGAAAAATCAAGGCACTTGTGCATTCAGCTGAGTCACCATTAAATGTGTCACTGGTGTGTCCCACTGGTTGCAAATGAGGTGAAAGACTTACACTTTTATTTATTTATTTTATTTAGCAAACATTTATATACCGCTGCTTCCTACGATCAGCTGCGGTTTCCTTTACAGAATCATCATGTATCGTACAATACAATAAACTTTTTAAAAATACAATTTTGATTTGAGCAATGATTACATAGCACACGGATTAGAGGTTAGATACTTTTCACAACTCTAAATAAACATTAGATTAAAAGGTGGATGGGAGGGGGATATAATATACATATATACATGATTACATATCAGTCGTCTATATGCTGCGTGTAACAGTTTCCACTTCTCCAAGTCCAGAGAGTCCACCTGCAGTATGAGCTGCCGAGAAGGCCAGGGGTTGTTTCTCAGCCCAGTGCAACAGAAGGGAATTTTCCAGTGATAGAGATGCGCTCCTTCTATCCCCCTGCCAATTGGCATACACTGCCACTGTGGCATTGTCTGAATAGATCCTGACTGCCCTGCCCTTCACCAAGGGCAGGAAGGCTATCAGTACCTTTTGAATGACTTTCGTTTCCAAGCAGTTAATGGACCACGAGGCTCCTGTCTTTGACCAGCACCCTTTAGCCAACTTCTCAAAACAATGCGCCCTCCCCACCCCAGCCATGACATTCACATTCATCATGAATTCAAAATGGCATGGATAGACACAGTGGGTCCCTTTATAGAAAGAGGATAAAACCAAAGCAAACTTAAGTTTTATCTTTTATACTCAATAAATAGAGGAGGCTGACCTGCACCAAGCAGCAGGTACAATCTTAAACACAGGCATAGAGGGAGGTGACCATTGACCACGGCTAGCCAAATAAGCTCCTGAAATCTTACCACTTGATCTAGACCAGGCCTCACAAACCCTACCTTTAAAACTCAAGCATTTAAGAACCTATTGTAAATAATTGAAAATATCTGTTAATTGTTAATCCCTGTTATCCATGTTTTTATTCCCTGTTCTCTGTAAACTTAACATTTGTTTTTATGTTTAAGTACAAAACTTGTTAAAATGTAAACCGCGCTGATGTCAAAAGTGCGGTATATAAAAGCTGTTAAATAAATAAATAAATAAATAAATAACCACTCTAGTCACCTTACTGGGCAGACTTGATGGACCATACTGGTCTTTATCTGCTGTCACATACTATGTTACTATGTTATATTATGTTAGCCACTTGAGAGCTTCCAGCTCCACTCCCTTCAACAGATTCTGAGGGGATAATCAACATCTAAGATTGGTCTTGTCTCCTTTGATTTTTTGTTTGCTTGCTTTATTTTATAAAACTTTATCATTTCAGTCAAAGTGGTTTACATTGTAATTTAAACTTGGTAATGTACATTAAACAGGGACCATGATAACTTGGATTTTTCTGAGGCAATGGAGGGTTAAGTGACTTGCCCAAGGCCACAAAGAGTGCTAGTGAGAACTGAACCTTAGTCTCTTGGTTCCTAAGCCAGTGCTCTAACCATTAGGCTACTCCTCCAGTCCACTTTGTCCAGTTTAGATGCCTTTCAGAAGTCTGAGAGTGTGTTGCCCATCAAGTCAATAAGAAGGACTGAAGAGACCGCATGCGAGTCTGAGCCTATGGAACTCAGTGTGGCTGCCATCGATCCCTCTGTGCCTGCATTGCCATGAGGGCTCAAATATGGTTCTGCAATTTCACCATCCTTTGGTCTTCCCTATCCACTCTACTCTTCAACGTTTATATAAAGCTGGTATGCCATATATGCAGATGGCATCATGGTCTACACCCCAATCCACCTGAACATTCCAGACTACACAACCATGGCAGAATGTCTGCAAGAGATGACCGATTGGCTCTCCAACCATAACCTAAGCATCAACTTCAAGAAGATAGAGACTCTAATTATCACACAAGACATTTCCTTTACTCCCCCCCCCCCCCCCCAATTTCAATCAACCTGTCCGGAACATCGATTTCAGTAAAAGACGACGTGAGGTAGCTGGGGATTACCTTAGATTGCAACTTGAATCTACAAGCACACATCAAGAGAACCTCCAGAAATGCATATCACAAGATGGCCACAATCTGTAGACTCAAACCCCTCCTCAGCCAAGATCACTTCTGCACAGTTTGCCAAGCTGTCATTACACCCATACTGGATTATTGCAACTCCCTATTCTATGGACTACTGAAACAGACCACCCGGTCTCTGCAATTAGCTCAGAACACTGCCACCTGCATCATTACTGGATCAGCGAAACAGGACCACATAATGCCCCTCTTGAATCAGCTCCACTGGCTCCCAATCACCTCACGTGCCAAATACAAGACAGCTCTGACTATCTCTAAAATCAGACACATGTCGGCCGACTTATTGCAGGACTTGATATGCAATAAGCCTAACAACAGGCCACGAAGACAGAACACCATAAATACTATCCCAATACCCAGCTCATTCACAAAGGCCAAAAGGTCTACCACAAAGAGGGCACTTTCAATGGTAACACTCGCCCTTTAGAACACCTTTCCAGAGGCACTAAGGACCACCACAGACATAAAAGACTTTAGGAAGAAACTGAAAACGTTCCTATTCACGGACCACTTCAGGGAGTCCACCTAGTATTCCCGATTCTGTACTACCCTATCGTGGCCTAACCCCCAGACACATGGACATATGTTGTCAAGCTAATGTATATACGTTACACTGTATATAAGTTAAGCTTCCAAGCATCTCCCGCATGCCACTCTCACCTACATTTCTTGAAAGTTCTCTGTAATGTTTTTCAAGTTGAAATGTAAACCGCTTTGATTTAAAGATAAGGCGGTATAAAAAACTTGTTAAATAAATAAACACCTTCCCTTTTTTTTCCATTCTTTTTATTGAATTTTTAAATCATTAAACTTTACATAAGGCTCCAAGCAATCGAGCTACAGCCTGCCCTCCCCTCTCAATCCCCTCCCCCTCCTCCCCCTAACATTCCGTGTGGCACCTCCCCGTTCCCAATTCATATAATATTCAGCCTTTAATACAGGTCCTTCCCTCTCTCCACCATCCATTTCCAAAAAAACTCACATTGCCTCTCCATAACTTCCCACCATACCCTCCAAAAAGCAGTAAACATGTGCATTTGATATATATCATTTAGTCTCTTCACATAGCCATGCACAACCGGCATAACCATCTTATTCCATCTCGCCATTATTTCACATCTCGCAGTCACAAATGAGGTGCTTCAAGAACGTCATTCAAAAAGAGCAATCAAAATCTTGTTTATGCAGCAAAAACACATACAGAGGTTGCTGCAAGGTCATCCCCAAAATTTCCTCCATTATACTGATTACCCTCTCACAATACCCTTTAATCACTGTGCACTCCCACTACATATGTATAAAACTCCAATTCAGGCCATAGTGTATCCAGCATCCCATGATGTTCAACACTTTAGATTCATAAAGTGTCTCCAGTGATAAGTAACATCTAAAGAGTAATTTATATCCATTTTCCGTTAAATTGGCTGCTATGGATAGCTTATAAACCAATTGTTATTAAAACCGATCAGAATCAAAAAATAATCATCATAAATATGAGATTCTGACTGATAAGGAACCCGTTATCAAAATTTCTTTTTGTCGGAGATAGTCGTCAAAGTAAGCGGGAACATTGGCCATCCTGCAATCATCAGGTATTACAGATGATTTTAATGATAATTCACAGATTACTAACAGTAGGTCTGCAATCTCATATTTCAGATCTTTCAACACCCTTGGATGTATACCATACAGTCCAGGTGATTTGGTATTCTTCAGGTTATCAAATAGTTCTAATACATCTTTCCGATGTATCAATATTTCTTTCAATTCTTCTGCGGCATCACCTTTAAATATCATTTCAGTCAAGGGGTAACATCCCTACTTCTTCCCGCTTACTTTGACGACTATCTCCGACAAAAAGAAATTTTGATAACGGGTTCCTTATCAGTCAGAATCTCATATTTATGATGCTATGGATAGCTTAGCAATTGTCTGAATAATTCTGTTCCAATCTTCCTCCTCAAACACCTCCCCCAGGATCCCTCTCCCACCTAAGCATGTAGTCAATTCTCCATGGGCCCTTCCTATTTAACCCTCTGTACAGCTTAGATAACTCCCCTTTGTTCCCCAGCGCCTCCAAACAGAGCACTTTGAACCACGTTTTCTCCCTCCCTAAGTCCCCCTTCACCCTCCTTTGCTGCAGACAGTGACAAACCTAATGATAGCCAAAACAATCTTTGGCTTTGACCATATGTATATCTCGCAAAACCTCGCAACAATTCTCCCTGTTGGATCAATTGTGCCAGGTTCACCAACCCTCTCTGTTCCCATCTATCCAAGGAGGTACAGAGCACAGTGGAAAGCACATTCTTATAATGCAGAGGGGAGACACTCTTTTAGAAGCTACCAAGAACATAAGATATGCCATACTGGGTCAGACCAAGGTACATCAAGCCAAGTATCCTGTTTCCAACAGTGACCAATCTAGATCACAAGTACCTAGCAGTTTCCCCAATAGACATAGGTTCCACAATGCTTGTATTGGGGCAAGCAGTGGATTTCCTGGGTCCCCTTTAATAATGGTTTATGGACCTTTCCTCCAGGAACTTGTCCGAACCTTTTTTAAACCCAGCTACACTAACAGCTTTTACTACATCCTCCAGTAACGGATTCCAGAGTTTGATTACATGTTGAGTGAAAAAATATTTTCTCTTATTATTCTTAAATAGGTTGTTACATTGTAGCTTCATTGCATGTCCCCTAATCTTTCTATATTTTGATGGCATAAACAATCGATCTGCGTTTACCCGTTCCACTCCATTCATTAATTTATAGACCTCTATCATATCTTCCCTCAGCCGTCTCTTTTCCAGGTTGAAGAGCTCTAACCTTTCTAGCCTCTCTTCATAGGGGTATCCTTCCATCCCCTTTACCATTTTGGTGGCTCTTCTCTGTACCTTTTCTAATTCTGCTATATCTTTTTTAAGATATGGCGACCAGAATTGCACACAATATTCAAGATGCAGTTGCACCATGGAATGATACAGAGGCATTATAATATCCTTTATTTTATTCTCCACTCCTTTCCTTATGATACCTAGCATTCTATTTGCTTTCTTAGCCACCAATGCACACTGGGCGGAGGGTTTCAAGATGTTATCCACGATGACGCCTAAATCTTTTTCCTGGCTGGTAGTTCCTAATGTGGAACCTTGCATCGTGTAACCATAGTTTGGGTTGTTCTTTCCTAGGTGCATAACTTTGCACTTGTCCACATTAAATTTCATCTGCCATTTGGATGCCCAAACTTCCAATGTATCAAGGTCCTCTTGCAATATTTCACAATCCTCATGGGCTTTAACAACATTGAATATTTTTGTGTCATCTGAAAATTTGATTACATCGCTCATTATTCCCATTTCCAGGTCATTTATGAATATGTGAAAAAGCAGCGGACTCAGCACAGATCCCTGGGGTACTCCACTATTCACCTTTCTCCATTGGGAAAATCGGCCATTTAGCCCAACCCCCTGCTTTCTATCTTTTAACCAGTTTCTGATCCACAGTAGTATATTGCCTCCTATTCCATGACTTTTTAGTTTGGCCAAGAGTCTCTCATGAGAGATCTTGTCAAAGGCTTTCTGAAAATCCAGATACACTATATCAACTGACTTACCTTTGTCTGTTTATCCACATCTTCAAAAAAACATAACAGATTAATAAGAAAAGACCTTCCTTGGCTAAAGCCATGTTGGCTGTCTCCCATTAAGCCATGACTATCTAGATGTTCAGTAATTTTGTTCTTTATAATGGTTTCTACCATTTTTCCCAGTACTGACATCAGGCTCACCGGTCTGTAGTTTCCAGGATCACCCCAGAACCCTTTTTAAAAATTGGCATTACATTGGCTGTCCTGCAATCATCAGGTATTACTGGTGATTTTAATGATAATTCACAGATTACTAACAGTAGGTCTGCAATCTCATATTTCAGATCTTTCAACACCCTTGGATGTGTACCATACAGTCCAGGTGATTTGGTACTCTTCAGGTTATCAAATAGTTCTAATACATCTTTCCGATGTATCAATATTTCTTTCAATTCTTCTGCGGCATCACCTTTAAATATCATTTCAGTCAAGGGGTAACATCCCTACTTCTTTCTCAGTAAAGTCCGAAGCAAATGCCGCTTTTACTCCTCTATTATCTAATAGTCCAACTGACTCACAGGTTTTTTGCTACAAATGTACTTGAAAAAGTCTTTATTATGTATTTTTGTTTCCATAGCAAGCTTCTTCTCAAATTTTCTCTTTGCCTGCCTTATCAACGCGTTGCATCTAACTTGCCAGTGCTTATGTTGTTTCCAGTTTTCGTTATTTGGCTCCTTTTTTCCATTTCCTGAAAGTTGCTTTTTTGGCAACAACAGTCTCTCTGACCTCACCTTTAAACCATGCTAGCAATTTTTTGGACCTCCTTCCACTTTTCTTAAAGGGTGGAATACAGCTGGTCTGGGCTTCCAAGATAGTATTTTTAAACAACACCCATGCTTGATGTAAATCTTTAAACTTTGCAACTGCTCCTTTTAGTTTATTCTTAACTATTTTCCTCATTTTATCATAGTCTCCCTTTTGAAAGTTAAAAGGTAGTACTGTGGGTTTCCTTGCTGTCCTTCCTCCATTTATCAAATCAAATGTGGTCATGCTATGATCACTATTGCCAAGTGGCCCCAACACCCTTATCTCTTGCACCAAATCTTGTGTTCCACTAAGGACCAGGTTCAAAATGGCTTCCCCTCTTGTCGGTTCATGAACCAGCTACTCCAAGAAGCAGTCATTTATTTCATCTAGAAACATTATCTCCCTACCATGTCTTGCCATGACACTGACCCAGTCGATACCGGGGTAATTGAAATCACCCATTATTATTACTGTGCTGTAACGTTTGCTAGCTTCCCTGATTTCTCTGAGCATTTCATCATACATTTGTTCATTCTAGCCAGGCGGTCGATATGACACCCCCACTGCCTTCACCTTCCCCTTTTTACATGGCATTTCAATCCATAGAGATTCTACAGTAAATTCTGTTTCCTGCAAAACGTTAATTCTTTGTGACTCAATGCCCTTTCTAACATAGAATGCAACCCCTCCACCAATTTGATCTACTCTATCATTACTATATAGTTTGTACCCAGGTATCAAAGTGTCCC
Source organism: Ichthyophis bannanicus (assembly GCA_033557465.1). Lineage (NCBI taxonomy): Eukaryota > Metazoa > Chordata > Amphibia > Gymnophiona > Ichthyophiidae > Ichthyophis > Ichthyophis bannanicus. Next base: position 80,491,800 of record CM066037.1, on the reverse strand, counting down.
ACTGGTTGTCCTCCTTCCACCATATCTCTGAGATACCAATAATATCTAATCTCTCATTTAGTGCTATATATTCTAACTATCTCATCTTATTTTTTAGACTTCTAGTATTTGCATATAAGAATTTTAGAGGCTGTATTTTATTCATATTAATCTGGATATCGGTAGGAAGGGGCAATTTGGAATCTTTAAGCTCTGTCTGCTCTGTACTCAAGGGCATGTATGTTACTTTTGTCTTTATTTTGAACTTCTGTGTCAATATGCCCTAATTTTGATATTTTGCTGGTATCCTTCAAGGATACATTGTTCCAAACCATGTGCTCTTGGATGACTGTCGGATTTCTCCTGTTATCTAGTTTAAAAGCTATTCTTTCTCCCTTTTAAAAGTTATTTTTACACTAATAAAACTATAACTAATACATTTAATGGACTTTGTTCACCTCAAGATTAATTAATCTCAGGTCCTTAAAGTATGCCTGATGAGGATAAACAGCTGCACCTGAGAGTAAATATGGACACCTCCTACCCTTTAAGAGGTTTAAGCACCTATAAAGCTATGATTATTGCAGGGATGGATGGGAGTTGGAGAGTGAGGAAGGGAAAGAAGACTTATTAAAGGCTTATTAAAAGCTGACTGCTACACAGTACCCTGTCCTGTGCTTCAAAGGTAATCTGTGACCAATTTCCTGGGTGATTCACACAATCCTTGCTTTGATAGAGGGAGTCTTTCAAAATGCCTCTTTGATCTATCACTTGGTTTTAAAACCTATTTAAAACAATTTCACAGGTCTCTTGCCCCCTATATAAAAGGCCTCTTGTAAAGGTCTCTAGAAACAATTTATTGCTCAAAGAATACTGACCCTGTTTTTCCTTTTATGCTAAGTTATACTCTGATTTGATTTAACTTAAAGCTCTTTGCTGATACTAGGCCCTGACTATTACATTTAAACTAGCAGCTCTCTGCTGGGTTTTAAACTTAAACTGAAAGCTACCTGTTGAGTTTTTAATTTAACTAAAAGCTCTTTGCTGAGACTAGGCCTTGACTGATTTAACACAACATTGGATTCTAATTTACACAGATTAATCAGCTTTAATCAAAAGAATTCCTTTTTCTCCAAGATTTGAAAAATTCCCAGAAGTAAATACTTACAATTGCAGATCTCTCTCCAGATTTTTCTCCAGAAGTAGCAGTCCCTTTTTGTAGTCCTTCAATACTACAAAACTCCCTATGTCTATACCAGATGTCTAATATGTGCTGCATATATGGGCTCCCCCTCCAATCTCTCCTTTTGGGCTCCCACAGCATTTGGTCAAAACAGTTCCCTCCAAATGAAGATCTTTCTATACAAACCCACAGTTTCTTCTCCTCCCTAAACTGTGTAGCCAACTAATAATTCCTAAACAGCTCTCTAATTACATTGAACATGACCTCACCCTCCATCTTAGACAGGTGGAGTTTCATCCCCTAAATAGCATGGAGACAGTCATTACAGCGGTTCTGAATGAGATCCACAATGCCCATGAGCAAGGGAAAATTATCATTGCAATCTCCTTAAATTTATCTACTCCTTTCAATTTAATTGACCATGATCTGCTTCTTCAGCATTTGTATGACACAGACATTCGTGGAACGGTAGTCTCCTAGTTTTCATCTTTCTTGCGGGATAGCTCCTATCAGGTTAATGTTCATTCTGAGATGTCATCACTTCTTGCTGTCCTTTGTGGTGTCTAACTGGGGTCTATCCTATCCCCTTTGCTGTTCAATATTTTTGTAAGCCCCCTGGTTATGCTAATTCAGAATCTTGGCATTTGCAGCTACATCTATGCAGATGATATTCTTCTCACAGATGAACTCTTCCCGGATCTTGCTCCTGTAAATGCCTGCCTACGTAATATTGCACAGTGGCTGCACAATAACTCTCTTAAGCTTAACCCATCCAAAACCACAGCCACTTGGTTCACAGACTCGCCAAATAGTCCAACCCTTGCCTCCATCCTAGAAGGCTGTACAGTGCAATTTCAGCCCACCCTTTGCTATTTAGGGGTGTTGCTTGATTTTGAACTTTCCTTTCCCCCCAGCTGGTATGTGTTATCAGGTCCTCTGTCTGTGCTTTGTGCTGCTTCCATGTGGTCCAGCCATTTCTCGATAAATCCGCCCAAACTGTGCTTCTCCATACAGTAATCTTCTGCCTCAATTACTGTAACACTTCCTATTTGGGTCTTCCACAGTACCAACTTTTTAGCTTACAAACCATCCAAAATACAGCCATACGCGCCCTTACCCATGCACATAAGTTTGATCACGTTACTCCTCTCTTGATGCAGAACCACTGGCTCCCGATCAGCTCCTCAGCCGATTTAAGGTCTTGACCTTAGTACATAACGCAATCCACAAAGCAGCTCCCAAGTACATTTCCAACCTTATCACCCTCCATGCCCCTGCAAGGGCGCTCCGCTCTGTCCACGGTATTGGTTACATATCCCCTCACCAGCCCTAGTTAAATTTGAGTCCACTTGGAAAACAGCCTTTTTCGCAGTAGCTCCTACACTGTGGAACTGCCTACCAACCTCCCTGTGCACTGAACAAAACTCAAGAACTTCAAAAAAGTCCTGAAAACATATTTGTTTGAGGATGCCTTTGGCTCCTCATAATTTTGCCCCTCAAGAAGCACTGCATCTTCCTTGAATAGACGGGGTCTTCCACCCTCCCCTTCTTCTATACCCCCACTTAAATTTCTCTATATCTTTCCTATCATGAAATTGGCATTCCTTTCCTTTTCTTATTGTTAAGGGGTTTTTTTTTATATTTGAGTACTGCATTGTAAACTGCAATGTTTGTTCCTGAATTGTGGTCTATCAAATAAAGACAAACATAAACATAAAGTCTGGGAGAGCCAGTCCCCATCACTTCACATCCTCTGCAGTACCTTCCGTCTATCCTCAGTGGCCTCCCATTCCAAATAAATTGCTCTGTCTCCTAATATTTTTCAACACCTTCTCAGGAATTAATACTGTTAATGCCTGAAACAGGTAGAGAGATTTTGATAAGATCAAAATCTTAATGCCAGACATCCTGCTCAACCAGTAAAGTTACTTCTGTCCCAATTGCCCTAGTAGAACTGCCAACTCACAAAGAAATATCCTGTAATTCAAGGAATACACTCCCAGTGGTCACGGCCAATCTGCACCTCTAAATGGTATAAACCCTTGATTGCCCACTTAAAAGAGAGTTTTTTTGCAGTCTATTTGCCCACTGGTCTGGCACTGTGAGATTCAAGATCTCTGATTTCCCAGAAATTAAACCGGAAACTCAAGAGGTGGCCATATTCCTTCAAGTCCCACATCATCAATGGCAAAGAAATGTTTGTCTAGCAACTGCAAAAATATCATTAGCAAATAAAGAAATGTGATGGTCCACTTCCCAAACTTGAATCCTCCTAATATCATGGTTCAACATAATCTGTTCAGCCAATGGTTTGACTGAGAGCAAATAATAGTGAGGTGAGCAGACATCCTTGTCACATTCCCCTACCCAATCCAAAAAACCTTTGTATACATCCCCTTGCAATAGTCTAGACCAGGGGTTCTCAAACCTGTCCTCGGGACCCACCTAGCCAGTTGGGTTTTCAGGATAACCACAATGAATATGCATGGGAGAAATTTGCACATAATGGAGGCAGTGTATGCAAATCTCTCTCATACATATTCATTGTGATTATCCTGAAAACCCAACTGGCTAGGTGGGTCCCGAAGACAGGGTTGAGAACCCCTGGTCTAGACGGAAAATGATAAGAGAACAGATAAGGATCTTAGTAGTTTGTTCAGAAAGGAAGAGACAAATTTTGTCAATGCTACAGAGAAAGAAGTGACAGGTTTTAGCTATCTAGTAGATGTGTGTGAAGAAGGAGAGGGAGGTGTCAAAGATGACTCCAAGGTTGCGAGCCGAGGAAAATGGAAGAGTAGAGTATTATTCACAGAAACAGAGAAAGTTGGAAGGAGGGATGTGGGCTTAGGGGGAAAGATAAGGAGCTCAGTTTTGGCCATGTTCAATTTCAGATGTCAGTGAGACATCCAGGCATTTATGTCAGATAAACAGGGCAAGATCTGGGCCTGGACTCCCAGAGAGATTTCAGATGTAGAGAGGTAGATCTGGGAATCATCAGCGTAAAGATGGTACTGAAAATCGTTGGAGGAGATGAGTGCATCAAGGGACTGAGTGTAGAGAGAGAAAAGGAGAGGTCCCAAGACAGAGCCCTGGGGTACACAAACTGAAAGTGGGATAGCAGTAGAGGAGGATCCACCAGAACATACACTAAAAGTGCAGTGGGAGAGATAGGAAGAAAACCAGGACAGGACAGAACTCCTAAATCCAAATGAGTTCAAGGTATGGAGGAGAAGGTGGTGATCAATAGTGTCAAAAGCAGCAGAAAGGTCAAGAAGGATGAGGATCGAGTAAAGGCCTTTGGATTTGGCGAGGAACAGGTCACTTTGGTAAGAGCCGTCTCAGTAGAATGTAGAGCGCAAAAGCCAGATTGCAGTGGATTCAGTAGAGACTGAGAAGAGAGAAATTCAAGACAGTGGCGGTGAACCACACATTCAAGTAGTTTAGAAATAAAGATATGGAGAGAGATGGGTCCATAATTAGAAGGATAGGTAGGATCAAGGGATAGTTTCTTGAGGAGAGGTGTAACCACAGCATACTTGAAGGCTGCAGGAACAGTGCAGTAGAAAGCGATAGGTTGAGGATATGACAGACTGAAGGGACAACAATGGAGTTTAGTAGATGGGTGAGAATAGGATCAGAGGAGCAGGTAGTAAGTTTAGAGGAGAGAAGTGTGGTTTCTTCCTCAGTGATCTTAGAAAAGCAGGAAAGGGTGATGGAAGTTGAGGAAAGGATTAGGGAGTGAAGAGGGGGAAGGGGGGATGGAGTGACCCCGGAGGGAATTCAAGAGTAATCTTGCAAACGTTGTCATGGAAATATTCAGCCAAGGTCTGGGCAGAAAGAGGAGGGGTCAGAGGTGGAGGCACTTTGAGGAGAGAGTTGAGAGTTGTAAAGAGACAATGAGAGACAGAGATAAGAGAATTAGTCAGATGGGCATAGTATTTTTGTTTGGCAAGTGCTATGGCAGACTGGAAAGAAGTTAGCATGAATTTGAAATGTAGGAAGTCTGCAAGGGTGCAGGATTTGAGCCACTCAGAGACCTGATTAAGGAGATCACCATACTGCAAGACGATATTCCGTAAATCCAGAAGAATAAGCCTTAGGAAGCTTTCTGATGCCCTTTAGGATAGGGTCTCTGGTGGCTGCAGCTTCCTCTGCATTGGATCAGCAAAACACAAAGCCTCCAGAGCTCGAGTAATCATTATAGAAAGCTCCACTTTCCAGAATAGGTGCACTACAATAGGCTCAGCATTCCCTCTGACTGGGAGTTCCCTTTCTTCTCTTGTCCAGAATGTTAGTAGTAGTCCCTTGGTCTAAATCCAGCCACAAAACCTCCAAGTGAGCATCCCAGTCCTCCGTGCCATCCAAACATGGTTGTTTAAATACAGAGGGTGCAGCCAGGCTGCTAACTTGCTCAGTAGACAAGTGCCCTGACCTTGCTCCTTGAGCTCACTTCATCAGAAAGGCCTTATGAAGGAGAAAAACAAATTCAGGGGGAATTTACTATATCCACTGGAGCTCTCTCCACAGCCAAATCCCCCACTTGAAGAGGCTGAAACTGGCTACATATACCCAGCTGAGGAACCAGGGTGAGGTAAAAATGTGAGGCTTCATACCTCACATGGTCAAAATGGTCACCTCTCTTGTGCTTTTCTTTCCAATCCCACTGATCTGAGGAAATTTAAACCAGCTGAATTATCTCCTTTTTCAGGTGCCAGCTGGCTCCCCTACATCAAGGCTGGCAAAGCAATGCAACTTCCTGACCCTCCATGTCATGAACTGTACTGCCCATGCTGCTCTGATTCCCTCCACAGCAGAAGCAGTGTTTGGTCTGCTCTGAGGGTGCTTCCATACCATTGCACCACTGCTCAAATTTGCTTTCCAATTTTGAAGGAAGGATTGGCTCCCCGCTAAAACAGCCCCACATCCGGCGATGACTGCAACAACAATCTCCTGCATAGGCTGCAGAATCAGGCTCATTTGAGCACACTCCCCAGCAACAGCCCCTCCCTAAGTTATCTCAGCAGTACAGTAAAACTAAGCAGCACTGACAGTGATAAGATAGAGAGGACAGGGGCGGCCCAAGGGGGGTGCGGGGCCATGTGCGGAGACTCGGTGCGGGGCCTCATTTGCATAAATATTTGCATAATGTTACCATACACTAACTTTTAGTAAACATGCCTCTTCATGAGTGTATGGATAAAGAAAGACAAAGATTTCTACATTACTATAATCCAGTGCCAACCGCCAGGCACATTAGGAACTACTACAAACACTGCCCATTTAGAACCCATAGCAAACCCACCGTATCCTAACAGCACTACCAGGACTCATAAAGCACCATACCCTACCTATCAAAAGGCAACACTGCAAATATTAAACCAATACATTTCAGAGAATAACAATACATGACCTACTGGGGAAAGAGAACAAGTGACAATGTCAAATAGGAATTACATAAACAGAATACCTCAGCTCAGTTACACATGCAGAACATAAACCATCAACAAACAAGGAATCACAATTTAAAAACAGGAAGACAATAATTAAACTGGGAACCCTAAAAGCCAAACTTGGAATGTACAACAACAATGTAGAAATAAAACTATAAATTAATTTCCTCTTGTACTAAACAAAGCACAGACATTAATGATGCACATTTCCCAGAGCTGACATATTCCAGTTAATAAATTCAAAATAAAGAGATATCTTTGTACCTTTTGTGCATTTTTTTTCAGTTGCAATTGTTCCAGACACTTTCTTCTGGTTTATTTGTGTCTTCTGCTATCTCTCCATCGTCTGCTGTCCATTTGTCCTTTCTTCTCTTCTAGTTTTTTTCCATTCTCTCTCTACATCTGCTTTAACATAATAATCTTTCTCCTTTTGCTCTTTCCTCATTCCTATTTCATCCACTCAAATTTTACCCCTCCATCCTCAATCCCCACTTAGTCTCCCAATACCCGGCCAATTGTACATTTTTCTTCCCTCCCACACAAAATATTTTTCCCCTCTCCATTTCACTCTCCCAGCCCCATCCCCTTCTAATCTCCCCCAACATCAGCTCCCTTTTAGTTCCAGCCCCACCCAGTATCCGCTCCCTTCTAGTCCCCACATCAGCCCATTTCCAGTCCTGGCCCCCCATCAGTCCATTTCCAGTCCTAGCTCCCCCATCCATTTCCAGTCCTATCCGAGTCCTTTCATCAGCTCATTTCCAATACCAGCCTCCCATCAGCCCATTCCTAGTCCTTTCAAAGCCCCATCATCAGCCCATGTTAAATCCTAGCTCCCCTCCACTCAGCCCATTTCTAATCCAAGCCCCCCATGAGCCTACTTCCAGTTCTAGTCCCTCCATGAGTCCATTTCAATCCAAGCCCCCACCACAGCCCATTTCCAATCTTAGCTCCCCCCAACACCCAATTCCCAGTCCTATCCTAGCCCCTCCATTATCCCATTTCCTGTCCTAGCTCCCTCCCCTAAGAGCCCATTCCAAGCCCCCTTCCCATCAGCTATTTGCAGTTCTAGCCCCCTTCCACTCAGCCCATTTCCATTCCAAGTCCCCCTCCCCATCAGCTATTTGCAGTTCAAGCCCCCCACTTCCCCTCAGCCCATTTCCATTCCAAGCCCCGTCCCCATCAGCTATTTGCAGTTCAAGCCCCCCACTTCCCCTCAGCCCATTTCCATTCCAAGCCCCATCCCCATCAGTTATTTGCAGTTCATGCCCCCTTCCACTCAGCCCATTTCAATTCCAAGCCCCCTCCCCATCAGCTATTTGCAATTCAAGCCCCCTTCCACTCAGCCCATTTCCAGTCCTAGCAACCCCCCATAGCCCATTACCAGTCCTAGCCCCCCATAGCCCAATCCCAGTCCTAATCCCACCAGCCCATTTCCAGTCCTAATCCCCCATCACCCAATTTTTAGTTTAAGCCCCCCCATAGCCCATTACCAGTCCTAACCTCCCCACCAGCCCATTTCCAGTCCTAATCCCCCATCACCTAATTTTTAGTTTAATCCCCCCATAGCCCATTATCAGTCCTAACCCCCATCAACCCACTTCCAGTCCTAATCCCACCAGCCCATTTCCAGTCCTAATCCCCCATCACCCAATTTTTAGTTTAAGCCCCCCCATAGCCCATCACCACTCCTATACCCCCCCCATAGCCCATCACCACTCCTAACCCCCCCCACCCCAGCCCAGCCCAGCCCAGGGAAAATGTAAAATAAAAAAAAACTGTCTGCTGCTGCTTCCGGGGATGCCACGGCAGAATCGAGTGTGCCGCGGGGCCCTCCCTGTGCCCGGCAGAGCCTGCCCTCCCCGGTATCAGCTCTCTCGAGCTGCAGTCACACGCGCTGGCTTTCAGAGCGCGAAGGGACTAGTTTCCCTTTCGCGGCTCTGTTAAGCCCGCGGGGGCTGATGGGAACTTCCCATCAGCTCCCGCGGGCTTAACAGAGCAGCGAGGGAGAAACTCTCCTCTCGCGCTCTGAAACCGGCGCGTGTGACTGCAGCTGGAGAGAGCTGATACCGGGGAGGGCAGGCTCTGCCGGGCACAGGGGGGGCCCCGCGGCACACTCGATTCTGCTGCGGCGGCCCCGGAAGCGGCAGCAGACAGCTTTTTTTTTATTTTTTTTAATTTTACTTTTGGATCAGAATGTTTTTTGCGCGGGGCCCCCTGAAACGCGGGGCCCTGTGCAAAAAACATTCTCGCTCAATGGACGGGCCGGCCCTGAGAGAGGAGATCAATTCTTCTCACAGCAGCCTCTCAATTTTCCTTCAAAGTTTGTTTAAATTTTTGTTTCTTGTTTTTTTTTCTTTCAATATAATAAAACTGGACAGGGAAATGGGGGGGGGGGGGGAGGACAGATAGAGGAAGAAATCAGAATTAAATTTTAAAATAAAAAGCTCAAACCTGCAAGGAGAAAAAAGGAGAAATTTCTTGCACCCGCTGGTTGAGGGACCTGGACTCCAGGTATCACCCAGTAAGCAGTCACTGGGAGGCCCAAGCCTGGATACCCTCTGACTGCTTCACTCAACTGAAAGCCCAGTTCCTTATCGTCCCTCCAGTCCAGTCCCGCACCTCTGGGTAGTGCACCTCCTCCAGCAGCTTGGAGACTGAGCGTGTCATCTTTTTGATGACACTAGTGTACATATGCAGCTGGCACCGCCCACCAGCCCCAGTAAGCTCAGTCTCCAAGCATCTGGAGGAGGTTGTGAGCCAGGGTGCTGGACTCACTGAAGAGACAACTAAGGAGACAGGTTTAGTTAGGGTTTGCTTTTATTTCCCCTGTAAGGTGCAGGTTTCTTTGTTTTTAAAGGCAAAAGTGTAAAAAAAAAATCAGAAGGAACGAGAGAACCCGGGGGACGACAGGGCTGAGGGGAGGATATTCATTCTTCCCCCTCTACCCCCAGGATTTCAGGGGGGGGGGGAGTTCTTTAGGGGCCTTCCTCAGTTCTGGCTGCTCCTGAACCCGTTATTGGGTGAGGAACCACTGCAGGAGCTGCACTTGTGTAGCAGATAAATGAGTGAAGAAAGAAACACCCAAGGAGTCTTAGAAGGAAATAACGGTTTAATGTGCACAGACCCAGAGAAAATAGCTTTTCCAAATTCTGGGCCTCCACCAGAGGGCTGAGAGAGATTATATAGACTTCTTATCAGATTATTACAGCATTTCTTCATGATTGGTCACTTTATTACAGTATAGTCCCGATTGGAGAAAGTCTACTGTACTCTTATCTCTAGCGAAGCAGAGGAAGAGTAGTTATCTCTAGCAAGCAGAGAGAGCAGCAGGGCAAAGGAATAGGGGAGGGAAAGCATGTACCAGGGTATGACTTCACCAAGAGGTGTGTATCCTTTTCACTTAACCCTTCCAGCTCTCAGCCCTGCCTGGATTTCTACCTCATTCTCCGCTTTTTAAGGGAAAGATTTGCCTTGTAGTGAAGGAGGCCAATTTTTCCTCATAGCAGTTGATCTGACTGTGGAAGGGATTTGTATTTGCATACTGCCATCACATGGGCAGCAGTTTTCCGCTCCACCATGGTCTCAATGGTGGAGGTAATAAATCGGATAAGGATAGGGATACAGCATGGCAGGATAATACATAGCAGGAGAATAAGGAGAACCCCTACCACTAGGTCACGTAGGTCTTGAATAGAGCATTCAATGGAAACACTCTCATCAGTGAGATTAAACTTACACATACCCTCAAACTCCTCGCAGCCATGATTTAACCGTAGGAGCAGAAAATCAATGGTCATCCTATTCTGAAGAATCGCCGTCCACATACCGGACATCTCGTGATTCATAGTGGCTAGGATGGTTGAGGTAAGATTAATAGATTTGGCCAAGGAACAAGCAATACGGCTTACTTCCATAGCATTGTGTAAAGCTAACGCAGGTGCTCCTACAATGGATATTGCCAGTCCCAGCGCTGTCTGATCACTATAAGGTCCCACATTAGAGTTACAGGTAGGGGCATAGGTTTTGATCGAGGATAGCGCGAGTGGGAACTAACCTTACTAGGGGTATGAGAGAAAGCAGCAGTAGTAAGTCTGCCAAAAGTGCAAGGACCTCCAGTAGCGTTTATGGGAACATAAGTGTAAGCAGTTTTACCACATAACAAAAACCATCCTAAGGGAAGATACATTTCTGAGTATGCATAAGATACCTTCGGAATAGACTTGCATAATACAGTGTTAGACACATTAAAAAAAAAACCTTCAGTTGCATTTACAAAAATAAAGCAATCTGTAGCTTTAAGCGTGGAGACAACCTGCAAGGAGAAAGGGGCCTTGTTAAAATAGGCTGAGGTAGGACGAGTAACACCAATGAAGTAGAAAAATGTAGAAAAGGTTAGCTTTGGCTGTTTGCAGTTCAGATTATGCATTACAGTAAACGTTTGCATTTCACACAAAGTAGTGGGAACAGCAATAAGGCATGTTGATCAAAAACTCCAGGCTGCGATGAGCTGCGTACACAAAAGTCTGAAGTATTTAAAGCAGTCCCGGCAAGTAGTGTTACTACATTTATAGTTCCTGAGGCCAACAAGGGAAGGCCCCACATGAATGCCAGAACAAAAGTCAGCATGAGCAGGTGCATACCGACCATGGTGCTTATGTCTCACTAACGGTATCTGAAGATGACTCCTCAAGCTTCCGCCGTGTGTAGACTAGCCAGCTTCCGGTATGCAGCTAGCGCAGGTTCCCTGGTTCTCCGCAGTGTGAGGCGTAAGGGATCCTGAGAATGTTCGTGCACTGTCCACTTATCATCCAAGTCAGGAGCAGCTTTCTTAAGACGAGTATGATGAATCCACGGGGTAACCTCTATGACCCTGACTGCAGTTGGTGTGGCTAGGAGAACTGTGTAAGGACCTCTCCAGGTAGGGCACAGTGGTTCACGTTTTCATTCCTTAATCCATACACGATCTCCCGGCTGGTGGGGATGGAGCGGCTCTGACAAAGAGATAGGCAGTCACTCTTGTATCCACCTGTTCAAAGACTGAAAAACAGATTCCAGTGCCAGTAGGTGTTGTCTCGTAAGTTCATTACCTATCTGCTCTAGGTCTCCCTTAAGGCCCTGAACAATGGGTGGTGGTCAACCATACAGTACTTCATAAGGGGATATTTCCAAGGTCCGAGTTGGGGAGGACCGGACCCAGAGAAGGGCTATCGTCAAAGCCTGATCCCACTTAAGATGAGCTTCCCGACAGAGTTTAGACAACTGGAGCTTCAGAGTTCGGTTCATCCTTTCCACTCTTCCTGAACTCTGTGGGCAGTAAGCAGTGTGAGGTTTCCAGGTGATCTGGAGGGCCTTAGAAAGGTCCTGAAGGCACTTAGCAACAAATGCAAGGCCATTATCTGACCCTATAGTAAGGGGAAGGCCAAACCTAGGAATGATCTCTTTCAACAGGGCCCTTGTAACTTCTCGGGCTATCTCTGTTCTACAGGGGTAGGCCTCAACCCATCCTGAAAATGTACACACTATCACCAGCAGATATCGATAACCCCTTATTCGGGGTAACTCAGTGAAATCAACTACAATATTCTCCATAGGGGCAGCACCAACTGCCTGTATGGAAACTGGGGGTAGAGGCCCTTGGCGGGGGTTATTCCTGGCACATTGGAGATAGCGACGTGCTGCAGTTGCCATTAAGGCAGACAGATGTGGGACATAGAAATAAGACTGTAGAATGGTGTGCATGGAGGTCTTGCCTAAGTGGGTGGTCTCATGAAATCGTCAGACAAAAGCAGGTGCTAGACTCTCGGGGATAACATATCGGGGTGGATCTCCCAGTAGCCGCAACCACCCAGCAGTAGTGAGAGTAGCCCCTTCCTGAGTGAAGAAATCCATCTCTTTCCTGGTATAACGTGAGTCCCACTCTGACATACGAATTGGAAACAGGGGGGCTTGAACACTTACTGGGACTGTTCCTTGCTAGGCTGCTAACTTGGCCTCCCTATCTGCCCTGCGGTTACCCTGGATGACCAGAGTGTCTCCTCGTTGGTGTGCCTTGCAGTGAACAACAGCCACCGCTTCTGGTGCCCACACAGCCTCTAGTAACTCCAAAATCTCCCTCCCATACTTTATAGATTTCCCGCTTGAATTTATGAGTCCCTTCTCTCTATAGAGGGCCCCATGGGCATGGAGTGTAGTGAATACATACTTAGAATCAGTGAAAATGTTTGCCTTCAGACCTGCCGCTAACTGGAGGGCTCAAGTAAGGGCAATGAGTTCAGCTTTCTGGGCAGAGGTCCCTAAGGTTAAGGGCTCAGCCTCCACAACAACCCCAGGAGTGACCACAGCATATCCGGCCTTCCGCTGTCCATCTTCCACGAAACTGCTGCCATCGGTAAAGTATTGAACATCAGGAGAGGCCAGTAGTACATCCTTCAAATCCGGATGGCTGGAGTACCCTTCATCCATAACCTGGATACAATCATGTTCAGGTAGCCCAGGTGCTACAGGGAGTACAGTAGCAGGATTGAGTGTTTTCACTATCTCCAAGTGAACCCGAGGATTCACACACAGCATGCTCTGGTACTTTGTCATCCGCTCATTGGTAAACCAATAATTGCCTTTGTACTCCATCAGTGTCAGTACTGCATGCGGCACTTTGACATACAGTTCTTGCCCAAGGGACAATTTATCAGCCTCTGTTGCCAAGAGAGCTGTTGCTGCTACTGCGCGGAGACAAGAAGGCCACCCTCTTGCTACTGGATCCAGCTGTTTATTTATTTAGCTGTATTTATATCCCGCTTTTCACCGGGTCAAAGCAGTCAATTGGGGGATACATTTAACATGAGGGGATATGAGACACACACACTAATACATACAGGGAACATGGGCATTGGAGGGTTAAGTGGCTTGCCCAAGACCACAAGGAGTGCCTATAGGACTAGAAATCCCAATCCCTCCGGCCTGAAATTGCTGTCCCCAGATGGGACTTGAACCCCCGACCCTCCGGCCTGAAATACCTTGTCCTAACCACTAGACCACGCCTCCCTATGCCTCCCTTATCTGTTTGGACAGATAAGCCACTGGTCATTGACAGGAACCTAGGCTCTGAGTGAGGACACCAACTGCCATCCCCCTTTCTTCATGGACGTACAGATGGAATGGTTTTTCCACGTCGGGCAGTCCTAGACTGGGGGCTGATAGCAAAGCCTTCTTCATATTCTGAAAGGCCTCCTTTTGGTCCGGGCCCCAGTTGAAAGGATCTCGTTCTCCCCCCCGTTGTAGCTGCATACAGGGGCTTGGCCAACACTGCATCGTTGGGTATCCAGATTTGACAAAAACCGGCAGCCCCTAAGAAGCCTCTTAACTGCCTGCAATTTTGTGGCTCAGGAATAGAACAAACAGCCTCCCTCTGCTCAGAGCCCAATCTTCAAAGGCCTTGGGCAACATGGAATCCCAAGTATCTGACTTCAGTCTGGCACAATTGGGCCTTACTTCAGGACACCCGATAGCCAGACATCCAAAGTAGGTGTAAAAGGTCTGAAGTAGCAGTTAGACATTCTTCCCGGGAAACAGCAGCAATGAGTAAATCATCCACGTATTGTAGCAACACGCTTTGAGTAGGGCAAGACTGGAACTGATGCAAATCTTGACTAAGTGCATCCTCGAACAGCGTGGGGGAGTTTTTGAATCCTTGGGGCAACCGTGTCCATGTCAACTGACCCTTACTGCCAGTAATAGGGTCTTCCCATTCAAATGCAAACAGTGGCTGGCTAGGAGTGGACAATCTCAAGCAGAAAAAGGCATCCTTTAAGTCCAGAACAGTGAAGCAGGTTGCTTGTGCAGGAATCAAATTCAGTAAATTGTAGGGGTTTGGCACAACAGGGTGAATGGTAAGAGCTTCATTGACCTTCCGTAGGTCCTGCACAGGCCAGTAATCATCAGTACCTGGTTTTTGAACTGGCAGCAAAGGGGTATTCCAGGGTGATTGGCATGGTTTTCAGGAGTCCAGACTTAAGTAGTTGCTGGAGATGTTTATGATGCCCTCAACCTCTCTTCGGGACAGGGAATATTGCCTGACACAATTGGGACATTCATTTTTTCTTCTCTTTTTCAGTGGCACATTTCTCTGCAATAGGCACATTGATCTCGTTCCAATAGTCCTTGCTCCAATGATCCTCGCCGGGTTCCTTTACCCCGGCCTCGGCTTCTCGGTTCCCATGTCGACTTTCCTTGTCCTTTCTCGACTAGCGCCACTGCTAACATATCAGCTTTCTTTTTCATCTTTCGTTCACACTCACGCTTCATCTCCTGATCTCTGTTCACAAATACTTTCATAGCAACTTCCATCTGCTGGGTAATATTCATTCCAGCAAAGCCCTCAAGCTTCTGAAGTTTCCTTCGAATGTAGAGTCTTTCATAAAACTGGCCAGGGCTCTCATCAGGGGTTTGCAGTACCTCAGATATTTTCCCTACATTCATTGCTTTCTGGCTCCCCTTTTAAAGCCTTCAAGGAGATCCCGATGATAACAATTCAGAGCAAGGTGGCCTGCATCACTGTTTGCCGCCCAGTGGGGTTTTAGGTCAGGAAAGTCTCTCAGCGCTTCTAGATGGGGCCCCCAAATGAGGTCGCAGTACTCTAGTACGGGGGGGGGGGGGAGGGTGTACGAACGTGGAACTGACATTCTTCAGATCTGGGACTCGGGGAACTTTCTGAAGTGCTGGGCAGGTCTGTATCTGAAATTGGCAGTTGTTTGCTTCCCTCACTGCTCTTCTGACTGTCAAAGAATGTAGTATCTGTTGAGATGGGTGGGGGAGAACTAGTCGAATTCCCTGCTGAGACTGCCGACCTAGCTGAAGTCACAGAAATCTGCCTGGGAGGAGGGAAAGGGGGGAATTCTTCTGTCTCTGGCTCCTGTACTAAAACAGGCAATTGTGATTTTAATTTAGGCTGCATTTCCTGTGGGCTACGAGACAAAAGTATGCGGCAGTTTTCCCCGTAGCAACTCCTGAGCCATTTAGGTCTCTGCTGACAAACATCCAGCCAGGAATCAATATAAGGGAATTGATCAGGATGTTTAGCTACCACAACTTGGTGCACTCGGCTAACCAAGTCATAATTAAATGTTCCTTCTTGGGGCCAATCAGTATTAAAGCTAGCCACTCATGCTTACAATATTTCTGTAACAAGGATGGAGTCATACGAACTCCATAATCTGCAGAGAATCCCTTCCTGAAATGCTTTACCATACACTCTAAGGGGCTGCATTTCGTCTCTGATCCCCCCATATCTTTCTTCCAGGCTTTGAAAACACAGAGGGAAAGGAATGCAGACAGCCAGGAATCCGGATGCTCTAGTCTCCAGAAGGGTAACTAAGAAAATGGCGCTTTCACCACACCATGTCGACAAGGCCTTGAACCTCTGCAAGGGTTCCTCGGAGAGGCCAGCTGAGAACCCGGCAATCTCCTTTGCCAGGTCTCTTAGGTACATGCCCATGTACAGCTGTTAAGTCTGGACACGGCAAGATAGCATAGAACCCTGGAAGCACTTTCTACCGAGGGCATCCAGGTTCCGGGCCTCCTGGCTGGGGGGCACCACGAAATGCATCTTCTGACTCTTCAGGCGGTGCATGGCCGATTCCACAAACATGGAATTGTGCGGTAGCTGCGCCTTTTGGAATCCAGGGCTCTTACGGACTCGATAAATGGAATCGACCCATTTGCTAAGAACCGGTGCTGAGGCCGGTGCCTCCCACATACGGAAGAGCAGCCGTTCCAGCATCGGAGGAACCGGTACAGTAAAGGCTTCCTTCGCAGAAATCATACTGGAGGGCATCGAGCTCCTCGGCTTGAGGCTCCTCCTCGGCATCCGCAGGGAATGCTAAAGCCTTGGCCATGTCCCTCACGAAGTCCGAGAACCAGGTATCATCCGGGGGACCTTCTCCGAGGCTCGGACTCCGGGGAGTCCGAAGGGCGCACCGGGTCTGGAAGGTGTCCGGAGACTCCTCGTCCTCCGTCTCCCACGCCGACTCCTCCGAGGAGGAGTTGAGCAACTCCGGCCATGTGGGCCTTGGAGCCACCCGCCCCAACGCCGAGGGCACCGGCGTCGACGACCTTGGCCCCTCACGGGAGGTCGAGGGGGACCTTGACCGAGGATCGACTCGAGACTTGATGGACTCGAGGATCAGCTCAGCCTCCGGGGTTGACTTAGACGTCGAGGTCCAGGTGGTCGGGGCAGATGCACCGGTCAAACCAACGATCAGCACCCGCTGCTATTCCATGAAGGCAGCCAAGCTGCTCTCCAAGGCCGTCAGCCTGAGTCCAAGCTCAGGAGACTCAGCAGCCCCCGACGTCGGTTCTCCCGGAGGAGAGTCCACAAGGATAACAGAACTTAACGTGACTCGGGGACTCCGGCTCCATGTGAGGTAGTTTGGACGGCCTCTCTGACTCCGAGAGCCCGGGGCGGCAGTCAAGGCTACGCGACCTGGCCCTCGAGGACCCAGGGGCCTCCACCGACGCCGCCCTCACTAGCTTCTTCTTCCTTTTGTGCTCCTGGGTGGGAAAAGCCCTTTCAGAGGAACCACGACGGCGCTCGGGGTCAGACTCCTGAGATGTTGAGGCCTTTGACGAAGTCCGGGCCCGGCCGGCCGCGGACTCTGAAAAAATTCTTTCACGTTGATGCTGACGGCTCCGAAGTGCCTTCGACGACATTTTGCCGCACGGGCCACAGACCAGCAGGTCATGGTCGGGCCCGAGGCATCGGAGGCAGCGGTCATGTGTGTTGGTGAGAGACATAGGTTTCTTGCACCGATCACATTTTTTGAACCCACTGGCAGCCATCGGGGGGAAAAGGGCCCCTGCAAGGTCAAAAGACCGGACTGCCAGTGAAAATAACAAAAAAGGACCGAATGCTAGTCACAAAGGACAAAAACCGAAAAAAGAAATTCCAGACTCGATACCGGTGTACCGAGCCCAGGCGGGCAGGGGAACCGGCATCGAACTGGATAAGAAAAAAGCAAAAATCGCAGAAAAAAATCTACTTTTCCCGGGTGACACGAACTCACGTCCGTTGGGCTCCGTGGAAAAAGAAAGACTGAGCAAGATGGCACCCTTGGGCGGGAAGGGGACTGCGCATGCTCGCTGCATTCCCAAAGGCTTTCCTTGAAAGCTGGGGAAATGCTCCGCACGAGGGTTCCGTCGGCGCCGACGTCACCCATATGTGAGGACTGACTTCCTGCTTGGTCCTGGAGAATTAGACGATTGGCTGGTCCAGGCAAAGTCCAGGGACGATAGCGAAAAGAGCAACAGCGCGGGTGGGAGAGCTCTTTCAAAGTCTCAGTTGGGGTCAACCTGGCCAAGAGTCAGTTATGGCCGGCCCAGGAGCTAGAGTATTTGAGAGCATGCTTTGATACCTGCATGGGCAGGAATTTCCTGCCAGTTCGCCAGGTGCAGGAGCTACGACAGTGGTTACGGCAGGTCCTGAAGATGGCAAGACCATCAGAGTGGTGGCATATGCAGGTTCTGGGGACTATGGCAGCCACTCTCGAGCTAGTCCCATGGGCAAGGGCGCACATGCAACCGCTGCAGAGGGCTCTGCTCAGTCAATGGTCCCATCAGAGTCAACCCCTGTCTCAAGTACTCCCCTGCCCGCGGAGCGCCGGGAGAGCCCTCAGTTGGCTGCATGTGGAGAGCCTGGAAGGAGTCCCCGGTGTGGGTTCCTCTGATGACCGATGCCAGCCTGTCAGTACTGGAGAGCCCATTGCGAAGGACGCTTTGTTCAGGGACAAGAATCCGCAGGAGGCCCTGTGGTCGATCAACAGGCTCGAGATGTGAGCAGTGACCTTGGTGTTAGATTTTTTCGAGCCATGGTTGCAGAGAAAGGTTGTCCAAGTCCTCTCAGACAATGTGACCATGGTGGCTTACATCAACCAGCAAGGAGGCACAGGCAGTGCAACCCTGGAGGAGGCGGCCGAAAAGCTGTTCGGATGGGAAGCGATTCGTTTCCAGGTGTTATCGGTGGCACACGTAACAGGAGTTGACAGTGTGATGGCAGCCTACCTCAGCCGAGTGCGCATGGACTCCGGAGAGTGGCAGCTCAATCAGGAGGTGTTCGAGCAGGTGGTCTGCCGATGGGGCACACCGGTCATAGACCTAAAGGCAATGTTCGAGTCGGCCAAGGCCTGACATTTTTTCAGCAGAAGAGAGGAAGGCCAAGGGCCTGGATGCTCTAATTCAGCAGTGGCTCGAAGATGGTCTTCTCTGTTTTTCCACTGGGGCACTCATAGGCTGGTAAGTGCAATGGCTAGAGGTGCACTGGGGATTTGTAATTCTGGTGGCACCAGACTGGCCGAGGTGCCAGTGGTATGCTGATCTGATTTGGATACTAGCGGATTGAATGTGGTGGCTTCCGGTTGGAAGGACCTCTTGACACAGGAGCCGCTTTGTATGCCCCAGGTGGATCAATTATCGCTTATAGCATGACTCTTGAAAGGGCGAAGTTGAAGAAGAAAGGATAATCAGGCTCGGGGATAGCGACCTTGTTACAGGCCCAGAGGTGGTCTATGAACTTGGCGTGCATCTGCGTAGGGCGTATCTTTGAATCATGGTGCAGAGAGAGGCAGGCACACCCTTCCACTGCCTCCGTCCCGTACATCTTAGCGTTCTTGCAATCTGGTTTTGATAAGGGTCTAGCTGCCAGTTCCTTGAGGGTGAAACTGGTGGCGATTTCCGCTTATCGCGGGAAAGTCCACAGGGTGCCGTTGGGTACACACCCAGACAAGCTGAGCTTTCTAGGGGCGGTGATCCACCTCTGTCTGTCAAAGAGGGCAGTGGTACCACCTTGGAATCTCAATCTGGTGCTGATGGTGCTGTCTGGGGAACCCTTTGAGCCATTGAGTCGAGCTTACCTGAAGGATTTGACTCTGAAAATGGTATTCCTGGTGGCGATTTGCTCGGCATGCAGGATTTCGGAGCTTCGGACCCTGTCATGCCAGGAGCCATTCCTTTCCTTCTTCAAGGAGAAAGTGGTCCTGCGCCTGGTACCTTCATTTTTGCCCAAGGTGGTGTGAGCATTTCATGTAAATCAGGCCGTTTCCTTACCGGCTCTGGCGAGCTCGGATGTGGGTGAGAGCGGATATGGGCTCTGCCATTCCACAGCCGTGCCACTTGGAGGTGAAGGTATGTGAAAAGGGCTTAGTCCTTTTGGAGATCGGACTATCTGTTGGTTCTGTTTGGCAGGTCATGCAAAAGTGAGGCGGCAGCTAAGCCTCCATTTCCAGATGGATCAGTGAAGCAAACATGCCTGCATCTTGAAGGGTAGAGCAGTGTTGGAGGGGTTGCAGATGCATTCCACAAGGGCTCAGGCAGCCTCATGAGCAGAGTATAGTTTAGTTCCACTGGTGGAGATCTATAGAGTGGCATACTTTACCTGAACATTTTCGCCTGGATGTCCAAGTGGCAGGGGATGCTCGTTTAGGCTCGGCAGTGCTTCAGGCTGGTTATGCGGATGCCTCCCATTAGTTTAACTGCTCTGATACATCCCAGAGGTGTGGGACTGGACTGAAGAGGCGATAAGGAAAGAGAAATTAGACTTACCTGTTAATTGTTCTTCCTTGAGGAACTCCAGTCCAGTCCCAGAACCCTCCCTGAGTGCTTTCTGTGATAATCTATGCACACCCTGGTCCTGAAGCTGGTTCCATTGGTGGAGGAAGTGGCCAGGAAAAGCCGGGGAGGGGTGTGTAATCAGTGTTTGGGGGAGGGGCGGACCAGAAGAGCTGTCGGTTGCTCGCTTCCTGCTGTTTGGAGTTGCTCAAGCACTCAACAGGTAGGCCTCCCCATCCTAGAGGGGGGACAGGGTATCCTTTCCAGGGGATGGAGGGGGGTACTAGTTTATTTAGACATAGAAGTGTTTGTTGCATGTTTAACTACTTATTTGTTGCTCCTCTGAGTCTGCTTTGTCAATAGATACTGGGGCTGGTAGGCGGTGCCAGCTGCATATGTACACTAGTGTCATCAAAAAGATAACAGGCTCAGTCTCCAAGCTGCTGGAGGAGGTACACTACCCAGAGGTGTGGGACTGGACTGGAGTTCCTCAAGGAACAACAATTAGCAGGTAACTTTAATTTCTCTTTCTCCAGGTAGGCCCAGAAGTTCTCACACCACATCAGTTTTGCTGCAGGGAATGCCGTCACCATCTGCTGGAGACGGAGAATATTAGAAAACATGTGGCTGCATAATGTCTATTATAGGTCAGAGTTCACAGCTCTATAATCTGTCTCCACTTGCTGGCCAACTGGCAGAACCCCTACATTCTGGACTGGTCTGGTGGATGAAAAGAAATATATTTTTTAAATATTAATCTATATTAAATGTTGATGCTTCTATTTAAAGGAAACTCTAAAAGACCGTCAAAAACATGATTCTGTTTGTGCTTTTAGCTAGAATATACAAGGCACAAACGCTATAATATGCAAAAAGCAACGGAGTGGCTCATGATATCTCTAGTCTAGATCTTTCAGGGGCAAGTCCAGAACCACAGCCACATGTGAAACATGACAGAAAGTGTATGGAAAATTGGCAGAACTTGAGAAATGTTATAGCATTGTATAAGCTTTTCATAAAGGGGAAGAAAATTTCTGTAAAACAGGACCTGATGAATGATCCTACAGCTTGCCTATGATTTTTATGGAAACTGTTATGGGGGTCTTTTACTGAAGTCTAGTAAGTAATGGAGTGGAGGAGTGGCCTAGTGGTTGGGACAAGGTACTTCAGGCCAGAAGGTCGGGAGTTCAAATCCCACTAGAGGACAGCAACCTTGGGCTGGAAGGACTGGGGTTTCTAGTCCCACAGGTGCTCCTTGTGGTCTTGGGCAAGCCACTTAACCCTCCATTGCCCATGTTCCCTGTAAAATAGTTATCTCCAAGTTATAATGCCCTGTTCAATGTAATTTCAGTTTGTTCAATGTAAACCGCACTGATGCAGAATAGCGCGGTATATAAGAGAATGTAAATAAATTAAAATAAATAAATTAGCACATAAATTAGCATGCACTGTCACCGCTGCAGATAGCATGGAGGTTGGAAGTGCATCTGCATTGTCAATGCACTTACTGCATGGTAAGCACAGTTACTCACCTGTAACAGGTGTTCTCCAGAAACAGCAGGAATCAGTCCTCACATATGAGTGACATGGGCGCCGACGGAGCCTGCGCAGAGCATTTCCCAGCTTTCAAAGAAAGCCTTTGGGAATGCTACCACACATGCGTGGTCCCCTTCCCACCAAAGGGGACATAGCTAAGATGGCAGTAAAAATAAGGTAATGTATATAGACAACTCCCAGGGGAGGAGGGAGGGTTGTGAGAACTGATTCCTTCTGTTTCTGGAGAAAGTCATTCCTCACATATGGGATTCCCTAGCTCTAGGCTGCCGAGGACTGAACCAGGACAGTACCAACGGCGACCTATCAGATAGCCATGAGTTGCAGAAGATGAGTTTCCAGCTGAGAGACTCTGTGAGACCCTAGCGTCCAGCGACACTATCACTCTGGTAGCCTGAACACAGAAGGGTCAGAGGGCAGGAGTTGTCTACACCCCGAGAATATTATGGAGTACTGCCTGGTCGAAGGCACTGTCCCTGGGGGACTCGCTCTCCAGGCAGTAGTGAGCTGCGAATGTATGAATGAAGACCATGTGGCGGCCTTGCAATCTCCATCACTGGCACTGAGCGGAGGATGGCCACTAACGTGGCCATTGCCCTCATGCGATGCGCTGTTATCCAGTGCTCAAGGGACAGGTTCGCTTGCTCACAGGCGAGAGCAATGCAGTCTGCCACCCAAGCGGACAGAGTTTGCTTTGACACAGGTAGCTCGTTTGCTGGGGTCATAGGACATGAAAAGCTGAGGAGCTTTCTGATGAGCCTGAGTCCACTGTAAATAGAAGGACAGGGCACATTTGTAATTCAGCGTATGAAGGATCAGTTCTTCCCTGCTGGCGTGAGGCTGTGGAAAGATGGTGGGGAAGACTACCTCTTGGTTGAGGTGAAAAGGAGATACCACCTTCGGGAGGAATTTGGGGTGTATGCAGAGCACCACTCCGTTCTTATAGAACCTTGTATTTGGCGGGTCTGCCACCAGGGCATGGAGCTCGCTCACTCTTTGAGCGGACATAAGGGCCACCAAGAAGGCCACCTTCCACGATAGGTACCTTAGGTGGCAAGTGGCTAGGGGCTCGAATGGCGGTCTGGTGAGCTGGGAGAGTTCCACGTTAAGGTCCCATTCCACCGTCGGAGGGCGGAGAGGGGACTTGGATAGCAGTAGGCCCCAGAGGAAACTGGAGACCAGGGGCTGGCTGGAGAGGGGTTTCCCCTTGATGGAGTGTAGAGTGGTGGTGAGCAGTTATGGTGCTCAGGTGCACCAGTACCGAGTTATATTTCAGCCCGGTGCACGATAAGTGCAGCAGATACTGTAGGACAAGCTGCACATGGCAGGAGAAGGGATTCTCCCCTTGTTCCGCACACCAGATGGAGAACCTCCTCCACTTGAAGGCATATGCTCTTCTGGTGAAAGGCTTCCGGGAGGCCAGCAGGATCTCCTCGACTTCTACTGGTAGATTGAAAGGAGCCAAGACTACCCTTTCAGGAGCCATGCCACTAGCGTCAGGGACCCCACATTGTGGTGAAGGAGTGAGCCCCCCTTCTGGGACAGGAGGTCCGGGGCCTGGCCCAATGGAACTGGGAGTGCCGCCAACAAGGAGAGCAACAGGGGGAACCAGGGTTGCCTGGCCACCTGGGAGCGATCAGTATTACTGACACTTTATCGCTCTGAACCTTGAAGAGGGTCCTGGCTACCAGGGGAGTTGGCGGAAACGCATAGAGTAGGCCCTCGGCCCATGAGATTAGGAAGGCATCCGCTGTCACTCTCTCCGGGTGCGGCAGATGGGAGCAGAAGCAGGTCAGCTGCATGTTGTCTGGAGAGGCGAATAGGTCCATCATGGGCCTGCCCCAGAGGTTGAAGAGCTGTCTCGCTATCTTAGGGTGCAAGCACCACTCGTGTGGCCGCAGGACTCTGCTCAGCCTGTACATCAGGCTGTTGTCTTGGCCCAGGAGGTATACCACTCGCAGCAGCATGCTACAAAGGAGAGGAGGGCCACCGCCTCCTAAAGGAGGAGTAAGAGCCCGTGCCCCCCTGCTTGTTGATGTAAAACATGACCACCTGGTCGTCCATCTGGATCAACACTGGCAGATGCCATAGGCAGTGGCAGAAGGCTCATAGAGCCAGAAAGATCGCCCAAAGTTCTAGGAGATTGATCTGTAAACCAACTGCCTTGTGTACATAGGCCATCGCAGTACACTCCCCAACCCAGGAGGGAAGCGTCTGTGGTCAGGGTCGCTTTTGGTGCGGGTGCCTGAAAAGGCATTCCCGCCCATAGGTGGTGCAAGTTCTGCCACCAGTTTAGTGAGGCCACCAGACTGCTGGTGACTTTGACCCTGTCCCTCAGCCTGCCTGTGGCCTGAGTCCACTGTGAGCACAGGCACCATTGGCCTCCCGCATATGCAGGTGGGCTGAGGGGGTGACGTGGACCGTCGAGAACATATGGCTCAGGAGGAGGAGGTGTGCCGGAATTGTCCTGCTGCGTTGCCCCTCCTCTGCCAGCTGCTGGAGGCATGCTGTCCTTTCTCTTGGGAGGACTGCTCTTGCCTGTAGAGTGTCCAGGTGTGACCCTATAAACTCTAGGCCTTGAGCCTGGATTTGGGGTAGTTGATGACAAACCCCAGGTGCTGCAGGAGGTAGGTTGCCTGGCCTTCAGCCTGGCTGGCCTCAATGGCCATAGTGCCTCTGAAGAGCCAGTCGTCCAGATAAGGAAAGATGAAGGCCCCTTTTAGGCAGCAGACAGGTGGCCACTATTGCCAGACACTTTGTGAAAACACTTGGCAATGAGGCCAGGCTGAAGGGGAGTGCCTTATACTGGTAGTGCTCTCCTCCCACCATGAATCTTAGATACTGTCTGTGGGAGAGGTGGATCGGAATGTGGGTGTATGCATCCTTCAGATCCAAGGAGCAGAGCCAATCTCCCTGGTGGAGGTAGGGCAGCAGTGTCCCAAAGGACAGCATCTTGAACTTCTCCCTCACCAGAAACTTGTTCAGGTTTTGCAGGTCTAGGATGGGTCTGGGTGCCACAGTTCTTCTGGGGACAAGGAAGTACCTGAAGTAGAAGCCCTTTCCCCATAGATGTTTGGATACAGGCTACACTGCCCTGTCCTTGAGCAGGCCTGCGAGCTCTAAGAGGAGCAAGGTCTGGTGAAGGAGAGGCCGCACCTGTTCTCCTGGGAAGAACCCTGGGGGTGTTTGCTGGAAGCGGAGGAGATACCTCTCCCTTACTACTTGTAGGACCCACTGGTCCATGGTAATCCCAGCCTACCTGTGGGCAATAAGCACCAGGCAGCCACCTGTGGGCTGGGGAGGGTCTCTTGGGGGGGGGGGGGGAGGCTCTGCCCGGGGAGTCAGAAGCTCCCTCCGGGTCGGGTGGGAGCTGGGTCCTCGGGCTTCTGAGCCTTTTGTTTTCTTGGCCCGTGGCCCTGACTCTTGGATTGAGAGCCCTGTTGTTGTTGTTGTGAGAAGGGCTGGTAATGGCCCTGATGAAAGGACGCCTTTTTCCTCGAAAAAGGGGGTCTTTTCCCCAATGGATTCTTCCAGGGGAGGGCTGAGTTCTTCCTCGAGAGCCTCTGCCTTTTCACAACCTCAGTCTCTATTTTGGCCGCCTTGTCAGCCATAGGCTTGCCGAACAAGTTCTCTCCTGTGCAAGGGACATAAAGCAATTTCTCTTGTACCCTCTGCTCGAGCTCAGAGGTCTGCAACCAGGCTTGGTGTCAGGTGCCGATGCCAGCTGCCGCCACCCAGGCTGCTGATTCAGAGCTGTCATAGGTGGCACAGGACAGTAATTTTGAGCAGTCCCAGATCCTGGCTGTCCCGGCTGTCTGAAGAAGTTCCCCGGTGAGGCCTGCGGAGAAACATGCCAGTTCCTGGATGAGGCCTTTGAGGTACATACCTATGTACAGTTCATAGGCCTGTATCCGGCAGCCAAACATGGAGCCCTGAAAGCACTTGTGCCCGAGGGCGTCGAGGGCTCGAGCCTCTCTGCTCGGAGGAATGGAGGAATAATTCTTCTGGCTCTTGAGCTTCTGCATAGATGACTCCACAACTACGGAGTTATGCGGGAGCTGAGCCTTTTGGAAACCAGGGCCTTCATGATGCAGCCACATTCGCAGGAGTAACCGGCACCGTGAGAGTCTCCTTTGGTGGGGACTCATACTGGAGGATCTCCAGTTCTTTGGTGCGTGGATCCTCCTCTGATTCAGTTGGGACCGACAGAGCCTGGGCCATATCCCGGATGAAGTCATGGAAGGCCACATCCTCCAGGGGAGAATGGCGCCGGAGCCATGGGGGAGATGGCTCTGAGGGGACGTCTCGATGTCGAGAGTTCTCCAGGGAGGTCTCATCATCGTTCTCCCACTCGGAGCTGGAGAGCGTCGAGGACTCCAAGGATTGGGATTCCCATGCCTCGAGGCCGGCTCTGGGGAACTGGGCTCCCCCAGAGGATCTTGGGTCCGACTCCCAGAAACTGGCCGAGGAGGACCGGATACCAGAGGATCGGGACCAGGACCTTGATCGGTGCCGAGGTCTCACTCAATGCCGGTGGCACTCGGGGCCTGGCTCGGCACCCGGGGACTCCCCTGCAGACAGGGGCCCGGTTGTTGCGCCAGATGATGCGGATGAGCGAGACATCATTGCCTGCTGCAGGGCCAGGATGGTAGAGATATTCTGCTCCAGGGCCGCCATTCTGGTTTCGAGGCCAGAAGGCTCCGCAGCTTTCAGCGTGGGCACCGAGGTTCTCTGGCCTGACGCCGGCACTCTCGCGAGTGCATCCTCGACAAGGACCATGGCTTTGAGGAGCCTCGCATGGTCTCCATCGGCCGAGGACTCCTTCTTAGAGACCTAGGGGGGCGTTGCTCAGAGTCGCCCATGTCCCTCCGTGAGACCTTACTGGTTTCGCCTGTGGAACCTCAACTGGCTTCGAGGATTTTTTCTTTTTCTTCTTGGGGTCCAGGATCTTTTTGGAGGAGCCACCGTCGCGGGACTCCGAAGCCGCCCAGGCCTCCCGGGAAGTGCTGGGCTGGGAACTCAGCATAGGGGAAGCTGGAGCTGAGTTGGACTGCGGGAACATCTTCCCCTGCAACTCTGACCATTCCTTGCTGGTTTTCAAAGTCATGGCCTGACACAGGTCGCAGGTAGTGCTGTCGTGATCCAGACCCAGGCAGCGTAGGCAGCAGTCTTGGGTGTCTGTGACAAACATAGTTTGACTGCAGTGGTCAAATTTTTTGAACCCACCAGGAGACATGGTGGGAGACACCTGGGCAAAAAAAGGGCGCAAACGCCAGTCGAGGCAGGCCTCGTCAAAATAGGAGGAGGGAGCTGGGGGAAGAGGAACCGGTATGCAAACCGGGAAAAAACAACATTTAAGGACAATTTTAGAGAGATTTTTCTGGGGAAACAGGACAAGTGTCCGTTGGGCTCCACAGAAAAAAGAGACTGAGCAAGATGGCACCCTTTTGCAGGAAGGGGACTATGCATGCGTGGTAGCATTCCCAGAGGTTTTCTTTGAAAGCTGGGGAAATGCTCCACATGGGTTCCGTCGGCACCGACGTCACCCTTATGTGAGGACTGACTTCCTGCTTGTTCCTGGAGAAAATAAGTTTTTGGTGCTGTAACTGTTGTGGGTGTTCCCAACATCTTCCCATATAGCAGATACTTTTTACTTATTGCGCAGTAACTGTAAAACCTTACCACACTTTATTAAAAAGGCCTATGGTTAATACAAATATATGCTTGGACAGAATAAACTGGCCCTTTAAATTGTATTTGCTTAATGCCACTGCACAAAGGTTTTATTTGAAGTTAATGGAATTAGTGAACACTAACCATATTAAACTTAAGGGCATTTTCAGCTAGCTCTGAATTGGATTGCCTTGCCTTTAGCACAGTGAGAAAGATGAAGTGCAGTCAGATCAAAGCATGGAGAATGCGCACATTCCTAAAACGTAAATAATTGGAAACAGGTGCTGGCATACCTCTGAGGCATTATTTAAAATCAATCCTGCTCTTTATGGTCTACCTGATGCAGCACAGCTTAAAGCAAAAGCATTTTAAAAGGAAATTGCACATTTCCTAAGAACATTATGCCTCCATATTTTATTGTCAGTCTAACAACCTATTCATTAAGGGGATTATTTTAGGAGCCTTAGTTGTGATTTACATGTGTCAATATGACTACTCATACATTTAAATTGCATCCACATGTAAATAACTATCTTAGTAAAGATTCATTTTACATGTGGATGCCCATACTATGATGAAGGTAGATATGCCCAACGTGCCCAATGGCCTTGGCGAGACAAAAATGTACATATGTATTCCCTATTTCATATGGGGAAAGAACGTGCAAGCCCAAAATTGTCCACGACCAAATTTACAACTGCTCTGTGACATGAACAGGGATTTTAAATGTACTCGCTTTGGCCATCCCTTTACAGGTAGGTTTAAGGGGGCTATCCCCCTTAATCTCCCAATGTTTATTTTCCTCTCCAAACTGAAATGGGGTCAAGATGGAGTCTTCTGTAATTGAGAATCTGCACATGTAGGTTTGCAAAATGGCTGAGATACACATGTGAGCGCCGACATTTACACATGCTCATTGTGAAATGTTGGCACATAGAGATCTAAGTTATCCGGTTTTGCCTATTGATTTTCCCCACATGTATATTTGTGAGATGGCTCCTCCCACTTTACGTGGATGTATATTTTAGAAACAACTCCATGTTTAGCACAGCTGTTCCTAAAATACCATTGAACATGAATATGTCCTGACCTTGACATCTTAACTTCTGATTATCCGCATCCAATCTAAAATGTTTCTTTTAATGGATATTAAAACCATTCTTTAACTTTCAAGTACAATATTTTGAGAAATAATACTCTTTTATGTGTAAACTTGGGTATCTATAGCCAACACATTTATGTATATCAATGCTAACCAAAATATTTAATGCATATCAAGCGTGTTAATGTTTAGCACCTGCAATAGATAATACACTTTTATGTGAGTTCACACTTAATGCAGATTTAGTACAGTTTAACACAAAAATTATTAAAATGAAATGCACAGCTTTAGTCAACCAATATATGTTTAGGTCCCTATTTACTAAAATGAGTTACGTTTTTATTATTATGCGATACCTGAAAAACCTCTGTGTTAACTATTGGGACATTTTCAGTATTTTTGGCAGGGCCGCTGTGCAGTCAACAAAGAGGAAAAGTTACTACAAAGTGTAAACTGCATGGCAGATAATGCACAGTGCAGTCAACTACACCTCTTGAGGTGGTATTAAATACTCTGCATTATCTGTGTTAACTGCAAGGTGCAGTCCCACCCATCCGCCCACCCCAGTATGGCATTTTCCATGCTAACTGTTTAATGCAGGAATTGGTGAACCCTAATATTTAACGTGGTGCATTAACTGCTAATGCAGGCTTGTGCTATTAGAGAGCAAGGATCATTAATTTCGGAGTCCAGATTCATCGCTTTAGAAGGTTGGTATTCCTACATTGCATTGCATTAGTTGTGGAATAGTTTGGTGATGGAATAGTTCCTTGACCAAAGTGTACTCAAGGACAATAGACTCATTCTTCATTTAGATCATAAACAAAGTTGTTAATATGAATGGTGTGCGATCTTATAGTCAAGCGTTTACTATGACTAGATGAAGGGAACATAGCTTTCAGAGGAGCATCTGGTAACACATCTGTGGGCCATGTTACCAGCATGGGGCTTCTCATTAACTGTAGGAGGGCCTGTACATCCATTCTCCTGCAATTAGCACAGACAAGCCATGCTTTACCGTGGTGAACACGCAGCTAATGCCACTCATTCAAGTAGCATTAGTTGCACCCATTCTACTAGTGTCAAGTGCAGTTAGTGTGGACCACAAACGTCCCCATTAGCTGTGATGCACCGAGAATACTGTCCTGCCCAGTCCTCACCCTGACATGTGCTACTGGGATAGTGTAGAGCTTTTAGTTGGGGGGCTCCAGGCTATGTTTTAGTGTGTTGCCAAAACCACGCATTAACACTGACCTACCCTGGCAGCGCAATTTAGTAAACATGCCCCTAAAAGCTATAAATTGAGTTAGTCCAATAAGAAGGTCTCACCTACAACTTAGTTGTTGACCCATATTTCTACTTATTCTAGTGGTCTAACACAACTGCTACCATATTTTGCTAAAATAGAGGGAAATGTTTCTAAAAATTATTGTTGTTTTTGTTAAGTGCCGTCGAGTCGCTGTCAACTTATGGCGACCCTTTAGATAGTTGACCTAAACTGTGTTCGGTCTTCAGTCAAAAATTATTACAAATAGTAAAATAAATAGATGAGCCTGATTTACTATGATTTTCTCCCCATAGTCAGAACAGGGGAAAATATCTTAGTAAATCAGACTGAGGACTGAGAGATGATGTTATTCATTCATTCACTTTATAGACCATTCATCCAAAAAGGCTTCGGAATGGCTTACAACAATAAAAACGCAAAATTAGATGTTGTTTTTCTGTTGATGTTTTTTTTAGAGCCTGACATCAGTGAAGAGTAGGAATGCCTGGCCAATGTTACCGTGTGACAAAAAAGAAGGATTTCACATCTAGATGTATTTCTAGTTTCGGCTATCCTACTTCAAAAATGAAATGTCCTCAAATATAGTCCCCATGCATCCTCAAGCACAAAGGGGCATGATTAGCAAGATGTGCTACCAGGGCAATGCAGGGTTAGCATGCAGTTTGGCACTGTGCTAAAAAGCACTGGGTCATTTGCTAAAATCCCACACTACCCTGCTAGTGCACATCGGGGTGGCGACTGGGTGTGATGGGGACGTTCCCAGCATAGCACAGCTAGTGCGGGAGTTCTTGGCCCGTGCTACCTGCACTTGACCCCAGTAGCGTGGATGCAACTAACAGCAGCTCAATGGGTGGCTTTAGTTGCATCCACGGCATGTTCACTGTGTTGAAGCATGGTAACTGCAGTTAGCAAGGAGCCCTGCACTGGTAACGCAGCCCACATGTGCATTACTGGTGTGGGGCTTATTAAACCTGACCCAAAGAGCAGCTAGTGGTTTCTCTTTCAAAAGACATTTCATTATGTTTTTTTATTTTTAAAATCCTCAAAGGAGATGGAAATATGTCTTCAAGACTGCACCATGTCTACATAAAAAGTTGTTTTTTTTTAATATTAATTTGATCCAATAGGTTCAGTAGCAATGTTTTTTGTATGGTTACAAAAGAATGCAGATATGCACCGGGATTATTTTACATGCTTTATAGTATCCTTCAGTCGCTGTTGCATTTTTTGTTAATGTGCTGAAAGTCATAAAAAGTTATCAATCTGTACTGTATACTTCATTTAAGTCTAAGATAAAGCATTCTTTAAGCTTGACATCTTGTTTTTGCCCATTACAGACTAAAGAAACATGACTGCTGACTATTTGTCATTTTTGGAAATTTCTAATTCGTTAAGATGACCTGGTAAAGGAAAAGAGATTTCTGAAAAAGAGCAGGAAAATCTACTGTGTTATTGGTGAACTGTATATAATATTGTGATGTTGCTTCTCTTGTCCCATTGCTGCCAATCAATTGTATTTCTGCTACATGGAGATGCTGGACAGTTGTGCAGTTTATTACCACAGTACTTTATTGCAAACTGTTTGCTTTGTGTTAACATGATTTAAAGCAGTCTCTGACTTATCATTCTTTCCCACCGTTATGCTACAGCTGCCAGCTGACTTTCGAGAAAGAGTAAGTCTTCATATGGAAAAACATGGATGTAGCCTTTCTGTGCCTCCTGGCCACACATCATATTCTGACAGCATACCAACTTGTGTCATTGCTAAGGTGTTGGAGAAACCAGACCCAAGCAGCTTGTCTTCGCATCTGTCAAGTGCATCCATGAGGGATCTCACTTTTCTGCACAGCAATCAGGAGCTTGATGAAAAACTTGGCCAGAGACCACAATTTAAATCGGATATCTACTGCAGTGACACTGCCCTTTATTGCCCTGAAGAGAGGAGGCGAGAGAGACGGCAGAGTTTTGATGTACAAGTTAAAGATGAGATATTCTTACGATCCCAAAATTCAACTGAGAGTACAGTAGAAGAAGACGGTTTTCATTCCAGCTTCTCACACGAAGCCTTCAATGAATATGTTGCCTCTTTACCAACTTCCAGTTCCTATTCAAGTTTCAGTGTTACATCCGAAGAAAAAGAAAACACGCAGGCTAGTACTTTGACAGCATCACAACAAGCTATATATAGGAGTACAAGAGATGACATTTTTGAAAGAAAGTCAACTGTGAGTTACGAGCCCGCAGGAAGCCCTAGATTTGTAAAGTCAAAATCTGTGCAACACATGAATCATAGCCAAGAGAATGAAACTGCTCCAAGCTTTACTAGGACTTCATCGTATGTAGATGAACCTTATCATTTTTCTGCGTTAAGTACACAACAAGCATTAGGGCCTCAAAAATTGCGTAGCGAGTGCAGAAGTATCCATCTTTCAGAGGAAGATTTGCCGACCCAGTGGAGGCAACTGAGCATAGAGGACATTGGTGCATATTCTTTTAGAAACAGTGCAAGAGTGTCACCATGTAGTTTTACGGAAGAATACTTCACGAACAGCCCTGTAAAAAACTTAGAGAGCAGAATGAGCCCGTTGTATGCTAGTTACAAACAAGATAGTTTTTCTGAGGGCGAAGAGGTATGTGAGGGCAGACTTGTTGATTCTTGCTTTTTGAGAACAGACTCTGGTTTAAATATTGACATCAGTGCTAGCTGTAAGAAAGAAATGCTATGTAATTACAAAACAAAAGAAGCTATCGACCAAGAAAATGAAATGATCTCAATCCAGAGATGCAGCAAAAATATGGACACTAGTTCAGTTGTAAAAAGGGAATATGTTGATGTTAGCCCAAACAGTTCTGCAGAATCCCTTAATCAAAGCCCCAAGGAGGTTTCGGAAATGCACCAGTCTTCCGTGGAACAAGGACCTCATTCAACCTTTCACAGCAAATCGCAGCAGTTTCAACGGACTGGGAGTATTGGGTTAAGCCGAAAGGACAGTCTCACAAAAGCACAGTTGTATGGAACCCTTCTAAACTGAACATCTTCCAAATTGCAATAAAAATTAACATTTAGCATATTCAGTGGAATTTTAAAAAGGATACGGGATTACATAAACTATTCAAAATAGTGTTGCACAATTTTTCAACAGTGCCAATTTAATGTTTGATGTCTGAACCTCCATTTTATAAACTAAACTAGAAATATTTTTCTAGACACAATTCTATTTACTAAGTCAATGAAATAATCTCAGCTACCAAAACTTTCCATTTATAGTTCTATAAAAATACCCATTTTGCTGCATGAATCCATGGGTGTCTTCTCTCGGAGAAAGAATGGAAGGAAGGTTGAGAAAAATAACAAATGTCAATGAGGTATTATAAATCCCACAAAATCTACAGCTGAAAAGGCTGAAGAATTAAAGGTATATTTTTACGATAAGACAACAAACCCTGGACTGTTTTCATACTGCTGTATGTCTTGAAAAAAGATGAATGCACAAAATGATAAAGAAATGTCTTTGATCTCACTATTTTTGCTTTCCTACGTTTCCCTCATATACTACCTCATGAGTAATTGAGGGTTACTTTTCACATATTTTCTATAAGCTTGCATTTATATTGTCTGGATTGCATGAAGTGTTATAAATAGTGTTGTATTTTGCATTACATAATAAAAGAAAGTAATGGAATAATTTGAATTTTTTTTATTAAAATGTGTTTTTAGGAATGTATTTATTTATTGGAAATATTTATTACAATCTTTATAAATGAAATGTATTCTGTAGTGCAGTTAAAAACTTGAAACTGTATTGCTCTGAGAATGTTCAATTAACAGAAGGGTCATTTAGCAGGATTCAAGCAGTTGTAATGATTCTTGATGCCGTTAGGCAGCAGAACGTTTTGAAGGTGGGTTTCTCAGGAAAGCGTAGTTACTCACCTGTAACAGGTGTTCTCCGGGGACAGCAGGAATCACATATGGGTGATGTCGGCACAGATGAAACCCACATGGAAGCATCTCCCCAGCTTTCAAAGAAAGTCTTTGGTAGATGCAGCACGTAGGTGAGGTCCACTTTCTGCCCTAGGGTGCCATCTTGCCTCAGTCCAATGACATAGCTAAGATGGCAAAAATAAAAAAATGGTAAAGAAGCAACTCCAAGGGGAGGAGGGAGGGTTGTGAGGACTGATTCCTGCTGTCCCCGGAGAACAACTGTTACAGGTGAGTAACTTATCTTTCTCCGGGAACAAGCAGAGTTAGCCCTCACATATGGGACTCCCCAGCTACAGGCTGCCAAGAACCTGTAAAGAAAAAACACCACTGTGACCTGCAAGGGTGAGCCATGATCAGCAGCAGTTGATTCCCCACTGAGAGACTCTCACAAGACCCAAGTGTCCGGCAGGGAACCATCACTCCAGAAGCCTGAACACAAAAGGGTCGAAGGGCAGGAGCTGCCTACACCCCGAAGAGAATACGGCATACAGCCTAGCCTAAGGCACTGTCCTGTCAGGACTTCCTATCCAGGCAGTAGTGAGTTGCGAAGGTATGGACCGAAGACCAGGTGGCAGTCTGGCAGATTTCCATCATGGGGATGGAATGCAGATTTGCCATGGAGGCAGTCATAGCCCTGACACGGTGCGCCATGAACTTTTGATCCAGCAAAATCCCCAGCAGCTCATAGGCGAGGGTAATGCAGTCAGCCACCCAAATGGACAGAGTTCACTTGGTCACTGGGAGCCCCAGATGACTGGGGTGATAGGATACGAAAAGCTGAGGTGCTTTGCGGTGGTCCTGAGTCCATTGCAGACAGAAGGACAGTGCCCTTTTACAATCCAGAGTATGGAGAATGGTCTCCTCCCTGTCAGCATGAGGCCTCGGAAAGAGGTGGGGAGCACCACCTCCTGACTGAGGTGGAAGGGGGACACTACCTTCGGCAGAAACGTGGGGTGTGTGTGGAGCACCGTCCTGTTCTTGTAGAACCTCGTGTAGCCTGGGGTTCGCCGACTCTGTGAGCTGATGTGAGTGCTGCAAGGA
Organism: Ichthyophis bannanicus; assembly: GCA_033557465.1. Taxonomy (NCBI): domain Eukaryota; kingdom Metazoa; phylum Chordata; class Amphibia; order Gymnophiona; family Ichthyophiidae; genus Ichthyophis; species Ichthyophis bannanicus. Next base: position 80,456,955 of record CM066037.1, on the reverse strand, counting down.
ATACGACCTTCCAGGTGACAGGTCACCATAGGCTCAAATGGAGGCTTCGTGAGCTGTGAGAGAATCACATTTAGATCCCTCTCTGCCACTGGAGGGTGCACAGGGGGTTTGGATAACATGAAGCACCACGGGAAATGGGACACAAGGGGCTGCGCCGAGAGGGACTTTCCCTCAATGGGCGGTGGTGTGCTGTAATGGCGCTCAAGTGTGGACAGATGGAGCAGGTACTGGAGTACTACTTGTACTGAGCAGGAGAATGGGTTTTCCCGCCTTTCCTTGCACCACACTGAGAAACTGTGCCATTTGAAGGCGTACACCCTTCTAGTGGAGGCCTTATGTGAGGCCAGAAGGGACGTCCCATGGGAGGTTGAAGGAAATCAATGCTACCCTTTCAGCAGCCAAGCTGTGAATGACAGGGACCCCAGGTTGGGGTGTAAGAGAGAGCACTGCTCCTGTGAGAGTAGCCCAGGGGAATCAGCAACACTGCCGACAGTGAGAAGAGCAGAGGAAACTAGGGATGCCTGGGCCACCAAGGAGCTATCAGTATTAGTGATGCTCTGTCGTGCTGGACTTTTTATAGGGTCCTGGCAATCAGTAGTGCCAGTGGGAAGGCATACAAGAGGCTTTCCGTCCACAGAATGAGGAATGCATCCGCTGCCACCTGGGAGGGATGCGGCTGGCGTGAGCAGAATCGGGGCAATTGCGTGTTGTCTGGGCTGGCAAACAGGTCAATCGAGGGGACACCCCAGAGGCGGAACAGCCGGGAGGCTACTACTGGATCCAGGTGCCACTCATGCGGCTGGAGGACCCTGCTCTGTTTGTTCGGCGGGGCATTGTCCTGGCCCAGGAGGTAAACCGCCCTTAGAAGCATACTCCTGCGTGCTGCATAGCCGCAAAGGGCTACTGCCTCCTTGCTGAGGGGATACATTCCTGTTCCTCCTTGTTTGTTCACGTAGAACATTGTGACCTGGATCAGCACCGAGAGGTGCTGTAGCTGGTGGCAGAAGGATCGGCGAGCCAGGAATATCACCCAGAGCTCCAGCAGGTTGATTTGCAGCCAGGATTCTTTCTGGGACCAGCAGCCTTGCATCTGGAGGACCTTGCAATGCGCTCCCCAGGCCAGTAGGGAGGTGTCCATGGTGAGGATGCTCTGGGGGGGTGGGTGCCTGGAAGGGCATTCCTGCTTGAAGATGACATGGGATCTGCCACCATCCAAGGGAGTCTGCCAGCTGAAGGGTCACTTTGACTCTGTCCCTGAGCTTATCTTTGGCTTATGTCCACTGGGAGCAGTGATACCACTGGGCTGCCCTCATGTGCAGGTGGGCATATGGGGTCACATGAACCATGGAGGTCATGTGTCCCAAGAGGCGAAGTAGAAGCAGGGCAGGTAGTATCCAGTGTCATTGTACCTCTGTGGCTAGCTCCATGAGGCATACTGCCCTCTCCTGAGGGAGGAAGGCTTTCACCTGGAGGGTATCTAGTTGTGCCCTGATGAACTCTAGGCACTGAGCCAGAGTGAGGTGGGACTTGAGGTAGTTCATCATGAACCCCAGGAGCTACAAGGCGTTTATGGTGTGTCTGGTGGTGCATTGTGCCTCTGTAGCCGTGTCCCCTTTTATGAACCAGTTGTTCAGGTAAGGGAAGATGAAGGCCCCTTGAAGACGGAAGTGGGCTGCGACCACTATGAGGCATTTTGTGAAGACCCTTGGTGACGAGGCCAGACCAAAGGGCAGCACCTATATTGGTAGTGCTGTTCTCCCACCATGAACCAGAGGTATTTTCTGTGGCTGGGATGGATTAGGATGTGAATGTAGGCATCCTTTAGGTCTAAGGAGCAGAGTCAATCTACCTGTTGGAGGAATGGCAGCAATGTTCCAAAGAAGAGCATCTTGAACTTCTCCTGGACCAAAAACCTGTTGAGCTTTCGCAGATCCAGGATGGGCCTGAGGCCTCCTGTCCTGTTGGGGACGAGGAATAGAAGCCTGTGTCCCAGAGATGTTTCAGGACTGGCTCCACTGCCTTGTCCTGGATTAGGCCTACTAGCTCGGTGAGAAGCAGGGTCTGGTGAAGAAGAGGACTGGTGGGCTCTCCTGGGAAGTAAGAGGGTGGCGCCATTGTAGGTGGAGGAGGTAGCCCTCCCTGATCATTTGTAGCACCCAGGTGTCTGTGGTGATGGCTGTCCACCTTTGGGCAAACATGGCTAGGTGCCCCCTCCCCCTGTAGGCACCAGTGGACCCCCTGGGGATGGGGAGTTCACGCCCAGGCAGTAAAACATTCCCCCCAGGCTGGGCCGGAGCCAGCGCCTGATACTTTGGGGTCTTTTATTTTCTGGGACCATGTCCTTGGCCTTTATGTTGCTGGCCCTGCTGTGTGATTGGGAAGGCCTGGAAGTGTGGAATACCACTAATGCCCACTTTCTTCCTCGGGAAGAAGGGCTTTTTCCCTGGGGCTTTATTTCGGGGCTGCACCGAGGTCTTCTTTGAGAGCCTGGTCATCGTCATGAACTCGGTCTCTATCTCCGCTGCCTTATCCACCATGGGTTTCCCAAATTGATGTCCCCTGCATAGGAGAGAACCTATCAGTTTGTCCTGCACCCATTGTTCCAGGTTGGATGACTGCAGCCATGCTTGGCGTCATGCCCCAATGCCCATGGCAGCCACCCTGGCCGATGACTCAAAGCCATCATAGGCTGCTCGGGATAAGAACTTTGAGCATTCTTTTACCGCTGAGGTCAGGGTCTTGAACCTCTGTAGGGGTTCCCCATTGAGGCTTGCTGAGAATCCACAGAGCTCTTTCTACAGTTCCTTCAGGTACATACTGATATAGAGATGGTAGGGTTGTATCTGGCACATTAGCATCGAGCCCTGAAAAGCCTTGCAGCCAAGGGTATCAAGGGTTTGGGCCTCCCTGCTGAGTGGGACCAACGAATAAGTTTTTGGCTCTTGAGCTGGCGCATGGCCGACTCTACGACCATGAAGTTGAGGGGAAGCTGGGTCATTTGGAATCCAGGACTTTGGCATACCCGGTACATGGCGTTGAGGTGCCTGCTAATGATTGCTACTAATGCTGGTGTCTCCCACATTTGGAGGAGGTGGTGGTCGAGGATCGGGGGCACTGGGACCGTAAGGGTTTCCTTTGGAGGTGCCTCATATTGGAGTATTTCCAATTCCTTGGTGCATGGGTCCTTCTTGGTCTCAATAGTGAGAGCCTTGGCCATGTCCCACACAAAATCAAGGAAAGCATGTCCTTGGGCAGGGAACGGCGCCTGGTCATTGTGGGAGACGGGTCCAAGGGTACATCTTGGAATCGCCTTGTATTTGGGGATTCTTCGTCTTTGGTCTCATATTCGGATTTGAAATCTGTGTATGAGTCTGATGTCATGCGGTCGCCTCGGTCAAGGACCATTCTGGGCAGTCTATGACCACCGGAGGATCTGCTGTCCGAGCCATGGACACTCGCCAGGGAAGACCGGTGTCCTGAGGAATGGGACCGGGACCTCATCCAGTGCTGGAGGCTCTCTTGAGGCTGGCAGCACTTGAGGACTGGCTGGATGTCCTGGGAAGCCCTTGCTGTCGAGGGTCCCATCATCGGGGCAGATGAATCGGACGAGCTAGACATGAACACCCGCTGCATGGCCACTAGGGCACATATACTGCTCTCTAGGGCTGCCTTTCTGGTCTCCATACCAATTGGCTCAGCAGCCATCAACATAGGCACCGAGGACCTTAGGCCTGGCGTTGGTACTGTTGAGGTCGAGTCCTCAATGAGGATGGCCTTGGAGGGCTGAGGGCTGAGGCCAGTCTGCGGGTACTGACAACTCCTTAAAGGGCAGCTTGGAAGGCCACTCCTGCAACAACTCCTCGGACTCATACCGGGGACTGCGGGTCCTGGAGTGGGATTTCCCCTTCTTCCCGGATCCATCCTCCGAGGCGGTCCTCGAGGGTTTCTTCTTCTTGTGCTCCACCTCCAGAGACTTACGCTCAGAGGAAGCACAACCGCAGGACTCTGAAGAAGCTCTTGCTTGGCAGGATACTGAGGTATCAGAGAGGACTCTAGAGTTTGGTGTGACTGGGGACTCCAGCGGGGAGTTGAAAAAACTTTTCCTGCTGCTGATGGCGACTCTTTAAGGCCTTTGAGGTCATGATTCTGCAGAGTTCACAGTTGAGCTGGCTCGGGGCAGGAAGGAGCCAGTATGCAAGTCGGACAAAATTAAACAAAAATCAACTTTTTCCAGGGGAAACTGGACAGCGTCTGATGGGCTCCACGGGAAAAAAGAGACTGAGGCAAGATGGCACCCTTGGGCGGGAAGTGGATCATGCATGCGTGGTGCATCTCCTAAAGGCTTTCTTTGAAAGCTGGGGAGATGCTTCCGCGAGGGCTCTGTCGGTGCCAACATCACCCATATGTGAGGACTGACTTCCTGCTTGTTCCCAGAGAAACTATATTAAAACAAAATGACTCCATGGGCATAAAAGAATTTAAAAAAATGGAATTCAAGACCAGAACCAAAAAAATGCCATATTCCACCAATTCCCCAGAACGCCCATAAAAAATATTCATTCTTGAATATGCAAACAGAAAGAATGCAGTTTTACTTGCGACACTGCATAGTGCGGTAAATATGCCTTGTTATCAATTAACTACCTAACTATAGCTTCCATCACAAGAACTTAAATCAACTGAGGGTAAGGGGCAGAACCTCAGAACTGGTGGCTGTTCTCAGTCTCTGTTATTGAGCCCATTTTCTTGACATGCAACTTTTCCGCATATTTGTAATTTTCTAATTTACAAAACTTGTACAGCATGAACCCAGAGGAAGAGCAAATATTTCTCATACAGCACAGTAATAGGGGAAAGATATTTCCTGTATTCGTTGCTATAAAGCTGCAAAAAGATCATGGGTGGGAGCAGGGTTAAAAACATAGCCCTCTTGCCCCATTCTTGCAGTAAACTTCCATTTACACTCCTAACATATTTGTTGCTCTATCTTCACTCACTGATTGTTTTTTCTCCTTGAGTACATGCAAGTCTATATCTTCTGTCTTAGCGACGTCTATATGTCCTGACTGACATCACCTATTTCTTTACACCTATTTTTTTTTTTTTTTGCCTTCTCTGGAATTATATGGAAAGCACCAGTTATGTTATAGGCCAAAGTTTAGAAAGGGTTCATCAAGGAGTCTACTGTCACATAAGACAGAATATCTTTTAGCTTTGAAATTGGGTTTTAAGATACCACGTCATATAAGAAAGGTGGAAGTGGAGACTACATAATGCTGTAACAGCATGAAAGAGACAAATGCATCACATGTTTTTAAACGCTTCCTTTTTTAACTGCAAACTTCAAACTGTTTTTTGAACCAATGTTACCAGTGCATTTTGCAATATTTTGTAATTTTGAACAATAAAAGTTAAAACAGTTTTAAAAATGTCTATTGTATCAAGTTGTTTTTGCGTGTTTTTCTTCAGAAAACTTGTTAAAACACATTTTTATTTAGGTTTCTAACACAGAGGCTGATACAGAAAAGTGCACTAAGCTTTGTGCATAGGCTAACTCCAATTTAGCACATGGTTATGGTTATGGTTTAGGCATTTGAAATACCGCCCTTTACTTACGCATCAGAGCGGTTTACATGTATACTAACAGGTACTTTTTATTCCCTTGTCCCCGCAGGGCTCACAATCTAAGTGTACCTGAGGCAATGGAGGGTTAAGTGGCTTGCCCAAGGCCACAAGGAGCAGCCATGGGACTAGAGACTCCAGTCCCTCCGGCTTGAGGTTACTTGTCCCCATGTGGGAATTGAACCCCCGGCCCTCCGGCCTGACGTAACCTGTCCCAACCACTGAGCCACTCCTCCCTCCTCCCCACATAATTTTCTGCCCTATGAACAGCACATTAAATTCCATTTAAATAGAGGGCAATGAAGCAATTAGCTATGCAGTGCAGATGCAGAGAATGGCGCTGGAGAACAGAAGGCTAAAGACAATGACAGTGTTTTACACACCAATGAGACGTTTATGCCCGTTTCTTCTGCATGCATATGTTACTCTGCACATAGAAATTTTGCAATATTATTATTTATGTGAAGAAGAGCATTCCATCATAGGTAGGGATGTTATGCGCAAGTGCTGTGCGCTTCAGACTTGCATGTGCATAACATATCTATGTGCAGAATAACAGTTCATCATTTGGTGCTAGTTAGAGCTGCTGGTGGTAGCACAGATTCATGTGTCTGGCATGTACACATAGGGCTGCGCATGCTCTCCCATGTTAGCGTACAATGTTTGTGCACAGCCCATTTGCTCTAATTCAAGGCAATTGCATCAGCCTCCTTGAGAGGTTGTCTGAAAAGTACATTTTCCAGGCTATTCACAATGAATATGCATAAGAGAGATGTGCATACGAATATCTCATGCACAGTAATTGTGGATATGCTGAAAAACAGGCTGCGCAGGTGGCCTTGTGGACCAGGTTGAGAACTGTTGGTCTAGCATATGTGCTTACCTCCCTGTGCTTTCTTTATTTCACTAAATAGAAAATTAATTCTGACTCTACTACTAAACTTGGTGTCTCCTTTCTCAACTGATGACTTTTTGCTTTCCACCCACCCTGTGTTTTGCATTTCTTATATAGCCTTACTGAAGCTCATAAGCATTATTACTCTCAGGTGCACCACAAACCACTGGACTTCTCTCCTGCCTCACCATATCATATCTGCTCTGATCTGTAATCTTTCCTTCCCATCTATTCCAATGACTCCACATCACTTTCTCTTCTTAATGCTAATTCTCTCCAATATTTTCCCTTCACTCCAATAACTTCAATCCCCTGGTCCTTCTCACCCATTCCTTACTCTTCATCTCTCTTGCAATTTTGTCTTCTACCCTATCATTTGCTCTTGAACTTCAACATTTTCTTCCTCTCATTTAGTCATCTCCACTCTCTTTGATGGCACCTCACCCTGGTTACCATTCAGGGTTATTCCGAGGCCTGAATAGCAAGGATGGACAGGGAAGTTAGGTGGGGGCAGAAAAGGAGAGATGCAGGGGCAAAGTTAGGGCGGGCAGTGGAGGATTGGCGGCCCTGGATGTACAGGGCCAATTCCAATGACAGTCCTGAACGGGGAATTTATTCCATCTCTGAGGTGGAATAAGTTCCCCTAGTTGGGTGGATTGGGCAGGCACGGAGCTCAAAAAGGCGGAAGGGGGCAGAGGAAATTCCCTGCAGCCCAACCCTGGCCTTGGGAGGCCAGATCAGGGGTTGGGCTGCGGGGAATGAACATTTCGGTCCGGCAACCGGGGATCGCGGCTTTTGAGTGGAGCCGCAGTGCCATGGCACCGCGGCTTCATTCAAAAGCCCTGAGTTAACTGGGGAAGGCCTGTATGTGCAGGCCGACTTGAATCGGAGTCCCGGCCTGCATGTAAAGGCCTGAACATGATTCTGATCCCGCGGGGGTAGATGTGTCCCGCAGGATCAGAATCCCAACTTACTCTGTGCATCCAGTTCCGACCGGGCGCACAGAGAGCCAGCATGTCCAAAACAGAATCGGGCCCATTGTGTCAACATCTCTCCCCTGTACCCTCCTGCTCCTTAGTCTGTCTGGGGATACCAGTTCCAATCCTGGCCCCTCTAGGTACTTCTCTCACTCCCTATGCAAATCCAACCACAACCCCTCTAAATCTTATTCATATCCCTCTCCTTCCTCATGAGTCTACTCTGCCTCCAACAAACTTACCTTCATTCATGACTTCTTTGTTACTAATGCTCTGAATCTTCTGGCTCTAGCTGAGACTTGATTTCTCCCTGAAGACTCTGCTTGAGTTGCTGTCATAGATGCTATCTTTTCGTCCATACACCTCATCCAGCTGGCTGTAATGATAAGGTTGGGTTGGTACTATCTCCTTCTTGCTGGTTTCAATCTCTCCTTCCATTTCAGTCTCAGACCTTTCAGGTCTATTTCATTTGTCTATTTAGTCCATTCTGTCTCTGGATAGTTGCCATTTATCAACCCCCTGACAAGCTCATCTCTTCGGTTCTCATTGATTTTGAATCCTGGCTTTCCTTCTTTCTGGACCCATATTCCCCTTCCCTCATTTTAGGGATTTTAACATTCATGCTGATGACCCTCTGACTCATGCTTTAAAGCTCCTTGCCTTAACCTCTTCATTCAACCTCTGTGTTCTACTGCTCCTACTCACCAGCATGGACACTGATCTCTTCTTTTTCTCCAATTGCTCGCCTTCACAATTCTCCATCTCAGTCCTTCCCCTATCTGACCACTATCTGCTAACTTTCACTCTTAACCATCCCCCACCACAGCCTCATCCTGTCTCCACTAATACATTTAGAAATCTTCACGTTATTGACTCCTCAAGTCTCTCCACTGCTGACTAATTGCTTCTCTCGTACATTATGTCATCTGAGTCTGTTGATGAGGTGGAATTTTTCTATAACACTACGCTATCTTCCACTTTGGATGTTCTTGCATCTCCCATTCCATGCCCTATGATGCATACTGTATCTCTGCCTTGGCTGACCTTTAAAATCTTCTACCTACCTTCTTATGCCTCTTTTGCTAAGCGCATTTGGCTTAAATCCTATACCCATGTTGCCTTCCTAATTTCAGGATCATGCTAAACTCTTTCCAATCTGCCACAACACTTGCCAAGCAAGAGTACTACAGTATGTCCATTTGACAGACTCTCTTGCCTTTGACTCTTGCTGTCTCTTTACAAAGCTCATATCTCTCTTCAAAATGCCTCCATCTCCAACCCCCTCCTTCACTTTTTGCCCATACTTTGTCAAACTACTTCCATGATAAAGTTCACAAAATTAGTCTTGAGTTCACCACAGGGCCACCTCCAGCTCTCCTTCCCTCTCCACTCTCAAATACTTTCTTCAAACTCTGTCATCCTTTTTCCTTTTTCAAAATCACTGAGGAGGAATCTGCACATCTTCTCTCTTCCTCCAAACTCACTACATACTGCTTTGATCTCATTTCCACCATCTACTAAGCTCTCTCTTTCTTGCTGTCATCCCTTTCTTCTTTCATAGACTCAACCTATTGCTTTTTACTGCAACTGTTCCTACAAACCTGCTGTGGTTACAACTCTCCTCAAAAAGCCTTCAATAGACCCCCAAATACCTTTCCAATTATTGGCCCATATCCCTCCTCCCAGTCAATCTACATGAATAGAAGGTTTACTGCCACTATCTTGACTTTCTTTCCTCTGATGCCATCAGTTATACTGTACATATCTCGCCTTAATATATATCATTCAAATTAATTTTATATTGTAATTGTCCCTCATGTTATAATATAATGTTATTGTTATACTATAAACCACTTTGATTTCTTGAAAAGGTAGTATAGAAACATTTAAATAAATAAATAAAATTATGGAACTCCTGCAATCTGTTCTTTGGCCTTTTCATTGTACAGAAACAACCCTTGCCAAAGGCTCCAGTATCTGCTCCTGGCCAAATCTGAACTGTCTTTACTTGATCCTCATCCTTTTTGACCTATCTGCTTTTGACATCATTGAACACCCTGTCTCCTTGATATCCTGTTTTTGCTTTCACGTAGGGGCTCTGTTCTGTCTTGGTTTTCTTCTTCTCTCTCCCATCGCACCTTTAATGTATGCTCTGGTGGATCTTCCACCACTGCTATCCCACATTCAGTTGGTATACCTGAGGACTCTGTTTTGGGGCCTCTTCTTTTCTGTCTCTATACTCATTCCCTTGGTGCACTGATCTCCTCTCAAAGTTTTCAGTACCACTTTTACACTGATAACTCTCAGATTTACTTCTATGCACCTGAAATCCTTCCAGGAATCCAGACCCGTATTTTAGCCTGCTTGTCTGATGTTGCTACCTGGATGTCCCACTGCCATCTGAAATTGAACATGACCATGACAGAGCTCTTTATCTTTCCCCTTAGACCTACCTCTCCTTTCATCCTTTCTCTCTGTGGATAACATTTTCATCCTCATGGTTTCCTCAACTCGCAATCTTGGTGTCATATTTGACTCCTCTCTCTTTTTTCTACTCACATCCAACAGATTGCTAAAACGTGTTATGATTTCTCTAAAACATCAGCAAAATTTGTCCCTTCCTTTTTGAACACACTATCAAGCCCCTTATCCACTCCCTAGTCACTTCCCGCTTGAACTATTACAATCTGCTCCTCTGTGGTCTCCCCCTGAATCATCTCTCTCCCTTTCAATCCAGCCACATGGCTGATCTTCACCAGTGTTGCTATGCTCACCTAACCACTCTTCTCAAATCACTTCACGAAATCCCTATCCATTTCTGCATCCAGTTCAAACTTCTCCTACTGATGTACAAATTCATTAATTGTGTGACTCATTACCTTTCTCTCTTATCTCTTCGCTACACCTATCCTCAGGAACTCCGCTCATCAGGCAAATCCAACTCTGGTTTTTTTTCATTCCACTTTGGCTGTAACAGACTACCTAAGTCGGTATATCAGGTTCCATCTCTGGTTCTATTCAAATCCAGCCTAAAACCCACCTCTTTAAGTCTACTTTTGGATTCTGACCCCGTTATTCTCTCATTTACCATGCATGAGTGTTATACTATTTGTTCTTAGTTTTACCCTAGTCCTCTGTTGTATTTGTCTGTCTTGCATAGACTGTTAGCTCCATTGAGCAGGGACTGTGTTTCATACGTATGTGTACAGTGGTACGTATGCCTTGTAGCACTATGCAAATGATAAGAAGTAGTAGTAGTAGTAGTGTACCTATGAGTTGTATTTTAAGTTTCTCAAGAGGGCTTATTACTTTAAAACATATTTTATTTAGACAGATAAATATCACAGAAGGTACCAGCTATAAAATGGCTACCAAAATGATCAGTAAACTTCGTCATAAGGCATATGGAGCAGACTTAAAGATCTCAATAAGAATACTTTGGAGGAAAGGCGGGAGAGAGGAGATATAATAGAAGTGTTTAAACACCTCTGAGGCATAAGTGCACTGGAGGAGAGCCTCTTTCAACTGAAGGAAAGCTCTGCAACAAGGGAGCATAGGATGAAGGTGAAAGAGGATAGACTCAAGAGTAATATGCGGAAATATTTATTTACGGAAAGAGTGGTAGATGCGTGGAACAGTCTCCCAGTGAAGGTAGTAGAGACCAGGACAATATCTGAATTCAAGAAAGCATGGAAAGTTAAAAAAGGGACTATAGTAGTTGTTATAGAAGGGCAGATTGGATAGGCCCTATGGTCGTTTTCTGCCATCATGTTTTTATGTTTCTACAGTAAAGATGATCTTGCTAAAAGATTCACAACAGAAAAAAAATAGCTTGCACCCTTGCATTTGTAATCAAGAACATACAAAAAGACAAGAGTTGCTCTAAAAAGCTCATATCTGACACCACCCTCCACCTGCTAGTATGCATCCCAAATTTTAGCATACTCCTCTGGTTTATCCTTTAAGGCACAAGTGATTCTCTCTATAGAGGAAATGTCACTTAAATTTATCTTCCAATTACTAATATTCAAGATTCTTTCCAAGTTCGCACTAAGGAAAACCTAGCAGCATATATTATCTGAATTGCCAGGGAGCTGTCAATGCACTTTTAGAACCTGTTATGGGATGGATTGCCTGTGCTACACATCTCCAGATAAACTGGACAGCATGGCAGCGCTCTGCCTGCTGCATTCCTTCCAGCACGCTGGGCTAGAATTCTGCAAAGTATTCCAACAAAGGAGCCTAATAAACAACTATGTTCTTCTGATACAAACTGAGCTGTATGTACTTGTCTCAGATACATCTTCAGTCATCCTCAGTTAACTGAAGCCCTATATCCACATTTTATTTTTGAATTAGGCACTTGGGTTTGAATCATTTTACAAGGTCAGAATGAATAAAACATGAATAGGGGTTTCTAAATAGCTGTTCGGCTAATAACTGTCTTAGAGACTGTGGGTTACCTACATCTCCACCCCTTAGCACATTTTAAAATGCTCATTGAATGAATATTTGTGCCTATCAGTACAGTCCATTCAGGGCACAAGAAAGCACAGTTACTTACCTATAACAGGTGATCTCTGGGAACAGCAGGAATAAGTCTTCACATATGGGTACGTCGGTACCGATGGAGCCTGCGCGGGAACGCTCGCCAGCGTCCAATCAGAAAGCTTTTGGGAGCATCCCACAGCGCCTGCATGCTGCCTTCCCGCCTTTCCAACTGTCTCTCCTCAGTTGAGTTTCATAGCTGAGACAAAGAGAGAGAGAAAGAGGAAAGGAAGATAGACAGAGAGATACAACTTCTAGGGGAGGTGGGTGGGTTGTGAAGACTTATTCCTGCTGTTCCCAGAGATCACCTGTTACAGGTAAGTAACTGTGCTATCTCCAGGAACAAGCAGAAATGAGTCTTCACATATGGGGACTCCCTAGCTATAGATGCCAGGGGGAGATCCCATAAAATGCGTGTCCATGGAACAGGACTGCACTTCCCACACATGGATCTCTGGCATCCCATGAGGGATGGTGGGTAGGAGTTGAAAAGAGAGGAGCTATAGGAAAAACAGCTAACCTAAGGACTACAGGAGAGGAGTCCTTGGTATATATGATAATTACTATTAAAAATACTGAAAGAGCAATCACAATATGGATCTTACCTACTGGATTGCAGGAAGTAGAGAGGCTGATGGAGTCTACTGGAGATTCAATAGAGGAATCCTCAAGGTGACCTCACGGCAGTGAAGGTGAAGGTCCAAATCTGGACTTGGCAGGTGACCCAATTGTCAACTGGGGTAGTATAAGAATGGCAGGTCTTCAGTGGAAAGTTTTATGGGAAAAAGCTGAAAACTCTTTTAGCTACAGAGTCATTAATATGTAGGAGTAAAAGAGGAAGACTGACCGATTTGGACAACTAGCCCAGTCCTGGAGGGAAGAAGGGGTATGGAAAAAAGCCTGTATTCCCAAGGAGGATGGATGTGTGAAGGGCTGAAACCTCAGAACTACTGAAGATCTACACTGTCTTTCCTAGCTGATGAGAGATAGGAAAGATATTGAAGCATGATGCTTCAGGGATAGCGAGACCTAGAGTAAAATGGAAGCTGTCAGTACCACAGTAGTGGTTGTGTGCATAACACCCCCAACATACTGAGGGACAGTATGAACATATGCAAGCCCACTGTCTGGAACCTCTAAGAAGGTAAAAACCTTTATAGCATAGACAGGAAGATAGTATGTAAATACATATCTACTTATAAGAAGCATCTCGACAGATACGCATATATATATATATATATATATATATGTATGTATATATATATGTGTATATATATATATAGGCATAACCTATGCACACACAGCTTACAGACATATGTATCTATAGAAATATATAGAGATATGTACATACATGAATATGTATGTCTGAAGATATATGTCTGCAACTAAGCCCCATAAGAACATTCACATGAGAGATGTGAAGGAGAAAGATTCATCTAATAACAAGAAGGTGGAACCTACTTGAGAAGATATACAGAGAATCTATTCCTCCGGGCTAAGAAGGTGCAGGAATGCTATCCAGTGAAATAACCAGGATGGTTGCGTGAAAAAACAGAGGATAATATCAGTCTGTAAACAGCAAGTCCTGAGTTTTGTAGAACTCTGACATGGTAAATGGACAGAAAACGCATAGGAGGAGATACCAGGATGACCCACTGGAGGGACACAGGGGTATCATGCGTTACTAGTAGAATATGTGCTGTCCATAAAGGAGTAGGATACCATGAGGACAAGCTGTAAGGAAAAAAGAGCATATTCCTGCAGGATTGGAAAACTCTTTGGACATTCACGCAGAAAAGGCTTATATCCTGTATTAGAACAGGAGACAACAGGGTGTGGAGAACCCTCACAGTCATGGAAAATGACTGATAAGCCTTTTCCACCATATAGAATAGCCATCAGAGACAAAATCCTATGCTCTCTAGCAAGGGCCCATAGTGGAAAGCTTCTCTGAAGATTGCAGAGAGCATTATGCAGGAGAATTAGGAGATAAAACTGACTGTAGGTCAGCTGTGCTGCCAAATCCAAGAAAATGGAGATGGCAAGAAAAGAAGATAATGTGAGAAGCCTGAAGTGATTAGGTTAATTATCCAAGATAGATGAAGCACTATCCTGGAATCACTACTAAGGCTAGACAGAAAGTAGTGGAAGACAGACTGGAAACTTGTGGAAAAGTACCAGTAGTTCAATCACTGGAACTCCTGCATGGACAGCAGCTGAAAGAGACAGCAGAGAGAATCTTCCTGTGTAAAACAGAGAGAACAGACAAAGGGAGAGGAAAAATTCCTGTCCCTGTCTGATGAGCTGTCCAGAGAAAAGAAGGGAATTTATTCAAGGAAAAAACTCTACACTGGAATGAAAGGCTAGAGAAGCTCTGCAGTATGGTACCACTCATTCAGGGGAAACTCTGGATGAGAGGGTAGAGAAACAGGAGCTGAAGGGTGACTAACCATATGGTAAGTCTGCTGAAGGAAAAAATGTTCATGTTGGGACAGAAAACTATCATGGGATAGTTGTTAACTTCTCTTCTTGGTAGGAAGAAGAGAAGAAATCTGTAACCCATAGACATGAATATCCTGACAGCTCAGCATATCTAGGAGGAAAAAGATGTCCTGAAGAAAGGAAACCATGTGTAGAGCTTTAAAGAAAAAACAGTGAACAAACTTCTGCTAAGAAGAAGTTAACTGTAGGTTGCAACCTTCAGGAACCTATGGTTGCTGGGTTTGCTCAGTCTGGCTAGAGTTTGGATTCTTCAGACCAGGACGAGGTGTCCCCTGCTTGGGCACATCTGGATGATGGGCAGGAGAAGAGTAAAACCTTCTTTTCTTAGGGAAAGAAGGTTTGGTAGGACATTTCCTACCTCCTGGGGAAGAAAAAGGCTTAGGATGGTCCCCAGAACCAGGGAAGTCAGTGGAGCAATGAGCAACCTGACGTAAAGCCTCCCTATTGAAGAGATTTTCTCCAGTACAAGGAGAATTACCCAGTGTGTGTTGTGCCCATCTGCTCAAGTCTGAAGCCTGGAGCCAGGCTCTACGTCGTGCTCCTATGGCTATAGCAGAGGTTCTGCTAACAGACTCAAAAGAGTCTAGAGAAGCACGAGAAAGAAACCAAGAGAGATTCTGGCTATGACTAAGAAGTAAGGAATAGTCTGCAGCCTTGGGCTCTGATAGAAAAGGAGTCAAAAGAGATAATTTCTTTGTGACCTCCTGGAGAGATAGACTCATATAAAAAATATAAGAGATAATCCTTGTTGCCAGCATAGATGTTTGGAAGGTTTGACGTCGAAAGGCATCAAGTGCTCTAGATGCACGACCTGGCGGATAAGAAGAATGCTTTTTCTTGCTTTTCACCTTCCTCATTGCTGATTCCACTACAATGGAATGATGGGGAAGTTGAGTCTTTTGAAACCCTGGAGAGGGGGGCACCTGATACAGAACATCAGTTGCTGTAGAAGGTGAGGAAACCCTTAAAGGTGTTTCCCATATTCTTAGAAGAAGATCCTGCAAAGAATGATGTAAAGGAAGCATTATATTTTCCTTTTCTGCAGGAGAGCCTTGGGTAGGGTCACAGCCAGGGGTAGGAATAGCAAGGAATGTTGCCATGTCAAGGAGAAATTTCTGAAAAGAAGGATCTCCAATGGGAACTATCCCTGGATAGGCTAAAGATGAAGCAGCAGCCTGGGCACCAGAGGAAGTACTGGTCCGGTGCAGAGAAAGAGCCGCACTAGATGGATACTGGTACTGGCAGTCACGATTTGAGACAGTCAGAACTGCATCGTCCATGCCAGGTATCGACTCCAAACTAGGTATAGAAAGGAGCGATCCTGGTGAAAAAAGCATGGAAGTGGCTGGTGCCGATGTTACTGCAGGAACCGACATCGATACCGATACCAGCAGCTGTGCCGGAATCGGAGGCGATAACGTCAAAACAGACATCGGAGGCTGCTCAAGCGGTACCGAGGCAACCAAAAACCCTTGGTGAATATCCTCGGTACTGCGCATCCGGAATCGATAAGCGTCGGTTCCGAGACGCGTCGGTACCCAGTCTTCTAGACTAGATATAGATTCCAGACTCGGCATCAAAGGGAGCGAGTTTATCGATGCATGTCTGGAGGGTACCGACATCAGTGGTGGTATCGGCGATGCTGTTGATACCGGAAAGTCAATCTGGGACGTATCGACCGGTCCCGAAGATACCGAGGACGCCAGGTGACGATCCCTGGTGAAGAGTGAAGCACTCAACACCAGTGCCGATGCCGGGGTATCGGTACCGCTCGAAGCGGATGCCACCACCGAGCATGGCTCAGATACTGGAAAGTCAAACTGGGACGTATCAATTGGTCCCGAAGGTACCGAGGACGCCAGATGACGATCCTTGGTGAAGACTGAAGCACTCAACACCGGTGCCGATGCCGGGGTATCGGTACTGCTCGATAGCTCAGATGGCTCAGATATGTTCTGTGAGGGGTGAGCCCCAGGAACAACCTGAAACCCCTGAAAGGCTTTGGAGACCGAAGACTCCTGCCGGGGTTTTGAAGCCAATAGGGTCTTGAGGGCAAGGCCGGAGCCGTCATCATGCTTGGCATGAGACCTACCACTCAAGGATTGGCTAGTCTTAACAGACTGTTTGTAGGTTACCTGATCTTGTAGAGAAGAATTGGTCGGTGCCCTGACACTGGAAGGGAACTCGGTATCAAGGGAAACTCGAAATGGAAAATTTCTTCTCATAAAATTGTAGCCCAATGGCTCCGGAGGAAAAGGGTCAGGACCCAAACAGGTTAGACACCAGTTGTTGGAGTCTAAAAAGAAAACTGTATTACCACAGTTAAGGCACTTCTTAGGAGAAGAAGGCTCCATGATGGAGAGGCCTCACAGGCCCAAAAAATTTAAGACAGAAACTGAGGGAAAACTTTCCCTGAGTTTGAGAAAAGAAAAGAAAAAAACCACCGGTGGTACCGGTGTAGGCGGGAAAAAACAGCCGCGACCACAAGAAACAAGAATTAAAGAATTAAAAAAGAAATTTTCTGCGGTGACAGGAGTACGTCCTGCCGGCTCCGCGGAAAAACGAAAACTGAGGAGAGACAGTTGGAAAGGCGGGAAGGCAGCACGCAGGCACTGTGGGATGCTCCCAAAAGCTTTCTGATTGGACGCTGGGGAGCGTTCCCGCGCAGGCTCCATCGGTACCGACGTACCCATATGTGAAGACTCATTCCTGCTTGTTCCTGGAGATAAGTAAATAATAAAGCGTAGTTACTCACCTGTAACAGGTGTTCTCCAGGAGCAGCAGGAATCAGTCCTCACATATGGGTGACGTTGGCGCCGACGGAGCCCTCGCGGAGCAATATTCCCCAGCTTTCAAAGAAAGCCTTTGGGAATTGCAGCGCGCATGCGCGGTCGCCTTCCCGCCCAAGGGTGCCATCTTAGCCAGTCTGATGACATAGCTAAAAGACAGCATAAAAATGTGCAAAAAAACTTAAGCAGATGATTGCAACTCCACGGGGAGGAGGGAGGGTTGTGAGGACTGATTCCTGCTGCTCCTGGAGAACACCTGTTACAGGTGAGAAACTACGCTTTCTCCAGGACCAAGCAGGAAGTCAGTCCTCACATATGGGACTCCCAAGCTTAAGGCTACCGGAGACCCTAAGCACAAAAATGAGCTCCCTCTAGCTCAACGGCACAGAAGGAAGGAATCTTCACTGAATTATCACCCACCGGTAGCCCCCATCCGGGATGGAGGGTAGGAGTTGCTCAAACCTCGAAGAGATTTCGGAGGACTGCCTGTCCGAAAGCACTGTCCCTACGGGACTCCCTCTCGAGACAGTAATGGACTGCAAAAGTCTGGCTCGAAGACCAAGTAGCGGCCCGGCAGATGTCTGCCAGCGGAACAGAGCGGAGGTAAGCCACTGACGCAGCCTTCGCCTGAACACAATGAGCCGTGACTCGACTTTCTAATGAGAGTCCGGCTGCCCCATAAGCCCAAGCGATACAGTCCGCAACCCAGATGGACAGAGTACGCTTGGAGACCGGGAGCCCCAATTTATTGGGGTCAAAAGACACAAAAAGCTGAGCAGCTTTACGGTGCTCCCGCGTACGGTCAAGGTAGAAGTTCAATGCCCTTCTACAGTCTAGGGTATGCAGGACTCGTTCAGCTCGGCTGGAGTGAGGCCTGGGAAAGAAGGTCGGAAGTACCACCTCCTGATTGATGTGAAAAGGGGAAACCACTTTTGGAAGAAACTTTGGGTGAGTCCGTAGGACTACCCTATTGTTGTAGAACCGAGTGAAGGGAGGATCAGACACGAGGGCCTGCAATTCACTTACGCGTCTAGCGGAAGTGAGGGCTATCAGGAACAGAGTTTTCCAAGACAGAAAACGGAGAGAACAGGTAGCCATAGGTTCAAAAGGCGGACAGGTGATCCGCTGTAAAACCACATTCAGATCCCAGTCAGGCGCTGGTGGGCGCAGAGGTGGTTTAAGTAGAAGGAGACCTCGGAGAAACCGTGCTACGAGAGGGTCGCTGGAGTAAGGTGTGCCGTCCACCGGCACATGGTGTGCGGAAAGAGCACTGAGGTGGACTTTGACGGAGTTGGACTTAAGTCCGAGATTAGAGAGGTAGAGCAGGTACTGCAAGATCACCGACACCGAGCAGGAGAAGGGATCTTGAGACTGCTGCACACACCAAACGGAAAAACGACGCCATTTTAGGGCGTAGCATTTGCGGGTAGAAGGTCGTCGAGAAGCTAGGACGACCTCTTCCACCTCTGCCGGCAGGAGAAGGGGAGCCAGGACTACCCTTTCAGCCGCCAGGCCATTAGGTTGAGAGATCTGAGGTTGGGGTGGAGCAGAGACCCCTGATCCTGTGTTAGGAGATCCGGTTGAAACCCCAGAGGGAACGGATCCTCTGTCGCCAATTGTAACAGGAGTGGGAACCACGGCTGTCTGGGCCAGCGAGGAGCCACCAGGATCATGGACGCTTTGTCCCGTAGAACCTTGAACAGAGTTCGGGAGACTAGCGGGATGGGGGGAAAGGCATAGAGAAGGCTTTCCGACCATGAGAGCAGAAAAGCATCCACCGCCACTCGAAGGGGATGTGGCTGACGAGAGCAGAAGCGCGGAAGTTGCCGGTTGAGAGGACTGGCAAAGAGATCCATCGTGGGGAGGCCCCACTTGAAAAAGAGCTTCTGAACTATCAAGGGATCCAGGCGCCACTCGTGCGGCTGGAGGATCCTGCTGAGTTTGTCCGCCAGGCAATTTTCTTGGCCTGGGAGATAAACTGCCTTGAGAAGAATGCCGTGACTGACGGCCCAAGAGCAGAGCTTCTGAGCTTCTCGGCAGAGAAGGTAAGAGCCCGTGCCCCCCTGTTTGTTCACATAGAACATGGCCACTTGATTGTCCGTCTGGACAAGGACGGACTGGTGAGAAGTCAGGTGGGAGAAAGTCTTGAGCGCTAGACGAATTGCTCTGAGCTCCAGGAAGTTGATCTGCTGAGCAGACTCCCACGCGGTCCAGAGACCCTGAGTACATGCCCCTTGGCAATGTGCTCCCCAACCCAGGAGGGACGCATCTGTCGTCAGCACTCGAGCCGGCTGAGGTGACTGAAAAGGCATGCCGATTAGCAGGTTCGGTCGATGAAGCCACCACTGGAGAGAAGAGGCCAGCGGCTCGGAGATGCGCACTAAGTCAGCTAGACTGCCTGTGGCTTGCTGCCACTGCTTGCGAAGGCACCATTGAGCAGGCCGCATATTCAGGCGGGCATTGGGGGTCACATGAACGGTGGAAGCCATATGGCCGAGCATTCTCAGGAAGCGCCTGGCGGAGACCAGGGACTGGCTGCGAAAACGGCTGACTAGTTCCATGAGCCGTTGAGCCCTGTCGAGAGGCAGAAAAGCTCGCGCCTGAGGAGTTTGCAGTCTTGCGCCGATGAACTCGAGATCCTGTGAGGGGAGCAAAGTGGACTTTGCGAAGTTTATGACAAAGCCCAAGTACTGCAGAAGAGTCACCGTGCGGTGTGTGGCGTTGGTGACCTCCGGAGCGGACGCTGCTCTGATGAGCCAGTCGTCGAGGTACGGAAAGACATAGAGGCCGTGAAGCCGGAGATGGGCCGCCACCACCGCGAGGCATTTTGTGAAGACTCACGGTGCGGAGGATAGGCCAAAGGGCAGTACCCTGTACTGGTAGTGATTTCCTGCCACCACAAACCTTAGGTACTGGCGGTGGCTTGGGTGGATGAGGATGTGCGTGTAGGCATCCTTTAGATCCAAGGAGCATAGCCAATCTCCCTGCTGGAGGTAGGGCAGAAGGATTCCAAGGGTAAGCATCTTGAACTTCTCCCGCACGAGGAACTTGTTGAGGTTGCGCAAGTCCAGGATGGGTCTGAGGCCTCCTGTTCTTTTTGGTATTAGGAAATACCTGGAATAAAAGCCTTGACCTCTCAGGTGGTGGGGCACCGGTTCCACAGCCTGTTCCTGGAGAAGACTTGCTAACTCCTGAAGGAGTAAGTCCCTGTGCAGAGGGAGTCGAGGGGGTTCTCCCGGAAAATAGGAGGGAGGGACCTGATGGAAGTGGAGAAGATATCCTTCTCGCACGACTTGAAGCACCCAGGCATCTGAAGTGATGTTGGACCACCTGTGGGCGAAGTGAACCAGCCGGCCTCCGGTGCTGGGAGGAACCAGCTGAGGGGGAGAGGCTATGCTTAGGAAGTCAAAAACCCCCACCCTGCTGAGCAGGGGCTGGTGGTGCAGGCTTGGGGGCTTGCTGCCTACGGGACCCGTTACCCCGTCCCTTAGCCTGCTGGCCCTGTTGGGGAGCTGGAGGGGCCTGATATTGGGGGTAGTGTTTGTAGGTAGCCGCCTTTCTCGGGTAAAAGGCCTTTTTTCCCGAGCCCTTCTTTTTCTGGGAAGGGGCGGAGGTCTTCCTAGAAAGCCTGGTCCTGGTTAGAGTCTCCGTCTCGATTTGTGCAGCCTTTTCCGCCATGGGTTTGCCAAAGAGGTTCTCACCTCTGCAGGGGACATCGACCAACTTGTCCTGGACCCAAGGTTCAAGGTCAGACGACTGAAGCCAAGCCTGTCGGCGGGCACCGATGCCAGCTGCGGCCACACGAGCCGAGGCTTCAAAGCCATCATAGGCTGCTCGGGACATGAATTTGGAGCATTCCCGAATACCAGTTGTCAAGGCTAGGAACCTCCGCAAAGGTTCCTCGGATAGTCCAGCGGAGAACCCGGTTAGTTCTTTAGCCAGGTCTCGGAGATACATGCCCATGTAGAGCTGGTAGGTCTGGACACGACAAGCCAGCATAGAGCCCTGGAAACACTTCTTACCAAGGCCATCCAGGTTACGGGCCTCCCTGCCAGGAGGCACCGAGGAGTGCATTTTTTGGCTCTTAAGCCTGTGCATGGCCGATTCCACTACCATGGAATGGTGTGGTAGCTGTGCTTTTTGGAAGCCAGGACTCTTGCGGACTCGATAGATGGAATCTACCCGCTTGCTCAATACCGGCGACGAGGCCGGACTCTCCCACATGCGGAAGAGTAGTCGTTCCAGCATGGGAGGCACCAGTACAGTAAAGTGCTCCCGGGCGGGAGAGTCATACTGAAGGGCGTCGAGCTCTTCGGCTCGAGGCTCCTCCTCGGGATCCGCCGGGAAGGCCAAAGCCTTCGCCATATCCCTGACGAAGTCCGAGAACCGGGCATCCTCCGGAGGGGACTGTTTCCGAGGTTCGGACTCAGGCGAGTCCGAGGGGACACACCGAGTCCGAAAGGAATCAGGTGACTCTTCCTCTTCAGACTCCCAGACCGACTCCGAGGAGGAATCAGTGGGGTCGGCTCGGGCAGGCGGAGGCGTCGGCCGCCCCGACGCCGAGGGAGTCGGCGGCGACGACCTCGGTCCCGAACGGGAGGCCGAGGGTGACCTCGACCGAGGATCGACTCGAGTTCGCATGGACTCGAGGATCGGCTCGGTCTCCGGGGTCGACTTAGACGTCGACGTCCCGGCGGTCGGGGCAGCGGCGCCAGCGAGGCTAGCGATCAGTGCCCGCTGCTGGTCCATGAAGGCAGACAGTCTGCTCTCCAAGGCCGTCAACCTGAGTCCGACCTCAGGTGACCCAGCAGCACCCGACTCGGGCCCCGACGGCGTCGGGCCCGACGTCGGCACTCTCGGAGGCGAGTCCAGAAGGACCACAGGACTTACCCGAGCAGGCAACTCCGACTCCAGGCGAGGTCGCTTCGGGAGGTGCTCCTTCTCCAAAGACCCGGGACGGCTGTCGGGGCTATGCGACCTGGCCCTCGCGGAGCCAGGAGCGTCCACCGACGCCGCCCTCGCGGGTTTTGTCTTCCGTCGATGGTCTCCGGAGGGAGAACCTCTGTCGGAGGAACTTCGGCGATGGTCCGAGCTGGAACCTCTGGATGCCGAGGCCTCCGACGAGGTCCGGGTACGGCTGGGGTCAGCGAAGATTCTATCCCGCTGATGCCGCCGACTCCTCAACGCTTTGGAGGACATTTTGCCACAGGCTCCACAGATCATTTCTTCATGATCCGGGCCCAGGCAGTGGAGGCAATGATCGTGTGTGTCAGTGAGTGACATATTTCTGTCACACTGACCACACCGCTTGAAACCACTGGCAGCCATCGGGGGAAAAAGGGCCCCTGCAAGGTCAAAGGACCGGGCTGCCAGCGAAAAAACCGAAAACGAAACTGACCAAAAATCAGAAAAACCGAAAAAGAAGTGAAGGACTCGTAACGGCGTCACGAGTCTGGGCAGGAAAACGACCGGCGTCGAATCGACTTGAAAAACGAGAAAAACTCACGAAAATCAACTTTTTTAGCGGGGACACGACGGGTACGTCTGTAGGGCTCCGCGGAAAAAAGAAGACTGGCTAAGATGGCACCCTTGGGCGGGAAGGCGACCGCGCATGCGCGCTGCAATTCCCAAAGGCTTTCTTTGAAAGCTGGGGAAAATTGCTCCGCGAGGGCTCCGTCGGCGCCGACGTCACCCATATGTGAGGACTGACTTCCTGCTTGGTCCTGGAGAAAAAGTGCTCACTGATCTTCCTGCAAAATAAAAATGGTAACAAATGCAAGGAAAAGAAAAGTAATGTTTTCCAAAAGAAGAAACTGGAATGCTAGATGCATAACTTGTGCCATACAAAGAGATTTTTTTCAATGTACACTTGAAAATTATTATTTCTTTGTGATTGATTTGTGATATTACCTATGCTCCTCCCTCTGAAAATAAGCTCTTGGCTTGCTTCACTTACCACTACAGGGCCATCTGTGAGAGACAGAAATCAGTGCCAGCCATTTATTTGCCGTGAGCATCTGCAGATACCATTGGAGAGTAGAATACACACATAGAAAAATGTTTTCTCCTACATGTTAGATGACCATGTTTCTAGCTATACTGCTACTTATTATGTCACTCTTCCTTTCAACAACATTCATTCCAAAAATTCTTGGCAAACGACGCAGACTCAAAGCTAATAAAATGATTCCTCAGAATTAGAGAAATGCTGTTTGGAAGCCAATGCAAAAAATTGTTACTGAAACTGTAGATCTAAAATGGGTTCTAAAGAAATGAGTCCTCACAACTGGTGGCTCCAAAATAAATGAGTGACATGCAATACAATAGTTTTGCTTGGGATACAAAGCCATGGGATTGCTAAGATAAAGCATAGAAGATCACAAATGTTGGTACGTTTTGGGCGACAGAAGTTCTAATTGATTTTAATTGATTTTTAGTCAAGTACAGTCTGAATGTGAGAACATATGGTGAACGCTGTTACACTGCTATATATCGAAGTTCAAGGAAGGTAAAAATAAAAACAAACTTAAAGCAATAAAAATGGAATTTACTGTCACAGTAATTTACTTCTTTCCAGACAGCTATCTATTTTATTCTCATTTAAATAAAAATAATTACAATGAAAATCTGCTGTTACTAGAGGAAACGGCAAAAATATACAGACTTGACATAAATCTATTCTTTATTTACAGAAGGGAAATACAACAGCACCCTCTTGAAGAGCTATACTTTCAGATAAAAATGTAGAGGGGGATAATTTCTTTCCTTGGAGCAAAATTTATGGGTACTGGGTACCTTGTACCCCTTTAAAACCTACCCACACATATCCAAGGATTTTGCATCTGTTATTCTGTATGGGTGAAATTTCAATGAAAAATAATATGTGCAGATTTAAAAGTCCAATCTATGTGCCATATTTTCCTTCCCGTGACCTAAACACGTCTCTGGCAATGCCTCCTCACAGGCAGGTTGAAATTATGTGTGCTGTGGAAGATCTACATTTTTCACAATCCGAGTCATGTTTACTAAAATGTGCTAATCATGGGTAATGTGTGGTTTAGCGCACAGTAACTGTTACCGCATATTAAAAATGGCTGGGCAGTAAAAGTCCCAGGCCAACCGCTCAGCGAGCAATTGGGCAGGGACTAGGTGGGTTAGTGTAGGAGAGCGGGCACTGAGTGAAGGTACCATTAGTGCATTCTGATTGTCAATGCTGCAGTTAGCATAAATGCTCTTACCTCCTCTTAATGGGTGGTGTTAATTGCAGCCACGTTAATTGTGGTTGCAGGTTTAGCATGATGAGATGCTTTCCACTACGCTAATTGCATGGGGACTTGTGGGAATGCCCCCAACACTTAGCGCAAGCTGACCATAGCTCCCGTGCTAATTTTTGGCACTAAACGCACGCAAAGATACCAATTATTAGTGTGGTTTAGTAAACATGCCCTTCTGTTATCTATAAAATACAGTTCAAAAGTAAATGTTTGATTCACTGATCTCTACAGCAGACTCTGCACATTCAACAAGAAAGAACACTTATATAAATATTCCAAATTTAATTAAGAACAAAAAGCCAGAAAGCCTTGATTGCATAAATCTTCACACTCTTTGCCACACAGCATGCACAAATTAGCTGTTTCCAAAAATCGCCTCAGCAAGGCCATAATAAGTTCAAGTCCACCTGCGTTCAGTCGCAGTAGTTGAGTTGATGTAAATAATTTAGCAGGTTTTTTTTTTTTTAATACCGCTTTACCATTTTCAATATGCGGTAACAATTACTGTGCGCTCCTCCCAGAACGATTCTGCAGAAATGTTGCTCTTACTCGAGCTCCTAGTTGCAGGCTGTTCAGCTAGGCAGGGGATGAGGTGTTGGCAACATATTCATTAGATATGGGAGCTCCTCAGGGGTCAGTCCTCTTTCTGTATTTGTTTTACATCTATTTGGTTCCTTTATGTAGGGCCATGTGTGATGCAGGCATTTTATTTTATGTTTATGTGATGATGTGCAAGTCTTGATCCCCCTCTCAGGTGCAAGGGGGGGCCTGGATACATCGGTGCGGGAATGTTTGTCCCTGTTGTTGGGATGATTCTGGGCCCTTGGATTGAACCTGAATGTATCCAAGATAGAGCTACTGTTTTTTGCGGAGTGGGAGTGGAGGGGTTACAGGTTTTATTGGACTGGGGTGTTCCGGAGGTGGTACAGTCTGAATACTGAGATTTAGAGTTATGTTGGACTCTTGGTTGTGTATGGCGGAGCATGTCTCCTATTTGTTTACAAACTTATTTGCGTTGTTGCAACTGATTCATCAGCTACACCCATACCTGTCGGAAGCTAGTTTAGAGGCAGAGGCTCGAGCACTAAGGTCCCAATAGGATTATTATAATGTTCTGTTTTTAGGTCTTGTCCAGAACGATGTGATGCAAATTCAATAAATGCAGAATACTGTGGCTAAATTGATAAAGGGACTTCGGAAGTATGAACATGTTACTCGAATTTTGAAAAGAACTACATTGGCTTCCAGTGAAGTTTCGGACTGAATTTAAACCTCTGGTATTGGTTTTTAAAATCTTGCATGGCATGGCACCATCATTCCTTTTGGAAATGTAGGTCCCTGAATGGAGGAGTAGCCTAATGGTTAGAGCACTGGCTTGGTAACCAAGAGACCAGGGTTCGATTCCCACTAGCACTTCTTGAGGCCTTGGGCAAGCTACTTAATTCTCCATTGA
Source organism: Ichthyophis bannanicus (assembly GCA_033557465.1). Classification (NCBI taxonomy): domain Eukaryota; kingdom Metazoa; phylum Chordata; class Amphibia; order Gymnophiona; family Ichthyophiidae; genus Ichthyophis; species Ichthyophis bannanicus. The sequence goes on along the minus strand of CM066037.1, from coordinate 80,430,895 downwards.
CTCAGAAGAAAGGCCTGGCAATCTACTTTCAAACTGCCAAGAAAACTCAGGAGCTAATGGGTAGCCAAGGAGTCAGCATTGACTCAAAGGCACACATTTATGTTCCTAATCGGTCTTTAAGGTTGCAGATGGAGAGACTTGGTTTTCAAGATGAATTTCCGGTTATTTAGGAAGGCATTGAAGGACTACCAAGAGGGTTGCTACTGCTGGGAAAAAAATCTACACTTGTATTTACCTGCTGAGAAATTCTCTAAATCGTAGAGAAAAGGGAATTCTTTGGGGTACAGCTGATAGAATCAGTGTATTTTAAAAATTCAGGGTTTTTGTTAGGTCACTTAGGGCATACTAAAACAAACCAGCTTTGAGAACAAGGGTTTCTGTTCCAGACTGGTAAGATTTACTCCCCTTTTTTATGGTTAGCAGCATTTTTTGCATCGAGCATTATCTTTTCAGTATTATCAGCTTTTTTATTCATTGTTTTAGACTGGTAAGATACCCCCCCCCCCTTTTTAATTGTTAGCAACATTGTTTTTCTGGCATTCTCAGCCATTTTTTATTGGTTGTTCTAACGTCAGTAGTGTTTCTTTTGAGTAGTTTTTAGCACAAGTTGAATGTGTTCCCTGTAAAATAGTTATCTCCAAGTTATAATGCCCTGTTCAATGTAATTTCAGTTTGATCAATGTAAACCGCACTGATGCAGAATAGTGCGGTATATAAGAGAATAAAAATAAATAAATAAATAAATATGTACATACATATCCATAATTTCATTAAAATTAAAGGCAGTTAGGGCTTACTATTGTAGAACAGCTTTCAATTAGTGTTTCTTTCCCTCCCATCCAACCCTGCTCCCACCTACTCCAGGCATAATCCTTGATTTATAGCTTCCTAAAACAGTTAAGGGGAAGGGAGTGATCTCACTCACTTTCAGGTTTAACTGATTATTTTAATAAGCAAGTTATTAGGCCTGGTGAGTAGATTAATCAAGTCCTTGCAGTTCATCTTAAGGTGAAAATTAAAGTCCCTTATACTTATTAGGTATAATTCTATTGGTTCAAGTATCCCTATTCCCCTAGCAACTTTAAACACCTGAACAATTTAAATAGATAAAATAAATCTTTAAATTTTATGATGCAGACAGCAGTCCAACAGAGAGATGGAGGCTGTCCAGTCTTTTGCCCTGAGTGTTACATGTATGATTTTCTCCCAGTTGGTGAGAGGTCTTATGTGTGTACTAGGTGCAAAGTGCTCTTTGTTCTCAGGGAATGAGTCCGATCTCTGGAGGCTAGAGTAGCAGACTTGGAGGAGCTGAGGCAGACGGAGAGGTACATAGACGAGAACTACAGGGATATAGTCCTGAAGTTCCACCTTCAGTCTGGTAGCCTTTCTGCTGTCATGGAGGAGAGAGGTCAAGTGGAAGGAGAGCATCACCTTGGTGTGGCAGGAAGCGATCCTATAGTTAGGACCTGTCCTCCAAGTGATGTAATACCCTCTCACACCACGGATGTGCCTCCAGGGTCATGTGCCTATGAGGGAAGGGTTAGGATGGTCGTTATAGTAGGTGATTTGATCATTAGGCATGTAGATAGCTGGGAGGCTGGTGGACGTGACGATCGCCTGGTAACATGCCTGTCTGGTACAAAAGTATCGGACCTCATGCGCCACATAGATAAGGCTTTAGATAATGCTGGGGAGGGACCTACTGTCTTGGTACATGTTGGTACCAACGACATAGAAAAGTATGGGTGGGGGGTTCTGGAAACTAAATTTAGGATTTTAGGTAGAAAGCTGAAATCCAAAACTTCCAGGTAGGCATTCTCTGAAATTCTTGCAAGAGGATCTTGATAAATTGGAAGACGGCATCAAAATGGCAGATGACATTTAATGTGGACAAGTGCAAAGTTATGCACCTAGGGAAGAACAACCCAAACTATGGTTACACGATGCAAGGTTCCACATTAGGAACCACCACCCAGGAAAAAGATTTAGGCGTCATTGTGGATAACATGTTAAAACCCTCGGCCCAGTGTGCAGAGGCAGCCAAGAGAGCAAATAGAATGCTAGGTATCATAAGGGAAGGAATGGAAAATATATCAAAAGATATTATAATGCCTCTATACCGTTCCATGGTGAGACCGCACCTTGAATATTGTGTGCAATTCTGGTCGCCGTATCTTAAAAAGGATATAGCGTTATTAGAAAAGGTTCAGAGAAGAGCCACCAAAATGGTAAAGGGGATGGAATGATACTCCTATGAAGAAAGGCTAAAAAGGTTAGGGCTCTTTAACCTGGAAAAGAGACGGCTGAGGGGAGGTATGATAGAAGTCTATAAATTAATGAACGGAGTGGAACGGGTAAACGTAGATTGACTGTTTACGTTATCAGAATATAGGAAGACTAGGGGACATGCAATGAAGTTACAGGGTAAACTATTTAAGACTAATAAAAGAAAATATTTTTTCACTCAACGTGTAATCAAACTCTGGAATTTGTTACCGGAGGATGTAGTAAAGGCTGTTAGTGTAGCTGGGTTTTAAAAAGGTTTGGACAAGTTCCTGGAGGAAAGGTCCATAAACCATTATTAAGAAGGGACCCAGGATATCAATGCTTGACCTAGTACAAGCATTGCAGAACCTGTGTCTTTTGGTGAAACTGTTAGGTACGTATGACCTAGATTGGCCACTGTTGGAAAGAGGATACTGGGCTTGATGGACCTTGTTCTGACCCAGTATGGCATATCTTATGTTCTTATGTATGTTCTTATTCTTCCCGTTCCACATGCAGGACCCAAGAGGCAGGCAGAGCTCCAGAGTCTCAATGCATGGATGAGACAATGTTGCAAGGAAGAGGGTTTTGTATTTGTTAGGAACTGGGCAACATTCTGGGGGATGGGGGGGGGGGGGCTTTTCTGAAAGGAGGGGCTCCACCTTTTCTAGAGTGGAACCAGGTTGCTGCCATTAACCTTTTAAAAAAAAGAGATAGAGCAGCTTTTAAACTAAAGAATGGGGGAAAGTCAACAGTCACCCAAGAGTGCATGGGTTTGGAATGGTGTATCTTTGAAGGATACTAGCAAAACAGGGAAGTTAGGGAATCCCGATAGAGAGGTTCTAATAAAGGTAAAAGTAGCCCAGATGCCTTTAAGTAAAACCAGACTGAGTTGAAAGATTCCAAATTATCCTTGTCATCCAATATACAGACTGTTAATATGAACAAAAAACAAATTTTGAAATGCTTGTATACAAATTCTAGAAGTCTTAAAAATAAGGTGGAAGAGTTAGAATATATAGCACTGAATGAAAAGTTAGATACAATTGGCATCTCAGAGACCTGGTGGAAGGAGGATAACCAATGAGACACTGTGATACCAGGCTATAAACTATATCACAATGATATGGCAGATCACATAGGTGGAGGGTGGCGCTATATGTTAAAGAGGGCATTGAGTCAAACTGGATAAAGGTTTTGCATGAAATAAAATGCACTGTACAATCTTTATGGGTCCAAATTCCATATAAACAGGGGAAGGGAATGGCAGTAGGGGGGTACTACTGCCCGCCTGGTCAGAATGAACAGACAATGAAATGCTAAAAGAAATTAGGGAAGCTTGCAAAGTTTACAACACAGCAAAAATGGGAGATTTCGATTATCCCAGCATTGGAGTGGAGGAGTAGCCTAGTGGTTAGAGCACCGGCATGGAAACCCAGAGAGCAGGGTTCAATTCCCACTAGCACTCCTTGTGGCCTTGGGCAAGTCACTTAACCCTCCATTGCTCAGAAAAATCAAAGTTATCAATTTCCCTGTTTAATGTACATTTACCAAGTTTAAGTTACAATGTAAACCACTTTGATTGAAATGATAAAGCGGTATAAAAAAACTGTTAAATAAAATAAATAAATAAATGTTACATCAGGCCGTGCTAGGGAGATAAAGTTTCTAGATGAAATAAATGACTGCTTCTTGGAGCAGCTGGTTCAGGAACTGACTCGAAGGGAAGCTATTTTAGAACTAGTTCTTAGTGAAATGCAGTATATAGTGTGAGAGGTAGTGGTGCTGGGGCCACTTGACAATAGCAGTCATAACATGATCACATTGATTTAATAAATGGCGGAAGGATAACAAGAAAATCTTCTGCGCTAGCATTTAAGTTTAAAAAAGGAGACTATGATAAAATGAGGACAAAGATTAAGAAAAAACTAAAAGGAGCAACTGCAAAGGTTAAGAGTCTACATCAGGCCTGGGTGTTATTTAAATATATCGCCTTGGAAGCCCAGAACAGATGTATTCCATACTTTAAGAAAGGTGGAAGGAAGGCCAAACGACAGCTAGCATGACTTAAAGGTGATGTCAAAGAGGCTGTTATAGCTAAAAGAAAATCCTTCAGAAAATGGAAAAAAGAGCTAAATGATGAAAACAGTAAACAAGTACTGGCATGTTAAATGCAAGGCCATTGATAAGGCAGACAATGAGAGAATTTGAAAAGAAGCTTGCCATGGAAGCAAAAGCGCATAATAACAACTTTTTCAAATACATTCATAGCAAAACACATGTGAGAGAGCCAGTTGGACCATCAGATGACAGAGAGGTAAAGGAGGCACCAATAGAGGATAAGGCTATAGTGGAGAGATTGAATGAATTCTTTGCTTCAGTCTTTAATGAAGATGATGAAGGAAATTTACCCATGCCAGAAATGATATTCTAAGATGATGTATCAAAGGAATTGAAACAAATCTCCATAAATTGGGAAGATGTATTACAGCTATTTGGTAAACTAAAGAGCAGAAAATCACCTGGAATAGGATGCCATACATCTCAGGATACTGAAAGAACTGAAATATGAGATTGCTGACCTACTTTTAGTAATCCGTGAACTATCCTTAAAATCATCTGTAGTACCTGAGGATTGGAGAGTGGCCAATGTAATGCCAATTTTTAAAAAGGGTTCCAGGGGTGATCCAGGAAATTATAGACTGGTGAGCCTGACATCTGTAATGGACAAAATGGTAGAAGCCATTATAAAGAACAAAAGTACTAAACATGTGAATAGTTATGGATTAATGGCAGAAACAAATACTGAAGGATATGCATTGTGTAGGCTAGAGAAGTCCTGGCCTCTGACTCTGTTGGTGCTTGAATGAGCCAGTCGTCTAAGTAGGGGAAGACGAATATCCCCCGAGTACGGAGAAATGCTGTTACTACAGCCATGCATTTCGTGAACACCCTTGGTGCTGAGGCCAGGCCAAAAGGAAGCACCCTGTATTGGTAGTGCTTTCCTTGAAAAAGGAACTGAAGGAACTTTCTGTGGGTTGGATGGATGAGAACATGGGTGTATGCATCCTTGAGATCTAGAGAACAAAGCCAATCCTGACTCTGAAGGTATGGCAGCAGAGTTCCGAGAGAAATCATTTTGAATTTCTCTTTGACAAGGAATTTGTTCAATTCTCTTAGGTCCAAAATAGGTCTGTATACCTCTGTTTTCTTTGGGATAAGGAAATAGGGGGAGTAAACCCCATACCCTGTTGAGGAGTGGGTACTTCTTCTATTGCCCCTTGGGCAAGAAGGATAGTGACCTCCTGATCTAATAGGTTGATGAGAGGTGTTGGAGAATTGAACTGCCTTATTATTGTGGGAGGGAGCATGCTTGAAAAATGAAGCCTGTACCCCTCCTTTATTTATGATGGACAGTGTCCAATGCTCTGCTGTTATCTGCCCCCATCTGGGGGCAAAGTGACATAATCTTCCTGGAGGGGTGGAAGGCTCTGGTCCCCCGAGAGCCAGAAAGGCTAAGTTCTCTAGCTGCAAGTCAAAGGCCTTGTGGAGGCTGCGACTGCTGGAACGGTTGAGGCTTAGCAGTCTTTGCTTTCTTCTGTTTGGGTGGTTGCTGACCTTTCCTGGCAAGCTGACCTGCAGAACGTCCCTGCTGAACATAAGCAGGATAATATCTTTTCTTCTTAGAAAAGTATGGTTTCTTGAACAATTTCTTTCTAGCAGGATCAGCTGTGGACTTGGATAACCTATCCAAGGTGGAGTTGTCAGCATTCATCTCGTTGGCCTTTTCCTGCCTATCTTTACCAAACAGGTTCTCACCAGTACATGGGATATTTCCCAATTTGTCTTGTACCCAGAGCTCCAGATCGGATGCCTGGAGCCAAGCAATTCTACGTGCACCTATGGCAATAGCAGAGATTCTGCTTATGCACTCAAAGCAGTCAAAGGCTGCACAGTTGGCAAATTTAGAAACATCTTGGGCATGTTTGACCAAAGTGAGAAAATCCTGTCTTCTATCCTCAGGAAGAATAGGACTTAAAGCTTCTAAATCATCTGTGACCTCCTTCAGGAACATTCCCATGTAAAGATTATAGGAACTGATCCTGGCAGAAAGCATGGAAGCTTGGAAGACACGACGTCCAAAAGCATCCAGGGTTCTGCACTCACGTCCTGGAGGATTAGAGGCATGCCTCTTTGCACTCTTGATCCTTCTCATAGCTGATTCCACTACAATAGAGTGGAGAGGAAGCTGAGTCTTTTAGAAACCAGGACAAGGAGGGACTCAATACATAGTATCTAGTCTGCGAGAATGAGGAGAGGTGGTAAGAGGTGTCTCCCACATCCTTAACATGAGATCATATAAAATCTCATGAATGGGCAAGGTAGCTGCCTCCTTAGGAGTTTTGGGATATTGTAGAATTTCCAACTCCTTGGCTCTTGGCTCTGTTTCAGGGGCCACAGTAATGGACAGACCCCGAGCCACCTCCCTGATAAAATCCTGGAAGGAAATATCCTCTGGAGGAGACATCCTGCACTTAGGAGAGGAGGGCTCCTCTTGGAGAAGCATCCCTGCATTGACAGAACTGTCAGAATCCTCAGATTCTTCTGAGGACTCAAAATACCGTCTGTCCGGATGCTCTTGAAGAGCCCGATACCTGTACCGACCGAAGTCAGTACCGGGAGTAATCGGTACCGGGGTATCGGTACTGGAGGGCATCAGATGACTGGGTACCGGCAAAGCAGACACCGATGCCGATGCTATCGGTACCGATACCGATGCCAGGGCCGGTACCGGCCGAATTGTCTGTCGCGGTTCCGAGTGCGTCAATGCCGCAAGGAGAGCCACCAGACTGCGCTCAATAGCCAGGACTCTCTGGTCTATCGACGCTGCCGATGCCTGGATGTCGGTACCGGAGAAGACCGCCGGTACCCCAGAGCATGGCACCAGTAGTTCTGCCGAGGTTGAGGCCTCGAGAACATCCTGGAGCCCCGATAATGCTTTGGAAGCCAAAGCCTCCCCCCGGGGCAATTTTGCCGGTGCAGAATCCTCAAGGGCAACGCCAGAGGCATCTCGATGCTTAGAAGGAGATCTACCCTTTGAGGACCGGCTGGACTTATGTTTAGTTACCTGAGATCCACGGGAGGAAGAGGAAGCCCTGGAAGATGTCGATGCCACCGAAGCTGCATCAGAGGGAAATAGGATACTGAGCTTAGCAGCTCGGTTCTGCCGACCTCTTTTAGACATCATGGCGCAGGACATATAATCCGTGATGGAGTGGTCAGGACCTAAACATTTTAGACACCATTCATGGGTGTCGGTGACGGAAATGGTACCGCCACACTTGGTGCACTTTTTGAAACCTGAGGCAGGTTTCTCCATTGTAATAAAAAGTTTTTGGGCCCAAGGCCCAAAAAGGCGCGTGCACCTGAAGAAAAAATAGGAAAAATCGTAGTATTTTTTTTTTTTTAAGAACAGAAAATAAGAAGAAAAAAACAGAGGTACCGGTAAAGCGTCAAGGAAGGCAGACGCGACCACAAAAAAGAAAGAAATAAAGAAGAATTCTTCTGCGGTGACAGGAACAACAACCTGCTGGCTCCGTGGAAAAAGAACAACTGGAGAGAGGCAGTTGGGAAAGGTGGGAAGGCAGCACGCAGGCGCTGTGGGATGCTCCCAAAAGCTTACTAATTGGACGCTGGGGAGCGTTCCCGCACAGGCTCCGTCGGTACCGACGATACCCATATGTGATGACTACATTCCTACTTGTTCCTGGAGATTAGAAAATGTGTGGCAAAATCTGAAGACTGCAGTCCAGAGATGATTCCCCACCAACTTGACAAGGCTCGAGATATTCTTCCAAGAATAGGTAAAAACTGCATCATCCCACTGTGCAAATCTGGCAGATATCTTAAATAACTCATGGCTGCTATTGCTGCAAAGGGGGTTTCCACCAAGTATTGAGTCAAGGGGTGTGAAGACTCGTGCATTCAAGACTTTTTGTTTTGTTTTTTTTATTGTAAATCACTTTTTTAATGCTTTTATAATTTTTTTTTTACTGTGAAAGTCTAGAATATGTTGTATAGATAAGCAAAGCAACCTCCTACTATAATGCATTTTGAACTGTATTTTTAAGCAGAAGAATGTGAAAATTTTTACAAGGCACTGTATATACTTTCAGACATAGAGAGGGCAATTTCCAGACAGCCAACTTACAAGGTAAATGGTTTTGAAAATATCTCTGGGAATCCATTAAGATCTCACATGCATTGTTAATGAAAGCATCACATTATAATGTTAACACGTCAAAAGGGAAAAGGCAAAGAATGGTACACGAAAGTCACTGAATTATTGATATAACTATAACAACAGAAGCCTTTCAGCCTACAACAGTGAGCTTTTTTACTAAACTACTTTTTCTGAGTTGATATATCAAGGATGCATTCTTGCTTAATACAACTGAAGGAATCTTGAATTTATGGTACACTCATCTTAGTTTATTAATGCACTGTACACAAAATATAATTCCTGTTCTTTACAATGTAGACAAACATTTCTGTTCTCTTTAAGATTAATAATTGAAAACAACTTGACAGTCAAAAGCTCTTCAAGGAGAGCAGATGGTAGGATGAAGTCTGTTACTGCAAATGGAATAATCTGGATTAGAAACAGTATTATGCTGCTTAATAAAGATATGGACATAAAGGCGGTAATTTTATAAGAAGCTGTGTAAACTTGTGTGTCATCCATAAATGAAATTCATGTATTGTCAATGATTTACACATGCTGATGGGCACGTACACCCATACTTTAGGTGGTTGCTATTCTGTAAGTATGCATGTCGGACCCATGGCACATACTTCTGGAGTGGGTGTGGCCAGGAGTAGAGCGTGGGTGGAGCATAGGCAGAGTGCAAATTTATACACGTAAGTTATAAAATGCTAAAACTTACGTGCGTTATTTACAAATCTAGGCACAGGCATGTATAGCAAGTCTAGGGCTGATCTAAGTGTTTATGCCTCGGTTTGGCATGCATATCTTATGACTTAGGTCCCTATTTTATAAAGAAATACAGCTGCCTGCTTTTCTTTATAAAATAGGTGTGATCTGTGCACACTGTAATGTGTGAAAAACTAGGCAACCCTTATAAAATTACCCTCAAAGAGGGCAATATTATAATACGATGCCTATGCAGAGACTATTTCATAAAGACCAAAAGGTGTCTACTTGTCTTTATAACTCAGAGAACACAGCTCGAAAGGCGTCATCACTTACACCTGCTCTCAAGTGAACTCCACCCAGACTGCTGCCCCAGTCGGTAGTTTATAAGAAGTCATTTAAATGCATATGTGGTCACACATGCACAGGGATGACTTTAAAAAATTACCTCCAAAATACAGTTTCATATTTATTCAGAGCAAGATGAAAAAGATGTCCATCAAGAAACAGATGTAGCGAAATGGAAGGAGGCAGTGCTTCTTCAGTTGTGCACTCTCCAAGTCCATAAAGTAATCTTTTCCCATTACTGCCATACTTTGATGTGTCCACCCCAATCAGATGTGGCAAGGACTGATGGAAGCACAGGGTGGAAGGTTACACTAACGCAGGCTTGATTGTGCGCAGGAAAGGTCCGCACAACTCTGGACGTGTTATAGTTGTAGAGAAACACGGTGCCTTCAGAGCTTCCAGTAGCTAGAAGGGTTCCATCACAAGAAAATTCACAGCCCACCGCAAATCCTTCCACCTGAGGTTGGTAAAAATAAGTTAAAATAAAGAAAACTGCATCCTAAGAAAACTGCATGATCTGCCTTCCTATTGTTTAGTCTGCAAATTCTGAGCGCCTCTCATGTGTTGTAATGCATTTAAGTGGTTTGAAAAATCATTGCTTATTGGACAAATAAGTACTGCAGCACAAACTGCACGGAGCAGGAGAATGGGTTGACCCTTCGCACTGCGCACCACACTGAGAATCTGTGCCATTTGAAGGCGTAAGCTCGTCTGGTGGAGATCTTATGGGAGGCCAGGAGGAACTCCCCTGAGAGATGTAAAGGTGCCAGGGCTACCCTTTCAGCAGTCAGGCTATCAGCATCAGCAACCCCAAGTTGGGGTGGAGGAGAATGCTCTCTTCCTGCAACAGTAGACCCAGGGTGAGGCAAAGGAACAGAGGGAACCATGGCTGTCTGGCCCACCGAGGGCCACCAGTATCAGTGAGGCCCCGTCACTCTGTACCTTGAACAACGTTTTGGTTATCAGCAACGTGGGTGGGAAGTCATAGAGAAGGCCTTCCATCCATGGGATGAGGAATGCATCCCCTGCCACCTGGGATGGGTGTGGCTGCCGGGAGCAGAAGTGGGGCAGCTGAGTGTTTTCTGGACTGGCAAAGAGGTCCATCTGTGGGACTCCTCAGAGCCAGAAGAGCCAGAAGGGCCAGCTGGCCACTCTGAGGTACAATCGCCACCTGTGCGGCTGGAGAATCCTGCTTAGTCTGTCCACCAGGGCATTGTCCTGGCCTGGAAGATAAACCGCCCGCAAGATAATCCCATGGCAGGCTGCGCACAAGCAGATAGCCACTGCCTCTTGGCAAAGTGAATAGATCCCTATCCCTCCCTGCTTGTTGACGTAGTACATTGCCACCTGTTGTCTATCTGGATCAGCACTGACTCATGTTGTAGACAGTGACGAATGGCTTGGAGGGCCAGGAATATGTTCCGAAACTCCAGGAGGTTGATTTGCAGCAGGCTTTTCAGGTGCGACCAACTGTCCTGAGTGCAGAGGTCCTCGCAGTGGGCTTCCCAGCTCAAGAGGGAGGCATCCATGGTGAGGACCCTCTGGGGGGGCGGGTGCCTGGAAGGGCATCCCAGCCTGAAGATGCTGAGGGGCTTGCCACCAGCCGAAGGAGTCAGCCAGTTGGCAGGTCACCACCACTCTGTCCCACAATTGGCTACATTGGGCCGTCCTCATGTGGAGACAAGCATCCAGAGTAACATGAACTGTTGATGCCATATGACCCAACAGGCGAAGCAGTAGGCAGATGGTCACTGAGCGTCGGTGCTGCATGACTGTGGCCAGCGCCCTGAGGCAGCTGGCCCTGTCCAGAGGGAGGAAGGCTCTGGCTTGAATAGTGTCCAGCCGTGCCCCTATAAACTCCTGACACTGTGTCGGGAGGAGGTGGGACTTAGGGTGGTTTATCACAAACCCCAAGTATTGCAGGATGAACATGGCGCGCGCCGTCTCTTGCTGCACCTCTGGGGAAGATGAAGGCCCCCTGGAGACGAAGGTAAGCTTGACTACTGCCAGGCACTTGGTGAATACCTTTGGGGCACTGGTAGTGGCAGCCTCCCACCATGAACCTGAGATATTATCAGTGGCTGGGATGGATGAGGATTTGCGTGTATGCATCCTTTAGGTCTAAGGAGCATAGCCAGTCTCCCCACTAGAGTAAGGCAACAGTGTTCCAAGGGAGAGCATTTTGAACTTCTCCCTCACCGGGAACCTGTTTAGGTCCTGCAGGTCCAGAATGGGCCAGAAGCCTCCAGTCCTCTTGGGGACGAGGAAGCAGCAGAAGTAGAACCCTTTGCCCCTGAGATGTGCAGAAACCATTTCCACTGCCCTGTCCTCGAGAGGGCCTCTGAGCTCCTGCAGAAGCAAGGTCTGGTGGAGGGGAGTCCTGGCGGGCAATCCTGGAAAAATGGAGGGGGTGTCTGCATCAGGGTGGAGGAGGTAACCCTCCCTTGCCATCTGCAGTGCCCAAGAGTCGGTGGTGATGGATGTCCAATGGTGGGCATAAAGAACCAGACACCCTCCTGTGGGCTGCTAGGCTGGACCTCTCGGGGGGGGGGGGGGGGAGGGGGGTGAGGCTAAAGCCAAGGAGCCAGGGAGTCTTAGGTTTATGAGGGCCATACCCTTGTCCCTTGGCCTGCTGACCCTGTTGGGGAGCTGGGAAGGCCGGGTATTGAGGGTAGTTTCCATAAGCCTTCCTCTTTTTCAGGTAGAAGGACTTTTTACTCAAAGACTTCCATTAGGAAGGGTCAGCAGTTTTCTTGGAGAGTCTGGCCCTTGTCAGGAACTCAGACTTCAACTCTGCAGCCTTATCAGTTATGGGTTTGCCAAAGAGGTTCTCTCCCTGGCAAGGTACATCGACCAGCTTGTCCTGAATCCATTGCTCCAGTTCGGAGGACTGTAGCCAAGCCTGGCGTCAGGCACCAGTGCCCGCCGCAGGTACTCTAGCTGCCAACTCAAAGCCATGATAGGCTGCCGGAGTCATGAATTTGGAGCACTCTCTGACAGATGAGGCCAGGGTCGAGAACTGCTGGAGGGGTTACTCGGAGAGACCAGCAGAGAACCCGGCAAGTTCCTTCACCAGGTCCCTCAGGGTACATGCCCATGTACAGCTGGTAAGCCTGGATCCGACTGATAAGCATTGAGCCCTGGAAGCACTTCCTGCCCAAGGCATCCATGGCGCAGGCCTCCCTACTCGGGGGCAGCGAAGAGTGCGTCTTCTGGCTCTTGAGCCAACACATGGCCGACTCGACCACCATGGAATTGTGAGGCAGTTAGGCTTTCTCGAAGCCAGGGCTCTGGTGGACCTGGTACATCGAGTCCAGTTGCCTGCTCACTATGGGCACCGATGAGGGGTCTCCCACATCTGGAGGAGTAGCCGTTCCAGGATCGGGGGAAAGGGCACCATGAGTGCCTCCTTCGGGGAAGTCTCGTACTGGAGGATCTCAAGATTCTCCATCCGGGGATCCTCCTCCAACTCTGGGTCAGAGGCAAGTGCCTTGGCCATGTCCCACACAAAATCGAGGAAAGCCATGTCCTTGAGTGGGACTGGCATGTGCCTCCTGGGGAGACGGGTCTGAGGGTACATCCCGGTGGTGGCATGTGTCCGGGGACTTGTCATTCTCGGTCTCCCAGTCAGACTCATAGTCAGTGGAGGTGTCGAGGGTGGCCTGGGCTCCGGGGTCAGGCTCCAAACCCAACAGTCCTGGCACACCTGTGGCCCTATGGTCAGAACTGTAGCTCAGTGGGGAGGACCTCTGTTCTGAGGATCAGGACTGGAACCGGGACCAATGCCGAAGGACCTCTCGAGGCCAATGGTGCTCGAGGATCAGGGAGTTCCTCAAAGTCGAGGGCCCAGTATTGGGAGTGATGATCTGGAAAGACCGGGCATCAGGGCCCATTGCTGGGCCATGAAGGCAGACAGATTGCGCTCCAAGACTACCATTCTGGTCTCGAGGACAGATGGTTCCGCAGCCTTCGGCATGGGCACCAAGGATCTTGGGCCTAGTGCTGGTTCTGTTAAAGGGAGAGACTTTGACCAGTTTGGTTTCGGGGGTCCAAGGTTGATCTCTATACTCTGACCACTCCCATTGAGGTACCTTGGTTGGCCGCTCCTGACCAACACCATCAGACTCGCTAGGACTTCCCCACTTTCCCAGACTCATCAGTTGATGTAGTCTTTGAGGGTTTCTGGCTCTTTATGAGCTCTTCCCCCGGGGTGCCCTTGCTCGAGGAGCTGTGGCCCCAGGTCTCCAAGGCGGTATGGTCATCCCGAGGTTCCAGGGCCCTAGAGCGTGGTGTCGTTGGAAACTCAGGCGCTGAGTCAGTCTTGTGGAAGAAGGACTCCTGCTGCTGCTGGCAACTCTTGAGGGCCTTGGAGGTCATCTTTTTGCAGAGGCTGCAATCCAAGAGGTCATGGTCCGGGACAAGGCAACGAAGGCAGCAATCGTGAAGGTCCGTGCGAGACACATTATGGACACAATGGTCGCACTGCTTGAAGCCACTGGTCAAGACCATGGCAGGAAAGACAGCTCCGTGAGGTCAAAAACCCTAGGCCCAGCCAGGGAAAAATGGCATGAATCCAAGCTGGTCGAGAGAGAAAAAGAAAACGAACCTGAGACCCGACACTGAGGCAAGTGATCTCAGGGGCGGGAAAGGGAGCCAGTACGTGACTGTAGAAAGAAAAAATTAGGAGAAAAAAACAACACTTTTCCGGGGAAAACAGACACACGTCTGATGGGCTCCGCGGAAAAAAGGAGACTGAGGCAAAATGACACCCTTGGGCGGGAAGGGGACCACGCATGTGTGGTGCATCTCCCAAAGGCTTTCTTGAAAGCTGGGGAGAAGCTACCACGCGGGATCTGTTGGCGCCAGTGTCACCCATATGTGACGACTGACTTCCTGCTTGTTCCCAGAGAAACAGTTTTTATACATATAAGTCTACCTAAACTGAGCAAAGAGGCACTCCCAAAAGTTGGACAGGGACTTTACATTTATATGCATGCTTCTGAAAGAATGCACATGTGTATTTATTTATTTAACAGGATTTTTTATACCGCTTTATCATTTCAGTCAAAGCGGTTTACATTGTAACTTAAACTTGATAATGTACATTAAAAAGGGACATTGATAACTTAAAATTTTCTGAGGCAATGGAGGGTTAAGTGACTTGCCTAAGGCCACAAGGAGTGCTATTGGGAATCAAACCCTGGTCTCTTGGTTCCCAAGACTGTGCTCTAACCATTAGGTTACTCCTCCAATAACCCCCAACATTTGTGAATGCCAAAGAAAAGGCATAATTGTAAGTATATAAATTCCCTGGGTAATTATCAAAATGGAAGTTTTTTTCATTTGATAATTTGCCATTACCCAAACAGGGAAAGGCGTAGTTACTCACCTATAACAGGTGTTCTCTGGGGACAGCAGGAAACAGTCCTCTCATATGGATGACTTCGGTGCCGACAGAGCCTGCGCAGAAACATCTCCCCAGCTTTCAAAGAAAGTCTTTGGGAGATGCACCATGCATTCGTGGTCCACTTCCCACCCAAGGGTGCCATCTTACTCAGTCTAATGACATAGCTAAGACAGCAAAAATAAAATACAGAAAAGAAGCAACTCCAAGGGGAGGAGAGAGGGTTGTGAGGACTGATTCCTGCTGTCCCCGGAGAACCTGAAGTAGCCATGGCCCTGACACAGTGCACCATGAGCCTCTGGTCCAGTGAGATTCCTGCTTGCTTGTAGGCAAAGGTAATGCAGTCTGCCACCCAAGTGGACAGAGTTCACTTAGTCACTGGGAGCCGCAGGTGGCTGGGGTCGTAGGATATGAAAAGCTGTGGTGCTCTGCGGTGGCCCTGGATCCATTGCAGTAAAAGGACAAGGTTCTCATACAATCTAGATTGTGGAGAATGGTCTCCACCCTACCGGCATGAGGTCTCGGAAAGAAGGTGAAGTATACCACCTCCTGGTTAAGGTGGAATGGGGACACCACCTTCGGCAGAAACTTAGGGTGTGTGCGGAGCACCACCCTGTTCTTATAGAACCTCATGTAGGAGGGCTCTGCCATCAGAGCCTGGAGCTTGCTGATTCTGCGAGCTGATGTGAGTGCTACCAGGAAGGTGAGATTCCAGGATAGATTATGGAGGTGGCAGGTAGCCAGAGGCTCAAATGGAGGCTTAGTGAGACCCCACTCTGCCACTGGGGGGAAGACAGGTGGTTTAGATAACAAGAGACCCCACAGGAATCGGGACACAAGGGGCTGAGTCGAGAGGGGTTTTCCCTCCATGGAATGGTGATGTGCTGCGATGGCGTTCATGTGTATGCTGACCAAATTAGACTTCAATCCCACCTGTGATAAGTGAAGCAGGTACTAGAGAACCATTTGTACTGAGCAGAAAAATGGATTCGCCCATCTTTCCGCACACCACACCGAGAATTGGTGCCGCTTGAAGATTTATGTTCTTCTAGCGGAGGCCTTACGAGAGGCCAAAAGAATCTCTTCCACATCCCGTGGGAGGTTGAAGGGAGCTAATGCTGCCCTTTCAGCAGCCAAGCCCGGAGTGAGAGGAACCCCAGATTGGGGTGCAGGAGAGAGTCCTGCTCGTGTGAGAGTAGCCCTGGAGCTCAGCCCAGGGGAATCAGCGATGCTGCTGAAAGGGAGAGGAGCAGTGGGAACCAGAGCTGCCAGGACCACAGAGGGGCTATCAGCACTAGTGATGCTCTGTCATGCTGGACCTTGAATAGTGTCCTGGCTACCAGCGGTGTTGTTGGGAAGGTGTACATGAGGCTTTCCATACACGGGATGAGAAACACATCTACTGCCACCCTGGATGGGTGCAGCTGGTGTAAGCAGAATCGTGGCAACTGTGTGTTGTCCAGGCTGGCGAACAGGTCCATTGAGGGGACACCCCAGAGATGGAACAGCAGTGAGGCTACCCCTGGATCGAGGCGCCACTCGTGCGGCTGGAGGACCCTGCTCAATTTATCAGCCAGGGCATTATCCTGGCCCGGGAGATACACCACCCTTAGGAGCATCCCTTTGCCAGCAACATAGGAGCAGAGGGCTACCACCTCCTGGCAGAGGGGGTACGACCCTGTTCCCCCCGTTTGTTCATGTAAAATATTGAGACCTGATTGTCAGTCTGGATCAGCACTGCATGGTTTTGGAGTTGGTGGCGGAAGGCTTCGAGGGCTAGGTATATTGCACAGAGTTCTAGCAGATTGATTTGCAACCAGGATTCCTCCTGGGACCAGCAGTCTTGCATCTGGAGGCTCCTGCAATGTGTTCCCCAGCCCATTAGCGAGGCGTCTGTGGTGAGGACCTTCTGGAGGCTGGGTGACTGGAAGGGCATCCCAACCTGAAGATGGCATGGATTCTGCCATCATCTGAGGGAGTCTGCCAGCTGACAGGTCACCTTCACTCTATCCCTAAGCCTGCCTGTGGCTTGAGTCCACTGAAAGCAGAGGTACCACTGGGCTGCCCTCATGTGCAGGCGAGCATACATGGTCACGTGGACCGTGGAGGGCATATGTCCCAACAGGCGGAGTAGGAGCCAGACAGGTAATGTCCGGCATCAGCGTACCTCTACAACTAACTCCCTGAGGTGTTCTGACCTCTCTGGGGGGGAAAGGCTTTTGCCTATGAACTCTAGGGGCTGGGCTGGAGTGAGGTAGGATTTGGGGTAATTTATGAAAGGTGGGACATGGGGTAGTTGATGATGAGCCCCAGATGCTGCAGGGCGTAGATGGTGCGCTCGATGGCATGGTGTGCCTCTGCATCTGTGCCTCCCCTTATGAGCAGTCATCCAGGTAGGGAAAGATGAAGGCCCATCGGAGATGAAGGTGGGCTGCGACCACCGCTTGCACTTGGTGAAGACCATTGGCGATAACGCCAGTCTGAAGGGTAGCATCCTGTACTGGTAGTGACCTCCTCCCACCATGAACCGGAGGGATTGTTGGTGGTTGGGATGAATCAGGATGTGTGTATAAGCATCCTTCAGGTCTAAGGAGCATAGCCAGTCTCCCTGCTGGAGGTAAGGCTGCTGTGTTCCAAGGGAGAGCATCTTGAACTTCTCCCTCACCAGAAATATGTTCAAGTCCCGCAGGTCCAGGATGGGCCTGAGGCCCTCTGTTCACTTGGAAACGAGGACATATCTGGAGTAGAAGCCTTTGCCCCAGAATTGTTTGGGAACTGGCTCCACTGTCTTGTCCTCGAGGAGGCCTGCGAGCTCGGTGAGGAGCAGTCTGGTGAAGTTAAGGCCTTACGGGTTCTCCTGGGAAGAACATAGAAACACAGAAACATGACAACAGAAAAAGACCACATGGCCTATCTAGCCTGTCCTTCCATATCAACCACTACAACAATCCCTTTAGAGTAGTTACTCACCTGTAATAGGTGTTCTCCAGGAGCAGCAGGAATCAGTCCTCACATATGGGTGGCGTCGGCGCCGACAGAGCTCCCATGCGGAGCATTTCCCCAGCTTTCAAAGAAAGCCTTTGGGAATGCAGCACGCATGCGCGGTCCCCTTCCCGCTCAAGGGTGCCATCTTGCTCAGTCTGATGACATAGCTAAAAGTCAGCAAAAAATCAAAATGAAGTATATGACTACAACTCCAGGGGAGGAGGGAGGGTCATGAGGATTGATTCCTGCTGCTCCTGGAGAACACCTGTTACAGGTGAGTAACTACTCTTTCTCCGGGACCAAGCAGGAAGTCAATCCTCACATATGGGACTCCCCAGCTCTAGGCTACCGGGAACCCAAGCTGACAAAAATGTCTCCCTCTGAAGAGCCTCAGCATCCGTGAGAAGAATTTTCTCTGAGAACGCCCCCGTACGGTAGCCCAACACAAGGGCCGGAGGGTAGGGGTTGCCTAAACCGCAAAGAGATTACGGAGTACCGCCTGTCCGAAAGCACTGTCCCTCTGGGACTCTCTCTCCAGGCAGTAATGGGCTGCAAAGGTCTGGCTTGAAGACCAAGTTGCGGACCAGCAGATGTCTGCCAACGGAACAGAGCAGAGATTAGCTACTGATGCGGCTTTCGCCCTGACATGGTGGGCCGTGACTCGACCCTGCGAGGGGAGGTCGGCTGCCCTATACGCCCAGGCGATACAATCTGCTACCCAAGTGGACAAGGTACGCTTGGAGACAGGTAACTCCATCTTATTAGGGTCAAAGAAGATGAAGAGCTGAGCAGTCCTTCGATGCTCTTGCGTACATTCTATGTAAAAGGACAACACCCTCTTACAGTCCAGGGTATGCAAGACTGTCTCAGCCCGGCTGGCATACGGCCTAGGAAAAAAGGTCGGAAGAACCACCTCATGATTGAGGTGGAAAGAGGAGACCACTTTAAGGAGGAACTTGGGAAGGATCCGTAGGACCACCCTGTTCCTATAGAACCGTGTGTACGGTCTATCAGAAATCAGAGCTTGTAGCTCACTCACACGTCTGGCCGATGTAAGAGCCACTAGGAAGAGCGCTTTCCAAGAGAGGAAGCGCAAATGGCAAGTAGCCATCGGCTCAAACGGTGGGTGAGTAAGTTGTTGCAAGACCACGTTCAAATCCCACTCAGTCGCCGGTGGACGAGCTGGAGCTTGAGTAGAAGCAGACCTCTGAGAAATCTGGACACCAAGGGATGAACCGACAGAGACTGTCCCTCCATCGGTGAGTGGTGCGCTGACAAAGCACTAAGGTGGACCTGAACAGAGTTAGACTTAAGGCTTAAGTCTGAAAGGTGAAGTAAATACTGCAGTACTACTGGCACAAGGCAAGAGAAAGGATCTTCATTGTGCTGAGCACACTGTAAACCATCGCCACTTGAGGGCATAGGACTTTCTTATAGACTGCCTCCTGGAGGCCAATATCACCTCTTCAACTTCTTTAGGCAGAAGTAAGGGAGCTAGAACTACCCTTTCAGCAGCCAAGCCATCAGGTTGAGGGACCTGAGATTGGGGTGCAGAAGGGAACCTTGCTCTTGAGACAGGAGATCGTGTTGCAACCCCAGAGGGAACGGAGTTTCCACCGCCAACTGCATCAGAAGTGGAAACCACGGCTGTCTCGGCCATCTGGGGGCTACCAGAATCACCGAGGCCTTGTCCTGGAGAATCTTGAACAGAGTTCGGGCCACCAGGGGCGTGGGAGGAAACGCATACAGGAGGCCCATAGACCATGAGTTCAGAAAAGCATCTGCTGCCATCCTCAGGGGATGCGGCTATCTGGAGCAGAACCTGGGCAGCTGACGGTTTAGTGGACTTGCAAAGAGATCAATGGATGGAAGTCCCCAGCGAAGGAAGATCTGCTGGACCACCAATGGATTCAACTGCCATTCGTGAGGCTGGAGAATCCTGCTTAGCTTGTCTGCCAGGAAATTCTCCTGACCAGGCAGGTAAACTGCTTTGAGAAACGTACCCTGTTTGACCGCAAAGGAGCAGAGGTCCAGTACCTTCCTGACATAGGAGCCTGGATCCCGTGCCCCCTTGTTTGTTCACGTAGAACATTGCCACTTGATTGTCCATCTGAACTAGGACAGACTGGTGAGAGAGGGCATGAGAAAATGTTTGCAGAGCTAAGCAAATTGCTCGCAGCTCTAGAAGATTGATTTGCTGTGTGGCCTCTCGAGGAGAACACAGGCCTTGAGTGCACATGCCCTGGCAATGTGCACCCCAGCCCTTTAAGGAAGCATCGGTCGTCAGCACCCTGGTGTGTGCTGGAGCCTGAAAAGGTACCCCCTGAGAAGGTTTGGGAGATGTAGCCACCACTGTAAGGAGTCCAAAAGTGGTTTGGACACCTTTACTCTGTCTCGGAGGTCGCCTGTGACCTGTGTCCACTGAGCTCTGAGGCACCACTGAGCAGCCCGCATGTGCAGATGGGCATTCGGAGTCACATGTACAGTGGATGCCATGTGGCTCAGGAGCCACAGGTAGTGCCTGGCGGAAACATGAGAATTGTTTTGGAACTGGTTGGTCAAGTCCATCAGTCTGTGGGTCCTGTCTTCGGGCAAGTAAGCCCTTGCTTGAAGGGTGTCTAATCTTGCCCCTATAAACTCTAGGTTTTGAGAGAGGAGCAAAGTGGACTTTGCGTAGTTTATGATAAAGCTCAGATGCTGAAGAAGAGAGACAGTACAAAGAATGGCTTGGCGGGCCTCCTGGAGAGACTGCCCCTGAAGAGCCAGTCATCCAGGTATGGGAAGACAAAAATTCCCTGATTCCTGAGATAAGCCGCCACCACCGCCAGGCATTTGGTGAAAACCCTGGGGGCAGAGGTTAGGCCAAAGGGAAGTACTCTGTACTGAAAATGGTTTCCTCCCAACACAAATCTGAGATATTCTCTGTGGTCTGGATGAATGAGGATGTGAGTACAAGCATCCTTTAGGTCTGAGCACAGCCAGTCTCCCTGCTGGAGGTAGGGCAGCAGTATCCCAAGGGTAAGCATCTTGAACTTTTCCCTCTTCAGAAACTTATTTAGGTTTCACAAGCCTAGGATAGGCCGGAGGCCGCCTGTCCTTTTTGGCACCAGGAAGTACCTGGAGTAAAAGCCTTGCCCTGTCAGGTGGTGAGGCACCGGTTCCACCTCCTGTTCCCTTAGAAGACTTGCCAACTAATGAAGGAGGAGGTTTCTGTAAAGAGGGAGTCTGGGAGGCTCCCCTGGAAAGTAGGAGGGGGGTAGCTGGTGGAAGTGAAGCATGTAGCCCTTCTGGACTATGTTCAGTACCCAGGTATCCCCTATGATGGCATACAGGGTCAGCCGACCTCCTGTGCTGAGTGGAGCCACCGGCGGAGGAGAGGCTATGCTGTGGGAGTCAAAACCCTGCTGTGCAGGAGCCGGAGCTGGCGGTTTGGGGGTCTTCTGCTTACGGGGCCTGTGCCCCTGCCCCTTGGCCTTCTGGCCCTGTTGGGGAGCTGGAGAGGCCTGATACTGAGGGTAGGTTTTGTAGGCAGCACCCTTCCTCAGGAAAAAGGGCTTCTTTCCCGAGCCCTTCTTTTTTTGAGAAGGGGCAGAAGTCTTCCTGGACAGCCTTGTCCTGGTGAGAGTCTCAGTCTCAATTTCTGCAGCCTTTTCAGTCATGGGCTTACCGAAGAGGTTGTCACCTCAGCACGGGACATCGACCAACTTGTCCTGCACCCATGACTCCAGGTCCGATGACTGTAGCCAGGCCTGACGGCATGCACCGATGCTGGCCGCGGCTACCCGGGCCGAAGCCTCAAAGCCATCATAGGCTGCTCGAGAGATAAACTTCGAGCACTCCCGGATCCCTGTAGACAAGGCCTTGAACCTCTGCAAAGGTTCCTCGGAGAGGCCAGCTGAGAACCCGGCAATCTCCTTTGCCATGTCCCGTAAGTACTGTGATGAAGCAGACGCCAGTAAGCCCATGGAGGTAGAAGAAAACACTGATCTCTTTAAACAAAATGATATACATAAAGTGCAGTTAGTGAGAAGTGCAGCTAGAGGGAGCATGCACGGAGATTCAGAAGGTAGGCTGACACGCCCAGGTTGGGATGATGCAAGAACTAATTCAAAGCATAATCAGATACACCTGATCAGAGGGACAGACTCCTTACCTAAGAAACAGCTTTATAAGCAAAGCATAGACAAGCCAGAAGAGAGAGGAGCGGCACGAACCGCAGCAGCTGCTGATAGAGAAGAAAGAGAAAGGAGACGGCTCCAAAGAGAGGAGAAAAGGCAGTTGAACTTGCAGCCCTTATAGGAAAGGAACAAGTTCCAGGGGAGCCAGTTTCAGTCTGGGAAGCTCCAGAAGGAAGTCTTCAGGAAGGACAGAAGGAGAACCGGGAGAGTGTCTGGTAGGGAGAATACCAGAGACACAGACCCAAGAGGTACCTTCATGCTTCTTCCCCTGTATGTGAGCCACAAGGAGTTCAGAGGTGGGTGAACCAGACTCAGCCCAGAAGTCTAAGAGACACAGATCTGAACCAGGAACTGAAGCCGGGTCACAGAAAGGCCTGGAAGCTAGGGAGCCGTAAGAGCAGCCAAGGCAACTGGAGAAAGGTTTGGGAACCTATAGAAAGAGTGCTTACCAAATGTCCTGTTGCATATTTGCCAGACCGGGTACAGCCAGGCTGGAGAGCCTTAGGAAGAAGTTCTGAAGTAAAACCAGGAATATATGGGGAAAGCTCAGGGGCCACAGATATCTCAGCAGAACAAGAGGCTATGCAGATAGACCCTGCTGAACCTGACCCTTTGCTAACTGAATGCCCTATGGACTGTACGTTTTGTTGTACTGGGAGTTTAGAATCCTTGAGAGAAATATAGCATGAAGGATATACTTTTGAAACACAGTTTTGTTTGACAAGCTGGAAGAAGAAGCATTGCTTTAGTTTGTATAACCTGTTTTGTTTGAACCCTGCATAACTAACAAAGACTGTGAAGCATATCCAAGTTTTTGACCTATGTAAATACCTTATGTGAAAATCCTGAACAAGGTGAAAATCCTGTTGTCTTCGTTTGAACCTTTTGTGCATTAAGGGACTAAAACCATATACTTTACCATTCACATGGCTTACACAACTATTCATTATGAAGAAAGGGACTACTAGTACCAGAAGGCTTCTGGGCTAACAAAAGCTTCTACCTTCAATACAACAATAATGTCCACCCTGACCTTTAAGCCCGTGGCTAAAGGGATGGGGTTGTGACAGTACATGCCCATGTAAAGCTGGTAAGTCTGGACATGGCAAGATAGCATAGAGCCCTGGAAGCACTTTCTACCGAGGGCATCCAGGTTCCGGGCCTCCCGGCCGGGGGGCACCAAGGAGTGCATCTTCTGACTCTTCAGGCGGTGCATGGCTGATTCCACAACCATGGAATTGTGCGGTAGCTGCATCTTTTGGAACCCAGGGCTCTTGCGGACTCGATAAATGGAATCGACCCGCTTGCTCAGAACCGGCGCCGAGGCCAATGCCTCCCACATACGGAAGAGCAGCTGTTCCAGCATCGGAGGAACCGGTACAGTAAAGGCTTCCTTTGGAGGAAAATCATACTGGAGGGCATCGAGCTCCTCGGCTTGAGGCTCCTCCTCGACATCCGCAGGGAATGCCAAAGCCTTGGCCATGTCCCTCACGAAGTATGATAACCGGTTATCCTCCGGGGAAGACCTTCTCCGAGGCTCGGACTCCGGTGAGTCCGATGGGATGCACTGGGTCCAGAAAGTGTCAGGAGACTCCTCATCCTCCGGCCATGTGGGCCTTGGTGCCACCCGCCCCAACGCCGAGGGCACCGGCGTCAACGATCTCGGCCCCGCACGAGAGGTCGAGGGGGACCTTGACCGAGGATCGACTCGAGAATTCATGGACTCGAGGATTGGCTCAGTCTCCGTGGCCAACTTGGACGTCAAGGTCCCGGTGATCAGCACCCGTTGCTGTTCCATGAAGGCAGCCAAGCTGCTCTCCAAGGCTGTCAGCCTGAGTCCAAGCTTAGGAGACCCAGCAGCCCCCAATCTCAGGTCCCTCAACCTGATGGCCTGGCTGCTGAAAGGGTAGTGCTAGCTTGGGGGCCAGATATGTCCTTGTCCCAGAGGAGAGTCCACGAGGACAACAGAACTTACATGACTCGGGGACTCCGGCTCCATGCGAGGTAGCTTGCATGGCCTCTCCGACTCTGAGAACACGGGGCAGCGGTCAGGGCTACGCAACTTGGCCCTCGAGGACCCAGGGGCCTCCACCAATGCCGCCCTCATGAGCTTCTTCTTCCTTTTCTGCTCCCGGGTGGGAGACCCCCTCTCAGAGGAACCACGACGGCGCTCGGTGTCAGACTCCTGAGATGTCGAGGCCTCTGCCGAAGTCCGGGCCCGGCCGGACGCGGAATCTGAAAAAATTCTCTCTCTCTGATGCTGACAGCTCTGAAGTGCCTTCGATGACATTTTGCCGCATGGGCCACAGACCAGCGGGTCATGGTCGGGCCTGAGGCATCGGAGGCAGAAGTCATGTGTGTCAGTGAGAGACATAAGTTTCTTGCACCGATCACATTTTTTGAACCCGCTGGCAGCCATCGGGGGGAAAAAGGCCCTTGCAAGGTCAAAAGACCGGGCTGCCAGTGAAAATAACAAAAAAGGCATGAACGCTAGTCACGAACGACAAAAAACGAAAAAGAAACTCTGGACTTGATACCAGTGTACCAAGCCCAGGCGGGAAGGGGAACCGGCATCGAACCGGATAAGAAAAAGCGAAAATCACAGAAAAAAATCAACTTTTTCCGGGTGACACAAACTCACGTCCGTTGGGCTCCGCGGAAAAAGAAAGACTGAGCAAGATGGCACCCTTGGGCTGGAAGGGGACCGCGCATGCGTGCTCCATTCCCAAAGGCTTTCTTGGAAAGCTGGGGAAATGCGCCGCACAGGGGCTCTGTCGGCGTCGACGTCACCCATATGTGAGGACTGACTTCCTGCTTGGTCCTGGAGAATTTTCCTATAGAAACATGACAACAACAAAAACATGACAGAAGGAGGGTAGCGTCTGTTGCAGGTGGAGGAGGTAGCCCTCCTTGACTACTTACAGTACCCGGGAATCAGTGGTGATGGAGGACCACCTGTGGGCAAACAGGGCCAGATACCCTCCCTGTGGGCTGCTGAGAGCCTCCAGGGGGAAAGGGGGGGCCATATCCAAGACGTCAAAAACTCCCTCCAGACGGGTTGGGGCCAGGGCTGGTGCCGGGGTCGGGGTCTTGCCCTTGCCCCTTGGACTGTTGTCCCTGCTGTGGGGCAGAGAAGGCCCAGTACTGTGGAGCACTACCAAAACCCCCTTCCTTCTTGGAAAGAAAGGTTTCTTCCCCGGGGCTTTCTTACGGGGGTGCACCAAGGTCTTCTTAGAGAGTCTGGTCCTGGTCAAGAACTCAGTATATCTCTGCCACCTTGTCTGACAAGGGTTTTCCGAAGAAGTTCTCACCGGTGCTAGGGCCATTGATGAGTTTGTCCTGGACCCATTGCTCGAGGTCAGACAACTGCCACCATGCCTGGTGTTGGGCCCCGATGCCCGCAGCAGCCACTCTAGCTGAAGACTCAAAGCCATCATATGCTGTTCAAGAAATGAACTTCGAGTACTCCTTGACTGCTAAGGCTAGTGACTTGAACCTCTGAAGAGGTTCCCCACTGGGGCCTGTAGAGAAACCGGCGAACTCCCTCGCCAGTTCCTTGAGGTAGATACCGATAGACAACTGGTAGGATTGGACTCGGCAAACCAGAATCAAGACCTAGTAGCATTTCTGGCCGAGGGTGTCCAAGGTCCTGCTCGGGGGCACCGAGGAATGAGTCTTTTGGCTCTTGAGTCAGCGCATGGCTGACTCGACGACCACAGAACTGTGAGGGAGCTGGGATTATTGGACCCCAGGCTTTGGCAGACTCGGTAATGGAGTCATGCCGTCTGCTCACAATGGGCACCAACGCCAGTGTTTCCTACATATGGAAGAGGAGGTGCTCGAGGATCGGAGGGACACAGACACCATGAGGGCCTCCTGCGGAGGGGCCTCATAGTGAAGAATCTCAAGTTCCTCTGTGTGGGGGTCTCAAATGCGAGTACCTTTGCCATATCCTGGACAAAGTTGAGGAAGGCAATGTCCTCGGGCAGGGAATGGCATCGGGGCACCAGTGGAGACAGATCCGAGGGCACGTCTTGATGTCGCCAGGTGTCCAGGGATGACTCATCCTCGGTCTCCCAGTCTAACTCGAAATCAGATGAAGAATCCAAGGCTTCATGGCTCCTGTGGTCGGGCCCCGAGCTCGAAGGCCTGCAAGCCCTGGGGGACCTGCGGTCTAAGCTGTGTGCACTCGCCAGAAAGGACCAGTGTCCCGAGGAACGGGACCAGGACCTCGTCCAATGCCGAAGACTCTCTCAAGGTTGGGAGCACTCGAGGATTGGTTCGACGACCAGGGAAGCCCATGAGGTCGAGGGTCCAATCGTTGGGGTGGGATGAAGGACATCAATGCCTTTTGCTGGACCAGGATGCAGTAATACTGCGTTCCAGAGCTGCAATCCTGGTCTCCATACCAGATGGCTCCATAGCCTTTGACATGGGCCCCAATGGCTTCAGGCCCTGTGTCGGTTCCATCGAGGGGGAGTCCTCGACTAGAATAGCCTCAGGGTCTGAGGCCGGTCGCCAGATGCCGATGACTCCTTCTGGAGCAGCTTGTGCTGCCACTCCTGCTCTGACCCCTCTGTGGGGCCTAATGTGGAATTTACACACTTTTCCAGACCTGTCTTCCGAGGCGGCCTTCGAGGTTTTCAAGCTCTTCTTGTGTTCCACCTCTGGGGAGTTCCTCTCAGAGAGACCATGGTTGCGGGACTCCGAGGTCACCCAGGCATCATGGGGCACCAAGGTACTGGAAGGGGCCCTGGAATGTGGTGTCAC
Source organism: Ichthyophis bannanicus (assembly GCA_033557465.1). NCBI lineage: Eukaryota > Metazoa > Chordata > Amphibia > Gymnophiona > Ichthyophiidae > Ichthyophis > Ichthyophis bannanicus. The sequence goes on along the minus strand of CM066037.1, from coordinate 80,404,011 downwards.
TGGGAACTCCAGTGCAGAGTCAGATCTATGGAAAAACATCTCCTGCTGCAACTGATGGCTCTTGATGGCCTTTGCAGACATGGACTTGCAGAGGTCACAGCCCGAGTTGTCAAGGTCTGGCCCGAGGCAACAGTCATGTGAGTCAGTGAGGGACATCATCTTCCTGCACCGATCACATTTTTTGAAGCCACTGGAGACCATGGGAAAAAATGGGTTCTTCAACTCGGGCGAAGGTCCGAGGTCTACCGGTCAAAAAGAGCACAAAGCGCCGGTCAAAGGACACCTTGAGAAAAAACAAGAAAAAAGGAAGAAAATAAATCCGAGGAGCGACTCTGTAAAGTACCGGAAAGAGGACAATTGTAAGACAAAAAAGAGACATTTTTTCCGGGGAAATGGAACAGACATCCGGTGGGCTCAGCGGAAAAAAGGAGACTGAGGCAAGATGGCACCCTTGGGCGGGAAGGGGATCACAAATGCGTGGTGTATCTCCCAAAGCCCTTCTTTGAAAGCTGGGGAGATGCTTCCGTGTGGGCTCCGTCGGTGCCAACGTCACCCATATGTGAAGACTGACTTCCTATTTGTTCCTGGAGAATATCACCTAAACAGGTGTAGCTAACTGTATTGTGTTATTTGCCATGCAGTTAATGTGCACTGATGACACTTTCTCTGCATTAACTGTATGGGAAGATGCTGGGAATGCTTCTAACAGTTAATGCAAAGGTGCTGCTGTTACAGTGTGGTAATTCTGACAATTACTGCACAATGACTGTAAATCCTTACTGCAGTTTAGTAAATAGGCTCCTGTGTGTGTAATTTAACTCTCAAGCCAAGGGAGGTATTCCTAGGGTGGAGCTGTGGTGATGCTGGGAAACACATAGATACTTTTGAATTTTCAAAAGTACAAGGGTTATTTTACTTGGAAAACATAAGCACAGAAAAAGTATATTCAAGTGTCTGCATGTACTTTTTCCTCGGGAAGCTGTAAAAGTGGAAGTACATACACACTTTCACTTTCAAAACTGATGCAAAGTGCATTGCTAAAAGTTGCCATGCATGCCGACTAATGTAGGGGGTGTTGCAATTTATTTGGGAATTTAATTCTGAACCTAATTTTAGGGAAAGGGTTCATGGGGGGGGGGAGAGGGGGAAGAGGGTGATTTTATCTAGGATTGTTGTTTATTTTTTATTATAATTTACTTTAGTCCCCAGTTGTTGTGCGGTGTTGTCTTGGTTAGATTGTAAGCTCTGATGAACAAGGACTGCCTCTTACTTGAACAGTAGAGGTGACCTGATGGACCATGCTGGTCTTTATCTGCCGTCATATACTATGTTACTATGCACAGGATGCAAATAGTAATAGTAGTAGTAAAGTTGTTATAATTTGTTATTTATTTTTGTGTTTTCCGCTTTGTCCTTACATTTAGATTGAAAAGATAGAATATCAATGTTGGAATTAAATTAAACTAAATATGCAGGTATATGAAAACTGCCCTCTGACTGGTTAAAGTAAATTTTACTTCCTTTCACAGGAAAATAACTTACATGATTAAATGACAAGCTTATTACATTTTAACTAATCCAATCAGTAATCTCAGATTGGATGTGTTAACCACAGGAAGCTCTATTAAAGGACCTTAATTTTTGTTCTCTGTAACTATTCAAATTACAGAAACATGACAACAGAAAAAGACCTCATGGCCTATCTAGTCTGTTCTTCCATATAAACAACTACAACATTCCCCTTATAAAAACATAGAAACATGACGACAAAAAAAGACCTCATGGCCTATCTAGTCTGTCCTGAAACTTACTAAAACCTTTTTTTATTATCTTTATCTTAAATTAGTACCATACTTTGCAACAACAATAAAAAAAAGCTGATCCTTGACAGTCTACCTTGTGTTCTTCATATCTTTTCTTTTTGTTCATTTTATAGGGCCGTTGGGTTGAAAACAAAGCTATGTAGTTTCCGTTTGTTTGGGCAGCAAATGTGGATTCTTTGGGATGCAAAGTTAGATACGGGCATGTGTAGCGCTCCTGAAAAAGAAACAAACAAAAAAAATTATGTTCATGTTTTAAAAAAATAACAAGCCTGGCAATGAGGTCCTTGGAACCGCCCTCACTCTAGGGTCGTACTCCTTCCTCTATCCTTTTTGCAATTCCTTTGATCCCTGAAATAATGACAGGAAAATTCCTAACACAGATACAGAAGGAAGAAGGAAAATATAAGAGTAAGTGGACCAAATTGGTGCCATTTCCTTACCTGGCTTGCACAGCATCTTTCCACAAAACACAAGTGAACAATGAGTCAGCTATATAATGTTTTTTAAATTTGCAATGTTATGTATCAACAACCTTCCCTATGCTGGCAATACCATGCTACTGCCTGAAGGTGAAGATGATCTGAAATATTCGCTTATTGAGATCAAGGAACATAATCTTAAAATGGGACTACACCTAAACATGAAGACAAAGATCCTGACTACTGGCAAAATAAACCATTCCATCCTTGATGGAGAAGAAATAGAAATAGTAGATAACTTTAACCTGCTTGCATCAATAATCAATAAAGAAATGAAAGCTGTCAAGAAATCGGACAACAAATTACTCTTGGCAGAAATGGTTCTAAAGGACCTAGACAAGATTCTCAAATGCAGAGATCTATCTTTGCATACAAAGATTCGACATCCAAGCTATGGTATTATCAAGGGCACCAATAATGTTGAAGACAACTGTATACCTCTGACAGCACAATAGGGAAAGCGTAGTTATTCACCTGTAACAGGTGTTATCCAAGGACAACAGGAATCAGTCCTCACATATGGGTGATGTTGGCACCAACGGGGAGCCCACACAGAGCATTTCCCCAGCTTTCAAAGAAAGCCTTTAGGAATGCCATCAGACATGTGTGGTCCCCTTCCCGCCCAAGGGTGCCATCTTACTCAGCTGCCATAGCAATGGCCCCTCCAAAAGATGGCAAAAAAGGATAGCAATTCCAAGGGGAGGAGGGAGGGCTGTGTGGAATGATTCTTGATGTCCCTGGAGAACACCTGTTACAAGTGAGTAAATATGCTTTCTCCAGGAACAAGCAGAAAGTCAGTCCTCACATATGGGACTCCCCAGCTACAGGCTACAGAGGACCTGTAGGAAAAAGCATGGCAGAGCTGTGAGCAGTCACTAGTGAAGGCTGAAGGCAGCCCGAGGACCCCGGTTCCATAGATGGTCATGCTCCCAGTAAAGCCGGAACAAGAAGGGTCAGAGGGCAGTAGTTGCTTAAACCCCGAACAGATTACAGAGTACAGTCTGGCCAAAGGCACTGTCCCAATGGGACTCCCTCTCAAGGCAGTAATGCACAGCAAAGATGTGAAAGGATCAACAGGTAGCAGCCCGGCAGATGTCTGTCAGTGGCACTGAGCGCAGACTAGCAACAGATGTCGCCATTGCCTGGACATTGTGAGCCGTGACTCAGCGGTCTAGGGGAAGTCCAGCCTGGGCCTGGGCAAAGGTGATGCAGTCTGCCACCCAGATGGACAAGGTACACTTGGTGACCGCCAGCCCCAGGCAGCTGGGATCATAGGAGACGAAAAGCTGTCCGGACCTGCGGTGATCCCGAGTCCGCTTCAAGTAGAAGGAAAGAGCCCTTTTACAATCCAGCGTGTGGAGAATCGCTGACACCCAATCAGCGTGGCGCTTCGAAAAGAAAAGTGGGCAGCACTATCTCCTGGTTGAGGTGGAAGTCCGAGATGACCTTAGGGAGAAACTTGGGATGCGTGCACAGAACCACCCTGTTCTGATAGAACCTTGTGTATGGCACCTCAGCCATCAGTGCCTGGAGCTTGCTGACTCTCCAGGCAGAGATTAGAGCCACCAGAAAGGACACCGTCCTTGAAAGATGCCGCAGTGAGCAGGTAGCCATGGGCTCAAAGGGCAGCCTGGTCAGCTGCGTGAGGACCACATTCTGCCAGGGAAGGCTTGGATAGGAACAGGCTCCGCATGAAGCGGGAGACAAGTGGTTGCCTGAGAGGGGTTTACCCTCGATAGGGTGGTGGTTCGCTGGGATGGCACTCAGGTGAACCCTGACCGAGTTAGACGTAAGTCCAGCCTGCGAGAGGTGTAGTAAGTACTGCAAGACCAAGCTGGTAGAACAGGAAAATGGGTTCCCTTGGAGCTTCGAGCACCACACCGAGAACCGGCATCACTAGAAGGCATATGCCCGCCTGGTCAAGACTTTTCGTGAGGCCAAAAGAATATCCTCAATCTCCATGGAGATATGGTAGGGGGCTAGAGTGACCCGCTCAGCCGCCATGCTGTGAGGGATTCTATCATGTTGGGGTGGAGTAGCAGACCCCCCCTCCTGAATCAGCAGCTCCAGTGAATTCCCGAAAGGGAACCGGGGTTCCATTGAGAGGCGGCGCAGCAGGGAAAACCATGGCTACCATGGTTGCCTAGGCCACCTCGGGGCCACGAGGATCACTGAGGCCTTGTCCCGCTGGACCTTGAGAAGGGTCTGGGCAATGAGGGGTGTGGGAGGAAGGCATACAACAGGCCTGTTGCCCACGAAAGGAGGAAGGCATCCAGTGCTACCCTGTCTGGGTGCGGGAGGGGACCACAGAACCAGGGGAGCTGCGAATTCGCAGGGCTGGCAAAGAGGTCCAGGGCTGGGGTCCCCCAATGCTGGAAGAGCCATTGCGCCATCCAGGGACACAGGCCATCCCCTTGCACTCAAGGCTTTCAGGAACTGCCTACAGCACTGAGCGGTACTTGTCCAGATGGACAACCAGGTCACAATGTTCTATGTGAACAAAGGAGGAGGGACCAGCTCCTACAGCCTCTGTTCAGAGGTGGTGGCCCTGTGCTCTTTCACCACGAGCCAGGGCATGACCATCCGAGCCACCTCCTCCCAGGCCAGGACAATGTATTGGCGAACTGGCTCAGCAGTGTCCTCCATCCGCCCGAGGCGTCCGAAATCAAAACCACCTGATGTGTCAAAGCTTGGAAGGGCATGCCTCGAAGCAGATTACAAACCTCCCACCACCATGCAAGAGATTCTGCCACGCCGGGCATGACCGAGATGGGGTCGATTGTGCCCACTGCACTCAGAGGCACCACTGCACCACCTGCATGTTGAGGCGGGCATTGGGCATGACATGGACCATAGAGGTCATGTAGCCGAGAAGGCAAAGCATCGTCCATGCTGAGACAGCGCTGTAGCATTGCACTTCTAAATGCCAGGGACACAAGGCAGTCCACCCTGTCCTGAGGAAGGAAAGCAATGGCCCACAGGGTGTCTAAGCGAGCCCCGATGAACTCCAGGGACTGAACTGGAGTGGGGTGGAACTTTGGGCAATTAATCACAAACCTCAGATGCTCTAGGAGGTGAATGGTACAGTCCGTGGCCTGCCGGGCTTCGGAGGCCATGCCCCCCATTACCAGCTAGTCGTCTAGATAGGGATAGATGAAGGTGCCCTGCAGCCAGAGTTGGGCCGCAAACATGGCCAGACATTCTGTAAAGACCCACGGGGTGGATGCGAGGCCGAAGGGAAGCACCCTGTATTGGTAATGGTTTCCCTGAACCATGAAGCGGAGGTACTCTCTATGCTTGGGATGGATGAGGATGTGAACATAAGCATCCTTTAAGTCCAAGGAGCATAGCCAATTGCCCTGCTGGAGGTAGGGCAGTAACATTCCAAGGAAGAGCATCTTGAACTTCTCCCACCCCAGGAACTCGTTTAAGTGGATCGCGAGGGAAGAACTTTTAAACTGTCACTGCGGGGGCGTGCACAGTAGCAGGAGAGCAGAAGCCATCAAGAGCAGCTGTTTGTAAATGCTCCCTCCCCCTGCTAAGTGGATCGCGAGGGAAGAACTTTTAAACTGTCACTGCGGGGGCGGGTCCGCGCCTGAGGGCCTCGCCAGAGAGCCCTTTGGCGTGGCCCTTAGGCGTTGGACCGTGCGAGGCAAAAGAAACGTCTGCTCCTTGCTATATAGTTGGTAACTCTGTTTGAAGGTATGACTATGTTAGTTAATTGTATTGTATGTATGTAGTCTCACTTCCAACCACTTTGATGTAATAAGGTGGTGCATGTCCTCCCTGCCTTTGTATGACCTTTGTAGTGTGTTGTGAACCGCTTTGATTGAAGGAAAAGGCGGTATACAAAACATGTCAAATAAATAAATAAATAAATAGGTCGAAGATGGGCAGAAGGCCCCTTGTACTCTTTGGGATGAGGAAGTATTGGGAGTAAAACCCCCATCCTGTGAGCTCCCGACTCAGGAGAGCCTGGCATTGGGGAAGCTGCCTTGGCTCCCCGGGGAAGTACGGAGAGGGGAGCTAGTCCAGATGGAGGAGATAGCCCTCCCAAACGACTTGGTGGACCCAGGCATTGGTGGAGATGAACTCACATCTGTGGGAGAAGTGGACCAGATGCCCCCCGACGGACAGCCAATCTGTCAGCAGATGAGAGGATATGCCGATGTCATCAAAACCCCAAGGATGGCTGAGCCGGTGCTGGGGGTTGGGTCTTGGGACCCTTTAGCTTATGAGGGCCATGGGCCGTGGTCTTGCCCTGACCGCCCTGAACAGGGGTCAACGTCGGCGAATAGGACGGGTAGCCCCTGCACGGGAGCCCTTCCAGTGGAAGAAAGGCTTCTTGATCTGCTGTTTCTTTCTGGGGAGGGAGGAAGTTTTCTGGGAGAAGCGAGTATAAATCACATACTCCGTTTCAATCTCTGCTGCCTTATCCTCCATGGGCTTGCTAAATAGTTGCTCCCCAAGGCAAGGGACGTACAGCAGCTTCTTCTGGACTCACTGCTTCAGGTCCAAGGACTGGAGCCAAGCCTGCCGGCATGCTTCAATGCCAGCCGCCGCCACCCGAGTGAAGACTCAAAGCTGTCATACGCCACTCGCTAGAGGTACTTCAAGCATTCGCCAATGGACTTCGAGAGGGCCTGAAAATGTTGGAGATGATCTCTATCAAGGCCCGCCACAAAACCTCCGAGCTCTCTAGCAAGGTCACAGAGGAACATCCCAATGTATAACTGGTAACTTTGATGTGGCAAGACAGCAAGGAGCCCTGATAACACTTGCGCCCAAGGGCGTCAAGAGTACAAGACTCTGCCCAGTGGGACTGAAGAATAAGTCTTCGGGTTCTTTAGCTTCAGCATGGCCGATTCAACCACCATCGAGGTGTGAGGAAGTTGGATTTTCCGAAACCCTGGACCCCGCTGAACCCTATACAAAGCATCCAGGCACTTGCTCACGATAGGGACAGAGGCCGGGGTCTCCCACATGCGGAGGAGGAGTCGGTTCAGAATGGGAGGAACCGGCACCGAGAGAGCTTTCTTCAGAAGGGCTTCATATTGAAGAATATCAAGTTCCTCTGCATGTGGCGGCTCCTCCTCCGACTTGGTGGCGAGCGCTAAGGCCCGCACCATGTCTTGGACGAACTCCAGAAAGGAGGTGTCTTCGCAAGGTGACTGCTGTCTCTAGGTCAGCGGAGAGGGGTCTGAGGGGAAGTCTCAGTGGGACACAGTATCCGGGGAGGTTTCTCCGTCAGACTCCCACTCTGAATAGTCAATGGAGGACTCGAGGTCGGGCGGCTCGAGATGGGTCGGTGACCTGCACTGGGCTCCCGAGGCCAAAGCCTGCCCAGAGCCGGAGGCACTGAGAAAATCTTGCACCCGAGGACCGTGACAGAGATCGAGACCCGCGCTGAGGATTATCACGAGGCTTCCGGCTCTCGGAGGTCACTACAGTGGCCTGGGGAGTCCTTGAGGTTGAGGTCCCTGTGGTCTTTAGGCGCATGGCGGCGGAGCCGGGCACCAGCGTCTGCTGGGCAGCAAGGAACACAGAAACGCTGCACTCCAATGCCATCATTCAGGCCTCCCACTCTGGAGTGGGGCCCTGCGACACCGACACCGGGGTGACAGGGTCGGGTGTACAGGAGGAAAGGGGGTCCTTGCCGGGACGATCCTCAGGAGATCGGGCGCCTTTGCCGGAGGCCTCCATATCGGTTCAAGGTACCTTACTGGGCTGCTCCCTCTTGGACTCCAAAGTTTGATGAGGGAGGCTGAGAGATCGGACATGTGACTTCTCATGCTTGTCTGGCGCCTCTGAGAGAGTCCTCGTGGCCTTCTTCTTCTCCTTCCACTCGCATTCAGGCGACCCCTGGTCAGAGTGCCGCTGGGTCCGGGGAGGAGCCTTGGGAGACTCCAGGGGTTGCGGGGCCAAAGAGTGGGAGGCTACCGGGGATACCAAGGCTGCCTTACAGAAGAGATCATCCAGCTTCTGCTTATATCTCTGGATGGCCTTGGAGGACATCTTACAGAGGGAGCATAGCTCCAGGTCATGGTCAGCCCCTAGGTACCTGAGACAACAGTCATGGGTGTCCGTGAGCGACAGGTTTTTTGAACATCTATCACATTTCTTAAAACCGGAGGCCATTGGGGAAAAAAAGGATCCCTGTGAAGTTGAAGACTTTTGACGAGGCCAGCAGTTAAAAAGAGCGCAAAAGCACGGTAAAACACAAAAAAAGGCAAAAAGGGAAAAACCCGAGACCAAGGCCGAAGCAGAGGTGCTTGAGAGGCGGGAAAAGGATCAGCAAAGGCCAGATAGCAAAAACCGGTTGGAAATAGAAAAAACCTTTTCCAGGGACGAGATGCACGTCCAAAGAGCTCTACGGAAAAAAGACCAAGTAAGATGGCACTCTTGGTCAGGAAGGGGACCACGCATGCATTCTTTGAAAGCTGGGGAAATGCTCCGAGCGGGCTCCGTCGGTGCTGACATCACCCATATGTGAGGACTGGCTTCCTACCTGTTCCTGGAGAAACTAAGATGCTGCCTTGCTAGATACATATTAAGCAATCAGATGTCCTAGTATAATTTCATATGATTCAGATTCATATGAACAGATTTATTTAAAGTGAATTCATTGGTTTAAAAAGCTATAGTCAATTTGTCCACAAAGAAAGACGGGTTGTTTACTTAAGTGTGATCCCATTTTGGGGAAACAGGAGGTAAGAATTGTCATGGGAAATCCACTGCTTGCCTCAGGTCAAGCACTGTGGAACATGAGTGCCTTATGGGAACCTGCTAGGTACTTGTGATCTGGATTGGCCACTTGGAAACAGGATACTGGGCTTGATGGACCTTGGTCTGATCCAGGATGGCATATCTTATGTTCTTAAGTAACTGACATCATGGTGCAGTTATACTCAAACAATATTACCACTATCATTTAAATCGTAAGTAAAGACATGCTATTAAAGATAGTATAGCATGTTCAGAACTTTAATGAACAATAAAGGTATGAAGAAGAATTGAATATGAAACAATCACACAAACTGTTGCTTCTGGGATTCTAAGATGCCATGCACTTGTGTATGGTTTGCCCTTATTTCAGCTTGCAAATTTTATATCCATTTACACAGCAGCAGCAGTGAAACACTACAGGCCTTATAATTAAAAAAAGCTGAGCTCCTAAATTTAGGCCTCTAAGTTAGGTGCCTAAATTTGTCCCCTATTTTCAGTCAAATATAGAAGCCTCAGTTTTCAGCTGAAAATTCACCTAAAAATTTAGGAACTTAAAAGTTATGAGGCACATTTCACAATGGGACGTCCAACTGCAATTTGGGACGTCAAAGCCAGAATGTCTGAAAAAAAGCAGGCATGGGCAGTTCAGACACAATTTCGGAAAAGTGGACGTGTCCTTTATGCATGTATATCAAATAACTATACAGACATCTCCAGGATAGCATTTCAGAACCAAGATGTCTAATAGCATAACAGTTAGAGTAGTGGCTTAAGAGTAAGGTGGCCAGGGTTCAAATCCCAGTATGGGCTTTTGTGATCTAAGGCTAGTCACTTAATTCTCCATCTACTTGTTACAGGTGTGCAACTTGGCTTTCTTTTAAGACAAGGTGAATCACAGATGGAACTTACTAAAGGTTATCTTCCACAAAAAGCAGAAAACAACAAAAACAAGGATGGATCAACATTTTTTTGTGTTTTAAAACTCCTGGGCCTGATATTCAATGGAGGCAGCGGCTAGCCACCGCACTCAACATTAGACCCAGATATTCAATGCCAGGGCTAAATCAGGGTCCCTGCACTGAATATCCGTGTTGCCAGGTTGCAATGAAGCTAACCAGGCAGTGGTGATATTCAGCTGTTGCCTGGTTAGCTTCTGCAGCAAGATAGTCCAGCTTTTACTGCTCCTGACGTTCGCCGCTATGTAATTGCCGGTGTTGCCTCCGGAATGCCTCAATGCTAACCAGGACGTGCAGAGGCGACACATGCAGAATCAGTTCCACTAATCATGTTAACCCTTTTGAATATCAGGTCTCTTCTTTTTTCACAGAAGACAAATCTATTTGTCCAAATCTACCATTGTGTCAGGCATCTTAATCTAAACAATAAAACGTGGGTGGCTAAACCAGGCCCATGGATGCTTAAGTTCTAACTCACCTACACCAACCAATTTTATATTCCCATCAGTCTGACACCTCCTGTGCCACTGCTTCCACCGCTGCTGAGAGGAAAGCAGAGATAGGCGCACGCCGGTGACGGCTGGACAGTGGGCTGCAGCAGCAGCTGTATGGCTTGGTATTCAGAACCATCCTGTGGACAGCTCGTTGCCATGGAGCCAGGATGCCACTTCTCCCTCACTCCAGCAGTGGTGTTCTGGCGTCAGGATGGGCAGCTCCCCGTATGTCGATCTGCTTGGCATACGGGGAGCGCCTGGACATCTATGTTCCCGATTCTGCCATCACAGGTACATTCGGGCGCCATGGTGGCAAAATCGGTCCATCTCCCGCACGTCCAGCTTTTGCTCGGCCAATGCGGGCAGACATGCAGGAACTGGAATCGGCCTCTATATGTTTAGAAGGTGCTTTCTTCAACATGGAAAGTCCAGATTTACTGGGACAAAAAGACACAAAAACTGCGTGGACTTTCTAAGATCTTTAGTCTGCTCGTTCACTTTTGTCAGCATGTGGCCTTGGGGAAAACTATGGAAGTACGATTGCCGGCTTAAGGTGGAATTTGTTAAAAACCTAAGCAGAAACATGGGATATGCACATAATACATCTTGTCAAAATGACACGTAGATTAAGGAGAATAAGTAAAAATATGTTATAAATGAATATTATGAAATAACAGTGAAGAGATTTTGGTCCACTTATTGTGTCAAAAAATTTCATAACATATGCATGCAAACATAAACCCCACACCAAATCCTGTGCTCTAGGAATACCTATGTACATATAGACTTGTATGTGCATACGTTTACATGTATACTGCAAGGGGAATTCTATTAAAGCCTAATTTCTGTGCATAAAATGCTATTTTGGCCATGAAAATTCCTTTTGAAATTACTCTTTTAGTGAACATTGAAAGTTCTTCCAAAAGACTAAGGGGCTTGTTTACAAAGCCGCGGTAGTGGTTCGCGATCGCGATCGCAACCGCGGCCCCATTGAAATCAATGGGGCCGCGGCTCTGATTACGATCGCAAACCGCTACCGCGGCTTTGTAAACAAGCCCCTAAGGGTCTGATATTTGAAAGGCATTTACACGATTTTCAGCCCTGTAAACCGTGTAAATGTTGCTTATTTAAGTAGTTTATATACCGCATTTCCAAAGTTCAACATGGTTTACAAATAACGGAACAGAACAAAACATTACATGGAACATGTGAACATTAATCTAACAAATACTACAGAAGCAATCCATATAATCTTCTCCCCTACATGCCCCGATGCTAACCACACAGCATCGTGATGTGTCATGGGCGGGACATTGCACCGCTACCCAGTTAGCTTCTAAGACAAGCATTGCAAAAGCTGGCCTATCTTTACCCGTAGAAGCTAATCGGGCTGTGCTGCAATATCGCCACTACCCGATTAGCCCCTGGGGCTTCCAGGCATGTGTGGCGACACCTGATATTCAATGCTGGGGCCGATTATGACCCCAGCTCTGAATATCCGGAGTTAGAGGACAGCGGCGACGGCTAGCTCTGTACTCGTGCATAGCTGACCTAACTCAATATCAGACCCCAACTCTCAAATAAATAAATAACAAATACAACTGTAGCACTTACATGAAAAATCTGATTAGAAATTCTTGCAGCAGTGTGAAAATCCCAGGCAATAATTGTGCGGTCAGCTGAATCTCGGCTTACTGAATCTGTGCTGCTGAAAAATTCTTTCCCCTCAGGAAGAAATAGAATATCTAAGGTCTGCTGTACTGCGGCTTTATATACTCTTGCCACCTGCAAAACCAAAGGAAAAACTAAATACCAATGAAAAAGACATTTACAGATTGACATAAAGTCTTATCATCATCATTATCAAGTGTCATCTTCAATACAAAGTCGGCAGCTATGGTGCACCAGTTCTCTCCGTGCTCAACTTTTCTTTTTATTTTCCTCATGCTTCCAGATCTTCACTATTTTTTCATGTCATCATCCCAACTTCTCTGTTTTTATCTCTACCATGACCTTCCATGGTAAACTGGATAGTCTCTCACAATTATAAATTTAATAATAAATATAACATAAAAAAGAGTAAAGGCAATAAATAGAATGACAGATAAGAACTATAAATTAGGTAGAAAACAACTTTAAAATATTCATTAACTTTAAAAATAATAACATGCCACAGACAAAAGAAAATAAGAATTCCATACTGGGTCAGACCAAAGGTCCATCAAGCCTAGTATTCTGTTTCCAGTAGTATCCAATCCAGGTCACAAGTACCTGTCAGGTTCCCAAACAGTAGACAGATTCCATGCTCATTATTTTCAGAGGTAGGTAGTGGATTTCTCCAGTCCACTTTAATAATGGTATATGGACTTTTCCTCCAGGAACTTGTCCAAATCTCTTTTAAACCCAGCTAGACTAACAGCTTTTACCATATCCTCCAGTGTTTGATTACGTGTTGAGTGAAAAATTATTTTCTCTGATTAGTCCTAAATGTGCTACATGGTAGCTTCATTGCGTTTCTCCTAACCTTTCTACTTCTTGAAGGAGCAAACACCACCAATCTACGTTTACCTGTTCACTCATTATTTTATAGACCTCCATAATATTCTTCCTCAGCAGGCCTCTTTTCCAAGCTGAAGAGCTCCAACTTTTTAAGCCTTTCATCATAGGGTTTTCCATCCATCCCTTTATGATTTTGATTGTTCTTCTCTGTACACTTTTCTAATTTCGCTATATATTCTTTTTGAAGATATGGCAACCAGAACTACGGACAATATTCAAGGTGCAATCGCACGATGGATCAATACAGAGAAATTATAATTTCCTTGGTTTTATTTGCCATTCCTTTCTAGCATTCTGTTTGCTTTCTTGACTGCTGATGCACACTGAGAAGAGGGTTTCAAGATATTATTCACAATGACACCTAGATCCTTTTCCTGAGCGGTGATTCCTAGTGTGGAAACTTGCATCATATAACTATAATTTGGGTTGTTCTTCCCTAAGTGTATAACTTTGCACTTGACCACATTAAATTCCATTTACCATTTGCATGCTCAGTCTCCCAATTTCTCAAGGTTCTCTTGCAATTTTTCACAATCCTCTTGTGATTTGATCTGCAGATTTGATAACCTCACTTGTTACCATTTCCAGACCATTTATAAATATAGTAAAAAGCAGCGGGCCTAGCAGAGATCCCTTGGATACTCCACTATTCATCTTTCCCCATTGAGAATGTTGCCAATTTAGCTCTACTTTCTGTTTTCTATCTTTTAACCATTTCCCAATCCACAATAGTACACTGCCCCCAATCCCATTTCCTGAAGAGTCTTTCACAAGAAACTTTGTCAAAGCCTTTCTAAAAAGCCAGATATACTATATCAAATAGCTCATGTTTATCTACCTGTTTATTCTCACCTTCAAAAAATATGAGATTCGCAAGACAAAACTTTCCTTGGCTAAATCCATGTTGGCTTTTGTCCCATTAAACCATAACTATCGATATGTTAAGTAATTTTGCTTTTTATAATGGTTTCAAGTATTTTGCCCAGCACAGTTGTTAGGCTCACAGGTCTCTAATTTCCCATATCACCACAGAAACTCTTTTAAAAAATTGGCATTATGTTGGCCTCTCTCCAGTCTTAAGGTACTATACACAATTTTAATGATAATTTACAAATTTCTAATATTAGGTCTGAAATTTCCTTTTTTAGCTTTTTCAGCACCCTGGGGTATATACCATCCACTCCAGGTGATTTGCTAATCTTTAGTTTATCAAATTGCTCTATTATATCATCCCGGTTTATTGAGATTTGTTTAAATCCATCAATACATCACTTTTAAATATCATTTCTGGCATGGGTAACTTCCCTACAACTTCAGTAAAGATTGAAGCAAATAATTCATTCAATCTCTGTTATGGCCTTGTTTTTCCTTAGTGCCCCTTTACCGCTCTATCATTTAATGGTCCAACTGACTCTCTCACAGTATTTTATTTGCTATGACTATGATAAAATGAGGAAAATAGTTAAGAAAAAACTAAAAGGAGCATTTGCAAAGGTTAAAGATTTACATCAAGCATGGGCATTGTTTAAAAGTACTATATGGAAGCCCAGACCAGATGTATTCCACATTTTAAGAAAAGTGGAAGGAAGGCAAAAAAACTGCCAGCATGGTTTAAAGGCGAGGTCAAAGAGGCTGCTGTTGCCAAAGAAGGAAATGGAAAAAGGAGCCAAAAGATGAACATGGGAAACAACATAAGCAGTGGAAAGTTAGATGCAAGGCAGGCAAAGAGAGAATGTGAAAAGAAGCTTGTTGTGGAAGCAAAAATGCATAATAAAAACTTTTTCAAGTACATTTGTAGCAAAAAACCTGTGAGAGAGCCCGTTGGACCATTGGATGATAGAGGGGTAAAAGGGGCGCTAAGTAAGGGCAAGGCCATATCGGAGAGACTGAATTCTTTGCTTCGATCTTTACTGAAAAAGATGTAGAGAGGTTACCCATGCTTGAAATGGTATATAAAGATGATGTATTGGAAGAACTAAAAGAAATATCAATAAACCGAGAAGATGTATTACAACTATCTGATAAACTGAAGAGTAGCAAATCACATGGACCAGATGGTATACATCCAGGGTGTTGAAAGAACTGAAATATGAGGCTGCAGACCTACTATTAGTAATCTATGAACTATCATTAAAATCATCTGTAGTACTGTAAGACTGGAGAATGACCAATGTAACACCAATTTTTAAAAATGGTTCCAGGGGTGATCCGGTGAGCCTGACATCAGTAAAGGGCAAAACAGTAAAAGCATTATAAAGAATAAAATTACTGAACATATAGTCAGTCATGGTTTAATGGAATTTAGCCAAGGAAAGTCTTTTCTTACTAATCTCATATTTTTTTGAAGGTGTGAATAAACAGGTAGACAAAGGTAAGTTGGTTGATATAGTGTATCTGGATTCTCAGAAAGCCTTTGACAAGGTCCCTCATGAGAGATTCTTTGCGGAATTAAAAAGTCATGTGATTGGAGACAGTGTAGTTTTCTGGATCAGGAACTGGTTAAAAGACAGAAAGCAGGGAGTAGGGCTAAATAGCCAATTTTCTCAATGGAGAAAGGTGAACAGTGGAGTATTCCAGGGATCTGTGATGAATCCGTTGCTTTTTAATATATATATTTTTTGTAACATTCTTTAAAAAGTATGAGGCTATCAGTACAAACAATAGGCATAACACACTTCCATGAAGCTACACTCTGTACCTATAATTCACAAAGAAGAAGACCCCCCCCCCCCCAATATTTATACAATTCAATGCAACAACAACAGCACCTTCCCTCCCACCCTCCTCATGGTCATCGATCAGCAGGCAATGTGCAAGTAATGGTGCTGTCCATAGCATTAATGCAGTACAACAAAAGATGGGCCATAGGCCACAGGTATGCATATTCATAACAGTTACAAATATTTTCATAGTGAGAGCCTCAAACTACCTCTGGATAGAAATAAATCAATAGGCACATCTCTCCTGGTTAGGGGGATCCAAGAACCTGCCCCATCGTGGCACAGTTCCAAGGCAGGGCACCCTTATTCTGCCCACTATAGGCTGGCCTATCACAGTTCAAAGGGAAAGGGGATTAAGTCGACATAGCACTGGCACTTGCCCAGGCATTGCCCTCCTGGGTGGTGAGTCACACCCGATAGGATTTCCAAAGGGCGGTATGAGAATCCAACTGTCTTTTAACTAAGCAGGCACGCCGATCCATACTCATGAGGTCTGTTACTTGTTGGGTATTGGGGAGGGGGGGGAGTTAAATTAGGGGGACAAGGAGGTGGGTTGCTTTTTAACATATTTATAAATTACCTGGAAATAGGAATAATGAGTGATGTGATCAAATCTGCAGATGACACAAATCTATTCAAAGTTGTTAAAACACAAGAGGACTGTGAAAAATTTCAAGAGGACCTTGAAATATTGGAAGACTGGACATCCAAATGGCAGATGCAATTTAACGTGGACAAGTGCAGAGTTATGTGCCTAGAAAAGAACAATCCAAACTATGGTTACACGATGCAAGGTTCCACATTAGGAACCACCACTCAGGAAAAAGATTTAGGCGTCATCGTGGATAATACGTTGAAACACTCCACCGAATGTGCAGCGGTTGCCAAGAAAGCAAATAGAATGCTAGGAATCATAACGAAAGGAATGGAGAATAAAACCAAGAATATTATAATGCCTCTGTATCATTCCATGGCACGACTGCACCTTAAATATTATGTTCAATTCTGGTCGCCATATCTTAAAAAGGACATAGCAGAATTAGGAGAGGTACAGAGAAGCGCGACAAAAATGGTAAAGGGAATGGAAAAATACCCCTATGAGGAAAGGCTTAAAAGGTTAGTGCTCTTCAACTTGGAAAAGAGACGGCTGAAGGGGAATATGATAGAGGTCTTTAAATTAATGAATGAAGTGGAATGGGTAAACGTAGATCAGTTGTTTACGCCATCAAAAAGTAGAAAGACTAGAGGACACACAATGAAGCTACAATGTAACCCATTTAAGACTAAGAAGAGAAAATATTTTTTTATTCAATGCAAAATCAAACTCTGGAATTTGTTCCCAAAGGATATAGTAAAACTTTTTAGTGTAGCTAGTTTTAAAAAAGGTTTATACAAGTTCTGGAGGAGAGTTCCATAAACCATTATTAAAGAGAACCTGGGAAATCCACTGCTTATGCCGGGACGAACACTGTGGCACCTGTGTGCCTTTTGGGAACTTGACAGGTACTGTGACCTGGATTGGCCACTGTTGGAAACAGTATACTGGGCTTGATGGAAGGAGGAACCAAAGAACAGATATGAAGACTGGCAGTGAATGTTTTTTGTTTCGTTACTGGGCTTGATGGACCATGGTCTGACCCAATATGGCATCTCTTATGTTCTTATGAATGTAATTGAAAATATTTTTATTATGAACCCTATTCCGTTCTGGACATAGATCCCCTCTGTACATCCGGTCTGAGCCGGACGTACAGAGGGGATCGCGATTCTGATCCCGCGGGGCACATCAAGCCCCGCGGGATCAGAATCGCGAACAGTCATGTACATGCAGCCTGGGACTGCGATTCCGTCCGGCCTGCATGTACATGACCTGCTGGTTTTGCAAGGAGGTTAGACAGAGGCGGGGAAAGGGTGGCTCAGGGGCGCAATCTGGGTGGTCGCCGGCCCTGGACGTACTAACTCAGTCAGGGCTTTTAAATGGAGCCATGGTGTCATGGCATCCAGTTGCCATGGCACTATAGCACCATTTAAAATCTGCGATGCCAGCCGTCAGACAAAAGTGCTCATTCCTCGCAGCCCGACCCCTGATCTGACCTCCTAAGGCCAGGGTCGGGCTGTGGGGAATGTCCTCCGGCCCCCCCCCTGCTCCGGCAGAACAGAAAAAACATGTCCTGGGTAGTTATTCAAACCTGTATGTCCAGGGCCCGCGATCACCCAGATTCCGCTCCCGAGCTGCCCCCTCTCCGCCTAACTTCCTCGCACAACCGGCGGGGAAGGTAGACATGGGCATAGAAAGTACGAATAGTGTCCTGTTGGACATCTATCCCCGCTATTCGTGGCACAGAATTGGGCCCTATGTGTTTTTGCTTCCATGGCAATCATCTTTCTAAATTCTTTCTTTGCCTGCGTTATCAATGCCTTGCATCTAATTTGCCAGTGCTTATGTTGATTCCTGTTGTCGTCATTTGGCTCTTTTTTGCTTTTACTGAAAGATGCTTTCTTGGCTATAACAGCCTCTCCTTTAAACCATGTTGATAGTCATTTGGCCTTCCTTCTACCTTGTTAAAGCTTGGAATACATCTGGTCTTGACTTTCAAGATAGTATTTTTAAACAATGCCAGGCCTGATGTAAAAACTGTTAACACTTGTAGTTGTTCCTTTTAGTTTTTCTTAACCATTTTTCTCATTTTATCAGTCTCCCTTGTGGATTTCCTTGCTATCTTTCCTCCATTTATTAAATCAAATGTGATCATGTTAATATCACTATTGCCAAGTGGCTCCAACACAGTTACCTCTTGCACCAGATGCTGCATTCCCCTAAGGCAGGGGTTCCCAAACCTGTCCTGGGGCTTTCTCCAGTCAGTCAGGTTTTCCGGATATCCACAATGAATATACATGAGAGAGATTTGTATACAATGGAGGAAGTGCATGCAAATCTCTCTCATGTATATTCATTTTGGATATCCTGAAAACCTGACTGGCTGGGAGGCAGGTTTGGGAACCCCTGCACTAGGGACTAGGTCTAAAATAGCTTCCCTTCATGTTTGTTCCTGAACTAGTTGCTCTATGAAGCAGTTATTTATTTAATCTAGAAACTTTATCTTCCTAGAACGTCCTGATGCGATACTAACCCAATTGATACTGGGGTAATTGAAATCACACATTATTACTGTGTTATAAACTTTATTAGCTTCCCTAAGTTTTATTTGCATTTTGTTATCTGCCTGTTTATTCTGGCCAGGTGGTTTTTTTTTAGCCCCCCCCCCCCCCCCCCCCCCGTACTGCTCCCTTACCCTTTTTCTATGGAATTTCTTTTTATAGAGATTCTACAGTGTATTTTGTTTCCTACAAAATGTTTATCCTGTTTGACTCAACACCCACTTTCACATATAGAACTATCCCTCCACCAAGTTGATCTACCCTATCACTGTGATGCAGTTTGTACTTTGGTCTCATAGTGTCCCATTGGTTATCCTTCTTCCACCAGGTCTCTGAGATGACAATTATATCTAACCTTTCATTCAGGGCTATATATTCCAGCTCTCCCATCTTATTTTTTAGACATCTAGCATTTGCATACAAGCATTTCAAAATTTGTTTTTCATCCATATTAAGAGTCTCGGGGTAATTTGGAATCTTTCAACTCTGTCTACATTTTACCTAAAGGCACATGGGTTACTTTTCCTTTTATTAGAACTCCATCAACAGGCAGTGGATTAATATTGTTATGGTCCAATAAGAGGAATGACATGTTTTGGCACGAAGCCTGCCTCAGGAGACTTAATTTCATAAAAGGTTAATGTGTACGAACAGCCAACCAATGGCAACCAGGTTAGGGATCCCTACCAGGGAGTTCTCAAGCGAAGCATCAGTGAATTTGCCCAACTATCAAAAGGTTATAGCTGTCTTATCTCAACTGTGAAATAAAAAATATCAAAGTCGGTGTCTGTGTGGCACTACTTATACGTGAAAATAGCATTGCCAAAAAACAGGGTCAGCATGTAGCCATTAAGGTGTCACTAGACAAGAACAACATTTTCTGCTTTTATTTTCATAATTCATAGGCTGAATTTATTTATTATTTATTAACATTTCTTATATACCGCACTATTCGACATCAGCGCGGTTTACATGGAACAGAAACATCCGACAAATTGCATATGTCTGGTCATTACAATTAACAGGATATGGAACTTGGATAACAGGGTAAACTATATACATAAGAATTTCTGGAAAAATGGATATGGCTTTTCCCTGACTTGAGTTGTGTGATTCCAGAAAATAGGAAAAGTTTTACTGTTTTACATCAGGAGGTTTTGGCCCTTGGGACTACTAGTACTACTACTATTTATCATTTGTGTAGCGCTACAAGGCGTACACAGTGCATACCTACTTTGATTTCCTCGTACAGGTTTAGTTAGATTGAATAATGTATGCCACATGTCCTATGACACCATTCAATTGAAATTATTTATTGACACTAAGACGTCTGGTGCTGTAGGCTAATGGTTGAAAATGGTGGGTCTTTAGGAGCAGTTGTGTTTGTAATGGGGGATTGCAAGTATGTGTTCTTCCTAAGATTATAATTTTTCTTTACTTTGATTATATTTGGGGGGGTTTTTGCATTCCAAGACACTATGGGGTATGTTTACTAATCGGCGGTAGTGGCTTCCGTGCGATATCAGAGCCGCAGCCCCATTGAATTCAATGGGGCCATGGCTCTGATATTGCAAGGAAGCCACTACCGCCGATTAATAAACATACCCCTTTGTTTCCCATTGGAACTCTCATTATTTTGTGGATTTCAGATTTGAAATTTTTTTATGTCGATTATCTTTTTCAGGATATCTTCTTGTCTGAAGCAAGTATTATTTATTTATATTTATTTATTTATTTACATTCTCTTATATACCGCGCTATTCTGCATCAATGCGGTTTACATTGAACAAACTGAAATTACATTGAACAGGGCATTATAACTTGGAGATAACTATTTTACAGGGAACATGGGCTATGGAGGTTTAAGTGGCTTGCCCAAAAGGAGCACCTGTGGGACTAGAAACCCCAGTCCTTCCGGCCCAAGGTTGCTGTCCTCTAGTGGGATTTGAACCCCCGACCTTCCGGCCTGAAGTACCTCGTCCCAACCACTAGGCCACTCCTCCACTCCACTTATTATACGTCTTATTATTGTCATAGAAAGGATTAAAAAGAAAATTTTATGAATTGAGTAATTCCGTAACAAATATCCTAACTTAAAGAAATAAATAACTCTGTCAACACCACAGCAAATGAGCAGAAACTTTGTGATTGATATTTTCCAATTGTGCTGTAGCCTTCCAGTGACAATAAAGCACAGTTACTTACCTGTAACAGGTGATCTCTGGGAACAGCAGGAATAGTCCTCACATATGGGTACGTCGGAACCGACGGAGCCTGCGCGGGAAAGCTCCCCAGCTTCCCAGAAGGAAAGCTTTTGGGGCTTCCCACAGCGCATGCGCGCTGCCTTCCCGCCTTCCTGACCAACTCTCCTCATTTCGAGTTTAAAGCTGAGACAATAGAGAGAGGAAAGGAAAGAGAAAGAGATACAACTCCTAGGGGAGGTGGGTGGGTTGTGAGGACTATTTCTGCTGTTCCCAGAGATCACCTGTTACAGGTAAGTAACTGTGCTATCTCCAGGAACAAGCAGGAATGAGTCCTCACATATGGGGACTCCCTAGCTGAGATGCCTGGGAGATCCCCCTCCAAGGGCTCTTCATCTTCCTATGGATCTCAGGCATCCATTAAGGGAAGGTGGGCAGGAGTTGTTTAAGAATGGAACAGGTGTTTGAGGACAGCCTGACCAAATAAGGCATCCCGGCGGGAGTCCTTATCCAAGCAGTAATGGGCTGTGAAGGTATGAACCGAGGCCCAGGTGGCTGCTCGACAGATCTGATCGATGGAGACAGAGTGAAGATGAGCCATAGAGGTGGCCATGACTCTCACATTGTGAGTTGTGACATGGCCTTCCAGAGAAATGTTTTTACTCTGGTAAGCAAAAGAAATACACTGAGCAATCCAATTGGAAAGTGTTCTTTTTGAGACTGGAAGTCCCAAATGAGAAGGATCGAAAGCAACAAAAAGTTGGGAGGACTTTCGATGTGGCTGAGTCCTGTGAAGGTAAAAGGCAAGAGCTCTTTTACAATCTAGAGTATGAAGGTTCCGCTCTGCACTGGATGCGTGAGGAGCTGGAAAAAAGACAGGTAGATATACCTCTTGATTAAGATGAAAAGGTGAAACCACCTTAGGCATAAAGTGTGGATTTGTCCTGAGGACTACCTTATCATGATGGAACCTTGTATAAGGTGGATTAGCCACCAAGGCTTGCAGTTCACTGATGCGGCGAGCTGAAGTGACTGCAATGAGGAAAATAACCTTCCAGGAAAGAAATTTCAAGGAGGTAGAGACTAAAGGTTCAAAAGGTGGCTTCATAAGCTGACCAAGAACCAAATTTAAGTCCCATGCCACCGGAGGAGGCCTAATGGGAGGTTTAGTTAAAGTTAGGCCTCTCATGAATCTTGCAATAAGAGGATGAGAGGAAATAGGTTGTCCATTGAGAGGCTTGAGGGATGCTGCAATAGCACTCAAATGGACCCTTACCGAATTCGTTTTAAGGCCTGCATTGGAGAGATGCAGGAGATATTCCAATAGGGAATTTACAGGAAAAGCAAAAGGGTCAAGACCCTTTTGAGCACACCAAATGGAAAATCTTTTCCATTTAAAGGCATAAGAACGCCTTGTGGAAGGTTTTCTGGAAGCATGGAGGATATCCTTCACTTGTTGCGAGACATTTAAGTCTTGAAGGTCTAGGTCTTCAGTAACCATGCTCTGAGGTGGAGGGACTTGGGGTTTGGATGCCACAAAGTCCCTTCCTCCTGAGACAGAAGGTCTGGAGCAGCTCCCAGGTCCAGGGAGGGGCCCTGGGAGAGATGCAGAAGTAGAGGGAACCACACTTGGCGTGGCCAGCGTGGAGCTATAAGGATCATAGATCCGTGATCCCTCTGCAGTTTGAACAGAGTCTTGGGAATCAAAGGAATGGGTGGAAAGGCATATAGGAGGCCCTGACCCCAATGAAGGAGGAAGGCATCCCTGGCCTGAACCCCTTGACACGGAGTTCTGGAACAGAACCGGGGAAGTTTGGCATTCCACGGACTTGCAAAGAGGTCTATGTCCGGGGTTCCCCATTTCTGAAAGATTCTGAGTACCTGATCCATGTGCAGGGACCACTCGTGTGGAAGCAGAACTCGGCTGAGTCTGTCTGCCCAAGAGTTTTGAATTCCTGGGAGATATACTGCCAGGAGATGGATTTGATGCTCTCTGGCGAAGGCCCACAGTCTGAGAGCTTCGTTGCAAAGCGACAGAGAGCCAGTCCCTCCTTGTTTGTTTATGTAGAACATGGCTACTTGATTGTCGGTCTGAACAAGAACTGTCTTGTTGTATAGGAGGGTATGGAAGACCTTGAGAGCAAGGAAAATTGCTCGAAGCTCCAGAAGGTTGATATGAAGGGCGGTCTCCTGTGGAGACCAAAGGCCTTGAGTGGATAGGTTTTGAAGATGAGCTCCCCACCCTGTTTGGGAGGCATCTGTGGTGAGGGTTGCTTGGGGTAGAAGCGGTTGGAAGGGGGACCCCAGCAACAGATTTTGAGTGGACATCCACCACTGGAGAGACCAAAAGAGACGTTTGGAGGTTTCTATTTGGTCTGAGAGAGCTCCTGATGCTTGGGTCCACTGGGTGGACAGAGTCCATTGAGCTGCTCTCATATGCAGGCGAGCATAGGGCACCACATGGACTGTGGATGCCATATGGCCTAACAGTTGTAACATCTCTCTGGCAGTCAAGTGGCTTCTGGACTGAATCTGAGAGGCTAAGTGCACTAGCCGGTGGCAACGTGCTTGGGGAAGATAGGTCCTTGCTGTGGTGGTATCTAGCCAGACCCCTATGAATTCTAGGGATTGAGTAGGGGTGAGTTGAGACTTTGGCAGATTGATGACAAGTCCCAGATACTGCAAAATGCAGATGGTGTGATCCAGGGAAGTCTGAGCCTGAGACTGAGATGGAGCTCGGATGAGCCAGTCGTCTAGGTATGGGAAGACAAAGATTCCCTGAGTGCGTAGAAATGCAGCCACTACTGACATGCATTTTGTGAACACTCTTGGAGCAGAGGCTAGACCGAAGGGGAGTACTCTGTACTGGAAATGTTTTCCCTGGAACAGAAATCGAAGGAATTTTCTGTGGGATGGGTGGATGAGTATATGTGTGTACGCATCCTTTAGGTCTAGAGAACAAAGCCAGTCCTGACTCTGTAGGTATGGAAGGAGAGTACCCAGAGAGATCATTTTGAATTTCTCTTTGCATAGAAATTTGTTTAATTCTCTGAGATCTAGGATGGGTCTGTGCCCCCCTGTTTTCTTTGGTATGAGAAAATAGGGGGAGTAGAACCCTGAGCCCTGTTGAAGGAGAGGAACCTGTTCTATTGCCCCTTGGGCAAGCAGGGTATTCACTTCCTGATCCAACAGGTGTAGAAGAGATGGGGGAGAGATGAAATGTCTCACCCTGGGATAGAGAGGAAGGCTGGAAAAATGCAGTTTGTAGCCCTCTCTGATGATAGAGAGGGTGCACTGTTATGATGTGATTTGTTCCCATCTGGGAACAAAATGAGTTAACCTTCCTGGAATCGTGAGAGGCTCTGGTTGCTGCAGAGCCAGAAAGGGTATGTTCTCTAGAAGTAAGTCAAAAACCCTGAGGGGGTTGGGACTGTTGAAGCGTAGCAGCCCCTGCAGGTTTTGTTCTGGCCTGTTTAGCTTGCTGACGTTTAGGAGCAAAGCGAACTTGAGAAGATGATTGGCCAGCATTGGTAGAAAATCTAGTCTTTTTGTAGAAAGATTTCTTAAAAGGCTTTTTCTTGGCAGGGTTAGAAGTAGACCTAGAAAGTCTATCTAGAGCAGCATTTTCTGCATCCATTTGAGTGGCTTTAACTTGCCACTCCTTGCCAAATAGATTTTCACCTGTACAAGGCAAATTGCCTAGGCCATCTTGTACCCAAGATTCCAGGTCAGAGGCCTGGAGCCAAGCAATTCGACAAGCAGCTATAGCTATGCCAGATGCTCTACTAGCACCTTCAAAGGAGTCAAAGGCAGCTCTATTAGAGAACTTTGACACATCTTGGATATGCTTTAAAAGAAGCAGGAACTCCTCTTTTCTATCCTCTGGGATAAAGGGGAGAAATTTTCGTACTTTAAGAGCAAGCTCTTTCAGAAACATGCCCATATAGAGGCTGTATGAGTTGATTCTGGCAATAAGCATACTAGCCTGGAAGATTTTCCTGCCAAAAGCATCCAAAGTCCTACATTCTCTTCCTGGAGGAGTAGAAGAGTGCCTTTTGGTACTCTTTATCTTTTTCATAGCAGACTTCACCACGATGGAATGGTGAGGAAGCTGAGTTTTTTGAAAACCAGGAGAAGGAGGGACCCGATACATGGTGTCCAACCGACTAGAATGTGGAGATAGAGTAAGAGGAGCCTCCCATAAATCCATCATGTGTTCTTGGAGAATATTATGAATGGGTAAGGTGACTGCCTCTTTAGGAAACTTAGAGTATCCTAAAATGTCTAATTTTTGTGCTCTAGGTTCTTTTTCAGAGGATACTGTAATAGAGAGTCCTTTGGCTACTTCAAGAATGAAGTCCTGAAAGGACAAGTCCTCTGGAGGAGACATTCTTCTCTTTGGGGAAGAGGGCTCCTCAGGAAGAATAAGGGATGCTTCATCAGAATCATCTGAGGTATCGGCATCCTCAGAAGACTCGAAGTATCGCCTATTCGCTTCTAAAGACCGATACGCGTACCGACTGGTATCGACATCGGGCGTACCGGGAACCGGGTCGGTTATCGAGAAAATCTCCGGAACCGAGAACCGGAACCGGCATTCTACTGGAAGTAGATGCTCTGGGTACCGGTATCGGTTGCGGTACCGGAACCGGGGTCGGAACCGACGGTTGCGGTACCGAGGGCGTTGCAGCATTAATGAAAGCCATTATGGCCTGCTGCATGGATTGTACAGTAGTACCCATAGATGCCACAACTGCCTGGATATCGGTACCGGTTTGAGCCGGTACCCCAGAGCAGTCTAACAGGTGATCGGTCGAGGCCGTGCCATCGATGTCAACCTGTAACCCCATAGGAGGAGCTTTGGAAGCCGGAGCTTCCCGCCGGGGTTGTTTGGCTGGGGCAGAGTCCTCATGGTCGAACCCAAGGGCCTCTCGCTGTTTAGAGGGAGATTTGCCCTTTGAGGACTTGCCTGAAGTATGTTTGGTTACCTGAGATCCATCCGGAGAGGAAGACCTGGAGGATGTTGATGCTGGGTTATCTGTAGAAAACAGCATATGGAATTTGGCTGCTCGGTTCTGTAAGCCACGTTTGGACATCAGAGAGCAGGAGGGACAATCCTGAATAGAATGGTCAGGTCCCAAACATTTAAGACACCATTCATGGGTGTCTGTGACTGAAATAGTAGCAGAACACTTGGTGCATTTTTTAAAACCAGAGGCTGGCTTCTCCATGAGGGAGAATTTGTGAAGGCCTGTAGGCCCCACAAACAAATACACCAAGTGAGAGAAAATAAGATTGGTTTGTTTTTGTTTTTTTTCTTAAAGAAATAAAAGAAAAAAGACCGGCGGTACCGGTTCGGAATCGGGGAAGGCAGAAACGCGGCCAAAGAAACAAATTAAAATAACAACTTCTTCAGCGGTGACAGGAACACGACCTGCTGGCTCCGCGGAAAAAGAGAAACTGAGGAGAGTTGGTCAGGAAGGCGGGAAGGCAGCGCGCATGCGCTGTGGGAAGCCCCAAAAGCTTTCCTTCTGGGAAGCTGGGGAGCTTTCCCGCGCAGGCTCCGTCGGTTCCGACGTACCCATATGTGAGGACTCATTCCTGCTTGTTCCTGGAGATGCATGTTAATACAATACTGACAAGGAGATCCTTTGCACATA
Source organism: Ichthyophis bannanicus (assembly GCA_033557465.1). NCBI lineage: Eukaryota > Metazoa > Chordata > Amphibia > Gymnophiona > Ichthyophiidae > Ichthyophis > Ichthyophis bannanicus. The sequence goes on along the minus strand of CM066037.1, from coordinate 80,377,234 downwards.
AGTAACTCAGCTGGGAAGGGAGCACTGCCTTATTTCACTTTGGGGCCTGTTTAGGAAATTGCAGTAAGCTGTTACCACATATATTAACATGAGGTAACAATTACTGCCAGCAGCAACACAGAATGCTAATTCCTGCAGAAACTGCTTGTCGTGACAGTGGATAGAAAAAGGATAGAGAATGGGTGGATTAAGGATTATGGATAGTGCCTTGCACTTAGTGCGTGGTTCACCTTGTCCTATGACTGCTGCCTGAAGACGAGGCAGTAAGTGCATCTGTACTATTGGGGATGGTCTCACCGCAGACAGACACTCCCTGACATAGAATACCAAGTACCCCCAACTCCTCAATGTCTCCAGGGCTCTTACAGCTACTGTGGCTAGTTAGGAGCAGGAGTGATTCCCAGACACGCCTGCCCTGTCTGCTCCCTAGCTCAAAATGGCGTCTCTGACCCTAGACATAGTCTTGAGGTACTACTGCTAGGGGTCAAGCTGCCAAATAAGGAACCCAAGGCAATGCACTCCCATGCATTAAAAGTATGTCCTGTGTGGTAATTGCTGGCCATGCCCTAACAGATAACACACAGGCTTTCCAGACACCACGTGTTAATCTTTGCAACCAAAGCAAGGTAACTGCAAAATGTTACTACACTGCTTAGAAGCTTTTGATAGGCAGTTAAAAATGCAAATGAATAAATTAAACAGGCACCTATGTCTGTTATTAATGAGTGATGCAATAAAAGCAATCAAAAGTGACCACAAAAACTACGAAAACAGAGAGAAAATGCTTTTATTTTTATTTCAGTTAACCAGTATAATAGAATATCGTATACATTACGAGGGTTGCTCAGAAAGTAATGCCCCACATGTTTTTTCTCAGTCCAGAATGAAGATAGAGGTGTGAAACTGAAAGGGTAGTAACTTGGAACTTCAATGGACACACGTGTGTAATTTTACAGCCGTCTGACAAATAGCGAGGCGTAGTGATCCTTCAAATGGTGTCTGTGAGTGGCATACGGTACAAACAAGCTGTAATTGAATTCTTGGTGGAGGAGAAAGAAAGTGTGAGGAACATTCAAACGGTTGTGTGCTGTGTATGGAATTTCTGCGGTAGATAGGAGCACCGTTGGACGATGGGTGAAGAGAGTAAAGGCTTCAGGAAGTGGTAAAACGGAACTGGAAGATCGGCCGCGGTCTGGGCATCCTGCCTCAGCCACCAGTCCAGACAAGTTGCAGCACAATGATGACATTATTGGACATTGTTGGCGTAATTCTGGTGGATGTGCTTGAGAGAGGTGAAACAATCAATTCAGACAGGTACATCAAAACCCTTCAAAAACTGAAACGGCATTACTTGCGAGTGCGGCCCTACAGCAATCCAGGAGACATGCTGCTTCAACACGATAATGCTCGCCCTCACACAAGCCTCCGAACCCAAGAGGCAATCGCCAAATTTGGTTGGACAGCGCTCCCCCACCCACTCTACAGTCCTGATCTGGCACCATCAGATTTTCATCTGTTTGGACCACTAAAGGATGGCCTGCATGGAACAAGGTTTGAAGATGACATGAGCGTGATTCGTGCTGTAAAAAAATGACTCGTTTGTACCGTGTGTCACTCACAGACGCCATTTGAAGGATCACTACCGCCTCGCTATTTGTCGGACGACTGTAAAATTACACACCTGTGTCCTTTGAAGTTCCAAGTTACTACCCTTTCAATTTCACACCTCTATCTTCATTCTGGACTGAGAAAAAACATGTGGGGCATTACTTTCTGAGCAATCTTCGTACAATACAAATATACATAGGAGGCCATGTGAAGTAAACAGGTATCGGGATAACTTTATTTAAAGATAGGTAGGGAGAGAGGCAGCTTCATTGAGAGACAAGAGGGCTGAAGAACATTTGTAGTGTGGAACAGTTCAAGCTTCAGGAGTCATATGCTGCTTTTTCGACCTCAGGATACCGCCTGGGATTCTTCAGGAATCCAATGAACAAGTGAAACTGAACTGGAACTACAAACACATCTGGCCAGAAAAACATATTCAGAGAATTAATTATAAAGTTTTATACTCTGAAAGTAAATTTGTATGGCTCTTAAAGTAATTTACCTGTGACTATGCAGATATGAGTCCTGAAATAAAGAAAATTAGTGAAGCTTTAAGAAAAGTTCATTAAAAAACCAAAGATGACAAAGCTTTCTTTTACGCTCCTTACATTTTCCCTTTGTTAAAGTGGGCTTGTAAACACAGAAAGAGACTTAGTAAATAAAAGAAATCATTTGAACAGTGCTAATCATTTTACTAAGTTAATCAATATCTTGCCTGAAAGTTCCATTCTAACAAAAGGTTTTCTATAAGAAAAACAAAGCAATTGTTAAGCATAAGCATCAGAACCTGCAATACCTTTGTATAATTTAAGTGAACTTAATTTGTGGAGGAGTAGGCTAGTAGGCAAAGTAGTTGGAAAATATGGACTTGGCAACAGAAATGAAGCTGGAGAAAGACTGAAAGAATTCTGCAAGACCAACGATCTATTCATCTCAAACACCATCTTCCAGCAACACAAGCGGTGACTGTACACATGGACTTCACCCAATGGATTGTATAAAAATCAAATTGACTACATCTGTGGAAGTCAACGATGGTAAAGCTCTGTAACATCAACAAAGACAAAACCTGGAGCTGACTTGGTATAGATCATCAACTACTAGTATGCAAACTCAAGCTAAAGTTGAAAAAGAGCAAACCACTCATGAATGCAGCAAAATATGACCTTGAGAATATACCACTGGAATTTAAAGACTACCTGCAAAATTGATTTGCTGCTTTAGATACAAATGACAGAGCTCCAGAAGAGTTATGGAATGACATCAAGAGGGTTGTGTTGGAAGAAAGCGAGAAGTCTCTACAAAAGGTCAGAAAGCAAAAACGGCCAAAATGGATGATGGAAGGAACTCTGAAAATTGCGCAGAAACGTAGAGAAGCTAAAGCCAGAGGAGAAAGAAAGACAATCGCAGAACTCAACAGAGATTTCCAACGTGCAGCAAGACAGGACAAGGAAAAGTGCTACAATGACGCATGCAAGGAAATAGAAGCAGAAACTATTAGAGGAAGAACAAGATTGGCTTTCCTAAAGCTACGAGAGTTAAAGAAAAAGTTCCAGCCTTGAATTGGAATGTTACAAGATGCTCAAGGTTCTATGTTGAATGATGCTGAGAAGATCAAGAAAAGGTGGAAGGAATATACAGAGTTTTTATATGATAAAGATCAAGTGGACCAACAGCCGTTTCAATCTGTACCTTATGATCGGGAACCATTGGTGATGAAAGAAGAAGTTGAAGCAGCATTGAAAACCTTATCAAAGAACAAAGCACCAGGCAGTGATAGCATTCCCATAGAAGTATTACAGCAATCTGATGCAGCTGTTATCGTATTTACAAGGCTCTGCCAAGAAATATGGAAGACATCATCATGGCCAAATGACTGGAAAAGATCTGTGTTTATACCAATACTAAAGAAAGGTGATCCAACTGACTGTGGAAATTATCGCACAATCGCTCTGATCCCACATGCCAGCAAGATTCTACTGAAGATTATTCAAAAGAGACTACAACCATACCTGGAACAAGAACTACCTGAAGTGCAAGCAGGGTTCAGGAAAGGGCGAGGAACGAGAGACATCACTGCGGATGTGAGATGGATCCTTGAAAAGACTAAAGAATACCAAAAGGATATCCATTTGTGCTTTATCGACTATAGCAAGGCTTTTGACTGTGTAAACCATGAGAAACTCTGGGCCACATTAAGAAGCATGGGTATACCAGAACACCTGATCGTTCTCTTGCACAATCTGTTGTGGCAAGGAGGCCTATCCGGAGTCTGGGGGAGGACAAAGAGACAGGGAAATTCACCCTAGTAAAGGGCCCCCTTTCACCAAATCAGGGTAGGAAAGCCACAACCACCTCTAGGAATCAGAAAACTTTCAGGTGGCCAACATTTCATGCTCCCCCTAGTGGAATAAGGGAGAGAGGATACAGGGCCCAGAACCCCTTAGGCAGTGAATGCTCCAAGCACTCAGGTGCCCGAATTCAGGCTGATTGCCGTCACCTGGGTAGAGAGGAGTTGGAGCTAGAGCCCTGGAAGTATAAACCTAGGTCAGAGTATGAGAGAAGAGGAAGAGAAGCAGGAAGCCAGGCTGCCACGAGCAGAGGCACAGACACAAGCAGGGGAAGCTCGACTGGTGCTGAGCAGAGCAGAGGAACTGAGATTCCAGGAGAAGAGAGTGCTAATTGGCATATAGCATGGCTGCAGGAGAGTTTGGAGCCAGGAATAAGGGAGACTCCAAGATTCCCCGGGAGGCTGTTAGCTGAGCACTGTGAGCAAGACGGGGAGTCAGAACCCATGCAGCTGGGAGAGCCCGAGGTGAAGCTGAATGATGAGGACACTCCCATGGACTGTTCCTTTTGCCAAGCTTTAAACCTGGGAACATAGAGAAAGCAAGCCAGTCTTGAAAGAGTCTACCAGGAAAAGGTACCCATAGTCCACAAGCAGGGTGGCCGTGATTCCCTTGTGTTTGTAAAGGGGAAGTTTACAGGGACTAAGGAGCAAGCCTGGAACTGTGATAAGCTTGTTAATCACCTGCTGCTGGAATGAGGACACTGGGGTAAGCTAAAGTAGCTATCGTAACAAAGCTTTCTTTGGCCCCTGGATTATATTTGTTACTTGGAAGGTAACCAAGAAAGGTTTGAAGCTGAATAGAAGCTATACTACCACAGACTTTAAATGTGATTTTGTTTTGTGCTTTAGCCAGGAAGGCTAAAAAGGGAATGCAATATCCTTGCTGTTAAAGACTGTGTATCCTGAACTATAGAGAACCTTTAAACAGACATTTTTGTGTTTGAGTTTGTTTTTGGACATGTGTATGTCCAATATGTGGTATGAATGATCCATTGTGTACAAAATAAATTTCTGTCATTTGCCTTACCTCTTTGAGCCTAACTATAGCTTTCTGTCTGATGCACCCATACAGCCAAACAAAGACTACATTTCCCAGAGGGCACTGAGGGGAAATAGTTTGAAAAAGCTGGAAAAGCGGATAGCAGAAAGTTCCTCTAATAACCACACCCCTCTAAGCTAGAGGCAAGTGGTGGTGGCATGACACTGTACATTGATCAAGAAGCAACAGTTCGAACGGAACAAGGAGAAACAGAATGGTTTAAAATAAGCAAAGGTATAAGACAAGGCTGCATACTTTCCCCCTACCTGTTTAATTTATATGCCCCCATGATTGATTCAGTTCCTATTCCCCTTGTTTCTTCTTTCCGCTATTTGGGGGTTACCCTTGACTCATCACTTTCTTTTCACGATCACATTTCTTCTCTCACTCATCGGTCCTTTGTGACTCTTCGGCAGATTAGAGCTACTCGTTCTCTCTTTTCCTCTGACTCTTTGGTTACTCTTGTTCTAGCTTTGGTAATTAGTAGACTTGACTACTGTAATGTTTTCTTGGCTAATCTTCCTAAATATCAGTTTCAACGGTTACAATCTATTCAAAATACCGCAGCTCGCCTTATCACTTTTTCCCGGCGTTTCGATCATGTCACTCCCCTTTTTCTTCGCCTGCACTGGTTGCCTCTTCGTTTTCGCTATCAATATAAGTTCCTGATTTTGATTCACCGTACTATCCATACTGGCAATCCTCTGTATCTTGCGGGTCTGATTTCCCTTCACACGCCCTATCGTCAACTCTGGTTTATTCATGCCAATCGTTTATCCTTGCCTTCCTCATCACAGGCTCATCTGGAGCAAACCCGACATTCTGCCTTTTTCTTTCTTGGTCCGTCTCTTTGGAATTCATTACCACCTTCCCTCAGGTTAGAACCTTCCTATCCCCAATTCAAGACACTACTCAAAACCCATCTGTTCAAGCAGGCTTTTGACCTTCCCGCTAGTACCCCCCCCCCCCCCCCTTGAATCTGTTGCTGGATTTTGTTTTTGTGCTGTCTGTCTGTTAGTGTCCTGTCTTTCCCTGTTTTGTTTTTAGTTTTTTACTTATTCTTATTTTAGTTACTTGGTTTTACTTCTGTATGCTGTTTTGCTTTGCTTTCCTATTATTTATGGCGTTCTTTTCTATAATTTGCAGTGTGGACCTTTTATTGTACACCGCTCTATGTGCTTTGGCCGCAGCGGTTTATCAAATGTTTTAATAAAGATAAAGATAAAAGATAAAGATGCAGAACAAATCATCAGAGAAGCAGGATTGTATGAAGACAACAGAGGTGTGAAGATTGGTGGAAGACTCATCAACAACCTTCGCTATGCTGATGATACCACATTACTGGCTGAAAAAGAAGATGATCTGAAACACTTGCTTCTCACAATCAAAGAACATAGTCTCAAAATGGGCCTGCACCTTAATGTAAAGAAGACAAAGATCATGACAACTGGCATAATCAACAGGTTCATCGTTGAAGGAGAAGAAATTGAAATCGTGAACAACTTTAACCTACTTGGATCAACTATCAATAAAGAAGCAACAAGCAGTCAAGAAATCAGACCACGCATTGCTCTTGGCAGAATGGCTATGAAAGACCTAGATAAGATTCTCAAGAGCAGAGATGTCTCTCTCCATACAAAGATTCGACTTGTTCAAGCCATGGTATTTTCAATAACATCATATGGATGTGAAAGCTGGACAGTGAAAAAGACAGACAGAAAGAAAATTGATGCCTTTGAATTATGGTGCTGGCGGCGAATACTGTGTATACCATGGATTGCCCGAAGAACAAACCAGTCGGAACTAGAGATCATCAAACCTAAGCTTTCTTTAGAAGCTCAGATGACAAGACTTAAACTTTCATACTTTGGACACATCATGCGAAGAGAGAGATCATTAGAGAAAGACATCATGCTTGGTAAGATAGAAGGTCAACAATGAGATGGATCGATACAATATCAGCAGCTACGGGTACCAGTCTGTCAACAATGAGCCGCCTGACTGAAGACCGAACACAATTTAGGATAGCTATCCAGAGGGTCGCCATGAGTCGACTCCGACTCGACGGCACTTAACAACAACAGGCTAGTGGTTAGAGCACTGGCTTGGGAACTGAGAGACCAGGGTTCAATTCCCATTAGCACTCCTTGTGGTCTTGGGCAAGTCACTTAGCCCTCCATTACTTTGGAAGAAAGGCCTGGCAGTCTACTTCAGGTCACACTGCCAAGAAAACCCAGGAGCTGCTGGGTCACCAGCATTGACTTGAAGAAACACATTGCATTATTACACATCTTTTGGCACCTAAACAACTTTTTCTAGTTGAAGAAATAAGTGCTCTTGTCAAAACAAATTTATGTTACTAATAAATTCATTTATTGTTTTTTTAATGTTCTTCTATTAATTGCTAATAAAAATGACCACGCTTATTAAACATGAAAAATCTTCAGGTTTTTCAACTAAGTCCCTCCTCCCAACCTCCAGAGGACTCACTGGTCGTGTGAATTATCCCCCTCGCTTTTAGTACATGTTCAAGAAGTAAAACTGAGGGTAAGGTGGCCAGAAGGCACATAAGAATCATTCAGATAACACTCCTCTATATTATTATTGATTTCCCCATACCTAGCACCATGAATGGGAGGTTTTAGTATCGAGCTTGTGCCTTTCCAGTAGCAGTTTAAGGCAAGTTACAATCAGGTACAGAAGTTATTTTCCTATCTCCAGAGGGCTTACAGTCTAACAGGTCAGTGCAGAAAGCCGGTACTAGACCCGCAATGGATCGACTTTTTACGTTCCCTACAAGGCACACATTTTAACATGCAATGCAGGAAGGATAGGGTATGTAAATACACGCTGCATGCAAATGAGCCATCGCAGTGTTAAACTGAGAGAGCAAGCCAAAAACACATGCACAAGAAGTCTGCACTAGATTGGCTTGCTCTCCAGGCACCGCGCGGCTAATCTGCATATCAGCCCTGGCAGTATTTTGATGGCATCGGGGACAATCGCGGCATCGGGAAAGCCCCCAATGCCATCACAATACTGTCTGAGGCCAGTGCCTGACAAAAGAGAATCCCTGGTGGCCCAGTGACCTTGTTCCCCCCACCTCCGACAGTATTTTGATGGCATTGGGAACAATCGCGGTATCGAGAAAAGCCCCAGATGCCATCAAAACAGCTTGTACTTGAGACAATGGTGGATTAAGTGGCCTGCCCATGGACACAAGAAGTGCCAATGGGATATGAACTCTGGTCTCTTTGATCATCAGGCCACTGCTCTAACCATTAGGTTATTCATCCCACCTCTTTGGCATTTTACAAAATCTCTTTAGGATTTTAAAAATGTTGCTTCCTTTTACTAAAATGTTGTAAAGTTTTTAACTACTCTGCATGGTAATTGTCCAGATTACTGTCTGGTATCTTCAAAGCCTCTGCATTAAGAGCTGGGGGCCATGCCCACTTACCATGCGCTACTGTGCTTTGTGTGTTGCATTAACTGCATGGTGCAGTCCACACTATGGTGTTAATGTGGGAATTAGCACATGCTAAATGTCAAGCTGTTGTGATAATGGCTAGTGAAGCCTTGTGTCAACAGCATGTGCTAATTCCTGCATTAATAGCCTAATGCACTTTAGTAGAGGACATAACATGAAACTGCAAGGAGGTAAACTTAAAAGCAACATCAGGAAATATTGTTTCACTGAAAGGGTGGTGGATGCTTGGAATGCCCTCCCGATGGAGGTGGTGGGGGCAAATACAGTAACGGAATTCAAAAATCAAAATAAACCCAAATAGCGTTTATACTTCAACAAACAAAAGTGGGTGATGCACGGAGCGGCGGGTACAACCCTAAACAAAGGCATAGAGAGAAGTGACTTGCACAGTGTGGCAGGTACAACCATAAACACAGGCATAGAGGGGGAATGACCTGCACGGAGTGGTGGGTACGACCATAAACACAGGCATAGAGGGGGAATGACCGGCACGGAGTGGTGGATACGACCATAAACACAGGCATAGAGGGGGAATGACCTGCACGGAGTGGTGGGTACGACCCTAAACAAATGCATAGAGAGGGGTGACCTGCACAGAGCAGTAGTTACAGCTACTCTAGCCACATTACTGGACAGACTAGATGGACCTTTATCTGCCATCATATACTATGTTGCTATGTAAAAGGCCCCAATATTGCTTCACACAGGAAAAGAGACGGCAGCAGCTAAGGAAGGGGAAAACAGGCAAAACAAAAGAGCTTTCGGAGAGCGTTCATGTTAGGGGACTGGGGATGTGGGGATGGAAGGGTGGGGTGCAAGAGAAGAAAGGTGCGAAGAGAAAAGAACCGCAGCTGTGTTTTGAAATGTTTTTCCTTTAAGATCAATAACGGAATCCTTGATTTTGTGTCAGAGGGTTGCAAGTTGAAATCCCAAGAAATAATAATGTTTTTAGTTTTCTGATCGTGAAAGGCAATTTCGGAGAAAGGTCTTATTTTCAAATGGGTCAGTGAGGCAGGCGGAAATAGAAGAGGAATTTTAAAAGCCATTTCCATGGTAAAACAGTACGCGAACCATAAAGTGGGCTTTTTAAAAATGACCCATCTTGTAAAGGTGGGTAAAAGTACGCACCTGGTGCCATTTCACATGCACTCTTACCTGCTGCAGGAAGGGGCCTTCCTGGAGGAAAGGAATGGAACCACCCAAATAAATCTGCATTTTCAAAAGCAGTGTTTTTCTTCTTGCAAAAAAATGTGTCAGTATTTACATGCAGAGCCATCCTTAAGGGGTAGTGTGACCACTGAAGAATCCGCCCCTGAAACTGGCTAAAGAGGCTATGAAAAGACAGCATTGCATGTATTACACTAGTCCTTGGAATGCACCTCTTTTTGGGAAAAGAGAACAAGTTGGATTACTACAAATCTTACCTAGCAGATCGATCTCAACAAGTAAAAATTGGTCAAATCAACATCAAAACCTTACAGTCAACAACAAGGATTACTGCAAGGCTCTGTCCTATCTGCATTATTGTTTAACATCTACATTCAGCCCATCACTAGCATATTCCGCAAGCATGAAATAAAATATCTCATTTATGCAGATGACATACCTGCCATTCAACACATTAAAACCCGACTTCAATCTTATTACAGAATGCTTCAACGAGGCTTCACAATGGTTAACCTCTAATAACCTTCAAATAAACTACAAGCCAACTGAAGTTTTATTCGTATCAAAGGATAAGAACTTCATCCCATCATCCACAATAAAAGTCAAAGAGGCACTGCTTGAAGTTAAAAATGAAGTGAAATATTTAGGAGTTACCCTAGATCAACACCTAGACCTAGTCACACATACAAATTTAACAACCAGAGCAATATACAACAAACTAAGAAAGATTCAAAACTTAAGACCTCTTCTATCAGCTCATTATTTCCGCTCACTGCTCCAAGCAATGATTTACCTGCATCTAGATTACTGCAACAGCATCCTCCGGGGCTTATCAAAATAAATGTCAAACCAACTCCAAATGCACAGAATGCCGCTACTCGGATAATCCAAAAGGTACACAAATCTCAGCACATTATGTCTATATTACATCAGTTACACTGGCTCCCTATACTAAGTAGAATCAAGTACAAATCCCTAATTGTTACATTCAAAGTGCTAAATAACCTCGCCCCATCTTACCTCAGATTTCTAATTCACCCCCTTCCAAATAACAGAGAGAAGAGGTTGTACACAGAACACCCTATCAATCCCCAAAGAATTCAGGAAAACTAACCGATTTACAACCAATAGAACCTTTACGTTCTACTCCCCAACTCTTTGGAATGCCCTTCCAGATAAGCTAAGAATAACAACAGATCTTCTCACCTTCTGAAAACAAATCAAAACACACCTATTCACAGAATACTTTGAAAAGGATTTAGTTGGCCCAAACATCAACCCAACGTAACAGAAAATTCAAGTCTTCTTAATGTCCTCTTGCTTCTGACCTAGCAGCTGAAATGTTCTATTGTTCTGTTACTTACATGATCTCCAGCTGCATCCAATGTATAAATATCCATTGCATATAAGCTGTTAATTTAATTTAATCTTTCCCCCTTCATCTTCCACTTTCACCTATGTTTATTGTTAATTACTTCACCTGTCTCTTGTAATATACCTTGTTCCATATAAATCACAATTTTGCGCCACTATGTTCTATGTAAACCATTGATTGTGTGATAAGGCGGTATATAAAACCCACAAATAAATAGTAACATAGTAAATGACGGCAGATAAAGACCAGTATGGTCCATCTAGTCTGCCCAGTACAATGTCAAGAGTAGGTACACCTGCCGCTCTGTGCAGGCCCCCCTTCCCCATGTCTTTGTTTAGGGGTGATCCCGCCACTCCTTGTAGTACACCCCTATTTGTTAAGGAATTAGATGGTTCAGATTATTTTGATATTTTCTTGTTTCTGTAAAGGGATCCACTGTGTCTGTCCCATGCCCTTTTGAACTCCGTCACCGTATTTGCCCCCACCACTTCCATCGGGAGGGCATTCCAAGCATCCATCACCCTTTCAGTGAAAAAGTATTTCCTGACATTGCCTTTCAATTTACCACCTTGAAGCTTCATGTTATGCCCTCTAGTTTTGCAGCTTCTCTGTCTTTGGAAGAGGTTTGTTTGTTCATTATTTCTCTTTAAGTATTTAAAGGTCTGAATCATATCTCCCCTGTCCCTCCCTCTCCTCCAAAGTGTACATGTTTAGGTCTTCAAGTCTCTTCTCATAAGGCTTCTGACGCAGGCTCCAAATCAAAATACATCTCTGTATGCTCAGAAAATATCTCAACTTAGCCACATATGGAAAATATGGATAGGGCCTTAACCAAGCACAGAATAAATGACCACATATTAGAAACAGAAATGTTCAGGCAAAAACTGAACTGGAAACCTCAAGACTCTGCAGTACAACACTGGAGAAATATAAGGAGAAATGCATTTCTTACCATACTGTGCAAAATGCAAAGAAATTAGAGATGTTGTACATTCAGATTCCCAAAGCTGGCATCTTCAGATCACTAAAGCAAAATTTTAAAATGTATTTCTACCTTTTCTTGTCTGGACAGCTCAGCCTCTGCAGCCCATGTCTCCCACATTTTGCAGGGGCTGAGCTGTGGTGTGCTGGCAGCGGCATGCGCCTCCATATTCTTCTGGGGGCCTGCAGAGATTGGCTGTGTGTTTGGCATATGCAGGGCCTGGGCCCTTTCATTCATACTTGGGGGTCATAGGTCAGTTTTAGCAGGCAATGGAAAAGGTGCCATACGCAGTGCCACAGAGTAGCAAACTCCAGGGGCAGCTTTTATTGGTGGGATTTGCATCAAACACAGCAAAATCGTTTTTTTATTACCTGAGCAAAAAAGTAATTATGGAAATTTGTGCCTGCTTTTTCTGTCAGTACCACTACATGCAATTTTAGCTGCGCTGAGAGAAGGCAATATTCATACAGACGGATTGCCCCTTAACAACAGGCACTTTCTCTTTTTTGAAAAATGTGCCTAAGAACAAGGGGTGATGCTATAAAAATACCTATATTTTATCCCTAATAAGCATAAAAGTAGAATAATAAAAACAGAGAAGTCTGAACAGGACCAAAAATAAGTGGCAGAGTTGACGAAACGGTAAATCAATGTCGGCTTTGAATATTTTATTTTACATGACTTCTCCAAGGTCGATCGAAAAGTTAGTGGTAGAAAGGGATTTTGAGCTCATCCAGGGCGTCTAATAAAAATCTAGGGGTATGTTTACTAAACCTTCTTAACGTGCGCGCTGTGCAATTAGCGCGCGCTAAGGTACCTTAGCACGCGCTAATGACGCTTTACGGGGCAAAAATGCGCTTTAGTGCGCACTCACGTGCGCAGCGGGGCAAACAAGCGCTGAAGGCGTGGAAAGGCTCCCGGAGGGCGGAGGAAGGCTCCCCAGGGGCGGAGAGAAGGGGTCAATGGGTGGAGAGTGGGAGGGGAGAGGCTCCCCGCACACTAACGATGTGAAATTCAAGGCCAAAAATAACGCAAGTGAAAACCTTGCGTTAGAGCTGATTTAAAGGGAAAAGAAACCATTTCTGTCAGCAATGTACAGTAAAACCAGGGAAACCTACAAAAAAGTGATAAGTGTGATACATGTGCACGGAACAAAAGTGCAAATAAACATTGAAAATGACCCCAACAAATTTAAAAAAAATCATAATCAAGCTGGGCAATAGTGATAGTAATGGGAAACATCAAAAAGCACTCCCAAGAAAGCCCCAAAAAATAAATATGAATTTTGGAAGGGTCTACGCTCCGTCCCCATACAAGGTGAATGATCCCACAGTGAAATAGCACTGATCAGGGTTTCCCTCTCCATTGGACAGGTTACCTATGGCATGCACATGTTCCACAACAGCAGGGCGGGCATGTCGGAATGGGCAACTGGACAGATGCTGGGAAAGGGGATACAGAGGGCTGCAGGCGGCATATGCTGTGGTGCAGCTGGGGCACAGTGCGGACTAGGCAGATGCCTAGGTGGCACTTAGGAATGCTGAAACTGAACAGCAGCCAGACAGCAACTGATGAGGGCCCAACATGGGCACGAGAGTGTTTATCACAGTGTCACAGGCGATAGTACCAAGCAGGTACCCCCAAGGGCACAGAACATTGGCAGGCGGTTTTGGGCCTACCCCAGAACACGCACCATAGGCAGCCGCCTACCTGCACACTGGATGGCTTGAGACTGCACACCACCAGCACCACCAGCAGAAGGGCATGTCAGCATGGTGGCAGAGGGGTACTGGTGGTGGAGGGGGGCAGTGGCAGCTGCCCAGAGCAGACCATGGCCTAGCCCTGTGTAGATGGGTGCCATGCACTGCAACAGACAGGCTCTGTCTGACAAACAACCATGGTATCTCCAGGGACTGCACTGTCTCTGTGAGCACAGTGTGGTGCGGTGAACACAGCCAGTGTGTTCAGGAGCAGAAGGTCACAAGTTCAAGTCCCAGCTGGGGCTACTGCCAATCCAGTCCCCATATTTTACCCGCTACTAATCCGTGATAGTAAGGACAAACCTTTATTGCAGAGAACATATGCATGGTTCAAACGCCTATATTTTACCCCACCGAGCACAGACACCAGAAACATGCGCATTACCTAGAGCACAGTCCCCCAAATGCAGTCCTGGAGGGCCACAAATCATTCAGGTTTTATGCTGTCTCCAATATAAGGCCATGTCAGCATGGTGGCGGAGGGGTACTGGTGGTGGAGGGGGCAGTGGCAGCTGCCCAGAGCAGACCATGGCCTAGCCCTGTGTAGGTGGGTGCCATGCACTGCAACAGACAGGCCCTGCCGGACAAACAGTCATGGTATCACCAGGGAATACACTGTCTCTGTGGCAACACGGTGGTGCAGTGCACACAACCGGTGTGCTTGGAGACAGAAGGTCACAGGTTCAAGTCCCAGCTATGGTGCCTGCCAACCCAGTCCCCATATTTTACCCACTACTACAACGTGCTAATACAGACAGAACCTTTATTGCAGATTACATAAACATGCACAAAACACCTACATTTTACCCTACAGAGCAAAGACACCATAAACAGGCGCATTACCTAGAGCACAGTCTCCCAAATGCAGTCCTGGAGGGCCAAACACCATTCAGGTTCCATGCTGCCTCTAATAAAGATGCCTGTGCTGCATATCTATGCACCACCCCCATGGTATGCAGATGTATCTCATGCATATTCATGAGGGACAGCACAGTTACTTACCTGTAACAGGTGATCTCTGGGAACAGCAGGAATTAGTCCTCACATATGGGTACGTCGGTACCGACGGAGCCTGCGCGGGAAAGCTCCCCAGCCTTTCAGATGAAAGGCTTTTGGGGCCTCCCACTGCACATGCGCGCTGCCTTCCCGCCTTCCTGACCAGCTCTCTTCAGTTCGAGTTTAAAGCTGAGACAATAGAGAGAGGAAAGGAAGATAGATAGATAGAGATACAACTCCTAGGGGAGGTGGGTGGGTTGTGAGGACTAATTCCTGCTGTTCCCAGAGATCACCTGTTACAGGTAAGTAACTGTGCTATCTCCAGGAACAAGCAGGAATAAGTCCTCACATATGGGGACTCCCTAGCTAAGATGCCTGGGAGATCCCCCTCCAAGGGTAAACTATCTTCGTATGGATCTCAGGCATCCATCCAGGGAAGGTGGGCAGGAGTTGTTTAAGTATGGAACAGGTGTTTGAGGACAGCCTGACCAAACAAGGCATCCCGCCGGGAGTCCTTGTCCAAGCAGTAATGGGCTGTGAAGGTATGAACCGAGGCCCAAGTGGCTGCTCGACAGATCTGATCTATGGACACAGAGTGAAGATGAGCCATAGAAGTAGCCATGGCTCTCACATTGTGAGCTGTGACATGGCCTTCCAGAGAAATGTTCTTACTCTGGTAAGCAAAAGAAATACACTGAGCAATCCAATTGGAAAGTGTACGTTTGGTGACTGGAAGTCCCAAATGAGAAGGATCAAAAGCCACGAAAAGTTGGGAAGACTTTCGATGTGGCTGAGTCCTGTTGAGGTAAAAGGCGAGAGCTCTTTTACAGTCAAGAGTATGAAGGTTCCTCTCTGCACTGGATGCATGAGGAGCCGGGAAAAAAAACAGGTAGATATACCTCTTGATTAAGATGAAAAGGCGAGACCACTTTAGGCATAAAGTGGGGATTCGTCCTAAGGACCACCTTATCATGATGAAATCTGGTATAAGGTGGATTAGCCACCAAAGCCTGCAGTTCACTGATGCGGCGAGCCGAAGTAACTGCAATAAGGAAAAGAACCTTCCAGGAAAGAAATTTCAGGGAGGTAGATACCAACAGTTCAAAAGGTGGCTTCATAAGTTGACCCAGAACTAGATTCAAGTCCCATGCTACCGGAGGAGGTCGGATGGGAGGCTTAGTGAGGGTCAGGCCTCTCATGAACCTTGCAATAAGAGGATGAGAGGAGACAGGTTGTCCATTTATAGGTTTTAAGGATGCTGCAATAGCACTTAAATGGACTCGTACTGAATTCGTCTTGAGGCCTGCATTGGAAAGATGCAGGAGATAGTCCAGTAGAGAATTCAAAGGAAGTGCTAGAGGGTCAAGACCCTGTTGCGCACACCAAATGGAAAAACGTTTCCATTTGAAAGCATAGGAACGCCTAGTAGAGGGTTTCCTAGAGGCATGAAGGATATCTTTCACTGGTTGGGAAAGATTAAACTCATGAAGGCTTAAGCCTTCAGTAACCAAGCTCGGAGATGTAGGGACTTGGGGTTTGGATGCCACAAAGTCCCCTGCTCCTGAGACAGAAGGTCTGGTACAGCTCCCAGGTCCAGGGAGGAGCCTTGGGAGAGCTGTAGAAGGAGAGGGAACCACACTTGGCGTGGCCAGCGTGGAGCAATGAGGATCATGGATCCGTGATCCCTCTGAAGTTTGAACAGAGTCTTGGGAATCAAAGGAATGGGTGGAAAAGCGTACAGGAATTCCTGACCCCAATGTAGGAGAAAGGCATCGTTGGCCTGAGCTCCCTGACACGGAGTCCTGGAACAGAACCGGGGAAGTTTGGCATTCCACGGACTTGCAAAGAGGTCTATGTCCGGGGTCCCCCATTCCTGAAAGATTCTGCGTATCTGGTCCATATGTAGGGACCATTCGTGTGGGAGCAGAACTCGACTGAGTCTGTCTGCCCGAGAGTTTTGAACTCCTGGAAGATATACTGCCAGAAGATGAATTTGGTGCTCTCTGGCGAAGGCCCATAATCTGAGAGCTTCGTTGCAAAGCAACAGAGAGCCCGTCCCTCATTGTTTGTTGACATAGAACATGGCTACCTGATTGTCTGTTTGGACTAGGACAGTCAGGTTGACAAGGAGGGTGTGGAAGACTGTGAGGGCAAGGAAGATTGCTCGCAGTTCCAGAAGGTTGATGTGAAGGGTGGTCTCCTGAGGAGACCAGGTGCCCTGAGTGGAGAGGTGCTGGAGATGAGCTCCCCACCCTGCTTGGGAGGCATCTGTTGTGAGGGTTGCTTGGGGCAACGAAGGTTGGAAGGGGATCCCCAACAACAGATTTTTGGAGGATGTCCACCACTGGAGAGACCAAAACAGTCGGTTTGAGGTGAGTATTTGGTCTGAGAGCAGTCCTGATGCTTGAGACCACTGGGTGGCCAAGGTCCATTGAGCTGCTCTCATATGAAGACGAGCGTAGGGCACCACGTGTACCGTGGAGGCCATGTGGCCCAGAAGCTGCAGCATTTCTCTGGCTGACAAGTGACTTCTGGACTGAGCCTGGGAGGCCAAGCTTATTAGTCTTTGGCCTCGGACCAGAGGGAGGTAGGCCCTTGCAGTGGTGGAGTCCAATTGGGCCCCTATGAATTCCAGAGACTGAGTAGGGATGAGTTGGGATTTGGGAATGTTTACCACAAGTCCCAGATATTGAAGAATACGCCTTGTGCGGTCCAGAGACATCTGGGCTTCTGACTGAGATGGAGCTCGGATGAGCCAGTCGTCCAGATATGGGAAGACAAAGATTCCCATGCCTCTGAGAAATGCAGCTACGACTGCCATGCATTTTGTGAAGACTCTTGGAGCAGAGGCCAGACCGAAGGGTAGTACTCTGTACTGGAAATGTTTTCCCTGGAACAGAAATCTTAGATATTTTCTGTGGGATGGATGGATGAGTATATGAGTGTACGCATCCTTGAGATCTAGAGAACAAAGCCAATCCTGACTCTGAAGGTATGGAAGGAGAAGGCCCAGAGAGAGCATTTTGAATTTCTCCTTGAATAGAAACTTGTTCAATTCTCTCAGATCTAGGATAGGTCTGAAGCCCCCTGTCTTCTTTGTTATGAGAAAGTAAGGGGAGTAGAAACCTAACCCCTGTTGTGGAGGAGGAACCTCCTCTATTGCCCCTTGGGCAAGAAGAGAAGAGACTTCCTGACCCAACAGGGTCAGAAGAGATGGGGGAGAACTGAATTGCCTCACCATGGTATGGGGAGGAAGGCTGGAGAAATGAAGTTTGTAGCCCTCCCGGATAATAGAGAGGGTCCATTGCTCTGATGTGATTTGTTCCCATCTGGGAGCAAAATGAGCTAGCCTTCCAGGAATGGTGAGGGGCTCTGGTTGTTCTAGAGCCAGAAACGGCAAGTTCTCTAGAGGCAAGTCAAAACCCCTGAGGGGGTTGAGCCTGCTGGGGTGTAGCAGACACTGCAGGCTTTGACTTTACCTGCTTAGATTGTTGACGCTTAGCCGCAAAGCGAGGCTGAGCAGATTGCTGGCCAGTATTTGTGGGAAATCTGGCCTTTTTATAGTAAGGCCTTTTAAAAGACTTCTTTTTGGCAGGGGTAGAAGTAGACTTGGAAAGTCTATCTAGAGTGGCATTTTCTGCATCCATTTGAGCAGCTTTAATCTGCCAGTCTTCCCCAAATAAGTTCTCACCGGTACAGGGCAGATTCCTGAGGCCATCTACAACCCAGGGTTCTAGGTCAGAAGCCTGGAGCCAAGCGAGACGTCGGGCTGCAATAGCAATTCCCGAAGCTCTGCCTGCAACTTCAAAGGAATCAAAGGCTGCCCTGTTGGAGAACTTGGAGACCTCTGAAAGTTGTGTCACCATAGAAAAGAAGTCTGCCCTTTGATCATCAGGGATAAAGGGGGCAAAATTCTGTATTTTTAGGGCAAGTTGTCCAAGAAACATGCCCATATAAAGGCTATAAGAATTGATCCTGGCTATAAGCATACTAGCCTGGAACATCTTTCTTCCAAAAGAGTCTAGGGTCTTACATTCTCGCCCTGGAGGGGTAGAAGAATGCCTTTTAGGACTCTTTATTTTCTTCATGGCTGACTTCACCACAATAGAGTGGTGAGGCAGCTGAGTTTTCTGGAACCCAGGCGAAGGAGGGACCCGATACATGGTGTCCAACCTACGGGAATGGGGAGACAGTGTTAAAGGAGTCTCCCACAAATCCATCAAGTGTTCTTGAAGGATTTCATGGACAGGCAGAGTGACTGCCTCTTTAGGAGCTTTTGAGTATCCTAAAATGTCCAATTTTTTTGATCTGGGTTCTTTTTCAGAAGATGTAGCAATAGAAAGTGCTTTAGCTACATCAACAATGAAATCCTGAAAGGATAAATCCTCTGGAGGAGACATCCTCCTCTTTGGAGAAGAGGGCTCCTCAGGAAGAGTAAGCTCAGCAGAGTCATCAGAGGAATTGAATTCATCAGAATAATCTGAGTCTTCCCTCTGTACTGCCAATGTAAGATATGCATACCGATCGGTATCGACATCGGGCGTATCGGGCATGGGATCGGTACCAGGCGAAAGCCGGAATCCGGCATGCGGAACCGATCGACGTTTGGAAGTCGATGGTCTCGGTTCCGGTGTGGATACCGGAACCGGGGTCGGTACCGATGAATTCGGTACCGAGGGCGTCGCAGCCTTAATGAATGCCAGAACGGCCTGCTGCATGGTCTGGACAGTACTGCCCATAGACGCCACTACTGCCTGGATGTCGGTACCGGTATGGGCCGGTACCCCAGAGCAGTCCAACAGGTGATCGGTCGAGGCCGTGCCATCGATGTCAACCTGTGACCCCATGATTGCTTTGGAGGCCGGAACCTCCCGCCGGGGTTTTTTGGTCTGGGCAGAATCCTCGAACTCAAAATTGAGAGCCTCTCGATCTTTAGAAAGAGATTTGCTTTTAGAGGATTTGCCCACAGAAGTTTTGGTTACCTGAGATCCATCCAGAGAGGAAGACCTGGATGACTGTGATGCTTCTGAAGGAAACAGCACATGGAGCTTGTTGGCCCGGTTCTGCAAACCACGTTTAGACATCTGGGTGCAGGATGGGCAGTCCAGTATGGAGTGTTCAGGTCCCAAACATTTGAGACACCATTCATGGGTGTCTGTGACAGAAATGACAGCACTGCATTTGGTACATTTTTTAAAACCAGGGACTGGCTTCTCCATGAGGAGAATTTGTGTAGGCCTTAAGGCCTAACAACAGGTACCAAGCTGTGCTGAAGAAAATAAAAAAGTCTTTTTTTTTTTTTTTTTTTTATAAAGAAAGAAAGAGAGACCGGCGGTACTGGTTTTGGTATGGGGAAGGCAGGTACGCGGTCTAAAGAAAAATAACAAATTTAACAATTTCTTCAGCGGTGACAGGAACACGACCGGCTGGCTCCGCGGAAAAAGAGAAACTGAAGAGAGCTGGTCAGGAAGGCGGGAAGGCAGCGCGCATGTGCAGTGGGAGGCCCCAAAAGCCTTTCATCTGAAAGGCTGGGGAGCTTTCCCGCGCAGGCTCCGTCGGTACCGACGTACCCATATGTGAGGACTTATTCCTGCTTGTTCCTGGAGATAGCATGAAAACCCGAACAGTGTTTGGCACACCAGGACTGGAGTTGGGAACCTCTGCCGTAAAGCAGCAGCCAACAGGGGCAGACACACCCACAGGCTCCATTAGCCAGTGCCTCCTGGAGAGGCAGGACATTGGGCCCTGCGTGCATCTCCCAATACTAGCACTTGCATACCTTAGCAATGCAACCCTACACCTGGGAATACGGTACACAGCTATCAAAAGTTTGCTATGATTACTGGCAGATAGCAATTCCCTCGTTAAGCACAGTTTGCTGATTGAGCTCCATCATAGCAACCTTTCTGATGTCTGTGGAGTGTGCTTCAGGTCTGGTCTCTGACAATGTTTACCACCCTGGGGAGTGACCCCCAACAGTATTGCGTACCATATCCATGCCTGCACTTTGCCCAGGACTGGTGTGGTGGCCAGGGTTGCTAAACTCCTCTATAGTAGCACAATGCTGGCACAGGTGTGGGAGTGTGTGTCTGTCTATCCAGTGTGTGGTGGCTGCAAACACCCTCCACAGCCCACACTGCCAGCACTGTTGCCAGTATTGGCCTGCCAATGTGCATAATGAGGAGCAAGGTACCATGGGTATAGCCCGGACAGGGTGGCCTGGCCAGGATGCATCTGCACAGGGCATAGGGCACTGGCTGGGACATTGTAGTGCCTGGCCACCACCTGCACAGACAGGGTGGCCACAGCATGTCCTGCTGGGAGATCACTCTCACCCTGACTGTGCAGTGACCACAGCATGGCTAGGCACCCCCATAGTGCTATATAGTATTTCTCTCATGTGATATTTATGGGTTTCCTTTTGGGGCCCAGTCACTGACTTATCTGCTTGTTGTGTATGCTGACATCCCAGTTCTGGGTGCATGCATTTCCACCAGGAACATGCACTATGGACTAGCTAGCAGACTGTCTGCAGCTCGTATGTGTCTTGATGGAGCGCCTTGCAGGGTGCAGTGGCTGAAGGCTTGCTGCAGGAGAATATCAGATAGTGGTGGGGTGAAGCTTAGCATATCCAGGCCTAATGTCTGTCTGCTTTTGCGTTATGGATGTGTACAGAGCTTCATTGACTGCCCTGTAGGGTGTCTGTTCCCCAGCAGGACTGGGGTTGATGGTCCCCTCTACTGCCACCATTGCAGGGAGGTAGAATGTGGATCTGTTGGTGGGACACCCTGTTTACCACCCTTAGCCCTGGAGGAGGAGGAGGGTGGTGGTACATAATCCTCCTAGGGGTCCATAGGGGCTACACCTGACTGAGACATACAGATATATCCAAGGTGTGTCTGCAGAAACTACCTATCTCACACATTAGCACTGCTGGGGACCTGCAGCATGGCCTATCTCTGCTGTGGACCTGGTGCTGGATGCCCAACCTCACCCTCAGGGTGAGTGCAGTACCTGCACAATGTGACGGTGTGTAGCTACTCTGTGCCAGTATCACACACGGTCAGTTCCCCCTACCAGGCCGAGGTGCTGTGGGGGTGCATACCCCATCTTGTGATCATCTGTAGACTGCTGATTTGCATGTGCAGTGCATCATGGGTATGGGTGGGTTAACCCTATCTGGTGACCACAGCAGACTGTTTGTGTGGTGACTTGCAGTCCTTCTGCAGCCAGCCAGGGGTTTGCTAGCAGTTATAGAGCTGTAGCCCACTGGTTACTTCACTGCCAGTGGAGCCAGAGGTCATGGGTTCAAACCCACAGTGGGGTTATTTGATAGGGCTGTCCAAAGCATTATGTATTTTTAATGTACATTAGTGCTGCCAGCAAAAACACCCTCAGCGTACTGTACCCATAAGGTGCCTCAGAGGGCGCTTTATAGGGTGCCCTATAGGACACCTTATGGTTACCGTCCATATAAGGTGCACTATACAGTATCCTATGGAGCGACTGATAGGGTGCCCTATAGGGGACATTATAGGGTGCCGTGGCGGATAGTGCACTTTATAATGTGCCCTATGGAGTGCCTTATAGGGTGCCTTATGCGGCACCTTAGATTACGGCACATGAGGGTGTGTTTGCTGGCAGCAATTAATAAAATACAAATAAAGTGCCGCAGGAAACAATACTTACATGTCAAAGCTGATGCCTCAGCCAGCCTTACATATTAGGCACACTGGGGATTGAACTCATGACCCCTGTATCATCAGTCAGTGCCTTAACCATTGTGTTACATTGCTGTTCCTCCTTGCATGTCAGCGCACCTACTTAAGATTTCCATGCATTTAAATGCACAGTGCTGCCATCAAAAACAGTGCTATGACCTTGCTGTGCCTCATAGGGCACCCTATAGGCCACCCTTTAAGCAACATTGTAAGGTGCCGTGGCGGACAGTGCACTTTAAAATGTGCCCTCTGGGGTACCTTATGGGTTGCCTTATGTTACAGCGCTTTGAGAGTGCGTTTGCTAGCAGCAGTAATTAAAATAAAATTAAAAAGCCTCATAATGCAATATCACACATAAATGGTAGTGCCTCAGCCAGCCTTATTCATTGGGCACAGTGGGGGATTGAACCCATGACCCCTGCACCATCTGTCAGTGTCTTTACCATTGTACTGCAGCCCTGTTCCTCTGTTTGCACATCAGCGCGCCTGCTTATGCTTCCTGCCCGCGTTCCTCGTGCGCTAAAGTGCGCGGCGCACAGGAGCGCACAGCGCAGCGCGCGCTAATCCCGTTTTGCTATTTTTGACCGGACCGCCCACTCCTTTTATGGCATCCTGCAGACTAACGCGGCGCGCACGTTAAGAAGGTTTAGTAAACATACCCCCTAGTGTCTAACCACTAATCCAGGCCTCCTCCACTCATACATATCCAGCTAAGCTGTTAAACCAATGGGTAGATATTTCTCCCAAGCTACATAAACTGCAGAAGTGAAAAGCTACTAAAATAGGGATGTCTGTTTATGAAGAAAATATTTAAGGATTACTCTTAACGAATAAGCAACATTTGATCTATGCTACTCCTTTCTCACAAAGGAGCAAATGGGTTTATATTGATTTTCCAATATATTCAAGTCACTATTTTGTCAAATTGACAGAATTTATTATGAAAATCATTAGAGGCAAATACTACTTTGTAGGCCAAGAGACTAAGCAATAGAACTCTCTTTCATAATCATATTTATTCAACACACAGTCTCACCTGCAAACTTCTAAACTGCCTATTTCAAAGAAAAACACAGTATTTCATATTTTTAAAACATCATGAGTGGGATGGGGCTATATAAGTGAATAATATGTAAATGTTTTCATTGAATATAAGCCCCATTTTATCCAAGTTAAGGCATTCACAATTATGCATTTTACAAAAGGCTCACTGAACACAGAACCTTTTGCAAACTATGTACAAGGCAACATATATGTGGTAGCACGCATGGCAGGAACAACCAATTCACAAGAAAACGTGTATAAAAATAGAGGGGCATCAGTCGAGACTGTATACATGTAAGTTGCTGCATTTATACGTGCAAGCAGAAGATTTTGATATTTACATGTAGAAGTACTGGATTTTGCAAAACTGTTCGAGCAGTGAAGCGCCAAAGCTCATAATTTTTGCTTTTTCAGGAGAAAGGAAAGCACAATTCCGATCTCAATCACTCTTCTAAACCCCAGATCATAAAAAAGCAGTTTTAGCAGACAGTTACGCAAAACTCAAATGAGGTATAAATGCCAATATTTTAAGTTTTTGAAGGATGAGAGTAATTTTATAACAGGACAGCTATGGGAGAAGTATATTTTATAAAGGCAACACCCTAAGCACCTCAGCACTCTTCACCAGATCCAGAACCCTAGTACTACAACATCTAAGAGAGCCTTCTCCCTATATGTACCTTCCCTCTGGAACTTGCTCCCGTGCAACCTCCGAGCCACAAAGGTTCTACTCACACTTTAGATACAAGTCGTTCACTACTAACTCAGAAAGGCATATAGAAAAACTTGAACTTCAAATAAGTCGAAAGTCTTAACAAACTTAGCTCAGTTGTGAAACAAGGTCTCAGACTAATTCGGTACTGCTTTCTGACTCGCGTCCTAGAAATGTACCTTATCGCATCAATGACCTTGTATACATTCACAACAAGTGAGCCAGTCCTACATTTCAACAATAACTGTTATTGGCATTCAATTCCACAAATATCAAAGATGCCATTGGACTGGACTCCTTCGTTGTGCTCTGACTAATCCCGATCCCGACGCTTGCCTCAGGTACCAATCGCGTTTCACATCTATGGTTCCTCAGGGGATCCTATGTCTGATCTCATAACTGTGCTGCATAAAAACAAAACAATTTTAATCAATATCAAACCCAACTTTCTCCGTTGTTCTGTAATACCGTAAATTCATAAAACTATCCCACTACCTATATAAAATCAATCTGATCCTTACCGCAAATGCTGCCGACATTCAAACCTTTGAAACACGACCCTCTTTTCCAAAATTTTATCAATCATATCCTCGGGCCGAGGGAAAATGCCGCGCATGCGGGATCAAACACCATCCGCCATATTTAAAACCCCACGAATCACACCATAACTAGAAACTCCTCCCATCCCCAAGCTGTCAATATTAGAACGTTCCAATGAAAAAGATCATCCTGGGCGCTAAAAATACTATCGCTCAAAAGGATCCTGTAACCCGTCACAATCATAAGATCACTCCATACCCGTGCATATACCAAACATCGTGGCAGAGTGATGTAACAACATTTCTCTTATCACACGTATACTAAACTATATCGTAAGCCACTATCTCGTCCTCTCAAGAAAACTCAGACCATTAAGCTTTAAACCCTTAGATTTCTCACTTTACTTCTCAGGGGCATTACAAGCAAGCGGTCCAGTCTATCCCAGTATTAAGACCATGGGGCTCTACTGTGTTCAATTTAAAAATCCAACGTTGTTCGGTGGTAATCAACTCAGTATCAAGAGTTCTTGTGGGCTGACCTTGAGTTAACTAGTGCATGGTTGAGCGGTGTGTTGATTTGTATTTGGGCATTGTTAATCTTTATTAAGCTCTGAGGGTGAGTAGTGTTGCAACAGGATGAGGTTCTCGGGTTTTCTGGACCTTTGCGATTGGAAGTACTGTCATTGGCTTAGTGGCTTTGGTTGTCTAGGATGGCAGATTATTGGGATGGAGTTGTGATTATGAAAGTAGACTGCTCTTCCTAAGTGTAGTAAGATGGGTATTCCCAGAAAGATTAATTGTAACAAATGTGGGGTCATGGTGGTGGCATTTGTGTTGGGGCAATGTGCAAGATCCTGCACTCATGTCATTGTGGCTGTTCAGCAGGTGGTATTATGGAAGCTTTTTGTAAAGGTGAGTTATCAAGCAATGGATGAGTATGGGACCATACTGGTCTTTATCTGCTGTCATTTACTATGTTACTATGTTACTATGGCTGAGTTGCAGGTTGGGGAAACCCAATCCTTGCTTCAATCTAAGGCCCGCACCTAAGGTCCCAATTGTGGAAGCCCCCAGGCGAAGGCAGGTAGCACCCTTTGATCTGTGGAGGTCTGGGGGTGATGCGAGTGAGTATGGAGGAGCTTACCTCCTTGCAACAGTAGGTTGATTTGTGGTTCCTTGTAGGTCTGGTAATATTGACAATGGAAGGCTGCTCAAGATGTGTTCTTCTTCAACACCCAAGGACAGGACAATGAGGGTGAATATGTCAATGGCACTATGAGTGCCCGCGCCTCTCAGACAATTCCTGGTATGTTTACTTTTCTTGGACGCATCCAAAGGGCCATGCCAAAGGGCCCTTTGGCAGCCCTTAGCAGAGGGCCCGCATGGGTGGAGGTGGGGTGAAATAGGACTCATCAACAAGTGATGATGCTTTGGTAGGCAGAGCTTACTGGCGTTTCTCTTGCTTGCTGTAGGTGTTCCTGTTTCTTGCTTTTTTGCCCGTATGGTGGGAACTGTAGGCAGTGGGGGCCTGAGGTTGCAGGAGGTCCTTGTGTGGCTGCTCCCTTGGTGATCACACGGCTGCAGGGTCAGGGCCTGTTGGCAAGTGATGATGCCTTGGTAGGCGGAGCTTACCGGCATTTCCCTTGCTTGCTGTAGGTGCTCCTGTTTCTTGCTTTTTTGCCCGTGTGGTGGGAAATGAAGGCAGCGGATGCCAGAGGCTGCAGGATGTCCTTGTGCTTCTGCATCCTTTTAGAGGCCATCTCATTCCTGCTCAGCACCTCTATATAAGCTCAGCTCCATAACCCAATACAGTCCATTGTGCCGCTAACAAGGAATGTTTGTCCTTACCTCATTGCTCCTCACAGTGGCATTTGTATATCAGGGTGGCATCAGGTCATAACTCCCCACTGAGGTATGGCTGTCTGCTGTTTCTTTTTAAATCACAGTCAGTTTCTACTTTGTGCGCACAGTTCACTATAAGATCTAATGACCTTGCCTTTAACTTCAGGAGGAAAACGCATGTAACCTGGCAGCTGTAGTCTTAGAGCTCTGACTGGTAATAGCTATTAGAGCCTGCTCAACACCTGCTGCCAAGTAAGAGCGCTGCTCACCAAAAAGTCGGCATGCTTGTGAAGCAGTAAGGTAAATACTCAGCACTAAAAATGGAAGTTTTGTTCTTTTTCATACCTCCAAGCAATTTATTAGACCCAGCTCACTGTCCTAGGCTGGAGGAACTAGTGATTTCCACACTGCGATTCTGGAGACTTGAAGGAGGCTGCTTTCTCAAGATCCTACTCTATTCCCTTTAAAACCACATCCTTGTAGTCAGGGCTGTTCCAAGCCATAACTGCGCCCTGTGCTATTTCCACATCTGGTGCGGCCCTCCCCGCTGGCTGACTGCCCACCGCCCCCCCCCCCCATGTTGCCATGCCAATGCCACTTTTTTGTTTTTTCGGAGGCGGCGGCAACAGCAGAGGCAGACCCGCATTTGTAGGTAGGTCGGGTCCCTCCTTCCCTTCTCTGATGTAGGTCGCATCAGAAGAGGGAGGGACCAGGCCAGCCATACAAACGCTGAGTTGCAAAGACCCGCGTTTGAATGGCTGGCCTGGTCTCTCCCTCCTCTGAACCAAACTACATCAGAGAAGGGAAGTAGGGACCCAACTTGCCTACAAATGCAGGTTTGCCTCACTGCTGCTGCCGCCACCACCTCCGAGAAAACAAAAAAGTGGCAGCAGTCGCGGCAGTACAACACAGGGGTGAGGGCTGGGGCAGGCAGCCCGACATGCACCCTTAATCCTTTTGTGCCCTGTGCGGCTGCACTGCTTGCATAGGGCTAGGTACGGTGCGGCTTGTAGTTAATCTTGGGCTGGGAAGCCTCCAGGAGTTTTCCTCACCGCAAGAGTGCTCTAACTTTCAAGGTGAAAGGACACTCTGGTTATTGCCTGAGCAATGAGTCTGCAGTTTTCTAGAATGGAGAAGTAGCCTAATGGTTAGAGCAGAGGGCTGAAAACCAGGGAAGCCAGGTTTAAATGCCATTGCAGCTCTTTGTGATCTTGGGCAAGTCATTTCACCCTCCGTTGCCTCAGGGATGAACATAGATTGGAAGCCCTCCAGGGAGAGAAAATAACTACTGTATCAATATATCTCACCTTGAACTTCTGAGAAAAGCCATGAGCTAAATCCAATCCCCATTCCCCTTTTAATGACTATTAGGGTATTCCTTTGGTTGGTCTGCTACCTGCTTAGCTCAGGGCTCCGAGTACCCTGGCTCTGGTAAGCATGTTCCTCTTTTTCTGTCTTTTTTCATATGCAATAAGATTCCTGATGGATAACCAGACAGATATCCAGATGACTGTGGCTTGCTTTACATAGTTTCCTGGCCATTTGGTGTTTCTTTGACAGCAATGGTTATCTATCATAATGAATGATTTGTTTACATCACAAAGTAATGCTGAAAAAACTACATTGCCCCATACTCACAACCTTACCTTTGGCCCAGTCCCTGTATCCATCTATGGGAGGGACCTCTGGGCTGCACCAGAATCTCCGATTCTTTATTCTCTCCATTGGCTTCCAGTATCATGCAGAATCACCTACAAATCCTTAATCAATACTTTTAAGATTTTTAACAATATAGCTCCCTCCTTCTTATCCACTCTTATCAACATCCCGCTTGAAAACAGATCAAGAAGAAGAATTAACCTTCACATGCTACAAGTACCTGATTCTATCCGAAAAACAAGTCAAAAAACAAGCAACTCAGCGTTCTCATACTTTGCTCCTATGTTATGGAACAACCTACCAGCTGAAATCAGAGAAATTAAGGATCTTCAATTATTTAGAAAAAATCTAAAAACCCACCTATTCACCCTATACTACTATAACCTCCACAAGGAAGATAACCCTAACTCAGAGAAAACTTCTGATCAGCAGTCACTCACTGACCCTACCTAGACAGGCATAAAACCCTTCACTCATTCACATTGTTCACCTAATTAAACTTTCCCTTTGAAAGCAAAATGTGAATAAGTATAATTAATGTAATATATTCCATTGCCGATGATTTACTATTGATAGCCAGTTATTTCATTGTATTATTGAGTTGCAATTTAATAGTTAAATGTTTACGTTTATAATTTTGTTCTATGTAAAAACCCTTGTTCTCTATTTACTATTCTTTGTATTTACTGTTCTTTTTACTAAAATGTTCTATGTAAAATAGTTCAAAACCTGTTCTATGTAAAATAGTTTCTAAACCCGTTCTATGTAAAATAATAGCATGCTATTATTAAATTTTGTTTACTTGTAAACCGCCACTGATCGCTGGAAGTGGCGGTATAGAAGAGATGTATAAATAAATAAATAAATAAATAAAAATACTGAAGCCAAGTGCTTTGTAACTGTCTCCATCTGCTTGCAGGAGGAGGAGATAACCCATTGGTCTGGACTGATCTGGCATGGATGATAAGAAACCTTTAATAATTTTTTTGTGATGGTTAATGTGTCACATATTTCTCATCTTTAAAAGAACAATTTAGGTACAGCTGCTCCATGAAGGCGGTGAAACTGCGCTCCAAGGCCACCATTAGGAACTCGAGTCCGGAAGGCTCTGCAGCTGCCGGCTCAGGTCCCGACATGGTCAGGCCTGATGCCGGTTCTCCCAGAGGGGAGACCTCGACAAGGACAGTTGGTACTTGCCTCGGCTGATCTGTCTTCTGACGAGGCATATTTGCTGGTCGCTCCTTCTCCGAAGATCCCGGCTGGTGCTCGGGGTTCCGCAACAGGCCCCGGGAGGAGCCGGGTCGCTCGGAACCATCCAGAGACGCTGCCTTCAAGGATTTCTTCTTCCTCTTGTGCTCCATCAAGGGGGACCTCCTTTCCGAGAAACATCAACGCTGCTTGGGCTCAGAATGCTCCCCCTGAGACGTGGAGGCCTCGGATGAGGTCCGGGCTTTCGGAGGCAAGGACATGGAAAAAATCCTATCATGCAGCTGCTGGCGGCTCTTTAGGGTCTTTGAGGACATTTTTCTACTTGGGCCACAGACTGACGGGTCATGGTCGGACCTGAGGCACCGGAGACAGCAGTCGTGCGTATTGGTGAGAGACATAAGTTTCACACACCGATCGCATTTTTTAAACCCGCTGGCAGCCATCGGGGGGAAAAAGGGCCCCTGCAAGGTCGAAGACTCGGGCTGCCAATGAAAAAGAAAAAAAGGCACGAATGCCAGTCACGAAGGACAAAAAGCGAAAATAGAGACGGACTCGATACCGGTGTACCGAGCCGAAGGCGGGAAGAGGTACTGGTGTCGACCGGTTGAGAAAAGAGAGAAAAAAAATCAACTTTTTTACGGGGACACAAGGACTACATCCAAACGGCTCCGCAGAAAAAAAAGAGACAGAGCAAGATGGCACCCTTGGGCGGGAAGGGGACCGCACATGCATGATGGCAACTCCCAAAGGCTTTCTCTGAAAGCTGGGGATTTGCTCCGCATGAGGGCTCCATTGGCGCCGACGTCACCCATATGTGAGGACTGACTTCCTGCTTGTTCTCAGAGAATCTTCTATAGAGTAATAGATTTTTGAAAGTTTAATCTAACAATGAAGTCTGCTTTACTTTATCAATGTGCGAATACACTGAAAACAAGCAACTATATATTGAGGTGACAAATGTCTTCTTTCAAAGCATACCCTCAAGGAAAAGCATACTGATTTCATTTTCTTACAGTTTTAGTTTTTACTACTGAACACAACTTGTTTTATAAACCTTTCAAGACCATTTTAAATGAAATGTAGTGCATCTGCAACTGCAGATGAGCAACTGTGAGACCAAATTAACTTTCTGTACTTAATCTGTCACATTTTAATGGCAAGTTTAATTACGGACAGTAGCGCCATGGATGATAAAATTCAAAAGCTTAGATTCTGCAAGTCTGATTTCAGTTCAACCTTTAGAACCTTTGCTAAAGATCTTATTTTATTTTTGAAAATAAATGCAGCTCATGACTGCCCTACTGCATTTGACCCAAGTATTAATATGCGTTGGCTGTTGCCATAGAAACTAAAGTGGGTTTTGTAAGTGCACAAGTACAAACATTTCCACCAGTCACTGCAGTCTTCTTCACACTTGCATTTCATGAAGTACAGATGAATACATCAGAGCTTGAACATGCCATACCCCTTCGCTGCCAAAGACTATTGAGAGATACAAAGCAACATCAACAGTATGTCTCTAGTGCTCTACATCTGCAATCTATACATTTGTTAGTTAGCTGATTTTGCTATGATTTGAAGAAATGAATGCAATTACTGCAGGCTACTCAAGAAATGCATTGTTAGTCCAATAAAAAGATGTCATATTATATTTTTTGCTGATCTCTATTCCCATGGATACATTTCTTGGAAAGGTCAGACACACGTGTTTTCTTTGTGTTGCATGATAAGCAGTTTTTACCCAGATGAGACTGCAGGACAACATATTTTATAGAAGTAAAAATCAAAACAATTTTTTAAGCATTAAAGCAATTATTTGTTTGTTTGGAACAAAAGTGTTTCTAATTGTGAAGTAAGGCTTATTCTGGAGGTACACAGATTAAATCTATTAGTAAAACGAACTCTATAAAAACAGCTGATATAAATGCACTAAATTTTGACAGCTAAAGAATAAAAATAAGTTTTTACTAGCAATGATTATCTGTCATTATGAATGACGTTTTTACACCACAAAATAATGTTGAAAAAGTGCAATATACAGTACGTGGTCATAAAATGTATAATTTTTGTCAACTGTTTTGAAACCCATTTCTAAATATCATTCTAAATTTTGCAAAAAATGTTGTTATGATGTTAATCATACTTGCATGGTTTGCCATATAATTCACCGATCATGTTACTGCAGTAGCATATACTGTACCTATGAAACCTTGATACAAACATCTAAGAACATAAGGATTGCCAAAGCCAGTTATACTACCACTTCCACAATGTGCTGTGACAGTCAGTTTCACAGGCTAATTGTGCAGTTTTGCAAAAATTTTATTTTTGGTTTAAAACATGCCACTTGATGGGTCTACCAGGTGCCATCTTTCTTGCATTAAGAAACTTGGAAAGAGTAGTTACTCACCTGTAACAGGTGTTCTCCAGGAGCAGCAGGAATCAGTCCTCGCATATGGGTGACATCGACGTCGATGGAGCCCTTGCGGAGCATTTCCCCAGCTTTCCAAGAAAGCCTTTGGGAATGCAGGCACGCATGCGCGGTTCCCTTCCCGCCTAAAGGTGCCATCTTGCTCAGTCAAATGACATAGCTAAAAACAGCACACAAAAATGTAAAAATAAACTATGTACAACTGCAACTCCCAGGGGAGGAGGGAGGGTTGTGAGGACTGATTCCTGCTGCTCCTGGAGAACATCTGTTACAGGTGAGTAACTACTCTTTCTCCAGGACCAAGCAGGAAGTCAGTCCTCACATATGGGTGACTCCCTAGCTCTGGGCTACCAAGGAACCCAGGCTGAACAAGAGAACTTCCTCTAGTCCCAGCATCAAAGAAAGGCTTTTCACTGACAGAACCTCCACTGGTAGCCCAACGGAGGGCTGGAGGGCAGGAGTTGCCTAAACCTCAAAGAGATTCCGGAGTACTGCCTGGCCAAAAGCACTGTCCCTGCGGGACTCCCTCTCCAGACAGTAATGGGCCGCAAAAGTCTGGCTTGAGAACCAAGTTGCAGCCCTGCAGATGTCCACCAACGGTACAGAGCGGAGGTGAGCCACTGAGGCAGCCATAGCCCTGACACGATGGGCCGTGACCCGACCCTGCAAAGGAAGGTCAGCCGCCCTGTAAGCCCAGGTGATACAGTCAGCTACTCAGGTGGACAAGGTACGCTTGGACACAGCTAACCCCAAATTATTAGGGTCAAAAGATATGAAGAGCTGAGTAGCTCTTCTATGCCCCTGCGTACGGTCAAAGTAGAAGGATAAGGCCCTCCTACAGTCCAGGGTATGCAGAACTGCTTCAGCCTGGCTTGCATGAGGCCTAGGGAAGAATGTTGGAAGAACCACCTCTTGGGTTAAGGTGGAAGGAGGAGACAACTTTTGGGAGGAACTTTGGATGAGTCCTAAGGACTACCCTGTTCCTATAGAAGCGGGTGTAAGGCCTGTCACAGACCAGGGCCTGATGCTCACTCACTTGCCTGGCCGAGGTTAGGGCTACCAAGAAGAGTGTCTTCCAGGACAGGAAGCGTAGAGGGCAAGTAGCCATCGTCTCAAAAGGTGGGCGAGTCAGTTGCTGCAAGACCACATTTAACTCCCACTCAGGAGCAGGAGGACGGACTGGAGGCTTGAGCAAAAGCAAGCCTCTGAGAAAGCGGGACACCAAGGGGTGAACCGACAGAGAATGTCCTTCCAGCAGTGAGTGGTGAACTGCTAGAGCTGAGAGGTGGACTCGAACAGAATTGGACTTAAGTCCCTGATTTGATAAGTGCAGTAAGTACTGAAGCACTACTGGTACAGTACAGGAGAAAGGATCCTCTGTACGTAGCTGACACCACAGAGAAAACCTTTCCCATTTGAGAGCATAGGTTTTCCTAGTGGACTGTTTCCTAGAGGCTAGGACAACCTCCTCAACTTCCTGAGGTAGGCCCCAGGGAGCCAAAACTACCCTTGCAGCCTCCAGGCCATCAAATTGAGAGCTTTGAGATTGGGGTGCAGAAGGGAACCCTGATCCTGAGAGAGGGCCGGGTTGCAACCCCAGAGGCAGTGGGGGATCCACTGCCAGCTGAAGCAGAAGTGGAAACCAAGGCTGTCTCGGCCACCTGGGAGCCACCAGCAGGACCGAGGCCTTGTCCTGAAGAATCTTGAACAGAGTTCGGGCCACCAAGGGCGTGGGAGGAAACGCATACAGGAGGCCCTGAGACCAGGGAATCAGAAAAGCATCCGCTGCTATCCGCAGAGGATGCGGTTGCCTGAAGCAGAACTTTGGCAGCTGTTTGTTCAGTGGACTGGCAAACAGATCTATGGATGGAAGTCCCCATTTCAGGAAAATCTTCTGAACCACCAACGGATGGAGCTGCCACTCGTGGGGCTGCAGAATCCTGCTCAACCTGTCGGCCAGGTAGTTTTCCTGGCCAAGTAGATATACAGCCTTGAGGAGCATGTTGTGCCTGAGAGCAAACAAGCAAAGGTCCTGCGCCTCCTGACAGAGGAGCTTGGACCCAGTTCCGCCCTGCTTGTTCACATAAAACATGGCTACCTGGTTGTCTGTTTGAACTAGGACAGACTGATGAGCTAGGGTTGGAGAGAAAGTCCTGAGGGCTAGCCGAATAGCCCTGAGTTCCAGTAGACTGATTTGTTGTGCGGCTTCCCAAGGAGACCATAGGCCCTGGGTGCACTTGCCTAGACAATGAGCTCCCCAGCCCTGCAGGGAGGCATCCGTGGTCAGCACCACTGTGAACCCAGGAATCTGAAAAGGCACCCCCTGCAGTAGATTGGGTGGGTGCAGCCACCAGTGGAGGGAGTTCAGAAATTGTCTGGACACCCTTATCCTGTCTCTGAGGCTGCCTGTGGCCTGTGACCACTGAGTCTGAGGGCACCACTGTGCAGGCCTCATATGGAGCCTGGCATTGGGGGTCACATGTACTGTCGAAGCCATGTGGCCAAGAAGCCTCAAGCAGAGTCTGGCGGAGACCAGTGACCTGCTGAGAAACTGGTTTGCTAAGTTTATCAGTCTTTGGGCCCTGTCTTCTGGCAAGAATGCCTTTGCCAGCAGAGAGTCCAGCCTTGCCCCTATGAACTCCAAGTTCTGGGAGGGGAGCAAAGTGGACTTTGTGAAGTTTATTACAAACCCCAGGCTTTGAAGAAGAGCAATAGTTCTGAGGGTGGCTTGTCTGGCCTCCTGGCACGTCTGACCCCTGATGAACCAGTCGTCCAGATAGGGGAAGACAAAGATTCCCAGATTTCTCAGGTAGGCCGCCACCACTGCCAGGCATTTGGTAAAGACCCTGGGAGCGGAGGTGAGGCCAAAAGGCAGTACTCTGTACTGATAATGGTTTCCTCCCACAATGAACCGGAGGTACTTTCTGTGGTCTGGATGAATGAGGATGTGAGTGTACGCATCCTTTAAATCTAAGGAGCATAGCCAATCTCCCTGCTGGAGGTAGGGCAGAAGTGTTCCAAGAGTAAGCATCTTGAACTTTTCCTTCTCTAGAAATTTGTTGAGATTTCTGAGGTCTAGAAAAGGCCAAAGGCCACCGGTTCTTTTGGGTACAAGGAAATACCTGGAGTAGAACCCTTGATCTTGTAGGTGGGGAGGCACAGGCTCCACTGCCCTGTCCACCAACAGACCTTGGAGCTCCTGAAGGAGAAGATCTGTGTGCAGGGGAGGCCTTGGAGGCTCCCCTGGAAAGTATGGAGGAGGCAGTTGGTGGAAGTGTAGCAGATAGCCCTTGTGGACTATGCTTAGCACCCAACTGTCTCCAGTGATGAGTGGCCACTTGTGGGCAAACAGGGCGAGGCGACCTCCTGTGCAGTGTTGGGAGAGCAGGGATGGAGAGGCTATGCCTAAGGAGTCAAAAACCCCACCCTGCTGAGTGGGAGCAGGGGCCAGAAGCTTGGGAGTCCTCTGCCTACGGGGCCCATTACCCTGCCCCTTAGCCTGCTGACCCTGAGGGGGAGCCTAGGAGGCCTGGTACTGTGAGTACTGTTTGTAGGCAGTGCCCTTCCTCGGGTAAAAGGGCTTTTTACCCGAGCTCTTCTTTTTGTGAGAAGGGGCAGAAGTCTTTCTAGACAGCCTTGTCCTCGTGAGGTGCTCGGTTTCGAGCTGTGCGGCCTTCTCGGTCATGGGCTTGCCAAAACTGTTCTCACCTCGGCAAGGGACATCGACCAACTTGTCCTGAACCCATGGCTCGAGGTCCAATGACTGCAGCCATGCCTGGCGTCGAGCCATGATGCCGGCTGCCGCAACATGGGCCGAAGCCTCGAAACCATCGTAGGCAGTGCGGGACATAAACTTGGAGCATTCCCGGATCCCCGAGGACAAGGACTTGAACCTCTGCAAGGGTTCCCCAGAGAGACCAGCAGAGAACCCAGCCAGCTCCTTGGCCAGGTCCCGCAAGTACATGCCCATGTACAGCTGGTAAGACTGGACACGGCAAGCAAGCATCGAGCCCTGGAAGCACTTTTTACCAAAACCATCCAGGTTCCGGGCCTCCCTGCCAGGGGGCACCGCGGAGTGCATCTTCTGACTTTTCAGGCGATGCATGGTCGATTCCACCACCATGGAATGGTGTGGCAGCTGCGCCTTCTGAAAGCCAGGGCTCTTCCGGAGTCGATAGATAGAATCAACCCGCTTGCTTAGAAGCGGCACCGAGGCCGGTGCCTCTCACATCCGGAAGAGGAGCCGTTCCAGCATTGGAGGAACCGGAACAGTAAAGGCCTCCTTCGGAGGAGAGTCATACTGTAGGGCTTGGAGCTCCTCGACTCCTCCTCGGGGTCCACAGGGATAGCCAACGCAGTGGCCATATCCCGAACGAACTCCAAGAACCGGGTATTTATTTATTTATTTATTTATTTACATTCTCTTATATACCGCACTATTCTGCATCAGTGCGGTTTACATTGAACAAACTGAAATTACATTGAACAGGGCATTATAACTTGGAGATAACTATTTTACAGGGAACATGGGCTATGGAGGGTTAAGTGGCTTGCCCAAGACCACAAGGAGCACCTGTGGGACTAGAAACCCCAGTCCTTCCGGCCCAAGGTTGCTGTCCTCTAGTGGGATTTGAACCCCCGACCTTCCGGCCTGAAGTACCTTGCCCCAACCACTAGGCTACTCCTCCACAAGGGTATCCTCCAGAGGGGATCTACTCCGGGGCTCGGACTGCGGTGAGTCCGACGGGACGCACCGAGTTCGGAAGGTATCGGGGGACTCCTCGTCCTCCGTCTCCCAGGCGGACTCATCCGATGAGGAATCGGGGTCCGACCGTGCGGGGCCTGTGGGCACCCACCCCGATGCCGAAGGCACCGGCGTCGATGCCCTCGGTCCCGAACGGGAGGTCGAGGGAGACCGCAATCGAGGTTGACCTCGAGCCTTCATGGTCTCGAGTATCGGCTCGGTCTCCGGGGTCGACTTCGATGTCGATGTCCCGGTGGTCGGGGCAGATGCGCCAGGCAGGCTGGCCATCAGTGCCTGCTGCTGTTCCATGAAGGCAGACAATCTGCACTCCAAGGCTGTCAGCCTGAGACCCAGCTCAGGAGACTCAGCAGCCACCGACTCGGGCCCCGGCGGCACCGGGCCCGACGTCGGCTCTCTGGGAGGAGAGTCCACGAGGACTACAGGACTTGTGTCCAGCAGACTCTGGCTCCACACGAGGTACTTTTGGCGGCTTCTCCTGTTCCACGGGCCCGGGGCGACGGTCGGGGGTCTGAGACCTAGCTCTCGAGGAGCCAGGGACCTCTTCCGACAACGCCCTCGCGAGCCGCTTCTTCCTCTTTCGTTCCCGGTCGGGGGACCCCCTGTCCGAGGAGCCCCGACGGTGCTCGGGATCCGATTCCCGAGATGTCGAGGCCTTAGACGAAGTCCGGGCCCGGCCGGAGGCCGAGTCGGAGAAAAGCCTTTCCTTTTAGTGCTGACGACTTCGAAGCGCCTTGGAAGACATCTTTCCACATGGTCCACAGATCTTAGGATCATGGTCAGGACCCAGGCACCGAAGGCAGCAGTCGTGTGTGTTGGTGAGAGACATTAGTTTCTTGCACCGATCACACTTTTTGAAACCACTGGAAGCCATCGGGGAAAAAAGGGTCCCCGCGAGGTCA
This sequence comes from Ichthyophis bannanicus, assembly GCA_033557465.1. NCBI lineage: Eukaryota > Metazoa > Chordata > Amphibia > Gymnophiona > Ichthyophiidae > Ichthyophis > Ichthyophis bannanicus. The sequence continues at coordinate 80,339,646 of CM066037.1, read as the reverse complement.
AAGGGACCGGCCTTCCAGGGAAAAAGAAAAAAAGGGCGCGAACGCCAGCCACGAAGGGCAAAAAATGAAAAAAGAAGAGCGGGCTCGATACCGGTGTACCGAACCCGGCAGGAGGGGAACCGGCATCGAACCGGAGAAAAAATAGCGAAGGAATCACGAAAAAATCCAACTATTTTCCAGGAAGACTAGGACACACGTCCGATGGGCTTCACGGAAAAAGAGAGACTGAGCAAGATGGCACCTTTAGGCGGGAAGGGAACCGCGCACGTGTGCCTGCATTCCCAAAGGCTTTCTTGGAAAGCTGGGGAAATGCTCCGCAAGGGCTCCATCGACGTCGATGTCACCCATATGTGAGGACTGACTTCCTGCTTGGTCCTGGAGAATTCAATTTATCTAAAATCATTTTCATTTGGGTTGGCAGTCCATGACAAGATTAACCATTTCCGGTGCCATCCTCCTCTATAGGCATTTCACTCTCTCTCCAGGAATCCACCTGTATTACTGCTGACCTTTCTCTGACACTTTGACATAGCCAAAAGGCCATTCAAACGAGCATCGTTCTTCCTTCACTGCTGTGCTTACTGCCAGCTCTTGGGCAATACTGCTAGCAATGAAAGGCACTAGGCTGTCTCTGTACAGCATAGTGCACGCATCTCTTTACAGCACTACGTACACCTTCTAGCACTATACAAATGATTAGGGAGGAGTGGCTCAGTTGTTGGGACAGGTTACCTCAGGCTGGAGGGCCAGGGGTTCAATTCCCAAGTAGGGACAAGTAACCTCAGGCCGGAGGGACTAGGGTCTCTAGTGCCATGGCCACTCCTTGTGGCCATGGGACTAGCCACTTGGGCAAGCCACTTAACCCTCCATTGCCTCAGGTACGCTTAGAGTGTGAGCCCTTCAGGAACAAGGGGATAAAAAGTGCCTGTTAGCATATAGGCACTGTATATCTGTGTAGCTGTATATCTGTAAACCGCTTTGAAAAGCGGTATATAAGCTCAGCTAAATAAATTAGTAATAGCAGTACTACCTAGTAAAGCATGGGATAAATACAGAGGATACTTATACAGGAAGAGAAGGATTCCCACTCAAACCAAAACTTTAATGAGTTTCACACTTTGAAAAAAGCATAGGGTGTTGGTTACCTGAGTGCAGCAGCAGTTGCAATCCAAAGAAAAAGCACAGAGCAGGCATAAACTGTGCTGAGCAGCAGTTACAATCCTAACCACCTTGTTGGGCAGACTGGCTTCATAGGCCATGCATGCCTTTATCTGTCTATACTTATTTACCAAAGCACTATTAATACTCTATAAAAAAAAAAGCTTTTAGTCCATTTTTCTGCGCAAAATATCACCGTCAACCTCAAGCTAGCTTGCCAAGATGTATTTTAAAAATTCTTTCAACAGTCCATCTGCGGTCGTCTTTTAAAACAAACGTTTGCTATCTTACAAGGCTGAAGCTCCAAGTCTGCTGAAGGCCTGCTCTCTTCGAAAGCGCTACCTTTCAGCACGCAAGCATTCCAACACAGCACTGTTAAACAAATTGATAGTTCAAGAAAATGTTACTTATCTAGAATCTTGCTCTTTCCACTTCAAAAATCTTTAAATCCTCAGATCCATATTTCTGTGATAAACCTGAGCTTTTTTGGTCGACCCCTTTTAGGATCTTGAGAGTTGATATTTATCTGCTGTCATTTACTATGTTAGTATCCAAGACAAATTGTGCTGGTCCACGTCTGACCAAGATAGGGGTGATTCCCACTGGTTCTAATCCAGTACTTCCACTGAAAACATGCTGGCCTTAGTGTGGCCAGTAATGGTGAGTACAAGCCTTGGGCACATATGAACAATCCAGAGAGAGTACTAGCCTTAAACCTAGCCCACTGTAAGGATGAGTTCCAACTAGAAGTAACATCACCTACTAAGAAAATCACTAGGTTTTCAATTGTAAATTAACCACTGGGGGAATGAGTACTAGTCCACAATTAGCGCAGATCTTCTTAATACAGAGTAGCCTAACCTAGAGCTGCCCAAACGGAATATGTTGGTTCCACATTGATGAGACACCAAAGGCTGTCTACATGGCAATATCAAGTGTACATACACTGGTATGGGAATGCACAAGATGTATGTATCAAGTGCCAACTCTACCATAGACACAGGACCGTACTGAGCCCTGTGCGAGCGGTGTGGCCGCACAGTGTGCAAAGACTTAAGGGGCGCATTTTGGCTCTCTGCCGTTGCCTGCCGCCACCACTTTAGCGGCGGCAGCAGCGGCAGAGAGCCGAAATGCGCCCCTTAAGTCTTCTCGCCGGCACACTAAGCAGGTCTGGTCTCTCCGGGAGGGTCTAGACCTGCTTAGTGTGCCGACGAGTTGCACATCAGATGCACGCCTCTTCTCTCCCACCCCCATAAAGTGGCTAGATGGAGGTGCGGGAGGGGGAGGGGGCACACGCCCGATGTGCAACTTGCACAGGGCGCTTTTCACCGTCGGTACGGCCCTGCATAGATGGTATATTCCAGCCATACAAAAATGCACATAGCATGCCACTTCTAGTATTGCACAGGGCATACAAAAAAAGTGCAAATCCTGATCACCACCAAAGGTGCAAAGAGACTGCCCAATCCAGCACAATACACACTCTACACAGACAGTGCACACTGCAGAGGAAGTGCAAACAACATCCCTCGCACTACATGGAATGCACAAAGACTGCCAGCTCTATGGTAGCATAGACAGACTGCTGACTTCATAGGAGCCCATACATAAACTGCTGACTCAATTGCAACTAGGGTTGCCAACCGGCCGGTTTTCAGCCGGCCTGGCCAGTTTTTCCATGGCCAGGCCGGCTGCTGGCACAGATATAAAACTGGCCCTTGAAAAGCCGGTTTTTTGCTCTGGCTGCGAGATCGGGAGCGGCCAGAGCAAAAAACCGGCTTTTCTCCTGCAGTTCGTGGCGCGATTGCGAATGCGATCCCCGATCTATTGATCCCCGGTGGGCCGTGCAGCCGCTGCGTCTGCTTTTCACAGAGCAGCGGCTGCAATAAAGTTAATTTGAAAAGGAAGAATCCTGTGATAAGCCCGCCCCCTCTGACATCACTACCTCGGGTGTTGCAGAAGGACGATCGGAGGGCTGGGCTCCTCACAGGTTGTCTTTCCTTTTCAAATTAAGTTTATTGCAGCCGCTGCTCTGTAAAAAGCAGAAGCAGCAGCTGCATGGGGCCAAGCAGCACTAAGGGGGGAGATGAAGCAGCACTAAGGGGGGGGGGTGAAGCAGCACTAAGGGGGGGGGGGGGTGAAGCAGCACTAAGGGGGGGGGGGTGAAGCAGCACTAAGGGGGGGGGTGAAGCAGCACTAAGGGGGTGTGTGAAGCAGCACTAAAGGGGGGGTGAAGCAGCACTAAGGGTGTGTGTGAAGCAGCACTAAGGGGGTGTGTGAAGCAGCACTAAAGGGGGGGTGAAGCAGCACTAAAGGAGGGGTGAAGCAGTACTAAGGGGGAGTGAAGCAGCAGAGGTGGCAGAAGGAACTGACAGGTGGAAGGTGAGGGCTGGAAGGGCTGAAAGAGGGAGGAAGGAGGTGGCAGGAAGGAACTGACAGGGTAAAGGAGGTAGCTGGAAGAGAGCTGAAGGGGGAAGGAGGTGGCTGGAAGAGAGCTGAAAGGGGGGAACGAGGTGGCTGGAAAGGAGCTGACAGAGGAGGTAATGAGGGGGTTCAAAGGGAGCTGACACCTGGGAATGGTACTGGTAAGTGACTGGGTAATGGGGAGGGGGCACTGGGACTGGAAATAGGCTGATCGAAGGAAGTGAAGAAAAGAAAAGAAAAGAAGAGGCAAGAAATAGCAGATGGACTATAGACCATAGAAAACGAGCTAAGAGAAGATGGGAAAACGGAAGCCTCAGATTGGAACCAGCATGATCAGAGAATAAAGAATAAAATGGTCAGACAGCAAAGGTAGAAAAAATAATTTTATTTTCAATTTAATGGTTGGACTTTGTACTACCTTTATATTTTACACAGTATGGGGAACTGCATCTCTTATTTATCTGATATTGATTGCACTGCATGCAGAGTCTGTCTTCTTGAGGTTTCAGTTTAATTTTTGTTTATATATTTCTCTTTTTGTTTTGTGCTCATTTATTGATGAAGAACTGTCTGTATTGTGTGTGTGTGTACAACCAATGCTGCGTATTCTGTTAGTATAGAATTTCTGCTTAAGAATTTGTAGAAGTCTTGCTTGTTCAGTTTGCACATTACCCTCTCTGCAATTTTTTGGGGGACAGGAGGTTGAGTAGGGGCAGAGTAGGGGGGTGGAGCAGGGGTGGGGAAAGGGCAGGGTAGGAGTGGGCATGGGTGGAGCATGACTAGCCACGGGTGGTGGGTTTTTCGCTTTCAAAGGTTTGGCAACCCTAATTGCAACCCACAGACAGACTGCATATTGTACAGCAGCACACACACACAGACTGCTGCTTTCACAGCAGTGAACGCACAGATTACTGATTCTACAGCAGCACATACATACACTGCTGGTTTCATAGCCACACCTCCTCAAGTGCAGATTTCAATGCAGTATACACCACCTGCTAGTTCCACAACAGCCCAAAGAGACTACTGGTTCTACAGCTGCACCTATAAAGTGCAGATTTCATAGCAACATGCACAGAATGCTGGATCCCAGCCAAGCACCCTCATATCTTATTCTCTTTCAGGTAACACTACTTTCACAAGGCCCATCTTTCCAGCTCTGCACAGCCCAGGCTTTGCTCTGAGCCAATTACAGCTCCTCTGCCAGTGAAGTAACCAAACACCCCCGTCTGCTCTGGAAGCTAACCTTACAGTGTCTCCAGGCCACAAATAGGGTATATCTCCCTGCTTAACTGAGGAACCTCTGAGAGGAGAACGGAACAGCATAGGCACAGCTACAAAGACACAACAAGGTAAGAACCTTCTCACTCTTCCTGTGCATACTCAGGATGTGTTGCTTGTTCCTTACACAGGAGTTAACTGCCTCTGGAAACTTTGCAAATCTGAACTCAAGGCATATATTATTAAATACATAAATCATGCCTGCACTCATGGTTCTCTACAATATTTGTTGGTCTACTCTTGAAGTAATAATTATAATAAGCATAGATGAAGAAAATCACTCTATTACAACTTTAGGCAATATAATATTACTTGACCTGTGGAGACTATTTATTATATCTTACATTGCTTGTTTTGTGCTACGTCAGCCTCAGACTCGTCGGCACTCTAACTTAATTATAAAATTTTTGATAAAGTGCCTGATAGCATCAATGGCCTATGTGCACGTTTTTCCAATGTAAAGAGAATACCACAGGTACATTTTCTTCTTTCAAAAGAAATCGAAAGATTGCTTAGCTTTTAAATGTCCCAACGCCATCTTTTGGCGCCCTCTTCATGCGTTTCACTCTTGAACGGGTTTCTTCAGGGGATTTTTTTAAAAGCTAAAAATAAACAAAAAAATCCATTATCAAATTCTTCCACATTTGTTGCCTCCCAAAATATTTTAACTTTCTTACTGGTTTGCCATTTTCCCAATTCCTGCGGTACCAGAGAAATTGTTCCAGTGTACAGAATTATAAGAGCGTTTACCACACTCTGTCTAATAGTTTTTTGGAAAGAGGGTACCCCCCCTCCCCCCAGAGTGATTAGGCGGGCTTATCATCAAGCATTGTATAATGAACGAACTTGGTTAATGGGAACGAGAAGTGATGCTACCAACAGACGAAGTATGGATTACATGTCAATTTGATAACAAAGTTCTCTCCCCTAAGTTTCAAAATACAAAAGATATTACGGAAGCACAGCAATGTACTGAGTAACATCCAAGGTTTGGAAGAAAAAACCATCCGCTGTGTTTGGTCTCGGGATAAAAATTTAAAAGAAAAACTAAGCCCGGTGGTTTTGCGATCTCCACTGGAACAAGAGAGTAATCAGGCAACAGGCCACAAGAAATGTGGCCATTGTAGTATTTGTGCAGTAACTGTTGATTTACAGTATTTTATTCATCATGGTAAACATTACAGTTTGAATATCAGTACTTCTTGTGATTCCCCGTTTGTGGTTTATGCAGTGCGGTGTCCTTGTAATCTGCTGTATATAGGAAAAACAATTAGACCATTTAAATTACGTATGGCAGAACACAAAAGCCGGTTAAAGCATAAAGTCATCTCAGCACCGATGGTTGAACATTGCTTGGAACAATCCCATATTTTTGAAGATTTGCAATGCTTCTGTATTGATAAGATTCTTTCAGGTTTAAATGGTAAATCGCAGGAACAAACACTTTTAATAAAAGAACAGCGTTGGATATTTCTTTTACAAACTTTGACACCGGCAGGTTTAAACACTCACATTGATTGGGGAGCATGTCTGTGAACCCGTTGAAGGAGATTGAAAGGAGGCTTGTTCCATCCGGTTCCTGATGTTGGGTCCCCGAAAGGTATAATAAGGTAACTCCTGTCCTTAACCCGCATGCGCGGCGTCTTTTTGAAGAATTTGTGTTTTAAAAACCTCAATGAGAACAGCGTCTGCAGCAAATATTTAATGATCAGCTCTGAGGTATGTGGATTTAGCAGTAAGAAAGTTAAAATATTTTGGGAGGCAACAAACATGGAAGAATTTGATAATGGATTTTTTTGTTTATTTTTAGCTTTTAAAAAAATCCCCTGAAGAAACTCATTCAAGAATGAAACGCATGAAGAGGGCGCCAAAAGATGGCGTTGGGACATTTAAAAGCTAAGCAATCTTTTGATTTCTTTTGAAAGAAGAAAATGTACCTGTGGTATTCTCTTTACATTGGAAAAACGTGCACAAAGGCCATTGATGCTATCAGGCACTTTATCAAAAATTTTATAATTAAGTTATAGTGCCGACGAGTCTGAGGCCGAAGTAGCACAAGATAAGCAATGTAAGATAATAAATAGTCTCCACAGGTCAAGTTAATGTTATATTGCCTAAAGTTGTAATGGAGTGATTTTCTTCATCTGTACTCATGGTTCAGCATCTTCCATGGTGTGGGGCACCTACTATACAGCCGGGCAACTTATGACTGGTGCCCTTATTTTTATATCCCTTTTTTTGGAATTGTGGGGAGCCAGGGGGATTGCAGGGGCCGCATGGGATGTCTAGCAGTGTATGGGCACCTGCTGCATAGCTAGGCGACTTAATCCTGCTGCCCTTTACTTCTGTCAGGCTGAGGGGAAGGTAAAGCTTCTAGAGTTCCCTGGGGCCTGCAACAGCCCTAGCAGCATAGTACCCTTGTCTTTTCTCTTTTTTTCCTTCTGCAATGGTCATTGCTTCTAGGCAGACTCACCCATGACAAAAGCTACAGTATCTGACCTCAAAGGACTCCTCAGAGATCCGAGGAAAGGGAGGAGGAAGCCATCGCACACCACTGGCTGAGGGCCAAGAGCCCCAGCTCTATAGGTCAGCATGCAAGTCAGTCACCCCACCCAAACCCTCTTCGGCCTTAATGAATACCAACACATCTCTTCCCCTCATGCCTGCCCTGAGATAAAGTAATACTGACTAGCCTCTTGACTCAACCCGCATATGTAGGGGAGCAGGTGGAGTTTTGCTCTGTACCTACTTTCTGGAAGGAGAGAGCATATATCACTGGTGTGGCCTAGCCTGGCAAGAACAAAGAGGAAATACATTTTAAAAATCTTACAAAGGGCTCCATGTGCTTATGACTACCATAGAAAACGTGCAAAGGAGGAAGAAACAGGTAAGAAGCCCTGCTTGCTGGCTCCTCCTGCCAAGTGAAGGACAATACACAGGGGGTGAGGAGAATAGACAGACCTCTGTAGGCAGTAGTGGTTCTGTACCAGTGAGCCATCTTTAGCATCCCCCAAAATCATTAATTTGGGACCAACCTCTCTTCCACTTTCCATGATGTCCCATAACACCCTCCCCCCCACACACACACTATTCTTGCTGCCAACAGATGACTTCTTCATGTTCTTATTGTTAAGTGCCATTGAGTTGATGTCGACTCATAGCGACACTCTGGATAATTGCCCTAAACTGTGTTCAGTCTTCAGTCAGGTGGCTAAATGTTGATAGTGTAGCATCTATAACTACTGTTATTGTATTGATCTATTGCACCGCTGATCTTCCTCTTTTGCATGGACCTTCAAACCTGCCAGGCGTGATGTCTTTCTCTAAATGATCTTTCTCTTTGCATGATGAGTCCAAAGTATGAAAATTGAAGTTTTCTCATTTGAGCTTCTAAGGAAAGCTTAGGTTTGATTTCCTATAGTATGTTTGTTTATTAGAATTTGCTATACCACCCTTAAAACAAGTTGGCAGAGCGGTTTACAATAAAAACGTAAATAAGAGAAGTGGATGAAAGAACTCCAAAGTCATGGATAGGAAAGATTTGCACACATACTAAGAAGAGAATAGGGAGAGAGAAGGAGGGGAGGGAGAGTGGCTTTGACAGGGAGATGGAAGTAAAGGAAGTTATCTATAGGGTCCAGTAGGTCAGGTGATGGGAATGTCAAATGCCTCATGAAATAGAAGGGCCTTAAGCTGAGTTTTGAATCAGACAAGGGAAGACTCATTACTAGAGGATGTAGTAAAAGCTGTTTAGTGTAGCTGGTTTTAAAAAAGGTTTGGACAAGTTCCTGGAGAAAAGGTCCATAAACCATTATTCAAGATGAACTGGGAAATCTACTGCTTTCCCCACTACAAGCATTGTGGAATCTGTGTGTATTGGCCACTGTTGGAAACAGGATTCTGGGCACGATGGACCTTGGTCTGACCCAGTATGGAATATCTTATTTTCTTATGAAGAGAAGGGGGGAAATTGTTCCAAAGGTGGGGGCAGAGGAAATATAAGGCAGAATTCCACGTCAATTCACACTTGGCATTGGAGGCAGAGGGCAAATGAAGGCAGTTCGAGTGGAGTGAGCAGAGGGAGCGTTGTGGGGCATGAAGAAAGATGCTAGAGGAAAGATAAGAAGAAATACTGGTGTGAAGAACTTTATTAACCAAAACAAGATTTTTGAAGTAGATGCAGAACTGAAGAAAACCCAGGAGCTTCTGGGTCGCCAGGAGTCAGGACTGACTCGAAGGCACACATTGCATTTTGCAGAACTGAATGGGAAATCAGTGGTAGAGGACCAGAAGGGAGATGACGTGGTTATAGTGTGAAGCATGAGCGAGGAAATGGAAAGCAATGTTTTGGATGAGCTGAAGGCAACAGAATTGATATTGAGGAAGACTTGTGAAAATGGCATTGCAATAATCCAGCTGGGAAATCACCAGGGACAGCAATAAGGTGGTTAGCGCAGAGTAGGAAAGAAAGGGATAAAGAGCTCTAATTTGGCGAAAAAGGATTGCGAATAACGGAGGAGATATGGTCATGAAAAGTCAGTGCCAATTCAATTACTACACCAAGAAAGGGAAATAGGGGTGCCAAAAAGAAGAGAAGCAGAAGTGGGTGGGGGGACAGAGTCAGTTAAACCAAGTGGCCGAGGTCTTGCTGGGGTTGAGGGCGAGCCAGTTAGTATGGAGCCAGTCAGAGACATGAGACAAAAGGTGTTGAGAGGGAAGAGATCAGGTGAGGAAGGGTTAGTGTGCAAGAGGAGCAGAATATCATCTGCATAATAGTATGTGGAGATGCCTAGTTGTTGAATGAGAAAAGTGAGTGGGGCAAGGAAAATGTTGAATAGCAGTGGAGCAAGAACAGAGCCCTGTGGAACACCGCAGCCCAAGGGAAAAGAGGTGAAAGTAGAGGAGTTAGTGGACCGAGAGAGCAGTTAGAGAGAAAAGAGCCGAACCTGCAAAGAACAGTACCATGAAGACCGAAGTGATAGAGGCGGAAAAGGAGGAGGGAGTGGTTGACAAGATCAAAAGCAGAGGAAAGATCAAGAGAGACAATGAGGGTGACGTTGCCTTTATCCAAAGATTCACAAACCTCGCCGAGGAGAGATAGGATGAGAATTTCCATGCTGTGTCCTGGGCGGAAACCGGCCTGGCGAGGATGGAGGGCACTGTAACAAGTAACTCCAGCTGCTTAGAACTCCTAAGCACACTTATGTACATAGTTTAAAATTGTATTAGCTTCTATGTATATAGTTTATTCTTATAGCGTTCCCTGTAATATAATTTGTACTTGTTCCTGTACAATCTACCATGTTGTTATTTGTAAACCGCGGTATAAAAAATGTTAAATAAATAAATTGGTAGAATCCAGATGGTGAATTAGTTGAGAAAAGATATGTTTTTTCTAAGATCTTTGATAGGAAGGGGAGATTGGAAACCGGCCTATAGCTAGATGGCGAGGTGGCATTTGAGGAAGCATGCTTAAGGATATGGTGAACCAGAGCATGTTTCCATGCTGAGAGCTAATTGATTTGTTCTTTGAGCAGTCCATGGTAGACACAGTATTCTTCGCCAGCACCATAATTCAAGGCCATTGATTGTCTTCCTCTTTTCCTTCTTCACTGTCCACTTTTCACATCCATATGACATTATTGAAAATATCATAGTTTCTCAAGCTAGGAAAAGCAAGATGGCACCATAAAGAGAGGTTGCAGCAGCAGCTTCCTCCTTCGTAGCGTTAACCGTTACCTTTTCCTTTTTCTTCCTTCCTATGGGCAAACAGAAGGGGAAAGTTGGGAAAGGGACTCCATTATGTCAGCCGAAGATATTTGAGTTTTTTGCTGCACAGGCACAAAGTGTGCCGGGGAATGTGGCCACTGAGGTGGACCAAGCAGGAGACCATTCTGCACTGGCCTTGATATCACATTGAGCCCCAGCAGTGGGAGAGCCTGGTCTGGCCAATGGAGAAATGCCGGGGGTAAGTGGTGACTGACCCAGAAGTTCTGCACAGGCTGTGCTTGAGAAAGAGCTGCTGAATGTGATAACAACTGATGATATGAAAGTTTCTTTGGCAGAGTTGGTGGTGAACTATTTTGGGATGTGGATGTTCAAGCCACTGTGGGGAACATCAGGAGTCAAATGCCATTTGAAAGGCCCCCTAATATGACCCTGAGAGTTTCTGGCAGGTGGTGGCCTTAACGGATGCAATGATTTCAGCTTCGGCTACATTAACTAATGACACAAACTACTTTCAGCTGGAGTAGTGTGTGAAGAAGTAGAAGATATGATGGTGAAACTGGGTGAGACTCAAATTAGCAAGAGGGGGGATTGGATTTGGGGCAGGTGGGGTTCCAGAAGGGCTCAGGTACTAAGTCCCCGATGGTGTCCATTATGGACTCCTTGGGCAAAGTGAGGGATTGGGGGAGAACTGCCCTGGTAGTGATGCTAGATTTAACAGCGGCGTTTGACCTTATTATTTGGGACATTATGGTGGCGCAGTGCAGAGCTATGGGACTAGAAGGGACGGTCCTTCAATGGTTAACCTCCTTTTTGATTGATTGACAGTTTTGTGTACATTGGGGAGCTCATAAGAACATAAGAAATTCCATACTGGGTGAGACCATCAAGCCCAGTATCCTGTTTCCACCAGTGGCCAATCCAGGTCACAAGTTCCTGACAGGTTGCCAAAAGGCACACAGGTTCCACAATGTTTGTCCCGGCTCAATCCTCCATGGTACAGAAATTAGTATGTGGTGTGCCACAGGGATCTGCTCTGTCCCCAATTCTCTTTAATATCCTATATGAGTCCTGTGGGGGCTATTTGTCAGAGACATGAATTTGTCATTTTTATTTTGTATGCTGATGATATTCAGCTCCTCAATGAGATGGACGACGATAAGACTGCAGTACTTCAAGATTGAAGTCTTGGAGAAAATTTTACCTGCCCTCCACAAGGACTTACCTTCCCAAGATGACTTAATAACCAACTGGGACAACACATTGAAAGCCGCTGCCTGCATCCCTGCTACAAACAGGACCAAAACCAAGAGCAAACATAAACCATGGTTCTCCCCCGAACTTCAAGAATCTCTCCTCCACCTACGTAGACTTGAGAGACGCTGGCGATCCTCCCGATCTCCTGAGGCACTCTGTTCATACAACTCATACTTACAAACTCACCAGAAGATGACAATGGAGAAAAGAAAGAAATTCCACTCGGATACATTAATGCGGTCCTTGAACAAGCCACATGACCTCTTCAACATCATTAAATCCTTAACAGGTGATCCAACCACAATGCAACCACCTATGCCACACCCTCAGGATTATGACGAATACTTACAATCAAAAATGATTCAGACTAGTTCGACCCTTACAGCACCAGCACCTTCTACCCCACAGAATGTGACCCAACTTACCACGCTTGACAATTTCTCTCAGGTATCCAACAAAGAGATTGAAGAAATAATAACAGCTATTAACTTAACTACTGCACCTAACGACCCCTGCCCAGCCAGGTGGATCAAAGAACTACGACATGAACTTAGCCCAATTATAAACAAGATTGTCAACCATTCTTTCTCAACAGGATCCTTCCCCCAGAGCCTCAAGCAGTCATCCATCTGCCCCCTCCTGAAGAACAGCAAGCTAGATCCAACAAAAGTCAAATCTTTTAGACCTATCTCTAGTATCCCGTTATTGGCAAAAATCATGGAAAAAGTAGTCCAGCGACAAATACAACAACACGTTGACTCAGAAGCTCCCTTGGACCCCTCACAACATGGTTTTAGAGAAGAACACGGTGTTGACACCCTCCTCACAACCCTATTCAATAACCTAATCATAAGCATCGACAATATTCATCAAGGGTTCATTCTCATATTTCTCGACATAGCGGCTGCATTTGATTCAGTAAACCACAATACTCTCCTACGGCGCCTCAAAGATAAGGGTATTCAAAGTCTAGCCCTGAACTGGTGCAAATCTTACTTATCTGATAGACAGCAGCAAGTCAGAACAGGAGATGCAATATCTGACTCATTCCCACTTAAACAAGGTGTCCCTCAGGGATCCTCCTTATCCGCACTAATGTTTAATATCTATATGCAACCAATCTGTGATGTGATACGTACCTTCAACATTCATTGTCTAGCATATGCTGACGACATCCTGATGTATGCTCCATTCAACGTAGAGAAACCAGATTTTACATCAGTAGCTCATTGTTTCGAAGCTGTATCAAATTGGCTCCACAAACAGAACTTACGTATAAATCACAACAAAACAGACGTCCTATTCGTAACAAGGAATCCAACATTCATACCCCCTGCCTCATTACAAGTAAACAACATTGAACTGAAGGCACAATCCACAATTCGATACTTAGGGATTACATTAGATCAGCGGCTTGATATGTCTGCACACATCAAGAAAGCAACAAACTCAATTTACCAAAAGATTCGGTCCCTACGTAACCTCCGACCTCTTCTCGACTACTCCGATTTCCGCACCATCTTCCAAGCTCTAGTACTACCACACTTCGATTTTGCCAATATCATACTACACGGTCTCCCACAATCTACCCTAAATCCCCTCCGTCTGGCCATGAATGCAGCCGCGAGAATTCTCGTAGGTGCGCCACGCTCCGAGCACATAACCCCAACACTGAAGAGTTTACACTGGCTACCCCTCCAGGCCAGAACCCTATATAAAACCCTGGTCATGACTTTTAAAGCTGCAAAGAGCCCATCTCTATCACCTATCTGCAGTTTGATACAGGTTACTCCAACAAACAGAACCAGGAGATCTGCTGCGCTGAATTCCATTGAACTTCCGAAACTCCTTACAAAATGCTCTAAATCAACAGCCGCTAGAGCCTTCTCACTGTTTGCACCCAGAGCCTGGAATGCCCTCCCACCCGAAATTAGAGCCATCACTAGTCTCACGACATTCAGAAAAGTCTTAAAACATCATTTGTTCCTAATGTATTACCCCGAAGCAACTCCGATTGAACATAGTCTGCGTGTTGATCTTTCCCACTTGACACCGGTGGAAAATGGCTAATCATGATATTCATACCTGCACACTCCACTCTTACCATATTTATACTGTACAATAATCGTATCTAACTACCTCCATAATGTAATTAACCAGAATGCCATGTATGTAGTTAATAATACTTACTGCTACATTTTTACTTGTATATAGTTAACCATGTTTACCCAAGTTTTTTGTACCCTGTTCTCTGTAAAAAACCAATGCTGACTGTATCATTGTGTTTAAATTTGTTCATTTGTAAACCGCATTGATTACACAGGTACACTACCAAAAAACTGCCTCCAGTTTTGCAACTGATTCCTATAGATTTTGGGGTGCTGAATCCAGGAAAAATAGCCAAAATGTTCCATCACGTCACGTTTTCTTGCAAAATTAGATTTCTTACCCATATAAGGAATGTTCACATAATTTCTTTTTAGCCGACTGCAGTTTATTTTCTTGGCCCAAAATAGAGGTTGTAATGGTTAACTAACTAGAAACACTCCCTCATGATATTTTAGAGTGTTTTGTATTCATTTTATACATTAACAGGACAATTGGGAGGCGGGGGGCTAAATCCAGTACTCGCGCTGGCGCATGTTCTTTCCTGTTCGCCTCGCCTCGTTCGCTCGCTCAAACACGGTGGTTGCGACATGAACGTTCCTGTCAAATTTCAGTTTCTTGCAAGTTCATTATTACCTTTTGTTTGCTCAGTCGTAATCCAACTTTATTCCGAAGTGGTTCACTACAGTTGTAGTTTGCAGTGCTGTGTATTTGTGATGGCTCACAGAGCCAGAGGTTGCGTCAACTCTCCGGACAGTTTTTGTTTTATTTGTGGGGAATATACCGTGAAAAAGCGGCAGAGGAACATTTCTGCATCTATTAAAAAAGTATATTTCGCCTATTTCGGTTTGAAGTTAGGCGATCAAGACAAACCGTGGGCTCCTCACAAAGTGTGCAAGACATGTGAGGAAGATCTACGCTTATGGATGAAAGGTAAAAAACAAGCATTTCGTTTCGGAATACCTATGATGTGGCGTGAACAAAGAGACCACAGCAGTGACTGCTATTTTTGCTCTTGCATTGTGAAGGGATACAACTTAAAAAATAAGAACGTAATAAGTTACCCCAACCTTCCCTCAGCAATTAGGCCTATGCCTCATAGCAACGAAGTACCTGTGCCTGAACCACCAAAATCTTTGGATCATATTTGTGTGGACGGTTCTGATCATGATGAGACTCATCAGATGGCTTTTCCCGATGAGTCCAGTACTTCCGAGTTTGAAACTGAACCAGATCCGAAACCTGAACTTTTCTCTCAAGCTGAATTGAATGATTTAGTCCGGGATTTAGGACTCCCAAAAGATGCTGCCCAACTGCTAGGTTCTCGGCTTAAACAGAAAAATCTATTGTCACCAGGAACAACTTTTTATTGGTACCGCAACCGCGAGACACAATTTTTGAAGTATTTCAGCAAAGAGGAAGATTTGGTATTTTGCAACGATATATACGGAGTGATGGAAAAGTTTAAACTCAAGTATGATCCTGCTGAATGGCGGCTGTTCATTGATTCGTCAAAAGACAGCACAAAAGGTGTTCTTCTTCATAATGGCAACACATTCGCTTCAGTTCCTATTGCTCACTCTGTTATTCTCCAAGAAAAATACGAGAATTTGGCCCTGATTCTTCAGAAGATTCGTTATGATGAGCATAAGTGGATGATTTGTGGAGACTTTAAAATTCTATCCATGCTATTAGGGCAGTAATCCGGTTTCACCAAATATTTATTTATTTATTTTATTTAGCATACATTTATAACCCGCAACTTCCAGAGTTCAGTTGCGGTTCACAATAAACAACAATCCACAAAGCAAAAGCTTAGTTTTACATTGAACATTTTGTAACAATAAAAGTTTTACGTTGAACATTTTGTAACAATAAAAGTAAATGTAAACATAATGAACTTATGCATAATAGCAAAATTGGCTGGTAAATTATATACAATAAACTATTACAAATAAATTAAATTATATACAATAAACTATATACAAATATATGTTGTGGGTACTTTAGAATTGAATCATGGTGTTTTTATAATAGTGTATTGTCTGTTAAGTTGTTGGGAATAGTATTAGTCATGATTTTTAACCTTTATCTGAGTGTATCAAGGGGTTATCTATGTTGCCGTAGTGCATGGAGAATAAGTAGGTTTTTAGTTTTTTACGGAGTTCCATAATTTCGGTTATAGTTCTTAGGTCCTCCGGAAGGGAATTCCAAATAGTTGGGGCAGCATGGGAAAAAGCTCTGTTGTTAGTTAATTTATTTGCTTTTATGAAATCATTAGGAGTTTTTAGTTTATTTGAGTATCCTTTTCTGTGTGTGGTTTTTTGAGATTCCATGCTAATTAGTTTGCTTAATGGGATTGGGGCCATGTTATTTAAAGCTTTATATGTAGTTATTGTGGTTTTATATATTATCCTACTTTGAATTGGCAACCAGTGTAGGGAAGCTAGTATTGGTGTTATGTGCTGAATTGAGTGTGCTTTCATGATAATTCTAGCTGCTGCGTTTTGTGCTAATTGGATTCGTTTTATGTTTTGTTTCGTTATACCTAAGAGAATTAGGTTGGCAAAATCAAAGTGCGGTGTTATTGTAGCCTGTATTATATTAATGAAGTCTAGTTGGTGTACTAATGGTCGTAGTTGTTTAAGGATTTTAAGTTTAAAGTATATTTTCTTTATGGTGTTTCTGATGTGAGTGTTCATCGTCAGATGAGTATCTAGGATAACACCTAGGTATCTTATTTCATTTTTTATTTTAATGTCGTGGTTTTGCAATGTTATGTGGGTTGGAGGGATATATGATTGATTTTTTGTTACAATTAGAACTTCTGTTTTTGCATGGTTAATGTGAAGGTTTTGAGCTTTTAGCCATGTTGTAATTTCATTGAAGCAATCAGATAGTAGTTTTATTGGTAAGTTAGGGATTGTAAATGGGATGTACAGCATAATATCATCTGCATATAGATGATAGTATACTCCGAATTTTTTAAAGATATCACAGATAGGTTTTATGTAAATATTAAACAGGAGGGCTGATAGTGCGGAGCCTTGTGGGAGACCAACTTCTTGTTTATATATGGTTGATGTTTGGTTACCAATTCTTACATTTTGAGTTCTATTATTTAGGTAAGAGGTAAACCATTTATGTACAGTGTCTTTTATTCCTATTTGATTTTATTCCTATTTGATTTATCCCTGCTTCCTTTGCTTGTGGGATAGCCGGGCCCGCGACCTACACTGGGGGAAAAAAGACTGGCCAATTCGGGAGTATTTGAGACCCGGTGAGAAAAATGTTCTTCATGAGAGCTTGGTACCTCGTGATAAAATTCTATTACCACCTCTCCACATTAAGTTGGGTCTCATTAAGCAATTCATCAAGTCCCTTCCAAAAGATGGTGAGTGCTTTCGGTACCTTTGCTCAAAGTTCCCCCGACTTTCTGAAGCAAAGCTAAAGGAAGGAGTGTTTGTTGGCCCTGATATAAGGAAACTCATTTCAGATGGAGCATTCGCTGAAACGATGTCTGAGAAGGAAAAAGAAGCCTGGGATTCCTTCAAGGATGTTGTTCTCAAATTCTTGGGGAACAGGCGGGATGAGAACTATAAGGATATTGTTGCCAGGATGCTCAATGCCTTCAAAGAACAAGGCTGTAACACGAGCCTGAAAGTCCATTTCTTGCACTCCCATGTGAACTACTTTCCCGAAAACTTGGGGGCGTACAGTGAAGAACAAGGTGAAAGGTTTCACCAGGACATCAAGGACGCAGAGAGAAGGTACCAAGGAAGATGGAACACCACTATGATGGCTGATTTCTGCTGGTTGCTGCTGCGGGAAACCCCAGATGAAAAATACGCCAAGCAGCGCACCAAGAGAAGCATTCGGGGGAAGAAGAAACGGGCCCACCAGGAGATTGATTGACCCAAGAATGACTTTAAAATCTAAACTGTGTTGACAAATATCGTGTTTTTACTAAACTTTGAAATAAAAATTTGCTAGTTATTAACACAGTGTCGGTTCTCATTTATTAGAATTTTATTTTCACACCATCGGGTGTTTGTCTTCATGTATTGCAATGGTGCGGTTTGCGTTTTCTATTCTTACATACATACCTGTACAACATTTTTTGCACATTTCTTTGCTTTGCTTTGTGTCTAACCTCGCTCTTATATGCTCAATGTTTGTGCACATGTATGTGGCTGTTTTAAGTGCAGACAATTTTGCTACCATCACAGTGTGTTTTGTTGACATTACTCTATTCTTATGTGCTGCCTTGTTACAATTTTCTTTATTCTTATTTGAATAACTACTAAACAATTAGTATAAAGAATTCATCCAAGAAACTTTTATCTCGATCGCACTCAATCTGAAACATTCACCTCAAACTGCTAACCCAATGTAGCAAAAAATCTGTACGTGATGGAGCAAATTGGTTACCAGATTTGGATTCAGCGCACCAAAAAACGTAAAAATCAATCGAAACATTAGAGGCAGTTTAAAAAAAATTTTTTTTAGTGTACCTGTGTTATAAGCGCGGTATATAAGAAATAAAAATAAATAAATAATAAATAAATTAAATAAATAAATAAATAAATAACTGCTCTCTGGATGACATTGTGGTCTGGCTACAGTCTAATTTGATGGTGCTCAATATCTCCAAAACTGAGGTGTTGCTTTGTGGGAGTTTAATGGAGGGCAGCTTGTGGACTGGACTCTCTATTGGAGGGAGTTCACTTGATGTGAAAACATGAGATCTGTGATTTGGACATCATTTTGGATGAAGAACTTGGTCTCCATCAACAGGTATCACAAGCGGTTCAAGTGGCGTTTGAGTACCTGGGAGTAATTTGTCAGCTCCGACCTTATTCAGATTAAGAGGCACTGCATTTGCTGGTTCAAACGTTAGAATTATCACTCCTGGACTACTGTAACGCTCTGTACATGGGGCTTCTGGACTACCTGCTAAGGAAGTTGCAGGTGATCTAAAATTCGGCTGCCCATGTTACAAGCGTGAAAGATCCAGTGATAGGCGTTTTGCGGCAGTTGCACTGGCTGCCGATTAAGCAAAGATGTATTTTTAGAACCTTGCTTTTAGCGTTTGAAGCCTTGAAGGACCTAGGGCCCTGGTATTTGCAGGAGTTGGTGCACTGGTACCCTCCTGGACAGGCCTTATGTTGCACTGGGTCTTAAATGCTGGTGGATACTAGGGCTTTCCACTGCTGTATACAATGCTGGCATGCGTGGGTATTTTCTATAGCAGCTCCGACACTGTGGAATGCCTTACCAGCAGTACTGCGGTTGGAGATCAGCTTGTTAGCATTTTGGAAAGCATTGAAAACTTTCCTCCTCCCATGAGCTAAGTGTGCAGTGGCGTGCAGGATGAGTATGGGGTGGTTGGAGGGAGTAGCAGCAAGTGGCAGATGGGGTGGTTTGTGGTAGTGGGCTGTTCTGCTGCGAGGGGCCTTGGGGGGTTGTTATACGTTTTAAATTTTTTAAAAAAATTCCTTTAATTAAAGATAAAATTTTGTCTGCTACAAAATTTGAAAATTCGGAAACTGCTTTCTGTGCTCTTAATTTGAGATTTATTAATTTTCCTAAGATGTCTTTATTATCACCAAAATCTATAGTTCAGAAGTATTTTTAAGAAATTCTTCAGATCCCTGAAAGTGCAGTACCGCCTTTACCTAAGGTATATTATCTCCCAGAAAATAGCTTTTAGGTTCTAATAGTATTTTCCTGGGACCTGCAGGACCTGAACTCTTTAGACCTGACTGCCTTTCTTGAGAGCTCTGAGCCAGATGTTCCTCAGCGTAGAACTTTGTTAGTTCAATTTGTTTTCCCCAAGACCAAGATCAGCTGTTTTGGGGGGCTAAGATTTGTAATTTTCCTGATCTACGCAGGAGAGCAGGAAGAAGTTTATTGCTATGTGTAGAGGCTCAGGATTTGGGTGCCTCTTTTGTGTTGCATTTTCCCTGTAAATGTTTGCTTAGGATGAAAAATTTTAGATACTTAACTTTTAAACACTCATAGCTTAGATTTTTTCTGGATTCTCGAGTGCTTCTTGTTCAGACGTCTACTCCAGTGAACAAGGACTTGTAATTATATATAAATGTGCCTAATCTCTCTTTTCTTTGCTTTTGTTTTTAATCATCATGGAAGTAATGCTTTTCTCATACTGCCTTAGCGATTATGCTTTTCCTTTGTACATTTAACCTTTTATGTTACTTTTTTTGCCCGATAGTGCTTTGCCATTCAAATGTTATAATTGTAAACTGTTAAATAAGCATATTAAATATATTTTTTAAAAAAGGGAAAATATCATAGCTTTATGTAAACCACTTTATCATTTCAGTCAAAGTGGGTTACACTGTAACTTAAACTTGGTAATGTACATTAAACAGGGACATTGAAAATTTGGATTTTTCTGAGGCAATGGAGGGTTAAATGACTTGCCCAAGGCCACAAGAAGTGCAAGCAGGAATTGAACCCTGGTCTCTTGGTTCCCAAGCCAGTGCTCTAGTGGTTAGAGCAACAGCCTAGTATCCAAGAGATCAGGATTCATGTCCCACTGGCACACCTTGTGACCTTGGACAAATCACTTTACCCTCCCTTTCCTTATTTTTTGAAGAACAAGTTCAGGATGTCACTCCCAGCAAAAACATAACATTGGAAGTAACCACACTATAAACTCACACATCAATGGCAAGTGGGAAGAGGCGTATAGAACAAAATCCATGGAAAATACAGGCAAATGTTGGAAAGCAATGAGCACAAATGCTCGAAGCCTAGCCAACAAAGTTCCTGACCTAGAAGCCCTAATGATGGAAATGGACTTGGACATTGTGGCCATTATAGAAACATGGTTTAAGGAGTCACATGAATGAGATATAGCCAAAGCTGCCTTTATTTATTTAGGAGAGACAGAGAAGGCAGAAAAGGAGGAGAAGTAGCCCTGTATGTCAAAAGCAATATTAAAGCTGCTGAAAGGAAGAAGCGCTGTGGATTATGTTGGAAAGAGGAGATGGCACTATCATCCATACTGTTGTAGTCTACAGGCCTCCAATTCAAAGCAAAGAAATTGATAGAGACTTGATTATTGATATTACAAAGGTAGCCATAAAGGGGGATGTGATCATATTGGGTGACTTTAATCTACCAGATGTGGATTGGAGTATTCCTTCTGCAAATTTGGAAAGAAGTAAAAAAAATTGTGGATGCCTTCCAAGATTCATTGCTTAGACAATTGGTGATGAAACCAACCAGGGAAAGTTCAATGCTGGATTTAGTACTCCCAAACAGAGATAGCGTGTCAAATGTCTGGGTGGATGCCCATGTGAGCAACAGAGATCATCATACGGTTTCAGTAAAATGGCCAAGTGCCTGAAGGAGGAGTTGGCAGGGTGGGAGGAAGTAAGGGAAGTGGAACTGCAGTGGGCTAAACTAAAGGAGACAATAAAAGGGGCAACAGATAGATATGTAAGGAAAGTAAATAAAAACAAGAGGAAAAGGAAACCTATTTGATTCTCCAAAGAAGTGGCTGCACGAATAAAGGCAAAAAACACAGCTTTCACAACATTCAGAAGTTCGCAAACAGAGGAACACAGAAAAGAATACAGGATAAAGCTAAAAGAGACAAAATGAGAAATAAGGATAGCAAAATCAAAGACACAAGAAAAGATGGCTAAAGATCTAAAGCGTGATGTTTTTAATAGATCCTTGGAGACAAGCAAAGTTCCACAGGACTGGAGAGAGACTGATATGACACCTCTTCACAAAAGTGGTAACAGGGAAGAAGTGGCAAACTACAGGCCAGTAAGCCTTACTTCGGTGGTAGGAAAAGTAATGGAGGCGCTCCTGAGAGAATAGTGGGCTTTCTCGAAACCGATAGGTTACATGATCCGAGGCAACATGGTTTTACCAAAGGACGATCATGCCAAACAAATCTGATTGAGTTCTTTGACTGGGTGACCAGAGAACTAGATCAAGGACATGCGATGGATGTGATCTACCTAGATTTCAGCAAATATTTTGATACTGTTCCTCACAGGAGGCTTATCAATAAACTGAAAAGCCTAGGATGGGTCCCAAGATGGTGAGCTAGATCATAAATTGGTTGACTAGTAAATGATAGAAGGTGATGGTAAATGGAACTCACTCGAATGAAAGAAAGGTGATTAGTGGCGTGCCCCAGGTATCGGTCCCGGAACTGGTACTGTTAAATTAATTTGTAAGTGATATTGCTGAAGGACTGAATGGAAAAGTCTGTCTTTTTGTAGATAACATGAAAATTTGCAACAGAGTGGACTCCTCTGAGGGAGTGGAAAACACGAGTAAAGATCTACAAAAGCTGGAAGAATGGTCTAATGCTTGGTAGTTAAGATTTAATGTGAAGAAGTGCAGTGTCATGCATTTTGGATGCAGAAATCCAAGGAAATTATATGTGATAGGGGATGAGAGGTTGGTATGCACAGACCAGGAGAAGGACCTTAGTGATTGTTTCTGAGGATCTCAAAGTGGCTAAACAGTGTGACAAGGCGGTGGCCAAAGCCAGAAGGTTGCAGGGTTGCATACAGAGAGGAATTACTAGCAGAAAGGAGGCGATACTAATGTCACTGTACAAATCGCTGGTGAGGCCTCACTTGGAATACTGTGTTCAGTTTTGGAGACCATATCTCGCAAAGGATATAAAAAGACTGAAAACGGTTCAGAGGAAGACAACCAACATGATTTGGAGCCTGTACCAGAAGACAGTTGAAAAGAGACTTGAAGACCTAAATATGTATTCTCTAGAGGAGAGGAGGGACAGGGGAGATATGATACAGACTATTAAATAATAAAGGTATTAATGAACAAACAAACCTTTTTCAAAGACGGGGAAGCTGCAAAACTAGAGGACATAACATGAAGCTGTAAGAGGGCAAACTGAAAGGCAACGTCAGGAAATACTTTTTACTTTTTCACTGAAAGGGTGGTGGATACTTGGAATGCCATCCCGATGGAAGTGATGGGGGCAAATACAGTGACAGAATTCAAAATGGCATGGGACAGACACTGTGGATTCCTTTTTTAGCAACAGGATAAAATCAAAATAACCTTAACTGTCTCTACTACCTCAACTGTACATTGCAGGAGTGGAGCTTTGATCTGTCTCATACTGTCGGAAATTGCCAGTAATAGCTACAATACCTAAGCTGATTATTTTTGCCAGTAATAGCTGCAATATCTAAAGCTAATTAGTTATGCCAGTAATAACTGCAATATCTAACCTGATTATTTTTGCCAGTAATAGCCGCAATATCTAAGCTGATTATTTTGCACCTATCTCATGTATCAGAAGTTTTACCTGTAATAGTTATATTATATAAACTGATCGATTTGTCTCATGCGCAACAATTGGCAAATTTGCCGGTAATAGATGTAAGTACCTTAGCTTATGAGTAACTAACCTTTGCTGCTTGCAATTAAGCATACACACAGAGTTACCCCTCCAATGAATCTGTAAACAATCTGTGCATCAGACTAGAATCCCAACCTCTCAATCATGGCTCCCATCACCTATATGGTAATTCTCTGCCTCTACGTATCTCTAGCCGCATATGCATACATACCACACTTGACACAACACCAGGCAATAGTATGGCATCCAGTTCTTATTCATGGCCCAATACTGTTACCTATACTACCACTGATAGGTCCTGCCTACCTTGCTCACGATGAAGCCATACCCAACCCAGACCTGAACACGGTGATAAAGGTCCCAGGCAAGCCCCAGAAAAGACGCAGCTCCAAACCAAAACATAATAAACACAGGAAGCCAGCAGCCACTAAAATTAGAAGCAAACAACAGCAACCACACCAATTATCACAATCCCCTATCACAATCTGTCTTATCAACGCCAGATCTATTAGAAATAAAACCCACATCATACACTACATCATCTCTGACAACAAACCTGATATCCTCTGTATCACTGAGACATGGCTCACAGACACTGACCCAGCAATAGTAAACCAATTACCTAAACCCAACTACACATTATTTAACTGCCCGCGGCCCAACAGGAGAGAAGGAGGAGTATTAATCATTGCCAGAACCTCCCTAATGTTCACAAACCCATCCCTAACTGAATCCGAAGGCATTGATATACTCAAGATTGAAAACAAAACATCAATCCTTTGTTTAATCTATAGACCCCCCTCGGCCCACCACGAAACTCTGGCCACCGCACTAGAAATTATCTCAACCTCTGCAATCAAAAAACAGCGCATCGTACTGGGTGACCTGAACCTTCCATCCATACCCCCAGTACAGGCAGACGCTTTCATTGAAGCCATGAACCAGCTCGGATACGTACAAATCATTCAAGAACCCACACATAATAAAGGTAACACCTTAGATATGGTGTTCTTATCACACAACATCCAACAAAACGAAGCTCAAAAAACCAAACCGCGAATAACCCCGGTCCCATGGTCTGACCATTTCCTAATTGAATTCGAAATCCACCTACCAACTTTAAAGGAAAAGTCTCAAGCCGACCCAAAAACACACCAACAGAGGAAATTCCAAAAATTCAACAGTGAAGCATTGGTAACTTCTATATCCACGCATTTTGAGTACACCAGCACGGACCTAGACAAGCTGGTAGCCCAATGGAACTCAGGGATCGAAGCAGCCGCAAGACCAACCTGGAAGGCCACAAACACTGCAACAAAAACAGGAACCGAACCATGGTACTCTCCTACCCTATCTAAAATGAAAAGAGAGCTACGCAAACTTGAAAGGAAATGGAGGAAAAAGCAAACCGAGGAAGGCAAGCAACTATACCTAACACTACTCTCGAAATACAAGAATGAGGTCAACCTTGCCAAAAAGAGTCACCACACTAACCTACTCAATAAAGCCCTTAATAGACCCAGAGAGCTCTTTGAGCTAGTAAAGTCACTCACCAAAATTTCACAGACCACTGTCTCCGCGGACGATATAAAGGCCCAGACACTTGCTGACCATTACGCCAAGAAACTACACCCGCAGCTTCCCACAATCATTGATTAAAGCATGTCATTAGTCCTCACCTCTCGAGAAACCAACACTGTCCCCCAAGCAGACTTCGCAGCTGAATGGAACACCTTCCAGCAATTAGGTGAGGAACAAATCATAAGCATCATAACCAATTTAAACACCACTACCTCCCCTCTCGACCCATGCCCAGCCGCTTGGATGAAAGCAACTAAGAAGGAAAACGCAAAACCCATCGCTTACATTGTTAACCAGTCTCTGCAACAAGGTATCATGCCGACTCATCTCAAGAAGTCACTTATAAGACCCATCTTAAAGAACAAGTCTCTCAACAAAAGTGACCCTGCATCATATCGCCCAATCTCAAGCATATCCTTCTTAGCAAAAACAATAGAAAAAGCGGTTCAGCAACAACTACAAGACCACATGGACGAGAGAAAAGCCCTGGATAAGCATCAATATGGGTTTCGTCAGAATCACGGAGTTGAAACACTACTGCTGGCACTCCTTGACAATCTCCTCAGGGGCCTCGAAAACAGAAACACTATGTTCATACTCATATTTATTGATATCTCAGCGGCATTTGATACAGTCCATCACAACACCCTCCTAAACCGTCTGGCCTCATTGGGTATAGCAGGGACCCCCTTAAAATGGTTCACATCATATATATCCAATAGGATGCAACAAGTGCAGTTCAACAATGATAAAGCTGATGCCTTCCCTCAAACCCAAGGGATCCCTCAAGGGTCCGCTTTATCATCTCTATTGTTCAATTTGTATATAAAGCCGGTCTGCGAGATCTTTCAGAAATGCAACATCAAATATCACATATATGCAGACGATGTGATGCTGTACACGCAGCTTGACATAACACAGCCAAACTTCAGTCCGCTAGAAGAATGCCTTGACATGCTCCAATCATGGCTTCAACAAAACAACATGTCAATAAATCACAAGAAAACAGAGGTCATGTTTATCTCCAAGAAACCCAATTTCATCCCGCCCACCACAGTCACCCTTAACAAAAACATATATCATACGAAACCTGTAATAAAGTATCTAGGTGTCCTACTGGACTGCAACCTTAGGATGGACAAACACCTCCGAACAGTTAACCGAGCCATCTTCTACAAACTGAAAATTCTACAACCACTTCGCAATATCCTCGAGAAATCTGACTTCAGGTCTGTTGCTCAAGCACTAATTATTCCCCACCTGGACTACGGCAATGCCATTCTACAAGGGCTTCCGAAGAACACCCTAAGCATCCTGCAAATGGCCCAAAATGTTGCTGCTAGAGTCATCATGGAAAAGAAAGTCACAGACCACATAACCCCAGTACTAATGGAACTGCACTGGCTCCCAGTAGCCGCCCGTATCAGCTACAAACTGCTCATCACAACATTTAAACTCATCCATAACATCGCACCATCCTACCTCAATAACCTAATCACTATTCAACCATGCAACAGGAGCAGGAGAACCATGAATCTCAACACCCTATGTATACCAACTAGCATAAGATCTGTCAAGGCCGAAACAAGCAATAGGGCGTTCACATACACAGCACCAATCCATTGGAACCAACTCCCAAATGAGTTGAGACTCATAAACAACCTGAGTGAATTTAGACGAAAGCTTAAAACCCACTTGTTTCAAACCCACTACAACTTGAGCTAACTGCTAATCATGTATAGATTGTACTTTTTGGCAAGTAATTCTGTATAAATTGTATATATGGGGCCCCCCCCACGCTATTGTAATCAAATGTATACCCAGATCTGTGTGCTCAAATCAAATGTATATTGCACCCAACTGATTCTCCCGTGTTATCCCCCTGTCTTTTGGGCATCAGTAAATCATTGACTAATCAAAAATGTAAATCTGAAAGATCTTAATGTGCTGTACAAAGCATTATGATTCTGTAGAGTAAACCGCTGCTGATCGTAGGAAGCAGCGGTATACAAATGTTTACTAAATAAATAAATAAAATAAACAAATAGGGGTAACCTGCACGGAGCAGTGGGTACACCCCTAAACAAAGGCATGGGGAGCAGTGACCTGCACAGAGTGGCAAGTGCACCTACTCTTGCCACCTTGCTGGGCAGACTAGATGGACCATGATGGACTTTATACTATGTTACTATGTAAGTTCAACATCCTGATTATTTCCCAGCACATGCACGAGTCTTTTCCTCCCTGCTTGTTGATGTAGTACATTGCTACCTGATTTTCCAATTTGGTTGGCCAACTGTTCTCTGAAAGCTCTTAAAACATTTGATTTTGCTCTCAGTTCCAGGATATTGATCTGAAAGAGGCTTTCCTGAGCAGATCAAATCCCGTGAGTGTGGAACCCATCAACATGGGCTCCCCAGCCTCCCTTGGACAGATCTGTTGAGAGCAATATTTGGAAGGAAGTAACAAACTGTTGGGACTATATGGCCCAACATTCTCAACATGTTTCATGCTGACATCTGCTGACTTTGTTGTAATTCTTGCATGATCTACAACAAGCGGGTAAGCCTGTCTTGTGAAAGAAAGGCTTTCACCTGAGTCATGTCTAGTAGAGTTCAGTGAATTGGTGTGACAGGCTCAAGTACGACTTGGTGTAGTTTATGAAGAATCCAAAGGTTCCTGCACCAGATGGTGGTGAGTATGGATTCTTGAACACCTTCCTAAGTTCCGTTCTTGACCAGCCAATTGTCCATTGTAGGGAAACTCGTGTAAGCTCAATTTGCGCAGAAATGGCGAAACTATCATGAGACATTTTGTGACTACACAAGGGGTGGCTGTGAGGCCAAAAGACAGTAAACTGTACTGGAAGTACTGTTTCCCTATGACAAATTGTAGAAGCTTCCTGTGACTGGGATGTATCTGTATATGGGTGTAGGCATCCTTTAAGTCCAGAGAACATAGCCAATCCCCTTTTTGAAAAAAGGAAGCAGGGTGCCAAGGGAAATCATTCTGAATTTTGCACAAACCAGTTATGTGTTCAGATCCCTTAGGTCTAAGAATGGAAAGTATCCCCCTGTCTTTTGGGCATCAGTAAATATCTTGCATAAAATCCTAACTCCTCCTGCCCTGGTGGAACAGGCTTGACTGAATTTGCGGCCTAAAGGGTGGAGAGTTCCTGAAGAAGCATATCCACATGCTGAGAGGTTATTGAATGCACTCTCAGTGGGCAATTTGGAGGAATTTTGAATAGGCAAAGTCTGTACCTGTCCTGGACTATTTGAGAATTCAAAAGTCGGAATTTTTAAGTGGCCAACAATCAGCAAAGAGCTTAAAATGCTAAATTAAACAGATAAGTTGTAACCATTTTCCTAAAAATTCTTAAAATATATCGGTGAATCTATAATTCCAACAGTGTTTAATGTACCGCTAATGTATGCTGAACAATGTCTGAAGGGCATCACACTCTGCTTTATTGAGTTGCAAAGCCATAGAAGCTTCATAGCATATCAGCGCCTCCAATGATGGGTCCTGTACCAACAGAAACACCTGCATAGGCTCATTAAAACATATAGAATCAGCATTCTTTGATTCAGCCTGTCCATGAACGGCATGACAAATCATAGAGCATACTCAACCAGTATAAACTGTAAATAGCATTTAAGCTTTCCTACAGTTAAATTAACTGAAAACAGTGTACTAATTATGTTCTAAGATACTATATCCATGGCTCTGTGCCATATTCTGTCATTCCAGGGTGAAACAGCTCCTATTTCCTAACATTAGCAGTAAATTAGAATACTGAAAAGGTGCGCCAAATGCCATATGAAATGAGGGAACAATGAGGCATAAGGGACCTCTCCTAGAGAAGAGGAGGGCAAGGGAAAATATAACAGTGACTTTGAAATACTCCAAAAAGACAAAGAAAATAGGCTCTGGGGCAAGAGGTTACAGTATATGGCTCAAAAAGGGCAGGCTCAAGAGTGACGCTGGAAAATATTTCTTCACGGGACGTGGTGAAGGAAGGAACAGTAATCAAATTCAAGAAAATATGAGAAATATACAGCTTAAAGTCAATCAGTGATCAAATGGAGGTCTATAGCACATTTTAGACCGATTGTAGAAATTAATTTTTCACTCAACGCATAATCAAACTGTGGAATTCATTACCCAGGATGTAGTAAAACCTATTAGTGGACCTGGGTTTAAGAAAGGTTTGGACAAGTTCTTAGAAGAAAAATCCATAAACCATTATTAAAGTGGACTGTATAAATCCACTGTTTACCCCTGGGATAAGCAGCATGGACTCTATCCACCTTTTGGGAACCTGCCAGGTACTGGTGACATGGACTGACCACTGTTGGAAAGAGGATACTGAGCTTGATGGACCTTTGGTCTGACCAAGTATGACATATATTATGTTATTATGGCATTGCAGCAGGAAGTAAACTGCTGATAGAACAGCTTTTAAACTAGATAATAGGGGAAAACTGACAGTCGCCCAAGAGTGAATGGTTCGGAAGGATGTATCCTTGAAGGATACTATCAAGAGGGAAGTTAGGGCATCCTGACCGAGAGGTT
The DNA here is from genome assembly GCA_033557465.1 of Ichthyophis bannanicus. Classification (NCBI taxonomy): domain Eukaryota; kingdom Metazoa; phylum Chordata; class Amphibia; order Gymnophiona; family Ichthyophiidae; genus Ichthyophis; species Ichthyophis bannanicus. Next base: position 80,310,143 of record CM066037.1, on the reverse strand, counting down.
CCAATAAAGATAAAAGTAATCCAGATGCCCTTAAGTACAGAGCTGAAAGATTCCACATTACCAGTATCAACTGATAACCAGATTAATATGAATAAAATACAATCTCTAAAATGCCTGTATGCAAATGCTAGAATACTAAAAAATAAGATGGGAGAGGTAGAATATAAATCACTAAATGAAAGGTTAGATATAATCAGCATCTCAGAGACCTAGTGGAAGGAGGACCACCAAAGGGACACTGTAACACCTGGGTACAAACCATATCAAAATGATAGGGTAGATCAAATTGGTGGAGGGGTTGAGCTCCATGTTAGGGAGGGCATTGTCACACAGGATTAAAGTTTTGCATGAAACAAAATACACTGTAGAATCTCTATGGATAAAACTCCCATGTAAAAAGGGTAAGACGATGGCAATGGGGATGTACTACAGACTACCTGGCCAGAATGAACAGATGGATGATGAAACACTATGAGAAATCAGAGAAGCTAACAAAAGTTACAACACAGTAATAATGGGTGATTTCAATTACCCTGGTATTGGCTGGGTCAATGTCACGGCAGGATATACTAGGGAGATAAAGTTTCTAGATGAAATAAATCACTGCTTCTTGAAGCATCTGGCTCATGAACCAACAACAGGGGAAGCTATTTTGGACCTAGTGCTTAGGGGAACACAGGACCTGGTGCAAGAAATAAGGGTCTTGGGGACACTTGACAAAAGTGATTATAGCATGATTGCATTTGATTTAATAAATGAAAGAAGGATGGCAAGGAAATCCACAGTAGTACCTTTTAACTTTCAAAATGGAGACTATGATAAAATGAGGAAAATAGTTAAGAAAAAACTAAGAGGAGCAGCTGCAAAGGTTAAAGATTTATAACAAGCATGGGCGTTGTTTAAAAGCCCAGAGCAGCAGTATTCCACACTTTAAGAAAAGTAGAAGGAAGGCCAAAATATTGCCAGCATGGTTTAAAGGTTGCAGCCAAAAAAGGGAAGACAAAGGCCCCTTGGAGGCAGAGGTGGGCTGCAACCACCACTAGGCACTTGGGGTGGAGGCCAGGCAAAAGGGTAGGACCCTTTATGGCTGCCCCCCGACCATGAATCTGAGTTATTACCTGGGATGGATGAGGATGTGTGTACGCGTCCTTTAAGTCCAAAAAGCATAGCCAGTCTCCCTGCTGGAGGTATGGCAGCAGCGTCCCAAGGGAAAGCATCTTGAACTTCTCCCTCACCAGGAACCTGTTCATGTCCCACAGGTCCAGGATGAGCATTAGGCCCCCTGTTCTCTTTGGTACGAGGAAGTACTGGGAGTAGAGCCCTCTGCCCCAGAGGTCTGGGGCTACAGGTTCCACTGCCTTGCTCCTGCAGCAAGGTCTGGTGGAGGGGAGTCCTGGTGGGCTCTTCCAGGAAGAATGGGTTGAAAGTCTTCTCCAAGTGGTAGAGGTAGCCCTCCTTGACCACCTGGAGTGTCCAGGTGATGGAGGTGATGGCTGGCTACCTGTGGGCAAACAGAATTAGATTCCCCCCTTGTGGTTTGCTGGAGTGGTCTTCTGGGGGTGGAGAGGCTATGCCCAAGGAGTCAAAAGCTCTCCCAAGGCTGTGACAGAGCAGGTGGATGGATCAATGCCAGTCTTCGGCCTACGAGGGCCATGCCCTTGTCCCTTGGCCTGATGACCCTGCTGGGGAGGCCTGATATTGAGGGTAGTTTCCATCCCTCAGTATCAGCTCTGTCGTTTACAGTTGGTCCAGAACACCGCTGCATGCTTGCCTGCCCTTTCCTCCTCTAGCGACCATGTTACCCCTCTTCTCCTCCGTTTACATTGGCTACCACTTAACTTTTGCTTTACCTATAAACTTCTTATCCTCACTTATAAGGCACTTCATACTAGTACCCCCTGATATCTAGCAGACTCCATTTACCTGCAGCCCTCACCCCTTTTTCTCCATTCAGCACACGGAATTGCCTCTTCCTTCCACCCCCATCCCGGGCCCACTTAGAGTCGACTCGCCACTCCGCCTTTTTCTTCCTAGCCCTAGCCCTCTGGAACTTCCTTCCCCTTGCCCTGTGTACAGAACTATCTTTCAGCTGCTTCAAGGGATTACTCAAGACACACCTTTTCCAACAGGCATTCAACCTCCCAGACCCCGACATCTCACCCTCCCATTAGTCCCCTTTCCTGAGCTCCTTTGTCTCCTTGACTACTGTAGTTCTATCCTACACTCTCTCTCTTTCCTGTCAAACCATTGGTGTTCCTTTCCCTTTCCATTTTCATTGTACACCGCCCTGATGCACACGCTTGGGCGGTATATCAAGCAATGCAATGCAATAAAGATAAAGATAAGCCCTTCCCTTCCTCGAGTAAGAGGCTTTTTACTCAGGGCCTTCCATCAAGGAAGGGTAGCGGTCTTCTTGGAGAGCCAAGTCCTCATCAGGAACTCGGACTTCAACTCTGCAGCCTTATTCATCATGGGTTTTCCAGGGAGGTTCTCTCCTTGGCACGGGACATAGACCAATTTGTCCTGAACCCATTGCTCCAAATCGGAAGATTAGCCAAGCCTGGCATCGGGCACTGATGGCCGCCACAGCTACTCTAGCTGCTGACTCAAAGTCATCATAGGCTGCTCGAGTCATGAATTAGGAACACTCTCTGACAGCAGAGGACAGGTTCCTGAACCATTGGAGGGGTTCTTCGGAGAGATCAGTCAAGAATCAGTGAGTTCTTTTGCCATGTCCCTCAAGTACATGCCCATGTACAGTTGGTATGCCTGGATCCGGCCGACGAGCATCGAGCCCTGGTAGCACTTTCTACCCAAGGCATCCAAGGTGCAGGCCTCTCTACCCAGAGGCACCGAGGAGTGCGTCTTCTGGCTCTTGAGCCGATGCATGGCAGACTCCACCACTATGGAGTTGTGTGACAGTTGTGTTTTCTGGAAGCCCGGGCTCTGGTAGACCCAATACATTGAGTCCAGCTGACAGTTCACGATGGGCACTGATGCCGGTGATTCCCACATGCGAAGGGTTGGGGGAACGAGCACTGTAAGTGCTCCCTTCTGGAGGATCTCAAGCTCCTCCATGTGAGGTTCCTCCTCCAACTCGGTGTCGAACACCAACACCTTCGACATGTCCCGTATGAAGTCAAGGAAGGCCATATCCTTGGGTGGGGACCGGTGCCAGGTTTCAGAGGGAAACGGATCTGAGGGCATGTCACAGTGGCGATGGCTGTCTGGAGATTCCTCATCCTCGGTCTCCCAGTCCGACTCATAGTTGGTAGAGAAGTAGAGGGAGGACCGGGTTGTGAGGTCGGGCCCCGCACCCAACGATCCATGCCTTTGGAGGCCCTGCAGGCAGAGCCGTGGGCACTCATTGGGGAGTACCTTGGTCCCAAAGATCAGGACCGGGACCGAGGCCGGTGTCAAGGATCACTCTGAGGCTGATGGCGCTCGAGGATCGGCTCGATGTCCACGGAAGTCCTCAAGTTCGAGGCCCTGGTGGTCTGGGAAGATGACCCAGAGGGACCAGACATCATGGCCTGCTACTGGGCCATGAAGGCAGACAAGCTGCGTTCCAAGACCACCATTCTGGTCTCCAGACCAGATGGCTCCGCAGCCTTCGGCGCGGGTACCAAGGATCTCAGGCCTAGCGCGGGCTCCGACAAGGGGGAGGCTTCGACTAGGATGGCCTCGGGGATCCGAGGCCGATCATTCTTTGTGGGCGACCTTGGTTGGCCACTTCCGCTCCGATCCCTCGGACTTGCAGTGTGGACTTTGGGACCAGGTGTGGAACTTTCCTGCCTTTCCCGACTTGTTCACAGATGCTGCCCTCGAGGATTTCTTCTTCTTCTTGTGCTCCACCTCCAGAGTGCTCTGCTCAGAGGACCCACCACCTCGGTCGGAGGCGGCGCAGTCACCTCAGGGCTCCAGGGTCCCAGATGGGGCCCTGTGGTGCGGCACTGCTGGAGACTCCGGGGCAGAGTCCGACTTTTGGAAGAACTTGTCATGCTGCTGCTGACGATTCCTAATGGCCTTGGAGGACATCCTCTTACAGAGGCCACAATCCAAAGGGTCGTGGTCTGGCTCTAGGCAACAGAGGAAGGAGTCATATGCGTCGGTGAGGGACATGTTCCATGAGCACCAATCACACTTCTTGAAGCCACTGGCAGAGGTCACAGGGAGAAAAAAGGCCCCAGCAACGTCGAAGACCCAAGGCTCTACTAGTGAAAAAAGGGTATAAAGTGTGCCAGTCATAATCAAGAAAAGATAAAGAAAAATCAAACCTGAAATGCGATGCTGACACAAGCGAGCTTGGAAGCGGGAAAGGGAACCAGTATGTGACCGGGGGAAGTAATTTCCAAGGAAAAAAAATTATCACCTTTTCCGGGGAAAACATCACGTGTCTGGTGGGCTCTGCAGAAAAAAGGAGAATGAGGCAAGATGGCATCCTTGGGCGGAAAGGGGACTACGCATGTGTGGTGCATCTCCCAAAGACTTTCTTTGAAAGCTGGGGAGAAGCTTCCATGCAGGGCTCCTTGGCGTCAACGTCACCCATATGTGAGGACTGACTTCCTGCTTGTTTCCAGAGAATTATCCACACTTCACAATATAGTGGCAATTTATTTTTGGAATGAAGCACCACAAGTGGAAGATCAGCATCCTATGACAAGCTCTTCTTTTGTCTTAGATTTATAGACCATCTAAAAACCAATGAGGGGGCAGGGGAGGGGGGCGTCAAAGGCATTTAGGCGATTTGCACACCTTCTTAGTGCTACTGAATATCCATGCTTTGTGCCACTAAATGTGCCAACACTAAGTGCTTAGCGTCGAGGCATTCAGGAGGAAGAACTGAGACAGCACCGTGGGTTAACTGGGCAGCAGCGATATTTAGCCACTGCCTAGCTAATCCTAACCGGTCAAAGTTAGAACAGTTGAATGGCTGTCCTAACGTTAGCCAGTTTTGCAATAAGGCCAAAAGCTGAATATTGCCGTTGATCAGACTGCAAAATTGCAATCTGGGCAACCCAGATATTCAATGCCAGTGCCCAAATATAGTCATGGCCTTGAATATCTGGGTCAACTTTAAAGTGGTGACACCAGCCACTTTAAGGGGGTTATTTGAGAAGTCCTATTCATGCTTTAGATGTCTGAAAATGGGCATAGAGACGTACAAAACACAGAGATGTCTTTGGAGCCATTTTAGAAGCCGGGTCTTTGGATGTTCCCAAAGTGAGGATGTCTAAGTCAGAACGGGAGCATGGTGCAGGCATGACCAGGGTGTTCCCAAGAATTTTGGCATCTTTTTCTGAGTTCAGAAATGTTATGGACATCCTGAGCCGCATCAAGATTATACCTGCTGCAAGCACAAATAGGCATCTGAAAAGTGCTTGTTTTGTCAGACAAATGTCTGGAGGATGTGGAGGAGGTGGTAAACTCATATCTCCTTTACTTTATAATTTGACAATGAACACTGATGGGGAATGGGGGGGCTCATGCTTTTGTTTTGCCATGCCACTGGATGTATGAAACCTTGCTTGAGCTGGACGTCCCCGCCCCATGGTTTCATACTGGGGATGTCTATATGGATGCTGGGATGGGTGTCCATGTCAGGGGCATCTATGATTCTAAAATGGGGCAGTGTTTTTCTGCACGTTTTGCCCTGGATGTCCCACGCTGTATTTGGATGCCCTTTCTAAAATGCCACTTCTTGTGTGATGGCCACCGCCACTGAAAATTCCCTCCTATATTTTTATCTTGAAAAGAAGAAGAAAGTGACAGAAAATTTGACAACACATGATAGAAATGTTTGTAAAGGAAAGTCACAGGAAAGGCAAAAGGTGTGCCTCAGATGAACCCAATGCCTATATTCTAACAACTTTATCTTGACCTAATGAAGGTGTCTCCTCATAGCAAACTGTACAAGAAGCATTATTTTGATTTACATACTTAATCTTAAGGGCATGTCTATTAGTAATTTTATTTTTAAAATGCAATATTCCTTCTTTTTTTAAGTTTTATTTACTTTTATGGTGGTTGCTTTCAGAAGGTAGGGTTTCAAAAATCTACTCTCCTATTCATCTATTTTGAGTGGATTTTCAACTTTGGCAAGACCGCCCAGAAAGCAGTAGGTAGCAACAGTGAATGGAGGCCTAGGAGGAAGCAAACATCTTTGGCCCCTATTAAACCCCAAGGTGGTCATAGTGACAGGTTTGGAAGAAAGCATCTTTTGGGTCTGAAAGGATCTTGGGAGAAGGCAGCAAGAGCTGGGGGAAGAGGAAAAAGAGGGCTTCAGCAGGTGTGGGAGAGAGAAGAAGAAAGCGAGACAAGGAAGGGAAAGGTAAAAAGTGACAGGGAATGGAGTAAGGAGGATAATGGGGAGACAGACGAGAGAGAACACTGCACCTGGATGGTTGGTTGTAGATGAAGGAAGAAAGGACTGCACTGGGGAAGGTAGAGATGACAGTCCAAAACTCTGATTCCTTTGGGGCAGGTTTTCATATAACCACAATAATGATGGGCAACAGAACTACTATGTTTGTTTGCCAGACCTTCTCTTTACTTCTGATATTTATCATTGCCATAACTATTTAATTAATAGAGTTCAAGAAAACATTTTTATTTTCTTAAACTAGAGGCAAATTGGTAGAAGAACTGGATGGCACTTCCTCTGCGGAGAATATTTGCATAAAATGAGTCAATGGTGAACTGCAGAATATTTGCTACTCCTAATTTGACCCGGTGAAAAGCGGGATATAAATACAGCTAAATAAATAATTAGCATCACCTTTTTAGATTTGAGATATGCAGTGTTTTCTTCTGTAATTAGCCATGCGAATTCAGAAAAAAGTTTAAGTTTCAAGAAATCTGTTGAAGACTAAATTTTGAATTTATAAAAGACAGTAAAACATGTTTCAAATCTGAAGAGGTGATGCTAAGCAGATTAAATATTTTAACCCCCGTGCCAAACTGCCCCCACTGAGCTGTGCCGCGCCACTGTCAATTCCGTCTTGGAGCTGAGGCGGGCAGAGGTGGCTTTGTGCCGCTGCTTTGTTACCCATGGCAGGCCTGCCGCTTTTGAATCCCTCCGACAGTAAGTTGTGTCAGAAAGGGATCAGAAGTGGCAGGTCATGTGTGGCGCAGCACATGGCCCATCACAGGCAACAAAGCAGCGGCACAAAACTGCCCACCTGGGGTGGCCGTCTAGCTTGTCTAGTGGATGGGCCGGTGCTATGAGGACATCAAGGCTCTACTGGGCTTTGGGGAGGGCTTTGCCATATCCTCAGCCCCCATTTCTCGTATTTGCTGAATCAGTTTATTAATTTTGTCCTTTTCTCTTTTCCTCTTGGCCTCCCACATAATAAATACCACTACACAATGCTAATCTCTACCTCCCTATTATCACTGCTCTGCAAATAATCCACTAACGTCTCCTTCTCCTGCTGCACAATCTTTTTTTCATCTAACAGTTGATCATTTAGGTGCCGAAATTTGAAGGTTTTACTTTAACAAGAGATCTATGTAAAAGCAAACAGATTGGGGCATGATCTGACCAGGAAATGATAACAAAATCTATGGCAATGACTCTGGGATGTTCTATCTTTAAAAAAAGTAATCAATCTGTGTATAGGTACAATGGGGTTGCAATAAAGGGGCATTGCCTCCTTCCAGAATTATATAGCCTCCATACATCTATCACTCTCACTCTATCCACTAAATAGTACAATTTGGTTCTATCACGAACCCTTTGACCCCCCCTCCCATCAAAAGGATCCATTCAGAACAAGAGTGCTACATTGAAATCTTCCCCTACAATACAATTACCCTCACTTACAACCTCTAGAAAAATACCCATTTTCTTCCAAACTCCTCCTGATTCGGAGTGAATATAAACTGTCCAAGTTAAAAATCTTACCTCCTACTTTTATTCTGATCTATAGATACCATCCCTTTGCATCCACTTTGCGATCAAAATAGAAAATCCTATGCAAAAAACAGCTACACCCCCCTCCCCTTTCTTCTGCCCAATCCTGTTAGAGGCAAAACCTCCAGTGGGAAACCTACTGGAGGTCAAGCAAGTACTTGTTTCTGAAGTAGATGTGTTTCCTGGATGAAGCATATACTTGGCCACAATCTTGTTCCTTCTTTCATCATCTGTTGGAGAATTTAAAGCCTTGGCATTTACTAAGATCACAGTAATGTCATTCCCTGCTATGTTCTGAGCAAAACAACTGGTCATCACACACACTTACCCCCTGCCACACTCACCCTGATTAGCCTATGACCCCACAACCATAATCTACCTCTCTCCTCTCACTGATTCTCTGTCATCCAATTCTCCTGACCCCTTGCTCATCCATCCCATATCCCATCCCCGCTCTCTTCAATCATAATTGTCTGCCCTCCCTTAACTCAGCAGACCTACCTCTGAAGGCATAGTGCCACGAACCAAGACTTGCTCCAATCAATTGGAGTGGAGGAGTGGCCTAGTGGTTGGGGCAAGGTACCTCAGGCCGGAAGGTTGGGGGTTCAAATCCCACTAGATGACAGCAACCTTGGGCCAGAAGGACTGGGGTTTCTAGTCCCACAGGTGCTCCTTGTGGTCTTGGGCAAGCCACTTAACCCTCCATGTTCCCTGTAAAAAATAGTTATCTCCAAGTTATAATGCCCTGTTCAATGTAAACCGCCTTGATATTGTGAAAGGCGGTTTACTTATAAGAAATGTTAAAATAAAATAAATAAATAAATAAATAACAGGTCCCCCCTTCTTCCCATTATGCAAGACATACAATGGGAAGGTCACTCCTCAACTAATGATTATACAACCACAAACACATACACGTTTTATACCTGCCCAACATTTCTGTACAATATATCCTGCCTGCTCTTCCAAAGTCAGTTATCTACCAACTGCATATGTAGCAACCTGGCTAGCAGATTCCCCAAAATTTCTGGCTAATCCCTCTTATCCAAATTCCTGTGGAGCCATTGCTCTTTCTTGGTGATCCTTTGCTATTTGGCCCTACTCTTGCGCTTTTCCTTAGGTGGCAATTTCATGGATTGTAGTTCAGTGATTCTCTTCTCCTCCAGTATTTGACTGCCTTTTCTCTGGTGGGAGCTTTGAAGGTCTTCTCACTGATGGTGAAGGCCAGTCCAACGGGATGGAGCCAGTGGTAGCACACCTTTTCTTCCCAAAGCTTACTAGTGATATCTCTGAAAGCTCTCCTTTTCCTGAGCATTATAGGTGCTATATTACCAAAGACCTTGATCTTATGCGTTCCCTAGAATTTGGACTATGTGTCTTGCTTTAACAGCAATCTGCTCTTTCACTGGAAAGTCATAGAAACACGTAACTATATCTTTAGGTTTGTTTGGATGCAAAGTTCCCAACATCCTAAGAGCTCTCTTCTAATCTCATCAGCAGTTACAGTAGTCCCAGTGCCTTCTCTTTGTAAAACTGCAAAGGAAATGTGCTGAAGAGTTGCAAAACAATCCATATGCTCCACGGACTCGGACACACCACAAAAATGGAAGTTACAGCATCTAGAATGGTTTTCAATATAGTCAATGTAGCCCCAAAGCTTGCTATCTTATTTAGACAAGACCTGCACTTGCTTCTCCAAATTCTGTGCTGCCTCTGATCATAAAGACATCCATCTGCCTCATCTGCTCTTCACACAAGCTCAGTCACTTTTCTGTTTAAGGCACTGTGGCAAAGTCTGCTTCGATATGCAGCTCGGTCATTGTGCAGATCTTTTAATCAAGGTTTCAGTTCCTGGTATGTAACAGGAATATCTTCTGCAACTGGCATAGACTCCAAGTCACTGCTGTTGTCATCCATGCAGTATATGAGAGAACCTTCAGTTACTGCTTTTTTTCTTCCCAGGCATTTGTGTAGACCCATAGGGGCTTTAAAGATAATACATTCTGCTGGGCAGGACCTTCTAATTTTAACGTTTGGGTGCAGCATTTGGATTATGCTGCCATCTTAGTCCATGACGTCTCTTCTTTTGTTTCTTATTTCTGTGTGTGGACAAAATTATGAATGAAAGTATTTCTGATATTAGTGCGATTCTGAATAAAAACTGTCAAAGAGGAAGAGTCATTATATGAAGCTGGCAGGAGGAAGGGTCACTGAAAATATGCAGAGGTATCTGGAATAGCATATGGGGGGGGGAATAAATCAGTGACTTAGAGAGAATGGTGATAAGGGCAAAAGGCACACTAGGATCTCTGGTTTCACAGGGCAACTGAACAGAAAGCTGGTTACTCACCTATAGTGGATGTTCTCTGAGATCAGCAGGAATACGTTTTCACATATGGGTGACATCACCGATGGAGCCCATGCAGGAATGCTTCCCAGCTTCTATAGAAAGCTTTTGGGAGGACCATCGTGCATGCATGCCTGCCTTCCCGACTGAAAGGAGTCATCTTACCTCAGTATGATAACATAGCTTAATCAATCAAAAAAACAGTCATTTCCATGGGGAGGAGGGAGGGTAATGAGGACTTATTCCTGCTGATCCCAGAGAACACCTGCTACAGGTGAGTAACTATGCTTTCTCCGGTACCAAGCAGTAAGTAAGTCCTCACATATGGGACTCCCAAGCTACAGACTACCCAACAGGGCAACCAGAAAAAACAAACCAAGAAAGGCAACATGAGAAATCACTATAAGGTTCTGCGAGCCAGCGTTCAGCTTGGATATGAACATCAGCATGACTCTATGGTAGCCTGGATTGACAGAAGGGCCGAAGGGAGGAGCTGCGCTAATTCCCAAAGAGGTGCCGGAGTACGGCTTGGCTGAAATTGCTTTCATAACAGGAATCTCCATCCAGACAGTAGTGGGACGTGAAAGTGTGGATAGAGAACCATGTTGCAGCCCTTCAGATCTCCACCGTGAAGACCGAGCGCAAGTTTTCTAAAAAAGCAATCATAGCTCAGACGTTATGAGCCGTGACATGTCATGCTAGGCTCATGCCAGTTTGCGCGTATGCAAAGGAGATGCAGTCCACAATCCAGAGTGAAAGGGTATGCTTGGAGACCAGCCTATTGAGGTTAAAGGAAACAAAAAGCTGAGAAGAGCGGCGGTGGGCTTTCGTTCTTTCCAGCTAGAAAGCCAGCACTCTCTTGCAATCCAACGTATGCAAAGAAGCCTCAGCCCTGTTGGCATGAGGCCTAGGAAAGAAGGTGGGCTGGATGAGGTGACTACCTTAGGGAGAAACTTAGGATGAATCCGAAGAACCACCCTATTTTGATGAAATCTCATGTAGGGAAAATGTGCCACTAGTGCTTGAGTTCACTAACTCTAGATATTTGAGCGGGAAGGAGCTGAGTTGCTCAAAAAGGGCAGAAAGAAGCTGCCCTAGCACTACATTAAGGTCTCATGCTACAGGCGGAGGCCTAATAGAAGACTGAGACAGCAAGAGGCCTCTCGTGAAACGACTTACAAGGGGATGCACAGAGATGGGTTTACTATCCACCCCACTATGGTAAGTCACTGATGCGCTCTTACAGAGTTCGATTTGAAGCCCAAGTTGGACAGGTGGCAAAGGTAAGTCAGCAAAGCCCCACTGAGCAAGAGAAGGGGTTGAGTGCCTTGTCTGCGCACCACGGAGAGAATCTACACCACTTAAATGCATAGGTGCACCATATGAAGTCCTTCCGTAAAGCCAGAAGGACATTCTCCACATCAACTGGTAGGTGGAGCTCTGCAAGGTGAAGAAGAGACCCCTTGTCCTAGGAGATTAGATCTGGGTTAGAACTGAGCTGGAGTCTCTGACAGATGGAGGATAATAGGGAACCATGGCTGTCTGGGCCAGTGTGGAGAAATGAGGATCATGATAGCCTTGTTCTCCAGAAGCTTGAAGAGGGTCCTGGCCACCAGAGGAGTCGGTGGATAGGCATAAAGCAGGCCCTCGCTCCAGTCTAGCAGAAAGGCATCAGGAGCTATCTGACTGCTGCAGGGAACCCTGGAACAGAACTGTGGCACCTGGGGGTTGTCCGGAAATGCACAGAGGTCTATGCTCAGGGTGCCCCACATCTGGAAGATGCGACGAGCAACCTGTCTATTGAGGATCCACTCGTGCAGTTGAAGGACTCAGCTGAAGCAATCCGCCAGGACATTGAACTCTCCCGGCAGGAACACCGCTCGTAGACGCATGCTGTGTGAAATGGCGAACCTCCAGAGACACACTGTTTCCCAGCAGAGGAGGTATGAGCCCTTGTTCCCTGTTTGTTGATAAGGAACATCGCTACCCAGTTGTCAGTCTGGATGAGTGCAACTTGGTTGGCAAGCTGCTCCCGAAAAGCCGGAGCTCCAGAAAGTTGATCAAGTGATGGCTTTCCTCCACCGTCCAGAGCCCCTGTGTGCAGAGACCATCAAGATTGGCCCTCCAGCCCATCTTGGAAGCATTGGTAGTCAGAATCCACTGATGAGGGAGGGCTTGAGAGGGAAACCCTTTGAGCAGGTTTTGTGTCTGTAGCCACCAAGCAGAAACTGCTTGAGTGGCCATGTAGTGACCATTTTGTCCCTGAGGTGACTTGTGACCTGGCGTCACTGCATGCAGAGTCCAATGCACCTGCCTCATCTGTAGGCAAGCTAGTGGAGTGACATGAACCATAGAGGCCATGTGGCCAAGAATGCACAGCATCTACCTGGCTGTGGTGAATGGACTTCTTTGTAATTCCCTGGCTAAGCCGGTGAGCTATTGGGCTCAATATTTGGGTAGGTAGCCCCGAGCTCTGGTAGTATCTAGGAGAGCCCCAATGAACTCTAGGCACTGAGCGGGCTGCAAGTGAGACTTGGAGTAGTTGATGACAAAGCCCGGATGCTCCAGCAGCTGAATGGTGATCTTTGTGGACTGCCAGACCTTATCCACCGTCCAACCTCTGATTAACCAGTCATCCAGGTAGGTGAAGGAAGACAAAAATCCCCAGCATCTGGAGGAAAGTGGGCGAATGGGGATGTGAGTATAAGCATCTTTGAGATCCAAGGAGCGCAGCCAATCTTCCCATTGGGGGTAAGGCAATAATGTTCCCAGCATGATAATTTTGAACTTTTCCTTCAATAGGAACCGGTTGAGGTTCTGGAGATCCAATATGCGCCTCCCATATTTTTGGGAAAAAGAAAGTAATGGGAGTAGAACCCCTTCCCAAGCTGAGAAGGAGGGATGAGTTTGACATCCAGGTCAGCCAAGAAAGCCTAGACCTCCTTCTGGAGGAGTTCTCAGTGGAAATGATCGAGGGGGTACTCCCCTGGGAAGAAGGTGGGAGGAAATTGATTTGAAGTGCAATAGGTTCCCATCCTGGACTATCTTGAGAGTCCAGGAGTCTAATGTTATTGTTGGCCACCTGTAGCCAAAATGGATCAATCTCCTTTCTACCTTAGGTGGAACCATATTTGGAATGGGAAGGGACATCATGCTCTTTAGGAAGGAGTCAAAATCCTCCTCCAGGCTGCGGTTGTGGTGCAAGCTGGGACTTTTGGGGCTTAGGGCAGCATTGCTGACGCTGGCCCTGACCCTGCTGCTGCTGCCCCTGCTGAGAGCCATGATATGGCTGATATGGCAGGTAGCCAGCGTAGTATTTTCTCTTCTTGAAGTAGAAAGGTTTGTTCCCTGAGGACATCTTCTTAGAGGGGTCCCCCAGTTTACGGGAAAGCCTGTTCATCCTTAAATGCTCATGTTCGAGCGCCCTGGCATAGTCCTCCATTGGCTTGCTGAAAAGGTTCTTGCCCCGGCAGGGAACCTCTGCTAGCTTGTCCTGTACCCACTGTTATAAATCAGAGGACTGCAGTCAAGCTAGATAGCGAGCCCCGATGCCCACTGTGGCTACCTGGGCCACCAACTCAAACCCATCATAGGCCGCCCTGGTCATGTATTTGGAGCACTCCTTGATATTGGTGGCAAGACCACGGTAGTGCTCAACCCATTTTTCTGGAAGGATAGTCGAAAAATTGGCTAGGTCATCTGCTAGATCCTGAAGATACATGGATACATGCCCATATCATGTAAAGTTGATAGGCCTGGATGCGGGCCACCAAGATGGAGACTTGATAGCACTTTCTCCTGATGCCATACAGAGTCCGAGCCTCCCTGCCTGAAGGCACGGAAGAGTGGGTTTTGGTGCTCTTGATCCTCCAGCATGGCTGACTCCACGGCCATGGAATTGTGCGGGAGCTGCGGTTTTTCAAAGCCAGGGCTCTTGTGGACTCAGTACATGGAATCCAACCACCTACTCACTGGGGGCATAGTGAGGGGAGTCTCCCACATGAAGAACAGCAGCCGCTCAAGGATCCAGTGAACAGAAACTGTAATAGCCTCCTTGAAAGGAGAATAATATTGGAGAATCTCTAGTTCCTCTGCCCTGGGCTCCTCCTCAGCCTCGATAGTAAGTCCTTGGCCATTTATTTAACTAGGCTTATATACTGCTTTTCTACCAGTCAAAGCGGTGTACATTCAGGTACTGTATATATATTTTTCCCTTGTCCCTAAAGGGCTCACAATCTATGTTTTGATACCTGAGCAAACAGAGGGTTAAGTGGCTTGCCCAAGGCCACAAGGAGCACCTGTGGGACTTGTCCCTCACAAATTCATGGAAGGCTATATCTTTGGTGAGGACTTCCGGTGCTCATGGTGGAGAGGGATCTGAGGGGATGTCTAAATGGCGCTTGGGCATCAGGGACTCCTCCTTATCTCCCAGCCATCGGTATTAGTGAGGAGGTCTAAATACTGACACAATTCCTCATGGCGCCTCTGATACAGAGGCGCTCTGAGGGGAACCCCGGGGTATCAAAAGGGATTTTGACTATCTGTCCAAGCTGTCTCCCTGGCTGGGGAGAGCATGGGCCTCCAAGATGGGCTCCACCTCCGACAGCAAGGCCACTGCTGTGGACGGGGCCGCCCTCAGCACCAAGGAACCCAAGGGTATCAGGTCTTGGGCAGCCTGTGAGGTCAGGAACGCATCCAGGCTGCGCTCGAGGGCCTGCATGCGATCGGCCAGAAGCACAATGTTCAAAGTGGTGGAAATCAGGGCAGCAATTGCAGTCTCCAGTGCCGGTTCCCTCGTCAGGAACTCCACGATGATGACTGAATCAGGAGTCACCCTGCTGGGCTTTGGGAGGCAACTCCTCCCATCGGGGCAGCTTAGGAGGCCACTCCCAGCCCTCACCCTCACAGTCGCGCCAAGGGACGCTTCGATGCCAGTGTTCATGGGACTTAGTCCAGCTCTCAGCATTGCCCCTCGACTTCAATGGGGAGAAGTCCAGTCCTTCTGTGGCTGACCTTTGTTGAAGGACGGCCACAGGTCCAATGTACCATGGCCCTTCGGCCCCCAGTGACCACAGCCCCCACACGAAGCTGAAACCTTAGTGGAGGCCTTCGAGTGCATCAACGCCGACATTGATGGCGGTGTTGATGCCGAAAACTTGGAGGACCCAAACACTGATTCCTGCTGTTTTTCTAAGTTCCTGAGCTCTTGCACCTCATCTGCAAGCAGAGAGCACAGGTGGAAGGTTCATGGTTGGGCCCAAGGCACTGAAAGCACCAGTTATGGCGGTCTATCATGGAGATAATCCAGCCACACTAGGAGCACTTTCTGATGCCACTGGCCGACTTTGACATGTTGGGGGAAGTCAAAGAACTTCAACATCCCAGCCAACCAGGGAGGCGTGAGAGAAAAAACCCGCATACCAAAAAAAAAAACACCCTGAGAAAAAATGCAGAGCTAAGGCACTGTCGCTCCCAGGGACAGACAGGAAGACGATGACAAGCACGCGACTGAAAAAAATGTACCGAAAAATGGAAACACAAACCCATGATGGTCCTCCCAAAAGCTTCCTATGGAAGATGGGAAGCGTTCCCATGCGGGCTCCGTCAGTGACGTCACCCATATGTGAGGGCTTACTTCCTGCTTGGCCCCTGAGAAAGGGTGGGCTATTTATTTCCCAACAATTATGCTATATGAGAAACACATGACACAAATGCAAATAAAGATAACATATAACCATAAAGCTGATTTACCCCTGCATTTTGAGTCTCCATTTGGCAATTAGTAGCAGCTTGTCATGCTGTGAGGGCTTATGTAAATCAGTGATGCTGAGGGCTAAGCTATCGGTAACTTAACTACTGGCAGGGTCTCTCAAGATGGACATGTCTCAGCTGAGGTACCAGACTAAGACAAATCACCCATCTAGGCAGCAGCAGAATTGAGACGGTGTTTACGGCGGAGGATCACATTTCTGTGACAACGGCAACGCTAGAATTAAACTGCATGAAAGAAAGAACTGGCAATCTACTTCTGTTTCTTGCCACGAAAACCCGATGGATAGTCACAACAAAACAAATTGCATTATAGTGCTGAAAGATGAGACTCCCAGGTCGGAAGGCACTCAATTGGCTACTGGGGAAGAGTTGAAGACTTTTCAGAGTAAAGCCAACATTTATGATGTGGTTGGATCAAAGCCCTTGGAATGTCTGACTGCTGATGTAGCTATGTATGAAAAAAGAAGCTGCAAAGATGTCTTACATATTGGGACATGGAATGTAGGAAGCATGAATCAAGGGAAGTTGGAGGTGGTCAAGAATGAAATGGAGCATATACAACTCGATCTGTTGGGTGTCAGCGAACTGAAATGGACTGGCATCGGGCACTTTGCATCTGATGATCACATGGTCTACTATGCTGGAAATGAAAGACAAAGAAGAAATGGTGTTGCATTTATAATCAAGAAGAAATTTGCAAGAACTGTAATGAAATACAATGCAACTAGTGAACGCTTAATTTCTATTCGTCTACGAGGAATGCCTATCAACACAACTATAATTCAAGTATATGCCCCAACAGCAGCTGCAGAAGAGGATGAAATTGATGAGTTCTATGAACAAGTACAAACTAAAACTG
Source organism: Ichthyophis bannanicus (assembly GCA_033557465.1). Taxonomy (NCBI): domain Eukaryota; kingdom Metazoa; phylum Chordata; class Amphibia; order Gymnophiona; family Ichthyophiidae; genus Ichthyophis; species Ichthyophis bannanicus. The sequence continues at coordinate 80,293,250 of CM066037.1, read as the reverse complement.
ATAGAACATGCAAACAGGATTTCCTGATAGTCATGGGTGACTGGAATGCAAAAGTTGACAACAAAGAAGGGGGCAAAGTGAATGGAAAATATGGAGTAGGCAACAGAAATGAAGCTGGAGAAAGACTGATAGAATTCTGCAAGACCAACGATCTCTTCATCTCAAACACCTACTTCCAGCAACACAAGCAGCGACTGTACTCATAGACCTCACCCAATGGATTGTACAAAAATCTAATTGACTACATCTGTGGAAGTCAATGATGGAAAGGCTTTATAACATCAACAAAGGCAAAACCTGGAGCTGACTGTGGTATAGATCACCAACTACTAGTATGCAAATTCAAGCTAAAGTTGAAAAAGAGCAAGCCACTCATAAATGTAGCAAAATATGACCTTGAGAATATACAACTGGATTTTAAAGACCACTTGCAAAATCTCTTTGCTGGCTTAGATATAAATGACAGAGCTCCAGAAGAATTATGGGATGACATCAAGAAGGTTGTGTTGGAATAAAGTAAGAAATCTCTACAAAAGGTGAAAAAGCGAAAACGGCCAAATTGTCATACAAATATTGCCGGAGCCCAATGCAGAGAAACGTATACAGGATTTCGCAACCAGCCTTAGCGCCATTATCTCTATGCCTGGTCTTTAGGTGGCTTGAACATCTAATGCATGCCCCTGATAGAATTTGATGGCATTGTGTGCTTGCCCTGATGCCTGGATCATCTGAGGGGAAATGTCAAAGATGATCCAGGCATCAGGAAAAGCCCCCGATACCATCAAAATACTGTTGGGGGCCAGTGCCCCTGACAAAAAGCAAATCCCTGGTGGCCAAGTGGCCCTGATCCCCATCCCCTCTCAACTAAAAATAAACCTGGTGGCCCCCACCCAGCCAACCAAAAATAACCCTGGTGGCCCAGCGGTCCTGATCACCCCACTCAACTAAAAATAATCCCTGGTGGCTCCACGGCCACAATCCCTCCACCAGCCCAAATGAAAATAACCCTGGTGGCCCAATGGCCCCAAACACCCCCCACCCTGGTATGTTTACAAAATAGCGGGAACACTGCCCACACGCTCCCGCTTTTGCGCTGCCATCTTGAAAAAAGGTGGCGCTTGGCCCTGCCCAGTGCATCCCATTTTTCAAGATGGCAGCGATTCCGCTTGTTTGTAAAGATACCAGAAGGGAGGTAAGGGGTTCAGGGGTCGCTGGGCCACCAGGATTATTTTTGGTTGGGTGGGTGGAGGATCACGGCCACTGGGTGACCAGGGATTATTTTTAGTTGGGTGGGGGGGGGGGGATCAGGATTACTGGGCTACCAGGGTTATTTTTGGTTGGGTAGGTAGGGAGATCACGGTTACTGGGTGATCAGGGATTTGCTATCTGTTGGGGCACCGGCCCCGGACAGTATTTTGATGGCATCGGGGGCTTTTCTCGATGCCTGAATCATCTGAGGGTATTTTGGCATATCCTTTAAAATGAACCAGACATCGGAGAAAGCCCTTGATGCTATCAAAATGCTATCAGGGCTCAAATGCAAATTAGCCACATGGTGCCTCTGTATCTCTGGGAGAGCATGCCAAACTTGCACCGACTTCTGTGGCATGTATTTGGCTTGTTTTCCCAGTTTAACGCGTGACTAATTTGCATATCAGCCCCTTTCTGCATGCCGGTGTTAAAGTCGCACGTTATCAGTGCTCTGCAAACAGGCATAAAAAGTTGATAGCGCATGACTTCAGCGCCAGCTTTCTGCATTGGCCTGTAAGTTAATTGTTTCATTTTTCACTCACACGTATTTCCTGTTTTCATTTGCCTTATGTCACTTCTTCAGAACATACACATAGCAATTATTACAGTTTTTTAGCTACCAGGTTGATATTCCCTGTTAAAAGCTACATGTTTTGCTTTACAATGGTAAAGGTGCGTCTGTAATTTGTGTTGGGGTAAAAAAAAAGCTGCACAGCAGATAAATAACCACAGGATACATTTTTTTAAGTCCTGTGGTTATTTATCTGCTCTGCGGCTTGCTTGTTTTTATATCTTTTCCTTTTTTGTTGTTGTTGTGGACTTTTATTGGTATGGGTTGTTCCTCCTTTTTTGTGTTTTTTTTTTGTGTTGTTGCAATCTGTGTTGGACAGAAGTACCATGAACATCAATAGGGGAGAAGGTTTTAAGCCATGTTTTATGCCATGCTCATGTGAAAAAGAAACACTCAAAAACTGCACTAAGCAGCATCTGCAGCTTAATATATTAATAAGAAAAAATAGGGAACCTTTTAGAAAGGAACAGAGCTGATATTCAAAGGATTTATACTCCCAACTTTGAGGGGCATATTTACAAACCATGTTAGATGTTAATGCAGTAGATAACGTGATGCACTTGGCAAGCGCTAACAGCTAATGTGGGGAAAATGCAGATAGCACAGCGATTTTCTGTGCTATCTGCAAAAAGTGCACTAGCTGTATGCATGGGTGGGGTGAGGGCAGAGAGTGGGCATGGCTGCACCTTGTGATTACTGAGTGTGCAACCATCAGATATGCAGATAGCACAGTTGCGACTAACACTTCAATGGGTACATCCAGAGTGCTGTCCAACCGCGCTCTCTGCATTTTTGGTGCAGTGCACGCCCCCAAAAGATACCACATGGCTTTTTCAGCTAGCATGGTGCCATTTGCACTAACAATGCGGTTTAGTAAATATGCCCCTGAGAGTTATGCTTCTAAGTTGGCCTCTTTGAAATTTACTAAGTCTGAGTTCCTAAGTTTTAATCAAAGTATCATTTAACTCCTAAATTTATGATCATGAAAAGTGGATGGCAGCAGGGGCAGATTTTGGAAGGGGAACAAAAATTAGGAGCTTAGCACTGAGTTTCATCACTAGGCTCATAAATTAGATTCACGAATGGCAGGCCTAAATTTATAAGCATAACTTCTAAGATCCTAAATTAAAATAAATTTTCTGCTGAAAACGTAGGGTCATAAGTTTGGTTGAAAATAAGGCACGTATTTAGGAGTCTAATTTAGGAGCCTAAATTAAGAGCTCACCTTTTTTTTTTTATTAAATATGAGGCCCAAACATTTTAAACATTCTAATAAACTGAAAATATGAAAAAAACACTGATCTTTCTGTGGTAGGCGACGGCCTATGATCCATGCTAATTGAACTAAGCAGACAGGCCTGAGCAGCTTGACCTGTAACTGAAGCCTGTAGTTAGGCCCAGAGGAATGAAAACCCCCCTGAATGATGACACCATAGAATTGAAACTTAACTCAGTTTAACTGAACATAGCTAAGCAGAAACGAAACTTATAAAAGACAGAAAACAGCTCTAATTGGTACTGATAAGAGAGCACAGCTTCTATGGAATTAATTAACTCTGCAAAAAGCAAGGTTACAGTGCCCTGCTTCCCATATGTTTTAACAAGCTCAGCGACCTTGGAGGAGAGAAGTAACAAGTTAGAGACACTGACCATTGTAATTGGGACTAGAAGGGGGGCAACCAGGTGCTGGGCCCAGACCAGAGTCCCGATTGGGTAGCCATATCAGTACCGGGACCAATAGATGGGTGAGAGGGGTACTGGGACCAATGAAAAGTTTGCCTATGCTTAGAATGGACAAGAAAGCTATAAAAGTTGTTGTTTTACTAGAAGCCATTGCTCAGCCATTTTGAAATTGCTTATTGCTTGAGCCATGTGCACATTAAACTGGCTTGGATCCTTGAAAAGACTCCTGGATTTATTTATTGCATGCTTATCTGCTGCTACATTCTTGGTGCGTTGGCCGGGAAGTGCGAGTGATGGATAGTGTTCAAGTGAATAAATCCACGTAATTCGCCTTGAGGTTTGGTCCAGTTGGAACCATGCCAATCCGACGCAGGGGAATCTCCCTGGGCCCACCGATCCTCTTGTATCGGAGGGAGTTCTGCCTGGCCTCGGCAGGCACTGAGTCCAGCTGGCTAACACTTCCGACCCGGGGGAGTCCAGGATCCAACTCAGAAGCTTGGGAACCAGATCTGGTAAGTATAGTTTTGAAAACCTGTCTAGACAGATGAGTTAGAACTGCAGTTTGCAAACTTTGGTAAGACTTAAGTCTTTGTTTGAAAATCCTTGCATGAGTATTCGCTAGGTACAGTTGTTATAGAGAATCATGATTCAGCCTGGTCAGAGCAGACAGGACTGGGTTTTTGGTATGTCTAGACAGAAATAGAAAGAGCAGTACTGCCAGTGGAACTTGGAATTTGTAATCTCGAGATATTGGGAATTGGTAAGAGAGCTCTCAAGGAAGGGCCGAGTAACCCCGCATGGGAATTCGCCGGGTGAAACCCTCATCCTTTTTGTAATTGGGAAAAAAGACTAGTCAGAATAGATAGAAAGGAATGCATTCTAAGATACGTTGCTAGCATGATTATGTGAATGAAGTGTGAATGAGAGGTCTGGCAGCACGGACCAAGCAGAGTGGACTCTGGACTAGCGCAGTTCCTAGTCGGGTGACTGCGTCTAGGTCGCGAAACGGATGAAGCGTTTGATGTATTGTCCGTCCTGTGTATTTGATTTTTGTTATCTGTTGAAACCACGAGTTTCCCTTCTGTTATAAATGTGAGATTATTATGTTGAGTACTTTGTGACAGTTCACTGGTTAAGAAATTGTATTAATAGAGCAGAATGAAGACCCAAAACACCTACGGTCATTTTTAGAAATCAAAAAGCTGGTCTCACCCAGTTGGTTTTAGCACAGTGAAAAAGCTGACAGGGGGCGTGTCTGTGCAGGAGAATGTTTGGTGCTGTTTAACCCTATGCAGGCATGTTTTTCAACGATCTGCTGCTGGACTAATCAGGACAATTATACCTGTTTCTACCTGTTTTTATTCACTTTGTTCTGATAGTAATGTTCCTCCTGCTGTGGTCATGTATTGTGTACCATTCAATAAGAATATTTAGTCAGAATTTTAGTTTTGAAGGTTGTATTAATCATCAGAGCTCCGCAAACAGTTTTTAGTTATATTCTCTGCTCTGTCTGCATTTCTAAGTCAATTGAGCCTGTTATATTGCTGTTACTTTGCAGAACTATCCAGGAGGTGACGGGTTTAGTTCAGTTATAGTGTGTAGGGTAAGATTAGTTATTCCGGTCAGATAGGTATAATATATTTGTGGGCTTAGCTTTGCCCTGTGTTTTATGATTCAAATAGGAAATGATAAAGAACTGTTTTTGTTTTTCCTTTGATCTACAAAGTAATTAGATCACGACTTAACATTGATTTAAATTGTTTTTTTCTGGCATCTCTGTCCATGTGAATGAGAAGTCTCTTTTTATGAGCACAGTTCAATTGTTTCCCCGCGAGCAGAGGGGTGTGGCTTCCACATATCCTTAAAAAAAAAAAAAAAAAAAGGTTCTGGAGAGACAGCTGGAGACTGCAGGAAATTTCTCCTAGGAATGAAAAGGGACTGCCGATTTGAAAAGTCTCTTCATTTAATCGAAGCGTGATGAATTTATAATTAGTTTTTTCTCTGGTTTCACTAGCTCTGTTTAACCAAAAGTTTTAAAAACAAAGTTTATCTTTTTATGAATGAGTATAAGTCATTTGAATGCATGCTTCCCCTCTGTGCTGGTTACTAATGAACAAATCAGTTAGCTTTTCTGTATTTAAAAAAAAAAAGGGAAAGGTGTACTGTATTTTATGAAAAATATCCGGAATGTCTTTTAAATATTTGCTTCCTGAACTAAAAAAAATAATTTCTTTTGCAGAGACATGCTGACAGATAGCTATAGTTCTCTCTATAAGAAGCATAATGGATGTATGTGCTCAATCTAAGTGTTTCCTGCCTGCCCTATGTTTACAGAAATAATAAGTGTCTTTTCAAGTATGATCAAGAATTTCAGTAAGGGATTTACTGAAGATTATGAAATGTCTCTGTCCCAATCAGGATTTTGCCCCAGAATTTCTAGGTATCCTGTCTCGTCTCTCTCTCTCTCTCTCTGTAAGTAGCTCCGTTTAGAGTGCTTAAGGGGGGGATGGAGCCCATTCCACCGATGATGTCACCCCCCGGTGGGCGTGAACTAATGTGCCCACAGCAGAGAAGTGGATCCTTTTAAAAAAAAAAAAAAAAATCAACCTCCTGGATAGAGCATTGCTAGGAGAAACAGAATCCAGGAGAGGGGGGGGGGGGGACTACAGATTCCCAAGTAGTTTGCTAGCCACCTCTGCAACAGGGGAATGTCCACCCCCTCCGGACTAGAAGTGAAAGTCAGCTGACCAGACTTGTTTAGAACTGAAAAAAAACTGCATTATACACTGAGAAGTTTTAGGACTTGATTGAACTAATGAACGGAAATTGCAAAGAACTGGATGAATTTGCGGGCATAATGGTTAAATGAAAGTTAATCAGAGGGTGTGTGAATTGTGAAAATAAATGTAACAGAGAAAGTGAATGATATTTTAGTTGGATGATGTGGAGCTTTTCCTAATCGAAGGAGCAGCGGATGTGAAAACTGGGTGTGAGTGCGCCCATTATAGAAAAAGAAGGACATTAGAGAAGTGAATGCCCGTATCTTGACTCCCGAGGGAGTACTTGATTGCAAAGTCATAAAACAATAAACCAAGCACAGTGTTTCAGCACGAGAGTGGAGCAGCTATAGCGTGAGTGGCAGCCTGAGAGGGCTACAGCATGGATGAAGACTAGGCCAGACCGGACTCTCCAGTTTCCCTGGGTCCCCAGGAGTCAGTCTGAAAAATAGGGGACCAATATATGGACTTTTATGGGGGATACAGGAGCAGAATACTAAAGCCAGTAGCCCCTGTGTTTTTCTCGCAAAGCCTTTTCTGCAGAACCACATGTGTGAACTAGAAAAAAAATAATAATAATAATGTACCAGTTCCTGTATATGCCTGAATGCCCTATTCCATTTTTGGGCCGAGACCTGCTTGCAAAGCTTCAAGCACAGATATCCTCTGTTGAAGGAAGAAAAAAATGAAACTCAAAATCTGCTGGCCTGATGGTGTTAACTGTCCCCAAGAAGAAGAATGGCGGTTCTATTCACCTGCATCCAAAGCAACAAGCTGTACACTTACCAACCTCATAGCCCTACCTGGAGGATGGGCAGAAGATAATCCACCTGGCCTAGCGAAGAACATAGCCCCTGCCATTGTCACCCTCAAGCCAGTCAAGAAGCCTGGGACAGGTGATTACCGCCCAGTGCAGGATCTAAGAAAGAATGAATGATGCAGCTGAAACTATACAACCAGTGGTACCAAAATCCTTATATTCTCTTGGAGCTGATCTCTGCTGAAGCTATACATTTCATCATTCTGGACTTAAAAAGATGTTTTTTTCTGTATACGCTTAGCCCAAGACCCCACTACAAGGAGGTAGGGCCAACTCACCTAGACAAGATTACCACCAACTCAGAAAGTGAATGTCCACCAGCCACCAGTGAACTCTTGCACCTTTTTAATGAGGCTGGATACAAAGTCTCAAGAGCCAAAGCATAATTATGTCAAACAAGTTAAATACCTAGGATTCCAGTTGTCCAGCGGAATTTGACGCCTGGAACCCTTACCAGAACGCAAAGCAGCTGTATGCAGTATTCCTACTCCAACCACCAGGAGGCAAGTGAGAGCCTTCTTGGGTGCCACAGGGTACTGTTGTATATGGATCCCCAATTTTGCGCTGCTAGCAAAAACCATTGTATCACATTGTATCAAGCTATCAAAGGAATGGAAAAGTCTCCAGAGGAATGGGGACTTGAACAGGATGCAGCCTTTTGATCTTTGAAAAAAACACTCTGATGTTGTCACCAATTCTGGGTCTACCAGATGTCCAGAAAACCTTACAGTCTCTATGTTCATGAGTCGCAAGGAAATGTTCTAGGAGTGTTGACTCAATCTCTTGGACCTTGGCAACAACCAGTAGCCTATTTGTCAAACAATTGGATGTAGTTGCAAAAGGCTGGCCCCTTATTTGAGAGCTGTTGCAAGCTACAGCCCTCCTAGTGAGCAAAGCTGACAAGCTCACTTTGAGACAGAATCTTCAAGTTACTGTACCACACTCTGTTCTAACCAATATGAAATACAAAGGAAATTACTAGCTAACAAATCTATGAATGTTGAAATATTAGAGTATGTTGTGTGAAAACCCCAGATACAACTGAAGGGTCAGTCAAGCTTTCAATCCTGCTATGTTGTTATCAGTTGGTCTTGATCCCCTGATCATGACTGTTTAGAAATTATGGACACTGTATTCTCAAGCCACCTGGATTTGACTGATGTCCCTCTGGAGAACCCTGAACAGACTTTCTTTGTGGCTGAAGGCAGTTTCATCATCAATGGACATTGTTGTGCTAGATATGCAGTGGTGACCCCTGATTTGGTAGTTGAGTCCTCAGCCCTGGCCCCAGAAACTTCACCACAGAAAGCTGAACTGATAGTCCTCACTAGAGCACTAACAATAGGAAAAGAGCCCTGTCTAAATGTGTACCCAGATTTCAAGTATACCCTTACAACCTTGCATGCATATGGGGCCCTGTACAAAGAATGAGGGTGGATAACCTTAGGAAGCAAGTCCATTAAGTATAGCCCAAGATATCGATATTAATAGATACATACTGCCTATAGATCTCAGAATTTAGGAAAAGTAGAATGTATGAATAGAACCCTGAAATCTCAGTTGTCTAAACTTTGCCAAGAGGTTTACCTGAAGTGGCCCCAGGTTCTTCCCATAGCCCTTCTTAGGATATACTTAGCCCCTGCTAAGACTATAGGAGTCTCCCTTTTTGAGATTCTGTATGGGCAACCCCTGCCTATTGTATAGGAAATAAAAGGAGATATGAGACAGATAGGATCTGAAATTATTAGACATGAACTATTGGTTTTAAGTTCTGTTTTGCAGGAGTCTTCATACCTGAGTACAAAATCGATTACTCATCAATTTGCCTGCACCCCTGCATCCTTTCAAGCCTGGAGTCTCGGTGTGGATCAAAGAGTGGAGAAAGATACTGTTAGCCCTGCATTGGAGAGGACCCTATGTCGTCATCCTGTCAACTCCAACTGCAGTAAAAGTCGCAGAATTTGATCCTTGGACCCATCATAATCAAGTGAAGCCAGCAGCTGCTCTTGAACCTGATCACTGGACTACTGTACAGCATCCTGAGACTCCATTGCACCTCACCCTACAACAACAACCACGGACCTAAGACTTATTGGTCCCTCAGAAACTGCACTATTTCAAGACTGTTTGTTTATCTGAAGGTAAGCCTCGCATCTGAAAAAACCTGCAATCATCAGAAAGAGACTGTGTTGTGTTAAGAAATTGAATCTTCTAAGAGACTGTGTTTAAATACTCTGAAAAGACTGTTTTGATCTCCTAAAGAGTGAACTGCTCTAAGGAAGCAATAATAGCCTAAGAGACTATGCTATGATATTTTAAGAAATTGAGACATCCCAGAGGACAGTGATACTTTGGAATCTACAGCCCTACTCCTGCCAAAAAGCTGGTAAGGTCATGTACAGTGGAAGCTTGAGGATCTACAATCAACGCTACACCTGTTGCATGCTACTGAGAGCAAAACAGGTCAACGTACAGTAAAGAAGAAGAAGACTTCGTGGTCAAGAATTATCAACAGATTGCACTGGTTTTTCAAAGACTTGCACTAATTCTTCAGAGAACTTTCATCATGATTCTCTACTGTTTCATCGTGATAGCAGCCTTGGAGTGCTTTGAAATGACTTTTGCCTTATCTCCCTGGGCAGCCTGTATAAGTACAACATGAACTGGACCGAAGGTCACTCAGACCTTGTTTTATCATTCTTCCTATACTTGCATTGGTATACTCTCCAATCCAAAAGTTGTTCTAGATTTTGACTTTCTACAAGGCTATGCAAGCCACCGTTGCAATTCCTCATACCACCACCAGAACTTGTTTCTTGAACTTACTGGAGCAATAGCATCTAGTCTCCACACTTCTGACTGTTTCTATTGTGGAGGAACTAAGATGGGAGATCAGTGGCCCTGGGAGACGCAAGAACTGAACTATTCTATCCTATACAATCAGACTGATTTACATAATACTACTAGTGAGTGGGTATTGGCCCACCCCATTGTTGACAGTTTGTGTTTTGTTCGGACTGGACCACAATCTACTACGAAGGATGGACAGCTGGTCTGTCTAAATCAGAAGCTTTACGACAGCACAACAAAGATGCAACCGAACCTTCTAATCCTTTAGTTTTTTTTCCCACTCTTGCCAAACTATGGACTTTGACTATCTGCCTGTTGCTCCCTTGTTTCTTGCCATTTTGCTTGCAAATGATAACTTCAGTTATTAATAACACTGTAGAGCGTAAGACAGCTACAAAGATGCTAGCTATGTGAACTTACTACCCTATACCACAGAGTGATACCTTTACCTAGTATTATGTGATTTGATTCTCACACCTTATTAACATGCGGGTGAGAATAATCAAAGGGGGGAATGTGGTAGGCGACGGCCTATGATCCATGCTAATTGAACTAAGCAGACAGGCCTGAGCAGCTTGACCTGTAACTGAAGCCTGTAGTTAGGCCCAGAGGAATGAAAACCCCCCTGAATGATGACACCATAGAATTGAAACTTAACTCAGTTTAACTGAACATAGCTAAGCAGAAACGAAACTTATAAAAGACAGAAAACAGCTCTAATTGGTACTGATAAGAGAGCACAGCTTCTATGGAATTAATTAACTCTGCAAAAAGCAAGGTTACAGTGCCCTGCTTCCCATATGTTTTAACAAGCTCAGCGACCTTGGAGGAGAGAAGTAACAAGTTAGAGACACTGACCATTGTAATTGGGACTAGAAGGGGGGCAACCAGGTGCTGGGCCCAGACCAGAGTCCCGATTGGGTAGCCATATCAGTACCGGGACCAATAGATGGGTGAGAGGGGTACTGGGACCAATGAAAAGTTTGCCTATGCTTAGAATGGACAAGAAAGCTATAAAAGTTGTTGTTTTACTAGAAGCCATTGCTCAGCCATTTTGAAATTGCTTATTGCTTGAGCCATGTGCACATTAAACTGGCTTGGATCCTTGAAAAGACTCCTGGATTTATTTATTGCATGCTTATCTGCTGCTACATTTCCATTCCAAAGTTACCTGACATTTTTGATTTTCTATTACCATTTTCTTTTTGGATTGAAACAGAAATTTATCCCATTCTACCCCGTCCTACATGCAGAAATGATAAACTAAATGCAGAAATTATAACCCAGATATAGAAAGATGGTGTTATTTCACCAAATATGTAGGAGGCCTTACATCTGTCTTTGTTGGGCACTGAAGCTCCATTCTATACAGAAATATGTCTCTCTCTCCTTTTCTCCTTCCATTTAAGCATTGAGACGAGTTAAGGAGGGCATTTTTTAGGGGAGTGGGAAAACCCCTTTACCTAGACAGATCACTATTTATCTCCAAAAATTGCTATTTTAAAATTGCCCACTCTCCCCAAAAGTGAAAGAATACATGTAGGTTCCACAATACATGTACTTTTGTCTGTACTGACTTGAGGTGTGTTGCTTTGATGGGATGTGGCATAAAAAGCACAAACGTGTGGTTTTGAATAGCTAATGAACTGTACCTGCAGTAAAAAAAGGTGCAAATATCAGCAGTTACTTTTTGTCTATAAAATGTTCCCTTTCAGAACTAGTGTTGAGTCTGTTTTTGTAACTACCTGCAGACTTTTCAAGAAGTATCATTTTATTTCAAAATGCTTTGGGTGTGAGCTTATGACCTTCTTGCGAATCAGTTGTCAAAACAGATTTGGTCTCTGGGGCGGTGCATGAGGGGGCAGAGCAAGATAACAGGCTTGTCTCTGTAAACACTGCAAATGGGTTTTACTTCAGGTTGATTCATGAAATGGGGCAGAGGAAGGATAAACTTTAAGGATACTCCTTTCAACCCACAGCCCCCTCCCCTCTTCTCAACCGATGGACTTCTTTTTCCAGTGTACAAGGAAAGGGCTTGCTGGAGGTTCTGGAATGAGACTGCTGAGAGTGCCCGCTGAGTAAAAAGGGTTGAAATCATCCTTGATCACCGAGATCTTCCTCAGCCTAGAGGAGCAGCAGCCACCATGCAACCAGAGTGCCCTGGATGGGGGCTCCTGGTGCAATGAGATTTGAGTTTCTCCAGGTGCACTACTGAATACTGTGGCTGCAGCAGGACGAGGAAACTCTCCTGAAGAAACTGGCTCATGGGACCTGGAGACTCACCAATGGGAGGTGAAGGAAATGGTGATTCAGCTGAATTCAATTTGCAGTGTGTTCAGAAGTGATCTCTCTTGAAAGAGTATGGATTGCGATTGTTTGGGAAAGCTTTCCCAATATAACTCTCTTACAAACTCTGTCTAGCAAAGCTCTTCTACAAGAACAGGAGAGTCAGGGGCTTGGTAACATTGCAAGTGGTGGAAATAAAAGTGGATTCTATAATGTAGCCTGAAGCTCTCTTAATTAAAAATCACACATTATCACATACTAAAATTGAGAATTTGGGAAATGTTGTTAGGAAAAATGTAACTTAAGGTTCATAAATTGTTCCAATGGAAATTTTTCAAAAAAATATTCAATAGAAGACTATTTCAACAGTGTCTCTTATTTACCTTCCCTGAGGAAAGAAATGAAACTAGGTGTATTTCACGATTCTTTGGAAACATCAGCAGACAAAAAGCATATGGCTCTCCAGTACTTTTTTGGAAGCCTCCTTGGACTCTCAAGTGACTTCGGCTACTATACTAGTGACACTGGTATTTCAGCCAGATAGAGATTGGATACTGAGGATATTCTTCAGGAGATATGCCTTTCTATGTTTAAAGATACACATTTTTGGGGGGCGGAGCCTGATGTCCAGCGGGATGGTCGCATAACGCTGAGGCTCCCGAGAGGCCTACTCAGAATCCTGAATTAACACCGTAAATACTTGGACTTCTACTCTGATCTTGCCGGGGCACGTTGGTGAGATGGCGGGGACCAAACCCACGCGCCTGGAATTCGGATCTCCAGTGGCTTCTCACGGCAAACGCTCCAAAACTGAACCTCCGTCCCCGCAGAAGGGGCTGGCCATGCGCGAGGGCCCCGAAATGCAGCAGGAAATCCTTGCAGAGATTAGAGGGGTCAAGGACCTCGTGCAGTCAAACGGTGAAGCACTCCGAGCGCTGCGGGAAGACTTTGGTGTGCTGCAAGGCAAGCTAGAGGGGCTTTCTTCGCGTCAGGACAAAATGGAGAGCATATTGGACTCCCATACGGCCCGGTTGTCCAAACTCGACAAAGTTGAACGCCAGGTGCGGGCCCTGCAGAAAGAAGTGGAAGATGGCAATAATAGAGCGCGCCGCAACAACATACGGCTCGTGGGCATACCGGAGGGAGCGGAATCGGGAGACATGAAAGAGTTTTTATGCAAAATTCTCCCTTCCCTGCTTCAAATCACCTTTGCCAAAGATTTGGAGATTGATCACGCCCATCGTGTACCTACAAGCATAACGCTCAACAGGAAGACCCCGCGGCCTATCATCTTTCGACTATTGAGATATCAACACGTTGAGCAAATTCTACATGCCTCTCGGGCAAAGGGCCATATGGAGTTTGAAAGCCACAAGATCTCCTTCTATCCCGACTTGGCTAAACCCACGGTCGACCGCCGAAAGCGCTTCCTGGAATTCCGGCCGAGGCTTCAACAACTACAAGCACGCTATGGCCTGATGTACCCGGCCAAGCTTCGAGTCACGCTTCACAATCAGACAAGAACATTTGAGGACCCTGATCTACTAGCGGAGTTTTTGGATTCCAAAGAAGCCGACTTGATGCGCTGACTTCCAGAATTCTCCTGAAAGTGTCCTCATATCCGATGTACCCGCCATATTGGATCTGCCGCAGCCCAGCAAAGAGTCTGGCGAGGGCAGTTGGTTGCCTTACTTTTGATGATATCTGTGACCCGACTCCATCTACCCACAATAGCCTCGATGAGTATCAGAGACAGTGTTAATTATGGACTCTGGTGTTTCTTTTCTTTTTTTTTCACGTCTTTCTACTTCCTCTCTAGGGCCTCCTCCCGCAGACATATGGTCGCCATATTCTTTGGGGGTTTTGCTTCTTCTCTGGGATACTTTGTTACATACTTCTCAATATGGGGTGTATTAGCTAGAATACTCGGTGATTATGTCATTGTTGCACAGATCCTGATTGTATTGTATGTTTTCAAGCGCCTTTACCTAAAATGTCTATTACTGATTGATGGCACCATGTAAGATTTTCTCATTGAACGTAAAAGGGATCAATAATCCGATAAAACGGAAGAAAATCCTAAGCTACCTAAGTCAGGAAGCTGCGGATCTGATTTTTCTCCAAGAAACGCATTTAAACTCGAAGGAAACTCTTAAACTCAATATTAAACCTTACATGGTGGCCGCCTATTCCCCAGCCGTTTCTAAGAAATGTGGGGTTGCCATATTGGTTAGGAAATCTTTGCATGCTACTATTATTGCGACTAGCTCAGATACAGAAGGTAGATGGTCCAGAGTTCACCTCAAGATAGGTAGCCTTGAAGTTACATGTCTATGCCTTTACGCTCCTAATGTGGATGACCCTGCCTTTTTTGCTACCATTGCTCAGGTTGCGCAGGCCTCTGCTAATACTTCATTGATAATAGGGGGGGATTTCAATTTAGTCCTTGATCCCCTGATTGACAAACAGCCGCCTAGGTCAAGTGGTCCCCCCAAGAGTCACACCACGCTTACCTCCCTGATCAAAGATCTTGCTTTAGTTGATCTATGGAGGTTACTACACCCCAATGAGCTAGACTTTACCTTCTTTTCTTCTCCTCATAAATCCCAGTCTCGCATAGACTTCTTTCTAATATCAAAACTATTAGTTCCTCAGGTAGACACTGCAAAGATTCACTCCCAACATATTTCAGATCATGCTGCCATTTCTTTTCAATTACACACTACTGCACCCCAAGGGAATTCGGGGGCCTGGTTCTTTGATAGAGCCCTGTTAACTCAGCCAGAGTTCCAGGTAGAAATTCGAGCAGCCATACAGGATTATTTCCATTTTAATCTACCCCAGGATACTGCGAATTGGGCTTGGTGGGAGGGCTTCAAAGCGGCCATTCGAGCAACGATCACTAGCTATCAAATCCGCCTGCGAAAACAACGCAAACAGCAGCTACTCATACTAGACCAACAAATAAGAGCAGGTGAACGAGTTTTAACTTCACGTACTGATCCATGTATATTAATTCGATTACAGCGTCTCCGTTTTCAATATAATTCAATCCTCTCAACTGCAGCCTCTAAGAGTATTGAGCTTCAGCGAGGGACATATTATCGTGAAAATAACCGAGCCGGTCGACTCTTAGCCAACGCCTTGAAAGGTCAAAAAGAAGCCAAACGTGTAGCGGCCCTTCGAGCTTCACAGGGAGGGGGCATAGTGACCACAGACTCCGACATTGTAGAGCTCTTTCGGGATTTCTATACCCGCCTATATCAATCTGAATGTGAGTTCTCGTCAGAGACATTCGAGCGCTTGCTTTCTGACATTCAGCGGCCGACCCT
The DNA here is from genome assembly GCA_033557465.1 of Ichthyophis bannanicus. NCBI lineage: Eukaryota > Metazoa > Chordata > Amphibia > Gymnophiona > Ichthyophiidae > Ichthyophis > Ichthyophis bannanicus. The sequence goes on along the minus strand of CM066037.1, from coordinate 80,277,680 downwards.
CTCTGAAGATGATAGGGATGCGATGGATGAACCCTTCTCTACTTCAGAGATCCAATCTGCCCTAAGGCGAACAGCCTCGGGCCGTGCCGCAGGGCCTGATGGTCTCCCGACCGAATTCTATAGAACGTTCAGTGCAGACTTAGTTCCCTATTTAAAACTCTATTTTACTGCCCTTGCGGTAGATACATCCTCTTTGGGATCCTTTTCTGCAGCTAATGTGGTAGTATTTGAGAAAGAAGGCAGGGACCCGCTGCTAACCGCCAACTACCGTCCAATCTCCCTACTTAATGCCGATTATAAGATCTTCGCAACGATCTTGGCCACCCGGCTATCTGACAGGATGGCCACCCTAATTCACCCCGACCAATGCGGTTTTATACCCGGCAGATCAACTGCTGACAATGCTCGGACCTTGTGCCATGTGTTATCCAGTGCTGCCAATCTAGATCATCCATGGGTGGGTCTTTCCCTGGATGCCGAAAAAGCCTTTGACCGCCTAGAATGGCCCTTCTTATTTGCAGTTCTCCGATGGTATGGCTTTGGGGAGGGCTTCCTCCGATATCTCCAAGTCATGTATACCCAACCCGTTGCCAGTATTTGTGTAAATGCTATCAAGTCTTCGCCATTTAACCTCCAAAGAGGCACGCGTCAAGGTTGCCCCCTATCACCAATGCTCTTTGATCTAGCTCTCGAACCTCTAGCCCTCCTGATTCGACAGTCCGCACGTATACGGGGTGTCCCCTTCAGTCATAGGGAGATTAAACTCTCTGCATATGCAGATGACCTTATGCTTTTCGTATCCCTCGATTCGGTTCCAGCTGTCTTGGATCTGATTGATGGATACTCACAATTATCGGGCTATAAAATTAACTGGACCAAATCTGTGGCATTCCCACTGAACCGCTGGGTACATGAGGCTGACATGCAGGCCTTTCCCTTCCTTTGGCAATCTCGCATGGTGAAGTATCTCGGGGTCCATTACTGTTCTCCTTTAGAGGACACTATCAGTTTTAATGCCAAAGAGGTAGTCTCCAAAGTCCACGAGCTCACGAATCGTTGGTCTCCCTTATCTCTTACATGGTGAGGCCGCTTAGAAACTGTGAAAATGATGATAGTCCCCAAAGTGAACTACATTTTAGAAATGCTGCCATGCTTACTCCCGCTACATACTTATAAAGATATTGAGGGCCTCCTCGTCCGTTATCTCTGGCAGGGCAAGCCACCAAGGATAGCTAAACAAAAACTACAGTCTGCAAAGGAAAGAGGGGGTACCAGATTTCCTGATTTTCTTAACTATCATCGAGTCTTCCTACTTAAGCAAGGTGCCCGATGGCTAGCTGCCTCAACAGACAGCAGACCAGTTTGGCTTGACATAGAAGAGGAGCTTAGTAGTCCAATTCCGCTGACCCATCTCCCCGGTATGTCCTATCAAGTAGACACCCGCCATCCACCAATGATTGTCGATACTCTTGCGGCCTTTAACTCTCTCATTCTGTCCCTGGGCCCAAACGTTTGTCCTCAGGACGGACTCCCGCTATGGAATAACCCCAGAATTCAAGTCTTAAATAGAACGATAGCATGGAAACCCTGGTACTCCAGGGGGATCTGGACACCCCAACAGCTTTTCTCTGCAGCTCGCTGGAAAACCTTTTCTGATTTACAAAAGGAATTTGCGTTACCAGCGAAACACTACTTTCAATTGATGCAGCTTCAACACTGCCTCACAAGTGCCCGAATCATGCCGCCCTCTGCTCCTACTGAGGACGGGCTATTAGAGATAGTTCACTCTATTAGTAATACACATGGGGTTGCCTCTAACTTTTATAAAATATTATGTCAGGGTACAGACACGGCCACTTCTAGAGCCCAACAAGCCTGGGAGCGCGAACTGCAAACCACTTTAACCCCTGTGCAATGGAGCGTTTTCTGGAGCAAAGTTGTGCGGGTTTCCCGGTCTGCCTCTGTTACCCAAACTCTCTTCTTTTTTGCACACAGATGCTTTTATACCCCAGAAAAAATAGCCAAATGGAACACAAATGCCAGGGACCAGTGTTGGTCTTGCCATACTGCTGTGGGTACCTTCGTTCATGTTATCTATGAATGTCCTCAACTACAGGTTTATTGGAGGCGGGTCTGGGGTTGTATTCAATATATCTTACACCTTCACGAGCCTCTCTCTTGGAAGATTGTGGGACTCCGCTCTGTGGCGGAGGTCCCCTCTCTTCCTAAGAAGGGTCTTTTTCTCCTCGATTTCATGCTGGGTATAGCCATATGCTTAATCACGAGGAATTGGAAGGATAGCTCTAGACTTACTGCCAATGAATGGTGGAACCTTGTCTGCTTATATAGCAAATATGAGCAGACACCTCGGAGAGCCTTTCCCCATGCCCAATCTCACTCTCGCTTGTCTAAATGGCAGATGCTTAATGATTATGTACAATCTGCTCATTGCTCCAACATGCCTGTATAATGTGCACTCATCATGTTTCAGATCACCGTTAGGTTTCGTAACACAATAATGTAAGTACACGCCCGCTTCGGGTATGATTAGTTTTCTAGAGAAGAAGCAGGGGGGAGGGGGGTGGTAGGGGTTTACTTTGGTGTATGTATTACACGTTATGTATCTGTCTTTTAGCTGTATGTCTTCCTTTCCTATGTTGTTATAAAATGAAAATAAAGAATTAAAAAAAAAAAAAATAAAGATACACATTTTTCCAGAACTACACAGAGACCAGTTTCTTTTATTTTAGCCAATATCCTTAAATATCCTCGTAGTGTATTGTGAGATACAATAATGTGAAGTATGTTGTCTTTTGATTCTTTACAGCTGTCCCTATTCTTCAGTGATAAACATTCAAGTGCTCCCACAACTTCTACTTCTATACCTAAATTGTTTCATGTAAACTATATTGAACTTTGGAAATGCGGTATATAAAAAAAAGCTAAATAAATAAATCTTCAGGGTAGGAAGGCTAATGCTGCTCAGAAGTCGAAGTCACTACAATCTCTTGCAGAGACAATGTTTTCTTTTCCTTTATGATACTTTACTCATTCACATTTTTCTCCTTTTATTGTGCCTTGTTCCTTACTCCATTGTAAGTCTCTCGGGTTGGGGGATAGTCAACCACCAGGCTTGGCTGCTGTGGACTTCCAATGGGCAAAGAAGTTGCTGCCCAGGGAATGCTTCTGTGGTGACCGGCGCAAGAGAAGTGCCCTGTGCAGAGGCCTCATGTCTGCCATCACCCAAGCCTCCAAGTCCAACATTGCTGCCATGGAACCCAAAACCTGAAGGTAAGACCATGCCAACTGAGCATGCTTCCGTAAGAAACTTTGTATTTGGGCCTAAATCTTCACTATTTATTTATTTATTTATTTAACAGTTTTTATATACCGCACTATTCATCATCAGTGCGGTTTACATTAAACAACATAAACCTATCAATATAAAACTGACATAGGTTTACAGATAACAGGGAAAATAAACTGGGTATGAACAGGGGAGAACTATATACAATTAAACAGGTAACATCATGGATTGGTATTTACAGAGATGAAGCACTTTCCACATTTTAATACCTTTGTTCTGGTTGTTGCTATGAGGAAGGCAGTTAATTGTGTCAGGCGGAAGGAAATTCTACGGTATGTATGGAAGATTGAAGTGCAAAGTGAATAAATAGTGCTTAATGGCCTTTCTGAATTGAGTGATGTCCTTGATTGATCTGATGCTGGGAGGGAGTTTGTTCCAGCACCTGGGAGCATAAGACACAAAAGCTCTGTTAGTGGTTAGTTGAGTCCATTTTGTGGAGATACTAGGAGTAACTAGTGTGTTTTCCGCTACTAGTCTCCTGGACCTATTGTTTGGTGCATGGGTGAGGAGATTTGAGATCGATGTAGGAGATATTTTATTAATGGCCTTGAATGTGATGAGGAGAGTTTTATATATTATTCTGCAACTTATCGGGAGCCAGTGTAAATCGATTAGTATTGGTGTTATATGATCTCTTTTTGACGCTCCAGACAAGATGCGGGCTGCCGCATTCATCGCCAGTTGAAGTGGACTTAGTGTATTCTTGGGGAGGCCATGGAGAACGATATTCGCATAGTCGAAGTGAGGTGTGACTATTGCTTGGAAAGTTGTACGGAAATCTTTGGTCTCCAGCATTGGTTTCAGGTGGCGCAGTGTTTTTAACTTGTAGTAGATTGTCCTTACAGTGTTCTTTATGTGCTCCTTAAGATTGAGTTGTTGGTCGATTATCACTCCAAGGTACTTTATGGTGGCCTTGATTGGAAGTTCTGCATCTCTTACTATGAGGGTAGGTGGTGGAGAAAATTGCTTGTTTCTTGTGGCTATGAGTACTTCGGTTTTCTTGAAATTTATTCTCATGTTCTGATTGAGGAGCCAGTCAGCTATTGCATTGAAGCAGTTGATTAGTGCAGAGTAGTTAGGATTTGATACATCGATCGGTGTGAAAATTAGTACATCATCTGCATATAATAGGCATGATATACCGAAGTCTCTGGTGATTTGGCAGATTGGCTGCATATATATGTTAAAAAGCAGCGCAGATAAAGAGGAGCCTTGGGGTACTCCTTGTTTCTGTTGGAAGGGTTCAGATGTATTGTTGCCTATACGGACCTGTTGCCATCGATCTTCTAGGTATGATTTACACCAGTCCCAAGCAAGGTTATGGATGCCTTTTTCGTGGAGTCTAGCTAGCAGAATCTTATGGTCAACTGAGTCAAATGCCGCTGATATGTCCAGGAAAATCATTGCAATGGCCATGTGAATGTTGTCAATCCCGCAAATGAGTTTGTTGAATAGCGAAGTAATGAGTGTTTCAGTTCCATGAGCTTCTCGGAATCCGTGTTGGCATGGGTCCAACGGGGCTGCTGTGTCTATGTGATGTTGGATCTGCCTCTGAGTTTCCTTCTCAAGTATCTTGGCTAGAAAGGGAATACTAGAAATTGGGCGGTAAGACTCTTCCTTCTTTGGGTCCATCTGGTTGTTTTTTAGCAGCGGACGAATTGATGTCTGTTTAAGGGCAGTAGGGAAAACCCCAGTTAGGTAGGAAAGATTTGCGATCTTAGCTATGCAAGGGCTAAGTTCGGCACGTAAAGTTTTGATCCAGTGTGCAGGACATGGGTCATTTGATGCCGTGGTGGTATTTATGGTGGCGATAATGTCTTTGATAGTTTTTCTTGATGAAGGTGAAAATTTATCGAGTGAGGTTTGAGCTTGAGGGAGTTGGGTTAGATCTTGTGATGAAGTTGTATTTGCCTTGACTAATTTGGATTGGATGAAATTGGCATATAATTGTGGTTGTATGAGTTCTTGTTGTGGTGGCGATGGCTCTTTGGTTAGCGTTTTTACTAAATTGAAGAGATCACGTGGTCTGTTTAGAGCTCTGCTGAGAAGTACGGAGTGGAATTCTTTCCTTGTGGCCCAAGTTAGTTCGCGATGAGTTTTCAGGTGAGTAAGATACTCTTCCTGGTCCCGGCTGTTGTGGGTGTGTATCCACTTTCTCTCTAACTTCCTCAGTTGAAGTAGAGATGTTCGTAACTCTGGAGAGAACCATGGGGCATCCTGTTTTTTATTGCAACGATTCTTGGGTGGTAGTTTCTTGTTCATGGTTGGTTGTTGGGCGTACTGATAGAGAGTGTCATTCCAGTTAGAGATCAATTCGTTCAGGTTGTTCAATGGCTTGGATAGTTTTGGCAGCGCTTGTTTAGTGAGGATCTCTATGTCGAGCGGCTTAAATCGCCCTGAATTTGCTGTTGATGTGACTGGCTGGATGGGTGTGCTGGTATCTGAAATGTGATCAGGATATGGTCTGACCAAGGGACTGGGGTAATAGATAGTTGAATATGTCTATTTGAGCTCGTGATTGCTGGTGGAGCAAATATCAGATCAAGGATGTTCCCTTGTTTGTGTGTGGGGTTGTGCACGATTTGCTTGTATCCAAGGTCTGTCATTGCATCCAGGAAGGTACTAGATAAATCGTGATGAAGGGAGACGAGGTTAAAGTCACCCAACAACCAGTTTGGTTTGTTGGGATTATCAGGGTTGCAGGCCAAGTTGATTATATCCGAGAGATCTTCTGACACTGCGTTTGGTGCTGAGTAAATGAGATTGATAGTGTTAATTCTATTTGTGATAGATATAGTGTCTAGGTGCGGGTGCTCCTGGTTAGGGACACTCGGTATTGCAGCTCAGATTTTGCTATTATGAAAACTCCTCCACCTCTTCTATTATCTCTGTTACAAGCGAAGAGTGAGAAGTGAGGGGGAGTGATCTGGTTAACTAGAGCAGTGTCCGAGTCAGAGAGCCATGACTCCGTGACCATTAGTAAGTCTAGGTTGTAGTTGGATATTAGGTCTGTAATGGCTGGCCATTTGTTGCAGACAGACCGTGCGTTGATGAGTGCACACCTGAGCTCGTGTTGAACGTCATCTTTGTTGGTCTTTGTGTTAGTAATGGGCTCCAGTGTTATGTAGAGCAGGCGTGTCTGCCTCCTATATTGTAGGTTTGGATGAGGTTGGTAATAGTTGTAGTGATGTTTTCTATTTGATCCTAGGAGTACTGGGATAGGATTGTGGTCATGTATGGATGCATCAGAGTCATGGATAGTCACGGCAATGGTATAGAGAAGAGCAAAGGTTAGGGTTGAGGTAGGCATGATTATCTTTCTTTAAGGTTCTCTCTGTTGCTTGGATAAGGTGTCCCTATAGTATCTGGAGATATAGGGAGTATATCAGGTACAGTGCTTTCTCAGTATCTGTATGAGACAGTAATGAGAGAGAGGAAGAGAGAAAGTGGCTAGGATACAGCTTTGTGAGAGATTTACAAATACATCACAGTTGACACCTTGTTATAGTAGTAGAGATAGTATTGTTATCCTCTCATCGGGGAGGTATATGTGACTGTGAGCTATATCGAACCAAGCCCCGAGGTACAGGAGATTGTGAGAGGGTGTAAGGTTATTCTTGGCTGTGTTCACCACTCAGCCTAGATCCTGAAGCGTGATTTGCACCTGCCATGTAGCCTCCACACTCTCTTCATGCAATTTCACTTGAATCAGCCAGTCGTCCAGGTAAGGATGCACTAGCACGCCCTGACTCCTCAGGGTTGCCGCCACCACCATTGTGATCTTCGTAAATGTTCAGGGCGCAGTCGCCAGGCCAAACGGCAGGACCTGAAACGGATAATGGCCCATGGGAACAAAGAACCTCAGATATCTCTGATGGTCCAGCCAGATAGGCACATGAAGATAGGCCTTGGTCAGGTCCAAGGTGGTCAAATACTCCCCCTGCTGAATGACGATGATGATGATAGAACAGACAGTCTCCATCCAAAAGTGTGGAACTCACACCACCCAATTGACATGCTTCAAGTTGAGGATGTGGCGAAAAGACCCTTCTTTCTTGGGAACCATAAAATATATCAACCTTGAACCTAACTGGTCTAAGGGCACCAGTGCCACTACCTGCAACTGCAGCAAATGGTTGAGCATGTCCTTGATGACCTGCTTCTTGGGGAAACAAGGAAGGCGTCCAAGAGAGGACGAGCGAATTCCAACGCATACCTCTCCTGAATGACCTCTAGCGCCTACTGATCGGAGGTGATTTAGACCCAGGCAGGGTAAAATTGCCGCAGACAACCCCCGACTGGCACCACCCCTTTCTGAGTCCCCCACAACTCACTGTGGCTTCTTAGAGCTGGTGCCAACTCCAGGGAAGCCTCAACCGGAACCTCTGCCCCCTCGAAAGGGCTAACCTTGCACAGAGTACGATGATCTCTGGTAAAGGACAAAACACACTGCTCAAAAATGACAGAAGTCCTGGGACTGGTCCCTGGAAGATGGCGAGCCTTCGGCTTCAACTCTCCCAACTCCTTTACCAACTTCTCTAAGGCCTCACCAAAGAGAAGCATGCCTCAAAATGGTAGTTTACTCAAGCGGTTTTTAGAAGAAACATCCGCCGACCAGTTTCACAGCCACAGTAGTCACATTGTTGTGACCACCGACCCAAACCCGTAGCCAAGGCCCTAAGCAAATCATAGAATGCATCTGTGAGGTAGGCCACCTCAGACTCCAGCTAGACCGCCTCTGCACCTCCCAGAGCCTGTGAACAACACATGCAGGCCCTGGCCACATAAGCACTGCAAACTGAGGCCTGCAAGGCCAGGGCATTGACCTCAAAGGTCTTTTTCAACAGCGACTTCAGCTCCTTATCCTGCGGATCCTTCAAAGCCACCCCACCTTCCACAGGGATGGAGGTCTTCTTAGTGACTGCTGTCACCAAGGCATCCACCTTAGGCATCTTAAGGAAATTCCTCCTCGCGGAAGCTATGGGATAAAGGTGCTGCATCGCCCGAGCCCCACACAACCCTGTTTCTGGAACCTCCCATTCCAAATCAATCATCTACTTCGAGGCTCTATGCATGGGGAAGGCTACTTGATCTCTTGCAATAATGGATCTACTAGGGGAAGATCTGTGGACTATGGGTCCAAGGACAAGTTCAGGGCCACCAAGGAGTGAGCAATCAAGCCCAAAAGCTCCTCCCGACGAAACTCATGCACAATGCTAGGGACTTCCCCAGGGGGAAGCTCCTCCTCCAGAAGACTAGAGGTTCCATCCAAAGGGTCCTCTGACCCCCTCGAGTACTCCAAAACCCTGTCTTTGTCCCCGAGCTCCAAATCCCTGAGCATCAGATTCCCCAAGGCTCTGAGGAGGGTAGAGAGCCCCCCAGGCTGCTTCTGCTTAATGCAATACGTCTGGTGGAGCAACAAAACAAATTCAGGTGAAAATGATATGGTAATATTGCCTGCCTCCCCGAGGCTCTCCAAGCTGTCCGCCAGCCGCAGAAACCGAATCCTATCGTGCTGCCAGCTCCAAAATGTCCGATTGAGGGAACCAAAATGGTGACGATTCCCGTCATCAGAACTGCACTCGCCTGAGCAGCTGATTCAGCGTGGTCCAGAGAGTCTGTTGTTACAGTGACCCCCCCCAGGCTGCTGCCGGCCGCCCAAACCTCGGCCTTGCAGATCCAACAAAACCCCATAGAGGAGAAATGGCTGTGCCTATGCCCGTGCCTAAGCCCACAGGCTGCACACACAGCCTTGCTCTCTGGCATAATTTGGGCGGGAAAACTCTCAAGCCCAACAATTCCCCTTGCAAGCTGACTTGACGATCACATACACAGCCGCCGTGAGGAAAGGTAACTAAATGAGGAAACACTCACTGCTGTAAAATACGCCACGAAGGAACAGCCGCTGCTGCCAGTAGCCAACAGTGCAGGAAAATTTAAAGTGGCAGCACCCAAAGATACCCCGACACCACTAAAGATGTTAGGAATACCGGACAAGCCAAATAACAAGTGGATCAAGGACTGGGGACCGGAATCCCCGCTTCCCCCGGAGAGTTCTGCAGCTGACTAAACTGCGTTGGCACCAAACTCACAGCCTTTGTCAGAGGAATACTAGACTAAGCTTAGAAAGAAATTAGCGCCACAAGAACTCCTTTGGTATCATTTTGTTTTTCTAGCTAAGCTTCCCTCAGCGTAGCCCAGACCACATATTCTGTCCCATCTGCTGGAGACTGAGGATACTGGCTTGTTGGGTGGCGCACAACCTCCATATACTGTGATGCCATTAAAGCTAGCATGCTTAGTCTCCATCTGCTGGAAGAGGGAAAGAACCTAGGAGTCTGGACTGGAGGGACGTTATGGAAAAACAGATCTATAATGACCAACAGATATCAGCTCATAAAACAAAGAACAGTGCATGTTCTAAATATTGCACAAAGGTATATTTTTGTTGACGATGCGTGTAGATGCATGTGTCAATGAGTGAGTGAGTGCATAGAGCAGTTAAGCCAAGCAGGGGGACTAACTAACTGATTGGACAAGGTAGTTATGAGTGACGGAGAGGACTCAATGACTGGACAAAGGCATGATTGGTGGAATGCAGATGAGTAAGTAAGTAGATGTAGGAGTCATGACTGGTAGGGGGATGTTTTAAGTGAATAGTGGAGTTATAAATGGCAGGAGATTCCAAGGCCAAGTGAGTATGTGAGCTGTTATGAATGCTGGGGTGAGGGAGAAATTTGGAATGGTGGATGGGTGCTGAGTGAGTGGGTATATGTGGGGATCATAAATGGCAGGGTGAACTGGGTGAGTGAAACAATGCGTACATGATGGATTTTAAGTAGTGAAAGGAGAGGCTGAGTAAGTGAATAAGGGTTATGACTGACAAGGAATTCATCACGTGCATGGAGAGATGAATAAGCACTTCAAGGGGGGAGGGAGGCTCAAGAAGGATTGTGGGGGAATTTAAGTGCTGAGGGAATTCCAGTCATCCCCTCCACTATCCTCCCCTTCCCTTTCTCCATCTGTACCTCCTACTTTGGCAGGCTGGCCAAGCGCTTGCTTGCTATGGCCATGACATCAGCATCCTCTTCGCTTCTTTGGCAGGAGGGGCCCAGACTTTTTGTCTGCTGCAGTGACTACAGAGGAAGGCTTTGCCCACTGAAGAAGAGGAAAATCTGCAGAATAGGAGGGGCCATATGTATGATCGCGACTCTCTTCTTGTCTTCTACCCACAGGGGATGGGACCCAAATGGGCAGCCAGCTGCCTTGAAGCCGCGACCTCCTTCCCTTCCTGCTCTGGCTGTAGGAATCCAGTTTTCCATGGGTAGACAGAAGGGGCCTTATGCATGATCGCGGCATTCTTCTTGTCATCTGCCCATGGGGATGGAATCCCCCAGGGGCAGCCAGCTGCCTCTTAGCCATGATCACCTTCTCCTCCTGTTCTACCTTCAGGCAGACAGAAGGGTTCTTCGCCCCAACGCATTTTTTAAAGGGGAGACAAGAGAATCCCAGGTGCAAATTTCTGGTCGTCATGGCAACCTGGTGCCCCAAAAAGATCCATTTATCTATATAGTTGTAACAGGTGATCTCTGGAAACAGTAGGAATCAGTCTTCACATATGGGTGACGTCGGTACTGATGGAAGCCACGTCGGAATGCTCCCCAGCATCTAATAGGAAAGCCTTTGGGAGCAGTCCACTGCACCTGCTCATCTGCCTTCCCAACTCTTCTCCTCAGTTGAGTTTGTAGCTGAGCGATAGAGGTTAAAATAAAACTAACCTACAACTCCAAGGGGAGGAGGGTGGGTCGTGAAGATTAATTACTGCTGTTCCTGGAAATCACCTGTTACAGGTGAGTAATTATGCTATCTACAGGAACAAGCAGGAATGCAGTATTCACATATGGGACTCACTAGTTCCCAGGTACCAGACTGGCATGGGGGAGAGCAGTGTGATCCCTGAGACTAAAGCACAGAGTTGAAGAGTGTGGACACAATGTGGCCCAGTGGACTTGATTCCAGTCTGCTATACCACCTCTAATGGAAGTCTGGTCTCTTGTAGAAGTCTGGAACGGAGGGTAGGAGTTGAGTTTAAGCCCCAAAAAGGTGCTGAAGTACAGCTTGGCCAAAGACTGCATCCCAATGGGAATCCCTGGCCAGACAATAATGTGCAGCAAAAATATGATTGGAGGACCAGGTAGCTGCCCGACAGATCTCCTCAATGTATATTGAATGGAGGTTGGCAACTGAGGCTGCCATGGCACAAATATTTTGAGCAGTGATGTGACCCTCTAGGGAGAGTCTCGCTTGTGCATAAGCAAAAGAGATACAGCCCACTATCCATCGGGATATAGGCCACTTTGTCACTGGTAGACCCAGGTGACTTGGATCAAAGGAAATGAATAATTGAAAGGATTTCCTGTGAACTTTAGTTTTATCTCAGTAGTAAGCCAGCGCTCGCTTGCAGTCTATGGTGTGTAACGCTGCTTCTGCTCGATAAATATGTAGTCTCGGGAAGAAAATTGGTAGGCTTACCAATTGGTTCAGATGGAAAGAGGAGGCCACCTTCAGAAGGAATTGTGGATGGGTATGGTGGAACCGGGTATAAGGCAGGTCCGTCACAAGATCCTGCAATTCACTGATGCGGTGAGCTGACGAGACAGCCATGAGGAAGATTACATACCAAGAGAGAAAGTTCAGTGAAGCGGTCACTAAAGGCTCGAAGGGAGACTTTAGAAGTTCAACTAGAACCACATTGAGGTCCCAGGCCACCAGAGGTGGTTTATTGGGTAGCTTGGTCAGCAGGAGACCTTGCATGAAGTGTGCTACTAAGGAGTCTGAGGAATGGGCTGTCCGCTCAGAGGTTTGTGATAGGCCACAGTAGCACCAGGATGAACTCTGACTAAGTTGATATTAAGACCTGCCAAGGACAAGTGGAGGAGATATTGAAGAAAGGATTCTCCCAGGCAGGCAAAGGGGTCAATGTCTTTTGGGGAGCACCAGAGGGCAAACTGTCACCATTTAAAGGTATAAGATCACCTAGTGGACTGTTTGTGTGATGCAAGCAGGATATCCTTGACCTCCTGTGGTAGTTCAAGGTCAGCGAATACTATGCTTTCAGCAGGCATGCCTTGAGGCAAAGGGCATGGAGACTAGGATGGAGAAGCATCCATTGGTCCTGGGAGAGGAGTTGGGGTGCACATCCGAAGGGCTGAGTATGAGCTAGCCAAAGAAGCAGAGGAAACCATGGTTGATGTGGCCAAAAAAGGGCTATGAGGATCATGGAGCCCTTGTCGGCTTGTAGCTTGTAGCGCATTTTCAGTATCAAGGGAAGGGTGGAAATGCATAAAGCAGGCCCCATCTCCAATGGAAAAGGAAGGCATCTGAGACCTGTCGATGCAGTGACGGAAGTCGTGAGCAGAACAATGGAAGCTGTGTGTTCTGTTGAGTGGCAAAAAGATCTATGAATGGGATTCCCCACATTCGGAAGATCCAAGCAGCCATTTCCAGATGTAGGGTCCACTCGTGTGGATGAAGGATATGAACTCAAAGACACTGAGTTTACCTGGGAGGTACACTGCCATGAGATGAATTTTGTGTGCAATAGCAAAAAAACAGAGGCAAAGCTCTTTGTGACATAGGGGAAAGGATCCCTTTCCTCCCTGTTTGTGTTCACTTAGAACATGGCAACCTGGTTTATTCTAATTCCTGCTGGACTGAAAGTTGGGGTTGAAAAAACCGAAGGACATTTGTTAGCACACGCAGCACCAGGAGGTTTATCTGCAAAGCAGATTCCTGCGACGTCTACAGACCCTCTGTAGACAGGTCATTCAGATGTGCTCCCCAACCTAGTTTGGAGGCATCCGTTGTCAGGGTGCATCGAGGTGGAGGTATCTGAAAAGGTGACCCGCCGAGTAGGTTCTGTGGGGAACACCACCACTGAAAAGACCTGATTAATTGAGGGATGATGTGTTTATTGTCTTTGAGAAGCCCCTCTGCTTGGGTCCATTGGGCTTGCTGCATGTGTGGGCGAGCATAGGGCACTACATGGGCCGTCCAGGCCATGTGCCCCAAGAGGCGTAGCATCTTTCGAACTGTTACCAGACTTTGTTGCTGAATGTGGTTTATGACCTTGATGAAGCGTGCAGAGCAATCCTGCGGAAGGAAAGCTCGGGTCTGCTGAGTATCCAAAAGTGCTCCGATGAACTTGAGCCTTCAGGTTGGAATGAGGTGCGACTTTGGGAAATTTAGGACAAATTCGAGATGTTGGAGCATGATTTATTTATTTATTTGGTTTTATATACCGCACTATTTAAAGTCAGTGTGGTTTACAGTATAACAACTTAATACACAGAACACATTTGCTCTGAACAGGTTTACATTGAACAAGTAAAAGGTAACAGAGCTTACAACAGATAACAGAGCTTACAATTAAAACTGAAACAATACATCATCATAACATAATGAACATAGTTTTAGCGACTACAAGCAGAAGTTATTTACAGTCAGTAGTGGGAGAAAGGAATATGCACTAGACAATGCAGGGAGAGTTTTACCTCCTGAGGGGAGTCTCCCCTGATTAGCCAGTCATCTAAGTAAGGGAAGACGAAGCTTCCAAAAGTGTGTAGATAGGTTGCAACCACTGCCGCACATTTTGTGAACACTCATGGTGCAGAGGCTAACCGAAGGGTATTGGTAGTGGTCTTCCTGAAATTTGAAACGCAGATTCTGTCTGTGCTGAGGATGAATCAGTAAGTGCATATATGCGAGGAGAGTTCCTAGAGAAATCATTTCGAATTTCTCTTGGATCAGAAATTTGTTTAGGTCCCTAAGATCCAGAATGGACCTGAATCCTTCTGTTTTCTCGGGATGAGAAAATATGGAGAGAGTAGAAGCCCATCCCTTCCTGAGGGGGAGGAACTCTTTCTATGGCACCCTGAGATAACAGGGTGGACAACTCTTCCTTCAAGAGTGTGCTCTGAAGAGGGTTTGTGGGATAGTCCCCTGTGAAGTCAGTGGTGGATAAATCTTCGAAATGAAGCAGATACCCCCTTTGGACGATGTTGAGAGTCCACTGTTCTGAAGTGGGAATAGGCAGAGTCTGCCTTCTATAAGAACATAAGATATGCCATACTGGGTCAGACCAAGATCCATCAAGCCCAGTATCCTGTTTCCAACAATGGCCAATCTAGCAGTTTCCCCAAAAGACACAGGTTCCACAATGCTTGTCTTGGGTCAAGCAGTGATATCCTGGGTCCCTTTTAATAATGGTTTATGGACCTTTCCTTCAGGAACTTGTCCAAACCTTTTTTAAACCCAGTTACACTAAAGAACAGTTACTTACCTGTAACAGGTGATCTCAGGGAACAGTAGGAATTAGTCTTCACATGTGGGTACGTTGGCGCCGACGGAGCCTGCACGGGAATGCTCACCAGCATCCAATCAGAAAGCCCCTGGGAGCATCCCTCGCGCCTGCGCGGTGACTTCCCGTCTTTCCCACTGCCTCTCCCCAGTTGAGTTTCATAGCTGAGACAGAAGGAGAGGAAGAGGAAAGGAAATAGACAGATACAACTCCTACGGGAGGTGGGAGAGTTGTGAAGACTAATTCCGCAACTGAACTTTGGAAGATGCGGTATATAAATGTATGTATAAATAAATAAATATAAATGTATGTATAAATAAATAAATAAATAAATAAATAATTCCTGCTGTTCCCTGAGATCACCTGTTACAGGTAAGTAACTGTGCTATCTCCAGGAACAAGCAGGAATGAGTCTTCACATGTGGGGACTCCCTAGCTGAGGGTGCCATGGGAGATCTCATAAAATGCGTATCCCTGGACAGGATGGCATTTTCCCAACCTGGATCCCCGGCATCCCCTGAGGGATGGGGGGTAGGAGTTGAGGAGAGAGGAGTTGCAGAGGAACAACAAAAAACTAAAGACCACA
Organism: Ichthyophis bannanicus; assembly: GCA_033557465.1. Classification (NCBI taxonomy): domain Eukaryota; kingdom Metazoa; phylum Chordata; class Amphibia; order Gymnophiona; family Ichthyophiidae; genus Ichthyophis; species Ichthyophis bannanicus. The sequence continues at coordinate 80,262,368 of CM066037.1, read as the reverse complement.
GGGGAGATGAGTCTTTAGAATGCATGTCAGGTATCATTAAAGCATTTAATGAACTAGTACCATATAGAGCTTACCTACTGGATTGTAGGAAGTAGAACTGTGATGGAAGGTACTGTAGACGCAGTAGCGGAATCTTCAAGGGAACTTCACAGCAGTGAGGATGAAGTTCCAAATCTGGAATGGGCAGGTGACCCAGGAGTCAACTGGAGCAGGAGAAGAACGGCAGGTCTTCAATGGAAAGCTTTATGTGAAAAAGCTGAGAACTCTTTTAGGCACAGAGTTATTAACATTGAGGATTAAAAGAAGAAGACTGACCGATCTGGAATTAGCCCAGTCCGGAAGGGAAGAGAGGGTATGGAAAAAAACCCTTTTCCCAGGGAAACAGGAGGGTACTCCGGAACACTGAAGATGTACACTGTCTTTCCTAGCCAATAAGAAATAGGAAGACATTGAAGTTTGATACCTCATAGATAAGGAGGTGTATAACAAAAATAGAAGCTGTTGACGCCACAGCAATAATTGTGAGCATAACCGGACCCAGTTACCGAGCCGTATGATAATAGGCAAGCGGACTGTCTGGACCCCTTAGAAAGTGGGTAATACACAGGGTGCTATGACCATCTCCCAAAAAGCGCATACCTATATATATATATGTATATATGAAACTATATACATATCAATACAGATGTGAATATATATGTCTAGACAAGTGTGACATATATATATATATATATATGTATGGATATAGATGGGCATGGTTTATGCCCACCTAGGATACAAAAAACATGTATGAATAGGACACATACATACATGAAAACAATACTGCCTGCAACTGGCCCACAGAAGAAACATCCACATGGGAAATGTGATGCGAAAAACCTCATCTAATAGTAGGGGGCGAAAACCACCCGAAGAGTATAGAGAATACATTTCTGTGGTACAGGGATGCAGATCAGTGGAATTAGCAGTATAGTTGCGTGAAGAACAGAGGACAATATGAGTCTGGGGAGAGCACGTCAGGAGCACTTTAGGCTGCTGATGCGTCCCAAGGACAGAAAACGCATAGACCAAGTTACCAGGATGACCCAGCCAAGGGACTCAGGGGTATCATGTACAGTAAAAGAGTATGCGTTGTCCAAGTGGAGCAGAAACATAATGCCAAGCTGTAAGGAAAAAGGGGGGATTCCTGCCAGATTGGGAGCTCCTTGGACATTCACGCAGAACAAACTTGTCTTCTGCATCACAACGGAAGACAAGAGGGTATAATTATCTAGATAGCCATGGAATGACTATATAAGCCTCTTCTATTATATGGAAGACCCTCAGAGACAAAGTCCAATGCTCTATGGCAAGGGCCCACAGTGGGAAGCCTCTCTGACGATTGCAGAGAGCATCGTGCAGGAGATGGGACTGACAGAAGTCGACAGGTTGCCACATCCTCGATAAGGACATGGCCAGGAGAAGATAACCTGCAGTGAGTGTCAGCACGCAGATAGTTGAGAGCAGCGTGCAGAAGCATTAAAGTACGCACTGGAACTCCTGCACGCACAGCAACTGAACAAGATAGCAGAGGGGATTCTCCTGTATGAAACAGGGAGAAGACAGACCAAGGGAGCGGGGATATTCCGGCCCTGTCTGAGGAGTTGTCCAGAACATGCGTTGAAGGATAACAGGAAGCCTACACTGGAAAGAAAGAGAGAGAGACGTTCCAGTATGGTACCGACTCAAGCAGGGGAAACCCTGGAAGAGAGGGGTTGAAGGTGACGTACCATATGGTAAGTCAGCAGAAGGAAAGAATGTCCATGTGGGGACAGAAGCTATCATGGGATAGTGGTGATCTCCCTTTATAGCAATAAGAAAGGGAGAATACTGTGACCCATGGACAAAAGCATACTGAAAAGAAAACCCAGTGCAGAGTTGGAAGAAGAACTTCTGGTAAGAAGAAGTTAATTGTAGACTGCAGCATACAGGAGCCTATGGCTGCCGGTTATGATTATCCTGGTGAGAGCCTGGGAACTTCAGACCAGGATGAGATGTCCCTTGCTTGGGGACATCTGGAGGATGGGCAGAAGGAGGATGAAACTTTCTTTTCTTAGGGAAAGAAGGTTTGGTAGGACATTTCCTACATCCTGGGGAAAAAGAAGGCTTAGGATGGTTTCCAGAACTAGGAAAGTCAGTGGAGCACTGAGCAACCTGACGTAAAGCCTCAATATTGAAAAGATTTTCTCCAGTACAAGGAGAATTACCCAGTGTATGTTGTGCCCATCTGCTCAGGTCTGAAGCCTGCAGCCAGGCTGTACGACGTGCTCCAATGGCAATAGCAGAGGACCTGCTAACAGGCTCAAAAGAGTCTAGAGAAGCACGAGAAAGAAACCAAGAGATATTCCTGCTATGGTTAAGAAGCAAGGAATAGTCAGAGGCCTTAGGTTCTGACAAAAAAGGAGACAAAAGAGATAATTTCTCTGTGACCTCCCGAAGTGTTAGACTCATATAAAAGATATATGAAATAATTCTGGAAGCCAACATGGAAGTTTGGAAGGTTTGACGCCCAAAGGCATCAAGTGCTTTAGATGCACGACCTGGAGGAGAAGAAGAATGCTTCTTCTTGCTTCTGACCTTCCTCATTGCCGATTCCACTACAATGGAATGATGTGGAAGTTGGTTCTTCTGAAACCCCGGAGAGGGGGGCACCTGATACAGAACATGCATGGCTGTAGAAGGTGCAGGAACCTTTAAAGGCGACTGCCAAATCCCCAGAAGAAGGTCCTGCAAAGAAGGATGTAAAGGAAGCATCATGGTTGCTTTTTCTGCAGGACCTTGGTTAAGAGTAGGGCCAGGAATAGGAATGGCAAGAAAGTCTGCCATGTCAAGGAGAAATTCCTGAAAAAAAGGAACTCCCAGAGGAACTATTCCTGGGTAGGCTGAGGTTGAATGAGCAGCTTGAACACCAGAAGACCTACCGGACTGGTGCACCGAAGGAATCCTGCTAGATGGAGAATGATACCGACAGTTCTGATTCGAGGCAGTTAGTACTGCATCGTCGGTTCCCGGTATCGATTCCAAGCTAGGTATAGAAAGGATCGATGGCACCGATGGAACTGCAGGAGTCGACATCGATACCGACACTGGCATCGGGGACGGCAATGCCCTCGGAGTCGGCAGCGGTGGCTGCCGAAGTGATACCGAGGCAACCAGAGAGCTTGATACCGACAGTTCCGATTCGAGGTAGTTAGTACTGCATCATCGGTTCCCGGTATCGATTCCAAGCTAGGCATCGAAAGGATCGAAGGCACCGATGGAACTACAGGAGTCGACATCGATACCGTACTGTGTAGCCGGAAGGGACAAGGATCGGTTCCGAAAACCGTCGGAACCAAGTCATCCAGACTGGATATCGATTCTAGACTGGGCATCGAACCGAGCGAGGTTATCGACGCCCGTCTAGAGGGCACCGACGTCGGTGGTGGTGTCGGCGATGCCAATCCCAGAAAGTTAATTGGAATCGCATCGATCGGCGCCAAAGGCGCCGAGGACGTCCAAAGACGCCGCTCGGCGAAGAGAGGAACACTCTCCACCGGCGCCGATGTCGGGGTATAGGTACCGCCCGAAGCCGGTACCCCCTCCGAGCATGGCGTAGCAAGAGGAAAAGCCATCTGGGGCGTATCGCTCGGCCCCGAGGCCCAGGATACCCAACGCCAAGCCCCGGTGGAGAGTGGAACACTCGACACCGACGCCGATGCCGGGGCATTGGCGCCGCTCGAAGCCGGAACCAACCTCGCGGCTGGCTGGGACAGAGGAAAGCCAGTCTGGGTCGTATCGATCGAAGGCACCGAGGACCCCAGATGACGATCCCTAGTGACAAACGGAGCACTCGACACCGGCGTCGATGCCGGGGAATCGGCCCCGTCCGAAGCCGGCACTAACCCCGCTTGTGGCTGGGATGCAGGAAGGCCAGTCTGGGTCGAATCGATCGGTCCCGAAGGCACCGAGGACACCAGTTGACGATCCTTGGCGAAGAGTGGAACAATCGACGCCGGCACCAATGCCGGGGAATCGGCACCGCTCGAAGCGGATACCACCCCCGAGCATGGCTCAGGTATGTTATGTGAGGAACGAACCCCAGGAACAACCTGAAACCCCATGAATGCTTTGGAGCCCGAAGACTCCCGCCGGGGTTTTATTGCCAAAGGGGTCTTGAGGGGAAGACCGGAGCCGTCGTCATGCTGGGCATGAGACTTACCCCTCAAGAATTGGCTAGTCTTAACAGACTGTTTGCGGGTTACCTGATCCTGGAGAGAAGAATAAATCGATGTCCTCACCTCAGGAGGAAAACAGCATCGAGGGATACCCGAAAAAGAGAGGGTCTTCTCCCAACCCTAAAGCCCGATGGACCGGGGGAAAAAGGGTCAGGACCCAAACAGGATATACACCAAGTGGTGGAGTCTAAAAAGAAGACTAAGTCTCCACAGTGGAGGCACTTCTTAGGGGAAGAAGGCTCCATGCTGGAAAGGCCTGGAAGGCCTCAGAAGGGACTTGAGGAGAAAAAGACCTCTAAGTGGTTAAAAGAAAAAAACAAGGCACTGGCGGTGCCGGTATCGGCGGGAAAACGGCCGCGACCACAAGAAAACAAAAAATAAGGATTTAAGAGAAAATGTTTCTGCGGTGACAGGAGGTACGTCCTGCCGTCTCCGCGGAAAAACGAAAACTGGGGAGAGGCAGTGGGAAAGGCGGGAAGTCACCGCGCAGGCGCGAGCGATGCTCCCAGGGGCTTTCTGATTGGATGCTGGGGAGCATTCCCGTGCGGGCTACGTCGGCGCTGACATACCCACATGTGAAGACTCATTCCTGCTTGTTCCTGGAGATCACCTTTTACTACATTCATGCTATGTTCAGGGGCTGGGGAGCCTGCAGAGATAGAGTAGCACTGCTCTCTAGGATGCAGTCAAAAACTGTGCAGGTTGTGCCTGCACTGCTGGTTGGTGCTTAGGAGCCTTGGGTTTCTTGGATTGGCGAGGACACTGCTGGCGCAGCTGCAGGTGTGTAGGAAGGATAATCTCTCTTTTTTTTTTTTTAAGTGTAGAAAGGTTTCTTTGGAAGAAGCTTCTTTTCCTGGAAAGGTGTTTGAGGGTGAAATCATCTGTCTCAACCTCATCAACCTTTGCTCGCCAACCCTTTCCAAAATGTTTTTCTCCAGTACATGGGATATTAACCAACTTGTCCTGGACCCACTATTCGAGATCTAATGCCTGTAACCAGGTCATCCTTTGAGCCCCAAAGCAGACTGCTGAAGCTCTGCTGGTTGATTCAAAAGCATCAAAAGATGCCCCTGGTAAGGAATTTTGAGGTATTTTGACCTTGTCTGATAAGCGCTTGGAATGCACTCCTCTGCAGAAAAAGGATGGAAAAAAAATTGGAAGTTAAACAAAAAAGATATCGGGGCCGGTGTCAGGCTGATGGAAAACGAAAAACTAAGGAGAGGAGTGGGGAAGGCAGATGCACAAGCGCAGTGGACTATTCCCATAGGCTTTCTTATTGGATGCTGGGGAGTGTTCCCGTACAGGCTCTGTCGGTACCAATGTCATCCATATGTGATGACTGCATTCCTGTTGCTCCTGGAGGTCACATGTGATTGCACAAGCACCACTTTAGTGTAGACTTTTAAGATTCAAGGAGAATGCATTCTGAATTAAGCACTTATGTAAAGAACAAATAGCAATTATCTACTACTACTAATCATTTGTATAGTGCTATGAAGCATACGCAGCACATACATGTGAGAGACAGTCCTTTCTCAGTAAAGCTCACAGTCTGTACAAGATAGACAAATACAACAAATAGGGGACTAGGGGTAAAATTAAGGGGAATCATATAACATACATGGGTGGTAAACAGGAGAATAAGAGTCGGGATCTAAACGCGGCCTCAAATTATCACCCAGCAAACATTTATCTGACTGACCAATCAGAAAGAGGATAGAAAACTGAGGGGGGGGAGGAGGAAGAGAAAGGCGTTAGGGTGAGGAGAAAGAGGAAGAGGAGAAAGAATGAGAGGAAGGCTGGGTTCAGCATTTGGAAGGTTGATTCCTTTTACCTTACAGTCTCTGATATCCCAGGCTGTAATTGATGGACTAAACCCTCCACATACAAACATGTTAGGATTAATGGGATGAAACTTTAGGGTGCTGATCCTGAATTCATTTTTACTGCTGAACAATTGCTTCCCTGTGTGAAAACAAAGCAGAAATCATAGATAAGGTTTAAATTCAACTGAAATCTTCTCATGTAGGAATAAAGTCAAACAAATGAAATGCCATAATAGCGGGAAAACTGTGAAAATATTTATAACTGTTGCAAGGAAATATGCAAACGTTTAGATAATGTATCTGAAATAATAAAATATGTATGCTAAATTCCGAAAACCATTCACTTAATTTCACCAAGGCAAATCATTTAAATACCATCAGGCTAAAGTAAAAAGCTGTTGCCATGGATACACTGTGTTCCAAATTTAATTGTATAGGATAATCTTCAAAAGAATCCAATGACCAAAACCCAGCTTATTAGCATAAACGAATTTGTGAATTCCTGTTCATTGTAGCTATTCTCGTCTAATTACTGTGCATCCCTCCTGTTTTGTACTGCAGCTCAAAATTAATACCTCCTTATACTGTAGCAGCAGATCCCAAACACCTTAATACAGCATCATTTTTATACTTTTTCATACTGTATCCGCTATTGCATTTTTAAAAATGTATAAATTTAGAAGGACCTGAATCACGGTGCACAGGAACTGCATCTAACTGGTCCCTTAAATACAGAAAGAGTGGTAAATATCTGGAATTCCCAGATGGTAAAAGCTAAAATGACAATGGACTCTAAAAAGTTATGGGATAAACACATAGTATGCTTTCTTGCAAAAAGTGAAGGGATAGTGAAAGCATGGTTTCCAACCTTTTTGGTTGTGTGCACCCCTTACTAACATCCAGAAAATTCAGGGACCTCCAGTTTATCCCCTCCAATCTTCCTGTCTTCACTAGCCCTTTTTATTTCCCTTCCCTTTTTTGTCTCTACCAATCTCTCTCCCTTTCTCTCTCCCTCCAGCCTCACTCTCACTCTTCCTCTTCCCCCCTCCCCAGCCAATCTCTCTCTTCTGTTTTCTGCGGGACCCTGTAGGTCTCATGGACCCCCAAGAATCCATGGACCACAGGTTGGAAACCACTGATCTAGTGGCACCACAAGTTGTAGGGATAGCCAAGGGATAACTTGCATGGAGTGGCTGTGACAACCCTAAAAGCAGACTGCAATAAGCTTCCAAGAAGGCACTGGGATAACCTGCATGGCGTGGCAGCTAGAATTCTAACCACCTATGAATTCAGGAAGCTGGGCAAATTGCCACAGAGCGGTGGTTACAACCTTAACAACATTATTATCTCTGCACCAGGCTTCCAAGAAGGCACCGAGGTAACCTGCATGGAAATGACTATGAATTAAAGCCAAACTTCAGTGAATATGAGAAAGCTGGATATTTTGGACAATGGTTTTACTAGTTATGGTAGCTGTGCAGATTATTAGAAAACTTGGTAATAAGATATGGAAAGGGACATGGGTGTTCGATTTGTAAGAATAAAAGATGAAGATGACAATTCTTGAAATGGCCTACTACCTGAGATGTTAAAAGGCCAGTCCTTTAACAGATTTGGGGCATGCCTGAGACTGATATGGAGTGCAGTATTAAGAAAGAGGTTCTTGGTGGCTGAGCATGAGAACTTATATGCTTATCTACCCAAAATGAAAGAATTTCAACAGCAGACTGGTTGGTCCAATTTAGCCTTTTCTGCCCTCATTAGCAAATTTACCAGTTCCAATCTTTCAACTGTTTTAACTCTTGTTCTTGCTTCCACAAAAACTGCTTCTGTTTTCTCTGACTCAATTCCCTTTAGGTGAATCAAAGAATTCTCACTTACTCTTCTCCCTTATCTTACATCCATGATTACACAAAGCTTGTATGCTCAACAGATCGACCCTAGCTTCCAATCTTTCTTTTATATCTAAAGTGCTAGAGAAGATAGTACACACTTCCACTTCATGGACTATATCATCAAGACCAATGTGCTCCCATCCCAGGCAAGCTGGCTTCCGGCTGCATACAGAACTGAAATTATACTACTTGGCATGTTTTAACTTCATCTGCTCTCAGCTTGAGAGAGACAGAAAGGTCATCCTTGACATGAGCGCTGTGTTTGATCCAATTGATCACTCTTTTCTTTATTCCTGACTTAGGGATATTAGCCTTGGAGTTGTACTGATCTGGTTCTCCTCTTATCTTGAAAATTAGACTTTTTGGGTTCATTGGCAAAGTTCCATATCAGTTACTCATCATCTTCCCTCAGGTTTGCCACAGGGCTCTATTCTGGCCCAAACTCTGTTCAGTTTGTTCCTTCTCCCTCTTGCAGGGTTGATTCAGTCCCTTGGAGTTATTGTGATTATGTATGCAGGTGACATTCGGCCTTTAGTAACTAATGATGCCTTTGACCCCCAGGCCTTCACTTCTCTGAACCACTGCCTTGATGCTGCGGCAAACTGGCTCTCTAACCATGAACTGAATCTTAACCCCTTTAAGTCAGAAGTCATTATCTTTTCTAGACAACTTTTTCTGTCACTACTGCACTCTCCTCCATCCTTGGTATCCCAGGTGCTCCGAAAGACGCAGTACAAGTGTTGAGAATTCTTACAGAGAGGCTTAATGACCGGCTTAATGGAGCAGTCTGGTTGAACTTAAGGAAGACCAAATTTCTCCTTCCTTTTTGTCCACCAGACCAGTCCAGAACACATGGGATGTAACAAAACAATCCTTATATTGAGCAGGATGAAGACAACCCAGCTCTAAGTATTCCAGCTGCAAACATCTAGTTTACAGTGCTCAGAAGATTAATGCAACAAAATACTTGTTGCTGCTCTCAGATCTGCAATGGAGAAATTGATGGCACCTCAGCACAAGAGGCCGGCACTACCCTTCATAAGAACATAAGAAATGCCATACTGGGTCAGACCAAGGTCCATCAAGCCCAGTTTCCTGTTTCCAACAGTGGCCAATCTAGGTCACAAGTACCTGGCAAGTTCCCATAAAGGCAGGACACGGGTTCCACAATGCTTGTCCTCGGGAAAGCAGTGGATTTTCTAGGTCTTCTTTAATGGTTTATGGACCTTTACTCCAGGAACTTCTCCAAACTTTTTTAAACCCAGCTACACTAACAGCTTTTACCACATCCTCCGGTAACGAATTCCAGAATTTGATTACGCATTGGGTAAAAAAATACTTTCTCTTATTATTCTTAAATGGGTTACATTGTAGCTTCATTATGTGTCCCCTAGTCTTTCTACTTTTTGATGGCATAAACAACCAATCTTTGATGGCATAAACAACCGCTTTGATTTTAGGATAAAGCGGGATATAAATCCTTTTAAATAAATAAATCTACGTTTACCTGTTCCACTCCATTCATCAATTTATAGACCTCTACCATATCCCCCCTCAGCTGTCTCTTCTCCAAGTTGAAGAGTCCTAACATTTTAAGCCCTTCCTCATAGGGGTATCCTTCCATTCCCTTTACCATTTTGGTGGCTCTTCTCTGTACATTTTCTGATTCCGCTATATCCTTTTTAAGATATGGAGACCAGAATTGCACACAATATTCATGGTGTGATTGTACCATGGAATGATATAGAGGCATTATAATATCCTTGGTTTTATTCTCCATTCCTTTCCTTATGCTTCCTAACATTCTATTTGCTTTCTTGGTCGCTGCTGCACACTGAGAGGAGGGTTTCAACGCATTATCAATGACGATGACTAAATCTTTTTCCTGGGTAGTGATTCCTAATGTGGACTCTTGCATTGTGTAATTGTAATTTGGGTTTTTCTTTCCTAGATGCATAACTTTGCGCTTGTCCACATTAAAGTTCATCTGCCAATTGGACATCTGGTCTTCCAATTTATCAAAGTCCTCTTGCAATTTTTCACAATCCTCTTGCGTCTTAACAACTTTGAATACTTTTGTGTCATCTGCAAATTTTATCACCTCACTCATTATTCCCATTTCCAGATCATTTATAAAATGTTAAAAAGCAGCGGGCCCAGCACAAATCCCTGGAGTAATCCACTGTTCACCTTTCTCCACTGAGAAAACTGGCCATTTAGCCCTAGTCTCTGTTTCTATCCTTTAAACAATTCCGGGTCCACAATAGAATACTACCACCTATCCCATGCCCTTTTAATTTCTCCAAGAATCTCTCATGAGAATCTTGTCAAAGGCTTTCTGAAAATCAAGATACAGTATATCAACTGGCTCACCTTTGTCTACCTGTTTACTCACACCTTCAAAAAATATAACAGATTAGTAAATCCTTGACTAAATCCATATTGGTTTTCTCCCATTAAACCATGACTATCTACATGCTCAGTTGAAATGACCTTGAGATTCTTTGGAGGCCTGCGACTTCTGACACAATGGCCATTTCAATCCAACAGGGGAGAAAGCTTTAGTAGCGGCTTTGCCCTTCCTTGCCCTTGCAAACAGCACAAATTGATGATCTGATTGGCAAAACTCGTTAACCACTTCCACATAGCACATCGACACGCCCCAAATGTCCATTCCAAAAAGACAAAACTCAGTGTCACAATCCAGGAAGTGCACCATAATCGCCTTCACTCGAGCACTCCTTTGAACACAAACATACTCTAAGCATGCATGAGCTATAGATATCCTCCTACAGACTGAAGCTTGCCTCAGAACTGACTTGAGTTTGCGAACCTGTAGATTCTTAAGGGCTGTTCCAATGGACTAGTGGTCTTCTTTGTTACCACTGTAACAAAGGCATCCACTGTAAGGAGCCTCATCTGTTCCTTTTCTTTAGAGATCAAAGGGTAATACTGGACCCATGACCCTGCTCATTCTCAGACTTGTCTCAGGAGCCACCATTGTATAGTAATGAGATCCTGAATGCCCTGATGGATAGGAAAGGCCTCATTAGGCCAACAGATACCCTTCAAGAAAAGAACCTCTGAAGGCCTGCTACTTGCACAGAAGTTTCACAATACTCAGGGCTTCTAAGGTCTGTACTATCATGTTGGGACTCTTCCTTATAAAAAGATGAATCACTGAATAGTCAGCAACTTCCTCCATGGTAGCACATTTTCTTCAAACAAGTCCCCTATTAATGTCCCCTACTATTCAGACACCCTTCTGGACCCTCCAACTGGACTTCCCAGTCCTCTGTTCATGCCAGCCTGGGGACTTTGGACAGTGAGGGCCCCACCAAGTTCCCAACAGTGCCCCTACCAGCTTGTTTTGAACCAGTTCCCTGGTTCTGATACAATAGAAAAGCTTCATGGATCCAAAAACACAAATGCTTTGCAAATGAGAACTAGCCTCTGACAATATCTCTTGAGACCATACCAAAAACACTAGTCCAGTTAGGGGGGTGGGCTTGGATCACATCTTCCAAGTACTTCCAGTCCAAGAAAAGAAGGAAACCAAGGTCCACCAGGACAAACCTACTTTTCTCCATAGCAATCCAATGCTTATCTGAACTTCCATCATACCAGTTTTTCACTGTCCACAATTGGACAGCCAAATAATAGCATTGAAAATCCAGCAAGGATTCTTCCAAGATTTAACTACAATAAAAAAGCATCTAGGCCTCTTCCCTTTCCAAATCAACCATGAGAAGGCCCTACTCAAGTCTCTAAAAAAAGCCTGTGAGACCTGATAGGGAAGCATGGAGAACAGAAACAACAATCTAGGGACCAAATTCATCTTGATACCATTAATTCATGTTAAGATAGGGGATGAAAAATATTTCCATCTATTTAAATCTTTTATGAGTTTCCTTAATTAAGGGGGGATAATGCACAAAATTTATCCAAACCCCTCCCTAGACCACTAAAATGGATAGTGTGGCTTAATACAATTTTCTAACTGGTCGGAAACATTTAAAGGCAACATCACTGATTCAGTCTTATTAAGTTTATAACCAGCTACTCTCCTATATGGTTTACAATCTCTCATAAAGACTGCCAAAGATGTCAATGGGCATTTGGTAACAATCAAGGTGTCGTCTGCATACAGACTGTATGATTTTCCTCACCCATGTCCACATCAGCTATGTCTGGCGAGAGTCTAATCCTCTGTGCAAAAGGCTCTAAAGCCAGCGCAAACATGAGTGGGGAAAAAGGGCAACTCTACTGCATAACTCTGGATTTTTTCCAGGGGTTAGAAATGACCACAATATTTGCTTGTGTAAACAACTGAGGAACCTTCCCTTCTCCAGAGACACATTTTAAAGCTGTCAGCATCACTGGAGCCAAAGACATAAAGAAATTATTTTATAAAACTCAACTGGAAGTCCATCTGAACCAGCATGCTTTCGAAACCGAGGGGAAGTCAAAAATTGTCCACTAAGTTTTAGCAAAGGTTCAGTCGGCTCTTAAAAATAAAGATAACCTATTCAGATTCTTATATTAGAAGATTACTGATAGAGTAAAAGAAGAGTTTGATCTGATTAGCTTTTCTATTTTTCCCAAACTGTGAAATTCGCAGTAAAACCAATTGTCAAGGCTTTTCGGCAGTGGTATGGGTTAGGCATGTAGCATAGAGGGGGTTATTTGAGTATGTTTGGTGGTTCTTACTCCTATACAACCTTTTCTCAGACTATGATAAATATTTTCTCTTTCTTATCACAGAATATCTCATTTTACGAAAGCTGCTATGTGCCTATTTTCCAAAGTCTGCCATCTAGAGGCCTAAAAAGAATCAAGCCCTAAATGCAAAGTACAATATACCTACCTGTTTCAATGTCTGTTAAATGAAGCATAGAATCAAAGCCTCCACTGAGAACCATTCTACCACAGGAGGTCCACTGTACATCTCGGACAGCACCAGAGTGACACAAATACGTCTTCAAACAGCTGCCTGTATCTACAGCATCCCAGACCTTAGAAAGCAGAGAACAAAATACAAATACAAAAAAACACATTGTAGAGCACAATTACCAATGGCAGCATTTTCATTTTGTACTTTTTTTTAAAGATGTCTAACAGAATTAAAGAGAAACTGTACAAGCAAAAATACTGCAGTCTGAATCAGATATAAAAATTTATGTTGTAACAAAATGAACAGTGGAATATAGGATGAGAATTTATAAAGCTAGAAACAATGATGAGAGCAGAGGAGGTATATAAAGGAGCCTGGAATGAAAGCAAAAGTAAGTGAATTTTAAACATATATGAATGGTGGGAGCTATAATCCTATGATGGGAAAGGACTCCTAAGGTAAGTGAACATTGCATACAGCCTGAGAATGGATTGAGGGCTGAGGTAGACGTGGTAATAAGGGATAAAAGACATTCTGTTCTAACCCAGCATTTTAAACTGTGAGATATGAAGCTAATTAAGTTGATAAGATGACGAGTGGTCTAAGTATATTTTTAAAAAATGGTAAGTTAAGTTTGGTAGAAGCATTTTGAGTTATTTATTCAATGAAATTATCTTGGTCTCTTATCGGGGTTTAGATTAGGATCTGATGATATTTTGAGCATAAATAGTGATAACAAAGAGACCATCACAAGGATTCACAAAACATGCACTTTTGGAAGGGCCCATCAAACATGATGGAGAAAAAGACAGGCAAACAAATAGACTCACTACCCTATTCTCCCCTCCATGCCCAGTACTGCACCATTTCTTAGGCTCTCCCTGAATGTGCGCACATTTTCCAAGCAGTGAAAAGTACATACTGTGTTCTACGTTCTACGTTCTACGTTCTTTTCCTGCATTGCACATAGGAAACATGTAAACTGTTAAAAAAGATTTTAATTGTGTTTCTCCTTTGGATCTGATTTACTAAGACCTTTTCTTCATAAAGAAGTTTTCATGCAGGTATGCCAGTACAGTATATGCATATAAAATGCTTCAGGTCCGGCAGTAATCAGCAATTGACAAATCTTCAGCAAGTAATCAGAGATTTTACCTGCCCTTAAATCTTCGGCGTCTGACGTCATAATTAACTGAAGATGGCGGATAACCAATCAAAAGACACCATCACCTAAGAGAACTCCCACAGGTCAGAGAGTCCCTTCATGACGATGTACAGTCCATCAAATGATTGTGTGCCAATCCTGTTGCAAGTTTAAATCTTCGGGAGCTACCGAGTTTAATATATATATCCGGAGGGAGGAGTGGCTCAGTGGTTGGGACAGTTTACCTCAGGCCAGAGGGACGGGGGTTCAATTCCCGCATGGGGACAAGTAACCTCAGGCCGGAGGGACTGAGGTCTCTGGTCCCATGGCTGCTCCTTGTGGCCTTGGGCAAGCCACTTAACCCTCCATTGCCTCAGGTACACTTAGATTGTGAGCCCTTTGGGGACAAGGGAATAGAAAGTACCTGTTAGTATATATGTGTAAACCGCTCTGATGCGTAAGTAAAGGGCGGTATATCAAATGCCTAAACCATAAACCATAAACCATAACCACCACATTCAAGTACACACTGTGCCAAGTAGGTGCATACCTGTACATGACCTGGGTGTAGGCATATTTGGGGGAGCAGTTTGGGTGTATCATGCACACGCACCTATGTGAGTACTTCAGCTGCTTGAGTTTGCAGCTGCTCCCTAGCTGCTGTAATTGTGCGTGGGTGCATGTTAGCCACGATTTCAACTGCTTTTGTGCTGGTAATTTATAGAGAGACATAGGGGCCCTTTTACTATAGGTGTTCACTTACCGCATGATTAATGGCAATACTATCGTGCAGTAAGTGCACCACTCATCAGGGATGAGTCCGACATGTTCCTGCCAGTTAGGGCATGATCATAAATGCTAATGTGTGGCGCACATAACGTAGCTACATCTAACGAAACCCAAGGAGGAATTGTTAGGCGCACTCACGCCTGTTGCCACATTGCCACGGAGCTTCTGCAATTGCCGTCATGCTAGCAGCACACCCACACTCCATCCCATTGCATAACAGCTGGTTAATGTGCGCTTTACAGTACATGCGGTTGCTGGCAAGCCTCCATGCTAGCATTTCTGGCTACAAGTTGCCATGTGTTAAAACCCACAATAACTGGTTACTGGGCTTTAGTGAAAGGCCCCATAACTGTCTATGTGTCTTTGAAAAACAGGCTTAAGCTACATGTCTATTTGGACTCCAAACCAAAGTGACTCATTGTCTATGAGAGAAAAAAAATGAATTAACATGGCCCTTAATTACTACTTCTAAGGGACAATTCTGAGTGGGGAATTCAAAGGAGATCCTAAGGACTCAGAATAAAATATCAAATGATCCATAAAGACAGCACAAATACGCATTTTTGAGTGTGATAATCAGAATGCTAGGGCCTTATTCACTAAGACATTTCCCCATTCTGGGCCCTGTTTACCAAAGTGTGGTAAGATTTTAGAGTTACCACATACCAGTTGCTAAAATTAACAGAGGTAACAGCCAAATATCTGTGTTGACTGTAGGGCACCAGGGGTTTCCCATTCAGTTACCACAGAGAAACATTTTTAATGCATGCTAACTCCACTGCAGATAATGTCATACACTTAATGCTGCCTGAACAGGTGCAGCTAACTGTGCTGTAACCTCCATGTTAAGTGTAAGGCGCAGTCCCCGCTTCTACTCCACATGAGCTGTTAATGTTGAATTTACTGCATGTTAACTGCTAAGGTGCCATTTTAACTGCAAGTTAACTGCCGCATTGATTGCTAATTCAGCTTAGTAAATAGGCCCTTTGTGCCTATAGGAAAAAAGGCTTAATCAGATCTTAATGCTCAGTCACACTCAAATATATTTATTTGCATTGTCTTTATGAACCCTTTGCTTAATTCTAGTTCTTTAGGATCTCATTGAGGAGCTCCACCCAAAACTGCTTTTTAGGAATTGTAATGAAGGACTACACTTTCTAAGGCTTTTTTCCTATTCTTATGTAAGGAAAAAAAGCTTCAAAGAGTGGAGTATTGAGAGGAGAGCCTAAGAAAGCAGGATCAAGCAACAAATGGCCTGAAAAGGCAGTGAAAATATCCGTGTAAATTTTATACAGTCTGAGCGTCTGCAGCTGTCCTCAACATCCAACCCTTCTGGAAGGCAGTCGGGCACTGTAGTTGTACAATTACCCATATACAGGTACAAAAACTACTGTCTTATAAAATTGTCACCAGAAGTCTATTGTCATAGGCTCAAATCTGACTAAAGCAGAATCTTGTTTACTTTCCCTGGCTTTGAAATTAATCCTGCTTAACTGGAAAGGCAGTATAGTCTTGAATGTTAATATGTAGTGGAATTTAATATGTATTACTGATAAATATGTAAAAATAATAACTGAAAAGAAAGGTTTCCCAAAGAAATGTAAAGAGACGTTGTGACGTAGGAGACTCTTATGAAGCAATGGAAACTGATAGTGATCCGGTGGAGAGAACCGGTACTGCAAGGGAATGCAGGATTTTCTCTTCTGAAAGGAAAAAACACAGAGCTAATCAGGAACCACACCTCACCTCAAGGCAGGAGAGAAGCCAAGTCCCTGATTGGGCACGCCCAAGCAGGAGGCGGGCAGTGCAGTACTCAGCCAGCTTGTTAAGAACTGAGAAACAGAAACAGTTGGAGGAGCATGAGCACCAGGAGCAAGACGGAGAGGAGGAGTCAGGACACAAGCACCTTGACGAGGACAGGTCAGAGGACCAGGAACCGTTGGAGAGAGAACCACTAAGCAGCTGTGATCCACGAAGGAGCAGACAGGACCTGGGAGACTCAGGGGCAGAGAAAGACTTCTGTTACCAGAAGAATTCAAAGGCACTGAGAGACCCAAGGCTACAGCTCAGGAGTTTAAAGGACCAAGCAGAACCTTGGAACAGGAAGCAGAGGGATAGAGAATTACCCTGGAAGAAGCCCCAGCACAAGGTATCTTGTGGGTTTGGAACGGCTAGCAAGCTTAACAGTGGGAAGCCAGAAAGAGTGAACTTTAATTGTGAAAGACAGAACAAAGGCAGAAAGTTTGATAGTAATTGATTAAGCCAAGAGAAGCCTGACTGTTTTCCTTTTAACACTCTGAGAGACTCTCCAAGCACAGCTGAAGCGTTTTACCCTGCACTTTCATTTGGAGATAGGTGGGGGAAGGGAAATGCTTACACGCTGAACTCTTGTCCAAGTAAAAGCACTGATAATTGCCAAGAGATAAGAACATTAAACAAGCATTTACCTGAAGGAGGATATTCTCAGCCTAGCTCAGAAAATACACAGGCTGAATTACTTCTCACTGAATTCAGGGAGTTCCTTAAAAGTAGAGCAGTTTCTCCTCATGACGTAGCAAAGCCTATCAGCAGCTGTGAGGAAGAAATGCCCTTAATTTCTCTGCCGTCTACAGAGCAGGAAGTCCCGATGGACTGCTCTACATGTGTGATTCAAAAGGACATTTAAGTGATATGCTTGCCAATGTTTTATGAAAGAATATAACAAAGTTACCTCACTGATTGCTATGCAAAAGAAGCTTATGTGAAGAGAATAAGTGAAAGCATATTCTGTGCAATTCAGGAGCATTGCTGTTACCAGAGTTTTCTGTTACGTTATTGAAAGGAGGTCACATGACAACCGAATGTGATCAGTAATGGACATTTAGCCAAGCAGTAAAAAGCCTTGTTTAGTTAAGTTTCTCAGCCTTGTTTTGTGCTACATTATTTAATTTACGTCTGTTGCATTTGAACTTCGGAGCGGGAGAAATAAACCTCACAAAATAAATTTTCTTTGCCTTGCCTTACTACTTGAGCACCTACACAACTACAACCTTAACCCTCAAGGGCATTCAAGGCCAGCCCCTCCCTTAACCCTCAAGGTCCAGGGAGTGGGTGGGTGGCAACGTGGGTGATGAAAGACAAGTTCTGACAATAATGAATACTATATGTACTTTCATTCCCTTCTGCTGTCATCAGAAAATTATGAGGATTATTTTAGAAGCCCTATTTGTGCTCTGGATGTTATAAAATGGGTATGGAGATGTCCCCAGAACCATTTTAGAAGCCAGCTCTGTGGATGTCCCCAGGGTGTTCCCAGTACTAGGCCATCCTCCCCTGAATTCAGAAACCTCCTGGATGTCCCGAGCCATGTCCAAGCCTTTAAATGCTCAAGGCATGAGTAGGCATCAGAAAAGTGCTTGTTTTGTCAGACAGACATCTGGAGGGTGTGTAGGAGGTCTGCTCACCTCCCTTAAATTTCCATGCCAATAATGAACACTGATGGGGAATGAGGGCTCCTGTTTTCATTTTGCCACACTGCTGGAAGTCCCCTTATGCTAGCTTGCATGAGATGAACATCCCCATCCAATGCTTTCCTGGCTGCCAGCATTTATGTCCATGTCGGGGTTGTCTGTTACTGAAACTGGGCAGAGACATAGATGTCTCCAATTTGACTTGGACGTCCTTCTAAAATGCCTCTTCACATACATAAGTGTTGGAAGTGTACTTTTTCTTCATCTTTGAGAAACAAAAAGAATAGCAAGTAAACTGAGGAGTGGCCTAGTGGTTAGAGCAACTGCCTAGGACCCAGAAGATCAAGGGTTAGATTCTTTCTGGCACTCCTTGTGACCTTGGGCAAGTCGCTTTACCCTCCACTGCCTCGGAAGAAAAGGTCTGGCAATCTACTTCCAGTGATACATTGCCAAGAAAACACAGAGGCAGCTAGGCTGCCAGGAGTCAGCACACACTTGACAGCACTAAAAAATAAAAATAAAAAAAATAAAAAAAGAGAAAAGAAACATAACAAAATATCATACTCAACAAAAACCTAATATAGTACTTTCTTGTTGGTGATAGTGATTTATAGTTTGCTGGAAATCAGTGTTAAAATCCCAGGGAAGATGTTATCAGACCTTCCACTTTTGGGGAAGAGATACTGTTATCACTTAATGCCCTTCTTAAAAAAAAAAGGTTATAATTATGAAAGTCTTGGCCAGTTTTCTATGTGTGTCTCAGACCAACAGGAGTAATGTGGACCATGCTGTGCTGAACATCTAAAGGAGAAAAATACCACAAAAACGTTCAAATGTGCCAAAACATGGATCACACTTGACTGAGAAGACCCACTACAAAAATGTAATGAAACCTTATCTGCAGTAATGAAAAGGACAGATGATTAAATAGGCTTAAAAATAATATTATAACAACAAAACAGGCTCTTCCAAATGGCAGACTGTTATTTTTAATGATTGTTCTGAAGACAGGGATCACTGGTATTCAGTAGAGAAGTAAGAGAAGTTATCTTTATCTTGCAAACATACGGGCCAATGCAGAAAGACTAGCGCACCCTTTGTGCGCAGTTAACACAACTTATACGCACAAGTTCTGCCATGCCAAATACAGAAAAGAGACCGACGCGCACATAAGCATTAAAAAAATGATTTAAATATGCAAATTAGCTGCACATATTAAAATGAGATATTAATCAGGTCTACGCCCGATGCAGAGAAACGCGTACAGGATTACACAGTCAGGCAATTAAGTTGAAGAGAGCTGTTATCTCTACGCCTGGTCTGAGACGACATAAAATTCTTGCGCATGTTGAGACAGACTGTTTTCAGCGTGCATGCTGTAAAATGTTACTGTAGTTGATATTGTCGTGTGTATCTTTCTGTGTATAAGCGAAAGTTCGGCGCTCAAGAAGAAACGTCTTTTGCTTCTTATCCTTTAGTTGAACCAGACAAAACTCACTCCACTGTTCAAACTTCCATCGTGGGCTCACATATACTTCAACTTTCAAAAGGTTTAGAGCATGGGTAAAATACAACAGCCATGTTAGCCTAGTGGTTAGAGCAACTGCCTAGAACCCAAGAGATCAGGATTTGATTCCCACTGGCACTCCTTGTGACCTTGGGCAAGTCACGTTACCCTCCATTGCCTTGAAAGAAAAGGCCTGACAATCTATTTCTGGTCATACCTTGCCAAGAAAACCCAGGGGCTGCTGGGTCGTCAGGAGTCAGCATTGACTTGACGGCGCTTTAAAAAAATGATACTATTATATATTGTACCATTATATATGTTGTTTTGTTTAATTTCTATGCATGGGGATGCTGGGTGTTGCATAGGTATATTGAAACTTTGGGGGCAGGGTTTCAGCTTTATGTTTCTGTATATTATATAAGCTACTATATATTATACTATTAGATATTGTACCATTATATATGCTGTTTTGTTTCATTTTAATGCATAGGGGATTCCAGATATGGGTGTAAGTCGTGGTTGCTCACTCCTCTGCCGTTGCGACGCACACTTGCAGAGAGTGATTACAATGAGGCACATATTGTTGTGGTGTGTCATAGAGTGCAGCTTTGGGGTCCTCAAGAATTGCTTCCATTGTCTGGACTATTCTGAGTGGACATGGCAGTACGCACCTGCAAAGGCTGAAGACATTGTTGAAGTATGCCGCATGCTGCACAATATAGCCTTGGATCACGGCATGCCAGGCGACATAGCTCCTGATCTGCCACCAGAACCTCTCATCTGTACCCTTGCTCGATCAGATGCCACAAAGGAGAATGAGATCCAAACAAAAGTTATACAGGACTACTTTTCGTGTCTTGTATCATTCTCCATTTCCTATTATGTCTCCTTGTTGTGCTTTAATAAACTAATGCTTTTGGTGAGAATAGTGTTTATTATTATTGGGGTGGGTGCTATCAGGCTGTTACTGGCTTTTTAATGATAAGATCCATATGCCACCCCACCTCTAGCAGGTCTCTGTTTTGGCTCTGCGTGTACACATGCACACAGAATGTGCAAGCAGACAAAGCATGTGTAGAAATATACGCAGCAACATGGGTGTGCAACGTGCGGGTGCATACCACACCCCTGTTTCCCTGCTCTGAGCATTGACATGCATGCAGATCTAGAGCGTTCTGCATGTGTAGAACTGCATCTGCAAAGAAAGATGGCAACGGAAGTGGCAGCAGCAACAGCATCACCACCATATCCTGGGTGGAAGCCTAACTTCCCCCAGGAGAACACAGAATTGTTGGCCGCATTTATTGTGACCAATGAAAAGCGCCTCTTCCCAAGGCTGGGGAGTAGGCACAATTATAAAATGATGAGGCAATCATGGCAGCGACTCCATTCTCCCTTTAGTGAAAAGACAGTGTTCCTCAGGGAGGTGAGTGCAGCAGGGATGTAGGCAGCCACCTAGGAATTTCTTTTTTTGGGGTGGGTTACCAGAGAAATCTATGGGTTGATTGGGGGCGGGGTTAGTTTGGTCTGCATGTGCTGCTGCTGATAGAGATGTTATGTTCTTGTCTTTCCCGCCATCACCTCAGCCCCACAGCAAGGGGTTAATTGATTCATCTGCTCAGCCCCCACTCCCACAGCTGGGTGTTATCCTGTTTGTCCCCCCGCCCCCATGATCACCACAATCCAGAAGGAAGGGGATCACAGGGAGCCACATGTTACACCACTCCTTTCTAGGCTGCAACTGGCTGTTGTGGCACAGGAGGGGGTTTACAACATGCTGGCAGACCTCTAAGGGCAGTTGGTGGCAACAGACAATATACTCAACTGCCTCATCGAGGACATTGAGCATATTGCTTAGTGGTTACCGGTCCTTCCTTAGTGATACTCTTCCCCTGGATTTTGTTTTCTTTCGTCATGGGGGGCTTCCCCCGCCATTTTTATTACCCTTAGCCCCCTCACCCTCCCTGAACATGCATTTGTAAATAGTTTATCATATATAAAAGATTGTTTTCTACCATTACAAATTTTCTTGCCTATTTCTCATGCCATCCATAGTCATTATGTGGTGGGGTTCTCAACCCTGTCCTGAGGCCAGACCAGTATGCGTGAATATCTGTCTCATGCATATCCATTGAGGTAATTCTGAAAACATGTCTTACTGCCCGGGACTGGGTAAAGAACCCATGGTCTACAGTAAGGGGGGGAAACAAGGGCACAGGGGTGATGGGGGAGAGAGGCGGTTGTGGTGTGTCGAAGCAATCCAGTTACTGCTATCCATAGAAACATAATGGCAGAAAAGACCACATAGTCTTTATAGTCTGCCCTTCCATATCAACTACAATAGTCCCCTTTTTACCTTTAAAGATCATCTGTGTTTGTCCCATGCTTTTTTGAACTCAGATACTGTCCTCATCTCTACCACTTCCAATGGGAGACTCATTCCATAAAGAAATATTTCCGCATATTACTCCTGAGTCTATCCCCTTTCACTCTCATCCTATGTCCCCTCGTAGCAGAGCTTGCCTTCAATTGAAAGAGATCCTCCTGTGCATTTATGTCACAGAGATGTTTACATATCTCTATCATATCTCCTCTATTCTGCCTTTCCTCTAAAGTATATATATTAAGAACTTTAATTCTGTCCTCGTATGCTTTATAACAAAGACCACTAACCATTTTAGTAGCTACCCTCTGCACTGACTCCAACCTGTTTATATCTTTTTGAAGGTGAATTCTCCAGAATTGCGCACAATACTCCAAATGAGGTCGCACCAGAGATTTATACAGAGGCACTATCACCTCCTTTTTTCATCTGGTCATTCCTCTCCCTATGCATCCAAGCATCCTTCTGGCTTTCACTGTCGCCTTTCTACCTGTTTAGCTATTTTAAGATCATCAGACACAATCATACCCAGGTCCAATTCTTCTTTTGCGGACAGTAGTACTTCACCCCATAAACTGTACTGCTCCTTTGGATTTTTGCAGCCCAATTGCATGACCCTGCATTTTTTACTGTTAAATCTCAGTTGCCAAATTCTAGACCATTCTTTAAGCTTAGCTAGATCCCTCCTCGTGTTATCTACTCCTTCCTGGGCATCTACTTTATTGTAGATTTTGGTATCATCTGCAAACAGGCAAACCTTACCCGACAGCCCTTCCACTATATCACTAACAAAGATGTTAAAACGAATCGGACCAATGACAGATCTCTGCGGCACATCACTAGTAACCTCCTTCTCTTCAGAGTGAGCTACATTTATCTGTACCCTTTGCTTCCTCCCACTCAACCAATTTCTAACCCAAGCAGTAACTTTAGGGTCCATCCCTAAGGTGCTCAGTTTGTTTATAAGTCACCTGTGCAGAACGGGGTCAAAGGCTTTACTGAAATCTACACATCTAGGGCTTTCCCTCGGTCCAAATCCCTGGTCACCCAGTCAAAGAAATCAATCAGATTTCTCTGACAAGACTTGCCTCTGGTAAACCCATGCTGCCTCAGATCCTGCAATCCATTGGACTCCAGAAACCTCACTATTCTCTCTTTTAGCCACGTTTCCAATAATTTACTCTCCACAGAGGTTAGACTAACCGGCCTGTAGTTTTCAACCTCATCCTTACTTCCACTTTTGTGTAAAGGGACCACATATGTATTTCTCCAGTCTTCTGGGGCTACTCCGGATTCCAAAGCAGCATTGCAAAGGTTAGTCAGTGGAGCAGCGAGAACATCCCCAAGTTCCTTCAGCATTCTCGGTCCCATCACTTTATCTACCTTTAGTTTAGCTAGTTACTCACAAAAAAAGTCTTCAGAAAATCATTCGAGCTCCCTGTCACTTCTGTTCCTATTGTGGGTGTTTTCTGAGGTCCTGCTCCTGGCCCTTCCTCTGTGAACACAGAACAGAAATATTTGTTAACCAATTCCACTTTATCACCATCAACTTCTACATATTCCTCCCCTTCACCCTTGAGTCTGATAATACCACTTTTGCCCTTCCTCCTCTCACTAACATATCTGAAAAATGTCTTATCCCCCAATTTTATTGCATTGCATTGCATTGACTATTTCTTCTTTTTTTGTATCTTTGCTTTCCTTACTACTTTCCTAGCTTCTCTTTTTCCAAATATAGATGTCTGTCTTCCCTTCTCTGTGATCTCTTGTATTTCCTGAAGGCCTCCCTCTTTTTGTTCACCTTTTCAGCAACTTCCTTTTATATTTATTTACCTTTCTAACAAAAAGGTTTGTTGCCTTTAAAATAACCCCTTTCAGTTTTACCCACTTTTTTCTACATCCCCCAGCTGTTCCCATCCTGCTAATGACTTCTCGAAGTATTGTTCCATCTTGGCAAAGTCAGATTTCCTAAAGTCTAAGACCCTCGCTTTTGAATAGATTTTATCAGCCCTTGTCCTAATACTGATCCATACCATCTGGATGTGAGATGTTCTCCCACTATAATATCAGAAACACTTTCCCCACTGGTCAGCACCAAGTCCAGTATGGCCCCTTCACATGTGAGTTCTGTTATCAGTTGCCAGAATAGTTCTCCATGTACAGAATCTAGGGATCTCCTTACTTCTAGATGGCACTGCAGCAGGAAAGTGCCAATCAACATCCGGCATATTTAAATCACCTATCAATAGCACTTCTCCTTTCATGACAATGCTGCATATGTCTTCTATTAAATCTCCATCCACTTCTTCTCCCTGTGCGGGGGATCTGTATATCAATACAATGCAAATGGATTTCCCTTTCCCTCTTTCTAGTTTAACCCACAGTGCCTCCTCTCTCCCTTTTAAGCCCTGTAATTCTATAACTATAGTATTATATTTTACATATAGTACCATTCCTCCTCCCCTTCTTCCTACCCTGTCCTTCCTAAATAAAGTATAGCCTAGTATAATTACATCCCAGTCATGGTTGTCCATGAACCATGTCACCATAACTGCCAATAAATCCAAGTCAGCCTCTTCCATTAAAGCCTCAACATCTAGGATCTTATTTCCCATGTTATGGACATTTATACACACCATTTTCCAGATGTTGCCCCTTTTACCCACTGCTAAAGAAATGGGCCGTATCCCTCTTGTGGACGCAAAATGCAACAGAGCGTCAAATCAACAATAAATATTTGATACAACAAAGGCAACCAAAATATATATACACTATAGAATCAAAATAAACATACAACATTTGTTTTCTATGCAGAGCTGTAAATGTAAAACAACTATAAAACAAAAACATGCAACACTAAACAACAAGAGCCAACACTGGAATCATGAAGGATCAATGGCTGGATCTAGTGAGGAGGGTAGAACAGCCTGCGGGAAGGAAAAAAAAAGAAGAGACAGGGGAGGAGGGCACCAACAAAGAGCACCCAGAGGCAGATACTGCAATAAGAAATGGAAAAGGGACAACTATTAATTGAGCCAACTTCACAGTCCTCAGCACCTCACCAGTCCCTTCATGTAAATACACCAGCTACTTCTAGAGATGTACTCACCAGCTTGCATTTCTGACTCTGGGGTGGGAGCAGCATACATTGTTGAGTTTGTACAGCCAAATATACCTTTGATTGTCTCTGGCCGTAAGGTGGTCATGATCAGTTGCTGCACTGGTGTCAGCTGGTCAGTGCATAAGGTGCCCTGCCCCCCCCCCCCCCAGTCTGCCACGGTGACTTTTCGATTGCAATCTTTTTTTTTTTAACGGCAGAACATGCATCACAGCACCAGTGCTTTAACTTTATTTATTTTATTTAGTATACATTTGTATACCGCTACTTCCAGCGATCAGCAGCGGTTTGATTACAGATTGGAAATTGTCAAATCATGACAGGAAATTTTTGAGGTATAAACACATTGATTAGACAGGAAAGCACAGCACACAGAGAACTATTTTACAGGGAACATGGGCTATGGAGGGTTAAGTGGCTTGCCCAAGACCACAAGGAGCACCTGTGGGACTAGAAACCCCAGTCCTTCCGGCCCAAGGTTGCTGTCCTCTAGTGGGATTTGAACCCCCGACCTTCCGGCCCGAAGTACCTTGTCCCAACCACTAGGCCACTCCTCCACTAGGCCACTCCTCCACTGTTTGACTGTGTGCATCTTCACCCCCAGTGAGCTCACCTCTGCAGCAATTTTCCCCTACAATTTAGCTCTTTGCCCTGCCACAATCTTTGCCACATATAGGTTGTAATAATCGGCCGACATGCGGCCGTACAGCAGGTCCTTCTCCTTCTCAGAAAAGCATGCTGAGAGGATGTGCTTTGGCTGCTTGTCTATTCCATCTCACTGCCTGGACTGGAATCATGCTCCAACTCCATCTCTCCAAACCAAACAGTGTAATTAAAGTACATTTCAATACAATGCAGACAAACATGACAACAGATGGACAGCAGAAATGGCCACCCTGCTTGCAAGTTCCCTTTAAACCCCCCCCCCCCCCCCCCCCGGCGCACGCACAGCACGTTTATGTCTTTTCAGCCCTTTACAGCACTGTTGCAGCGCTTTGCATTTACATTTTATGCGCCAATATACTGAAGTCCACATGTGCCATGATGTCATCCTTATGCGCATAACACATGAGCATCTGAAATCAATGCACACATGCACCTATAGCGCTTCTATTGTTTGTGCATGCATTAACTCGCCTCCTTTCACAGAGGTTTTGCACGTATCTTGTGCTTTATGAGGCAGTTTTGCATATACTTTACGCCACAATTTTGCGCTCTCTCATTTGCATACATGCCCCTTTCTGCATACCGGCGCTGAAGTTTCACGCTATCGGCGCACTACATAAACATGTACACAGCTAATAGTGCATGACTTCAGCACTGGCTTTCTGTATAGCTTGATACATTGTTCAGAAATACTATTAAACATCACAGTACCAAGTGGACTTCTTCAAGAGCTATTTGGGCACTTATTTCAAAACCATGCATCTATATTATCATATAGTAAATGAATGTAAATGGTTGTACCCTTGTTAAATCAAAAGAAATGCAGAATATAAACCTTGGTTTCTGCTTTAACACTGGGTTCAACACGCAAAACACCCCATGAGCAATCAGATGTTCACATAGGAATCTAAATATTCATTACATTGATAAAGAATATAGGCCCCCTCCTTAAAACAACTGCTATTAAATTCATACAAGGAATATACATTTAATTAAATCAAGAGTGTGGAGGAAAATGAGTGGCTTCAACTATGTGCAGTACAAAATGTACAAAGGAAGAATAAAAGTATTTGGAAATAGGTGAAATAATTATATGATTTCCCACCTCTAGCTGTGAAAATGCCGCAAGCCCTAATTAATGGCTCCATTCAGTGGTAATGTTATGCAGTCTTTCCTTATACATATGGCTGCCTTCGAGGTCTATTCATACTTTCAGACTATTCAGTAATTGTTTGAGAATTATTTGTATGCACTTTTGTGGGAATTTTCTATACTGGGCCAAAAATAGCACAATCTCTACTACAATGCCTCTTGCCAAGTTATTTATTTATTTATTTTATTTATTTAACATTTCTTATATACCGCCTTTCATGATATCAAGGCGGTTTACATGGAACAAACTGAAATTACATTGAACAGTGCAACTTACCCAAAGGCCCAACTTCTACAATCCGAGAAGCTGCTTTATTGTTTAAGTTCATGAAAATCAAAGCTGCAAGAATGATAGCAAAAGACAGGAAGTTTGGAATAAAGATTTTTCAGTGCCTTTCACTTGGAATTCTGTTCCCAAACACAACTTGTGTGCCTGCAGTACAACATATAGGCCTTTATGCAGGGCACTGGCTACGATGGCACTACTATAATTACAAAGGGCTAAACCAGTTTTCCAACAAAGGAACAACAGAGCTAACAAAGCTACAAAAGGCAATTCTGGAATCAGAATGAATCTTTGCACTCACTTGTATCTGGTCACCTGATTGTGAAGCAAAGCAGTGAAAGATGGGTGAGTGTGTGGCCATTACAGGAAAAGATAATCAACTGGATGTGACTGTTAATGAATACATGACAATGGAAAATAAAAATAAATTTTAAAAAAAGAGTTGGTGGTTCTGCTGTGGCTTTCTAGCCATTTCATCATACACGAAGTCAACATATTTTATACAACTGGAGCTTCTGATTCTAGGCATTTATAAAATCTAAAGCATTTAGGGCCCGATTTTCAAAAGGCATTTACAGAGTTTACAGCCGGCTAGTGCTGTTGAATATCCCCTTCAAATTCCCCTACGTACCCCGAAACTATTCGGTTAGCATCAGGGCATGTCGGGGTGTTCCGGTTAGCGATCTATGCTGATAAGATAGGCGAGAGAAACCCTCGCCTATCTTTACGACGCAGGAGCTAGCAGGGCAGCATGCAATAATATTGCTGCTGCCCAGATACTGCTTGTCATCGCCTCTGCTCCGCCCTGGAAAGCCCCTGACACGCCCTGATGCTAACCAGACAGTATCGGAGCGCATAAGGGAATTAGAGCGGCTTACGGTGTCTACGGCGATCCCCGGATATTCAATGCTGGGGCCACATATGACACCGGCACTGAATATCCAAGGTTAAGGGTTGGCAGTTAGGGTTATGTGCTGTAGGGGCACATAGCCTACCCAACTCAAAATCGGGCTTTTAGTTTCCAGGCAATTAAATGTTATTAAGGGTACTGAAGGTGTTTAATCAGTGTTTTCATTGTATGGATGATACCTCTTGTTGTTTTTCAGTTGATTTAATTTAAGAAAACATAGGAGCCCTTTTACTAAAGTGTGTTAGGCTTTTGCACTTAACCCACGTGTAGTGCAAACACTAGCGTGCATTAAGTGCAAAGATTTTACAGTAACTGTTAGAGATGTGACCAGCATGTTCATAACAATTAACGCATGGATGCGTATTCTACCATACTTCCACAAGCCTTGACAAATTTTCTTGGAATTTAGGAGCCAGCCACCAAGACCTCGGTCATAGTGCCCTCCATCCCCCAAAAGGTGTATCGCAGCTCCTTTTATAAGTGCCTGATTTACTGTTTCCTATTTTGTATGGGAAAAGAAAGCTTACTAAATCAGGTCTTTAACATGCCTTTAAACCAGGGGTCTCAAACACGCGGCCCGCGAGAGCATTTTGTGCGGCCCGCGACCCGCGAGTATCCTTTCTGCAATTTTTGCTACTTTTACTCACTGTTTTCCGGCTTAGCGCGATTCCCGGGGCTGCATACAAAGTTGGGTTGCATGACCGCGTCACGCGCCTGCCTTCCACCAATCAGGGACAGGCAGAAGGAGGAGAAAAAGGAGGAGGGGGGGGGGCCGGCCCAGAAGCAGTCTGAGCAGCCACGAGGTATCAGCGGTTTATGAAGCATCGCCTGCTTGGAGGAAGGATCGCCTGCTTGCACAGCTCTCGGCAGGTAAGGAAGCAGTCTGCCCAGATTTAAGCCAGCCCTGCCTCCCTCAGTCCCTCTCCTCTTCGGCTTAGAACCGCGAAGGGAGGAAATTTCAGCCGGCTTAACAGAGTCCCGAGGGAGGAACTCTCCCTTCGCGGTTCTAAGCCGAAGAGGAGAGGGACTGAGGCAGGGAGGGAGGGAGGGATGGCTCTGCGGGGGGGGGCCTGTGATTCTTGCTGAGGGAGGCCTGTGATTCTTGCTGAGGGAGGGAGGGAGGATGGATGGATGGATGGGGTGGGGCTGTGATGTTTGCTGAGGGAGGGAGGATGGATGGGGGGGGGCTGTGATTTTTTGCTGAGGGAGGGAGGGAGGATGGATGGATGGATGGATGGGGGGGGGGGCTGTTATTTTTGCTGAGGGAGGGAGGGAGGGAGGATGGATGGATGGATGGGGGGGGCTGTGATTTTTGATGAGGGAGGGAGGATGGATGGATGGATGGGGGGGCTGTGATTTGTGCTGAGGGAGGGAGGGAGGATGGATGGATGGGGGGGGTGGGATTTTTGCTGAGGGAGGGAGGGAGGAGGGATGGATGGATGGGGGGGGCGGTGATTTTTGCTGCTGCTGCTGCTGATGATGATGATGGATGGGGGGGGGGGTCAGAACTGGTAATGTGCTGTGGGCTGGGGGTCAGAACCATCACCATTTCTGAACCCCCCAGCCCCACAGCACATTACCAGTTCTAAACCCCCCAGCACATTACCAGTGTGCTGTGGGCTGGGGGGTCAGAACTGGTAATGTGCTGTGGGCTGGGGGTCAGAACCATCACCATTTCTGAACCCCCCCAGCCCCACAGCACATTACCAGTTCTAAACCCCCCAGCACATTACCAGTGTGCTGTGGGCTGGGGGGTAGGTCATGTATTGTTCTCTGAAATGTATTGATTTAATATTTGCAGTGTTGCCTTTTGATAGGTAGGGTCTGGTGCTTTGTGAGTCCTGGTAGTGCTGTTATGATACGGGGGGTTTGCTATGGGTTCTAAATGGGCAGTGTTAGTAGTAGTTCCTAATGTGCCTGGCGGTTGGCACTGGATTATAGTAATTTTCTAGTCTTTCTTTATCCATGCACTCATTATGCAACATTATGCAAATATTTATGCAAATGAGGCCCCTTATGCAAATGAGCCCCCCGTGTCTTATGCGGCCCCCGGGTTACTTTACAAGTCCTCATTCGGCCCTCAAAGCAATTTGAGTTTGAGACCCCTGCTTTAAACTGTACCAACAGAAGGCAGCAACCCTTCCCCCCCACTCCCAATGTGTAAAGTGTCAGCTGTACCCAAAGCAAGGAGAAATTAGACCTTACCTGCTAATTGTCTTTCCTCGAGTTCTCTCCAGGCCGTCCAGGAACCTTAGGGTAGTCAACCTCCTCCAGCAGCTGAGGACTGAATTCTGAAAGTCTTGCTGACAGCCTATCCAGCTCCCCCTGGTGTCAGAGACTCAGTCTTCTATTGTCAAAGCAGCCTATCCTTACCTAGAAACTATGAAAAACAACAAACTTCATGCCCTTACCTGACCATCTCTCTTTCTTCCCTTTCACTTTTTTTTCTTTATTCATAAACCCATTTATCTCTTTTCTTTTTTTTTTCAAACATGTCACGGACGGAGGAGTCCTCCTTTTCCTAGAGGAACCCCCAAAAACCACACCGGCTAGAAAAGAAGACTCTCCGACGCCAGCTGCCCAACGGGCAGCAAACACCTTCTCCACCTCCGGCTAACCACGACATAATGACTCTCTACTTCTTAACTAACGTCCGAGCCCCTAGCCCCGCCGAGCAACTCGCAGATGAACTGGGTGGGCCCTGGACTAGCCTGGAGAGAACTCAAGGAAAGACAATTAGCAGGTAAGGTCTAATTTCTCATTCCTCTTCGTCTCTCCGAGCCAGTCCAGGAACCTTAGGGCAGTACCAAAGCAGTTCCTAAACTCGGGAGGGTCATGCAAGCCCCGCCACAATGGCTGAGGCCCCGACTTTTGCATCTCCCCTTGCCTGAACATCTAACCGATAGTGCCTCGTGAAAGTATGGAGAGATGACCCCGTTGCTCCTCGACAGATACCCACTGGAGGAACCAATGCCAACTCAGCCCAAGAAGCTGCCTGGCCTCGAATAGAATGAGCTCTAAGCCCCTCGGGAGGTGACTTCCCCTTTGCTTCATACGCTGCTCCTATAGCCTGCTTCATCCATCGGGCAATTGAAGCCTTGGTAGCCACCTTCCCTTTACGTGGTCCACTAAACAGCACGAACAACCTGTCCGACCTCTGAAACGGCTCCGTTTTCCTGAGGTACCTACGTAGCACTCGCCCCAGATCTAACCTCCGAAGCGACCGATCCATCTCACCCCCTCCCAGACTTGAAAAAGTCGGAAGCAAAACCGACTGATTTAAGTGAAAAGCGGACACTACCTTAGGGAGAAAAGACGGCACCGGTTGCAACATCACTTTTTCCGCTGAAAATTGAATGTACGGCTCCCTACATGACAGTGCCTGCAGATCTGAGATCTGTCTTGCGGAACACTGTGCCACCAGGAAGGCGGTCTTCCAAGACAGTTCTCTCAAACCCACTGTCGACTCAGACTCAAAGGGAGGCTGCATCAAGGACTCTAGCACTAAGTTCAAATCCCAAGCAGGTACTACTTGTCTCACTGGCGGCCTAATATTCCTAGCCTCCCTAAGGAAGCGTTGAACATCTGGATGCGACGACAAAATGCTCCCCTGCACTCTTCCTCTATAGCAAGCTAGGGCGGCTAGGTGAACCTTGAGAGTGCTGAGGGCTAGTCCCTTTTCTAGTCCCCCCCTGAAGAAATGACAAGATGTCTGGCAAAACCGCGGAAAATGGCCTAACGCCACGCTCCTCACACCCACCAAACTTCAAATATGTGCCACACTCGAACATACGCTAGGGAAGTCGAACTTCTCTTGGACTTCAACATAGTGGCTACCACCGATGCTGAGTACCCGTGATGCCGCAACCGTTCCCTTTCAAGAGCCAAGCCATAAGCAAGAACCGATCCACCTGTGGCATTATAACGGGTCCCTGACTCAACAGATTGATTCGATTGGGCAGCCTCCAAGGAGAATCCACCAGCAGCCGCACCAGATATGCATACCAAGGCCTTCTGGGCCAATCCAGAGCAATGAGAATCACATTCCCGTCGTGCCCTGCTATCCTCCGAATGACTCGTCCAATCATTGGCCACGGAGGAAACACATAAAACAACTTACCCCCCGGCCAGGGCTGCACCAGGCCGTCGAGTCCTTCTGACATGTGCTCCCTGCGTCTGCTGTAAAATTGGGACGCCTTGGTATTGTTAAGAGTAGCCAACAGATCCATGGCTGGCTGCCTCCATCGCACCGTAATGTCGTGAAAGAGAGCCGCGTTCAGTTCCCACTCTCCGGGATCCAGAACATTTCAACTGAGATAGTCGGCTTGTACGTTGTCCTTTCCCGCTACATGTGCCACCGAGAGAGTCACGATATTGTCTTCCGCCCACTGCATCAACTGCTGACTCTCTTCCAGGAAAGCAGCACTGCCTGTGCCTCCTTGCCTGTTGATATGGGATACCGTTACCACGCTGTCGGAGAAAACGCATACCGCTCTCCCTTCGAGCAGACTGCTGAAATCTTGAGGCGCCAAATGCACCGCTCTCAGCTCCAAACAATTGATCGACCAAATGCTCTCCTCCGCTGACCAGCCCCCCTGCATCACGTGAGACAGACAATGAGCCCCTCAGCCCAAAAGGCTGGCGTCTATGGTGACCAACATCCACTCCGGGTGTTCCAGAGGCACCCCTGCCTGAAGATGTCCTGGGACCAACAACCACTGCAGACTGTTGCGCACCTCCTCTGGCACACCAGTCTCCGAGACAGAGGATGATCTTGTGGAGACTATCAGGATAGCAACACCCGCTGAAGAGGATGCATATGAGCTCTGGCCCACAGAACCAGTTCCAAGGCCGCCGCCATGGAACCCAGCAGCTGCAAGTACCTCCACGCCATTGGAGCCTGCATTCGTAAGAATGCCCGTACCTGAGCCAAAATCTTTTGCACCCTGTCCTCGGGTAGGAACACCGACCCTACCTCTGTGTCGAACAAGGCCCCGAGGTACGTAAGATGTATTACTGGTTGCAAATGACTCTTTGCTCGGTTGATTTGCTCGGAATTCAAAACAGCATGGGACAAGCACAGCGGATCCCTTTACAGCAACAGGATAAAAACAAAATAAACTGAACCATCTAACTTCTCAACAAATAGGGGTGTCCTACATGGAGTGGTGGCTCCACCCCTAAACAAAGACATGGGGAGGGGTGGCCTGCACAGAGCGACAGGTGCACCTACTCTTGCTGGGCAGACTGGATGGACCATACTAGTCTTTATCTGCCGTCATTTACTATGTTACTATGATTACCCAACCGAGCTGCTCTAAGAACTGCACCACCCGTGAGGTTGCTGCCACAGAATCCACTAGAGATACGGCACGGATCAACCAATCATCCAGGTAGGGATGCACCTGAATTCCTTCCTTTCGCATCACCGCCGCAACCACCACCATCACCTTTGTAAACGTACGTGGAGCCGTAGCCAGCCCAAAAGGCAATGCTCGGAATTGAAAATGTCCCATAGGAAAGGCAAAGCGCAAAAACGTCTGATGATCCGCTCTGATCGGAATGTGCAGATACGCCTCCGTTAGATCTATGGACGAAAGCACCTCTCCAGGCTTTACCGCCTGAATAACTGATCTTAAGGTTTCCATCCAAAAATGTGGCACCCTCAAACACCGGTTCACATGTTTAAGATCCAGAATTGGCCGAAAAGTCCCTTCTTTATTGGGGACCACGAAATAAATCGAGTATCGACCTAATCCGCACTGGCTTTGGGGCACCGGTATTACCGCTCGAAGCTGCAACAAACGCTGAAGCATGTCGCTTATTGCTTTCCGCTTTGCCTGAGGCCAAATGGGGATAACACGAAGGCTTCCGCCAGCGGGTGAGCGAACTCCAGCGCATAACCACTGGAGTGGAGGAGTGGCCTAGTGGTTGGGACAAGGTACTTCAGGCTGGAAGGTCGGGGGTTCAAATCCCACTAGAGGACAGCAACCTTGGGCCGGAAGGACTGGGGTTTCTAGTCCCACAGGTGCTCCTTGTGGTCTTGGGCAAGCCACTTAACCCTCCATAGCCCATGTTCCCTGTAAAATAGTTATCTCCAAGTTATAATGCCCTGTTCAATGTAATTTCAGTTTGTTCAATGTAAACCGCACTGATGCAGAATAGCGCGGTATATAAGAGAATGTAAATAAATAAATAAAATAAATAAATAACCCTCGCGGATGATCTCCAGCACCCACCGGTCCATAGTTATGGTGGCCCAGATGGAGAGAAATTCCTGCAAACGTCCTCCTACCGGGATCTCTGCCCAATTCCTCAGCCAGAGAAACCTCCTAGCGGCAATTACTGATGCCATGGACTTTGCTGATATCCTAACCAAATCATAGAAGGTGTCCGCTAAATAAGCTGCCGCCGACTCCAGCTTTGCTCCCTCCGAGGAAGACCCTTCCTCTTTGTCCAGAACCGACTCTCCTTGGAGCCAACTGATAGAGACTCTTAAAACATACGCCCCACAAACGGAGGCCTGCAGAGCAAGAGCACTTGAATCAAAAGCCTGCTTGAGAAGCGCCTCTTATTGCCGAAACCAAAGCACCTACCTTAGGCATCCGCCACAACTCCTTCTCCTCCTGCAGATTCGGGTACAGGTGTCCAATGGCGCATCCACCCCTCAAGGCGATAGCGGAGAGACTGAATGAATTCTTTGCTTTGGTTTTTACTGAGGAAGATGTGGGGATGTTACCCATGACTGAAGTGGTATTTAAAGGTGCGGAAGAATTAAAGGAAATATCGATACATTCGGAAGATGTCTTACAACTATTAGATAAACTGAAGAGTAGCAAATCACCTGGGCCAGATGGTATACATCCAAGGGTGTTGAAAGAACTGAAATATGAGATTGCAGACCTGCTATTGATAATCTGTGAATTTTCATTAAAATCAACTGTAAAACCTGAAGATTAGAGGATCACCAATGTAACGCCAATTTTTAAAAAGGGTTCCAGGGGTGATCCGGGAAACTACAGACCGGTGAGCCTGATGTCAGTACCAGGAAAAATGATAGAAACCATCATAAAGAACAAAATTACTCAGCATGTAGATAGTCATGGCCTAATGGGAGACAGCCAACATGGCTTTAGACAAGGAAGATCTTGTCTTACTAATCTATTATGTTTTTTTGAAGGTGTGAATAAACAGGTAGACAAAGGTGAGTCGGTTGATATAGTGTATCTGGACTTTCAGAAAGCCTTTGACAAGGTCCCTCATCAGAGACTTTTGGCAAAACTAAAGAGTCATGGGATAGGAGGCAGTGTACTATTGTGGATCAGGAACTGGTTAAAAGATAGAAAGCAGAGGGTAGGGCTAAATGGCCAATTTTCTCAATGGAGAAAGGTGAATAGTGGTGTACCCCAGGGATCTGTGCTGGGTCCACTGCTTTTTGACATATTCATAAATGATCTGAAAAAGGGAATGACGAGTGAGGTTATCAAATTTGCAGATGACATAAAACTATTTAAAGTTGTTAAAACCCAAGAGGATTGTGGAAAATTGCAAGAGGATCTTGATAAACTGGAAGACTGGGCATCAAAATGGCAGATGAAATTTAATGTGGACAAGTGCAAAGTTATGCACCTAGGGAAGAACAACCCAAACTATGGTTACACGATGCAAGGTTCCACATTAGGAACCACCACCCAGGAAAAAGATTTAGGCGTCATTGTGGATAACATGATAAAACCCTCGGCCCAGTGTGCAGCGGCGGCCAAGAGAGCAAATAGAATGCTAGGTATCATAAGGAAAGGAATGGAAAATAAAACAAAAGATATTATAATGCCTCTATATCATTCCATGGTGAGACCGCACCTTGAATATTGTGTGCAATTCTGGTCGCCATATCTTAAAAAGAATATAGCGCTATTAGAAATGGTTCAGAGAAGAGCCACCAAAATGGTAAAGGGGATGGAAGGATACTCCTATGAAGAAAGGCTAAAAAGGTTAGGGTTCTTTAACCTGGAAAAGAGACGGCTGAGGGGAGATATGATAGAAGTCTATAAATTAATGAACAGAGTGGAACGGGTAAACGTTGATCGATTGTTTACGTTATCAGAATATAAAAAGACTAGGGGACATGCAATGAAGCTACAGGGTAAACTATTTAAGACTAATAAAAGAAAATATTTTTTCACTCAACGTGTAATCAAACTCTGGAATTCGTTACCGGAGGATGTAGTAAAGGCTGTTAGTGTAGCTGGGTTTAAAAAAGGTTTGGACAAGTTCCTGGAGGAAAGATCCATAAACCATTAAGAAGGGACCCAGGATATCAATGCTTGACCCAGTACAAGCATTGTGGAACCTGTGTCTTTTGGGGAAACTGCTAGGTACGTATGACCTAGATTGGCCACTGTTGGAAACAGGATACTGGGCTTGATGGACCTTGGTCTGACCCAGTATGGCATATCTTATGTTCTTATGCGCCATTCCGCCGTCGAAGAGCCTCTCCAAACTGCTGCTTCTTTGGACACAAGAGCAGCAGAGGCCCGGCCCCGACAATCCATGGCGATTCCCCCACTGCGCACACGCTGCCGATGCTGGTATCATGCGCTTAAAGCCTCCCTCAATTTGTGACTCTGTAACGGCCCAGTAACCGCAGCGGCGAGCGAAACCCCGCAGCTTGCCGAAACGCATGTAGTGCTAGCAACCTATCCTACCTGAGTGAAGCGCGTCGAGCTGCCGGATCCCCGTTTCTCTGCTGCTAGCGGGACATGGAGATTTAGGCGTTGGAGGTAGAGGGGTGGATTCTGGGGCTCCAGCTCCTACCTCAACCCCCGAAGCGACGGAACCTCTGTAAGTAAGGCAGGCTCTGCCCCTACTGCCACCTGATGTTAACTCCTGGCAGATGAGGACTGTCTTTTTTTTGTTTTATTTCTAGGGATCTTTCTTTGGAGTTACTGCCCTGCTAGGGCAACCCAACCAACACTTTGTCCCGTTTCAAAATCTGCCTACCTGCTGTATTCCTGTTCATTTCTCCAGGGAGCCTGTCAGCCACATGTTCTGTTTAGCTTCTGAGGACTGAAAGACTGAGTCTCTGACACCTGGGGGAGCTGGATAGGCTGTCAGCAAGACTTTCAGAATTCAGTCCTCAGCTGCTGGAGGAGGTTGACTACCCTAAGGTTCCTGGACTGGCCCGGAGAGATGAAGAGGAAGCCCCTTGTAGTATATAGCTCATATATCAATATTTATTTATTGGACTATATATCAGCTGCTCTTAGCATATGAGTCCTTTTTTTTATTAAGTGATCAAAAATCCAACGCCACCAAAAGTTATTTTAAAAATTATGAAAACAGAGGTCACATGATGCGGAGAAGGTAGTGGTCGCATCCTGCGTGTGCTCCGACATCCCCAGCCCTCGCCTGTGAAATAGAGCCATTTGAAGTAGCCCTAACTGGTTGCGGGCCCCCCCCCCCGACTTGAGCGGACTGCCTGCAGAGTTGTTAACATCGGGGAGTGGGCTGCGATTGGCATGGCGGCAGCCGCAAAAACGTCTCGTAGAGACAGGGAGCACGTGGCCAGCTCCAGTAAGATGGCGCGCCAAACTCACCGCGCCGAACTCACCTGCCTTCATCGATGAAGTCTCGGCGGCGGTGGCAGCAGCATTTCTCAGTTTGCGGCTCTCCACGAAAAGATTGACAGGCTGCAGGCCTCGGTCGGCAATATGGGGAATAGAATCCAGGAAGTAGAAGACCGCCTCGGGCGTGCAGAGGACACCATTGAGACGTTGACCAGGGAGGTAGCAGGCCTGAAATCGCAAGCATGTCTACAAGAAGCAAAAATGGACGACCTTGAAAATCGGTCGAGACGGAATAACCTGCGGATATTGGGCGTCCCCAAAACAGTGGCAGACAAAGAACTGACAGGTTACTTGGAGGTGCTGATGCGGTGGCTGCTTTGGAGTATGGAATCCGGGGATAAGATACATATTGAGAGAGCACACCGCGTGGGAAGCAAGCAAACCTGGGATCGTCGGCCACGAGTGGTAATTGTCAAATTCCTGCACTTCCCCAGAAGGAAGCGGTACTACGAGCTGCTCGGCAAAAGGGGGACATGGTACATGACAATATCAAACTCCGGATTGCACAAGATTATTCTATTGTGCTCAGTCAGAAACGCAGAGCATATGCCCCTCTATGTGAAAAGCTGCTGAGCGCCAAGATCCGCTTCTCTGTGCAGTATCCTGCTAGATTACATGTGTTACATGAAGGCTCACACCGCACGTTTGAATCAGCTGCAGAGGCCGGTCCTTATGTGGACCAGATTGTCGCTCGGGAGGTACCTGGCTCGGCGCCTCCACCAAGACGAGCGGATGGTAATTGTTTCTATCCTTTGGATGCTTGAATCCCTCAGGAACTTTGTACTGGCCTGCAGAACAGCGGAGGTCGCTGATTGAACTACCTGGACTGGACTGTTTAATTGCACTAAAGGAGGGAAGGGGGAGGTTGGGGGGTATAGGGGAAGGCCCCCCTTGGCTTGGGGGCCTGGCAAGCTTGGCGGAGCCGCTTGATATATAGACAGGCAATCACTGGAGCCCCTCATATCAGGGCATGGCTACAGCGGGGTGGACGTGGTGGTCCCTTGGTACGGGGCTTAACGAAGCTTGGCGCTGTCGCTCTGTAGCACGGCCGTGCTATGACATCCCGTGCCCCCACCCTGGGATGTCCGGGGGCCACGTGAGTCCATGGGTTTCCCCCCCCTCCTCTGTGGGGGTGGCGGGGCATGAGCGTGCTCCCCCGGGCAAGGGGAGGGCGCCCCGGACTCGTGCTGTTATACTGGGAGCCGGGATCTCTGCAATTAAAATGTTTTTTCTCTAATAAGGGTACTGGGCAAGCTTAGGTTTAGGTCAGGGAGGAGTGTTGTTGTTTTCATAAGCTGATGGCTGGGAGGTGGGACGAGGGCTAGAGTGTCTGAGAAATGTGGGTATTTGGGGGTGTTGGGCGCGCCAGCGGGACCTCAGCTGGGTTCTCTTAGGGAGGGGAAGAGGAGAGAACCCAAGGATCAGAGGATTAGAGGGGGGAGGGGGTAAAGGGGGTTAGAGTGGGTGAGGGGGGGAGTTGGGGGATAGGGAGGGATGAAGGGGGAGGGCCAGGTTAGCAGGCAGAGGGTTGGAGTCCGGGGACGCGAGGGAGGGGGAAGGGGAGGGAGGGTGGTTGGGAGGGGGGGACTAGGGAATAGCCACATCATGACAATGGGTGTGGAGTGTTGAAGCATCTTAGAAATTCAGGGTGGATCTCAGGCTGGGGAGGTCGACCCTTATCTGAGTGGGATGATCTTGTGGTCTGCTATGGATTTATATCCTCTACCCTGAAGACTATATCATGGAATGTATGTGTGGTGGGTAACCCTATTAAGAGATATAAAGTGTTGCAAGCATTGGCCCGCTTAAACTGTGATATTGCTATGTTGCAAGAAACTCACCAGTCAGCGGAAGAACATGCTAAATTGAAATGGGGTGGGTTGGGCAGGTGTGGGGCGCTCCTGCTAAAGGGAAAAAGGGTGGAGTGGTCCTCTTGATTAACAAACTGATTTGGTTTGATCTGGAGAAAGAGTATGTGGACCCGGATGGTAGGTACATGTTGTATGGAAGATTGGAGGGGAGACCCGTTGTCCTGGGCAATTTGTATAGCCCGAATGTATTGGACAGGGCGTTGTATGCCCAACTGGCTTCTAGAGTCGAGCAATGGCCTGATGTTCCCTTGATATTAGCTGGTGATTTCAATGGGGTATTAGATGTCGAAATGGATACTATGGGAGGTGGAGGGGAGAGAGTTCGGGTTCCGACTACTAAGGCACTGCAGGCTTTGCGAAATAGTCTAGGAACGGTGGACCCCTGGCGTTTGTTGCACCCGATGGAGAAGGATTTTACCCACCAATCAAGGGCACATGGCTCTAGTGCTAGACTGGATTATATTTTAATTTCGGAAAGGCTTTTCGCAATGGTGGGAGATGCGCAAATTGGCCCTCCGGAGATATCAGATCATGCGCCAGTTTGGGTGAATTTGACCTGGGGTGCCTTGGCCGCCCAGGCCAAAATCTGGCGATTCCCCATGGGGCTGTATAGGGACGCTGACTTTCACATATATCTCAAATAATGCTGGCAAGATTTTATGAATCATCACGAGCAGCATAAAGAGGATCCTGAATTGCTATGGGAAACGGCAAAAGTGTTTTTGCGCGGAGATATTATTGCGTATGTAGCGAGGAAGCAAAAATTATTGGTGGCACGGATTGTCCAGTTGGAAAAGCAAATCGTGAGAGATAGGCGGCGGTGTGCGCACGATCCTACTGTGGCAAATAAGAGGCGGTTATGGGAGACTCAGTTGTCTCTCAATGAATTGCATCATCAGAGAGCTAAAAAATCTTTAATGTATTACCGGTATCAATTATATCGATTTGGTGATAAACCTAGGAAGCTCTTAGCGCGCTGTCTCCAGGGTAGCAGGGGGGCTCGGTCAATAGCGGCGTTGCGGGACGACCAAGGGCAGTTGCATAAAGATAGGCAAGCGATAGCCCAGGTTTTTCGAGCCTACTTCCAAAAGCTGTATGCGGAGCAGGAAGGGTCTTGGGAGGACATGGTGAAGTATATTCGTGAATTGCGATTGCCTAAGTTGACGGCGGACCAACAGGCACAGCTGGATGAGCCGGTCACGGTTGAGGAAGTGTACAGGGTTGTTCAGAAGGCCAGCTGCTGTTGAGCACCTGGCTGAGACGGCTTTGGGGCAGAATTTTATAAGCTGCTGGGGGATCAGGTGCCCCCTACCTTAGTAGCGATGTACCATCAAAGGATAGGTCAGGGACGATTTGGCTGGGGGATGAATCATGCACATATCACTCTGATACCTAAACCAGGGAAGGATCCCACGCAGGCTGCCTCTTATAGGCCCATCTCTCTTCTAAACTTTGATCTGAAGGTACTGGCCAAGGTCCTGTCGGATCGTTTGGCACCACTGTTGGGGGTACTGGTGCATGAATCGCAGGTGGGTTTTGTGAGAGGGCATTATGCAGTGCGGAATATGCGTAAAATCTTGGTATCGATTGAGTGGGTTCGGGAGCGGGACCTGCAGTCCCTGCTGATTAGCTTCGATGCAGAAAAAGCATTCGATCGGGTTAATTGGGATTATTTGAAGTTTCTTTTGCCTCATTATGGTATTGGAGATTCTTTTTGTAAGATGGTGGAACTCCTTTATGTGGGCCCTACTGCTGGAATATTCTGCAATGGTGTGCTGTCGGACACTTTTAACCTAGAAAGAGGTGCACGTCAGGGCTGCCCCCTGTCCCCTTTGCTTTTTGTGTTAACTTTGGATCCTTTGGTGCGGAGAGTGGAAGCTTCTGCGAGTATATGTGGAGTGTGTCTTGGGCCGTGTGGGTTTAAGATAGCGGCTTTCGCGGATGATATGTTGGTGCATTTTCTGTCCCCCGACGGTCCCTGCCTAGCCTGCTTGATGAATTGACTTTGTTTGGTAGCTTTGCTGGATTACGTATTAACATGGATAAGTCCGAGGCTCTGGATGTGGCGGGCACGCTTCAAGGGAGCTGGCAAGGGAACTTTCCGCTTCACTGGGCAGGTGACTCTTTTGTCTATTTAGGTATATTGTTGACTAGGGAGCCGGCGGCATTGTACAGGAAAAATTTGGACCGTGTCTTCTCTAAACTCCGAGTGCAATTACAGGCTTGGGCTCCCCTCCCACTGTCTCTCTTGGGTGGAGTGGCGGCTTTAGGGATGGTTATCTTCCCGCGATTGCTCTATTGGATGCAAACCTTGCCAGTTTGGCTACTGCGCTGTGACTTGATGCGTATAGAGCGGGAGATTCGTGGGTTTCTTTGGAAAGGGGCGAGAGCGCGTATACCGCTAAACGGCTGAGAGGGGGGTGGAAATCGGGAGGGATTGGAGTCCCGGATTCGGGGAAATATGCCTTGGCCTGTCAAGCCCGGCATCTTGGGGATTGGTTGGGAGAAACAGATGATTATACCCCTAGGGCCTTTGAGGAAGCCTTTGTCGCACCGCATGCTTTAACAGCAGTCCTGTATCTGGACCGAACCTCTTTGCCAAGCCGCACGTTGCGTAGTGTCTTGGTACTCCCAATGCGACGTACATGGCAGCAATTGAATAAATATTGGGGTAGCTCTCCTGCGGTTTCGAGCTGGCTGCCCTTACAGGGGAATGTCTGCTTTACCCCGGGATCAGATTCCGCTCTTTTCCAGCTGTGGGAACGGCAGGGGATACAGAGCCTTGGACACGTAGTTAACCTAGAGGGGCGATGTAAGGCGCTAGATGTGCTCTGTAGGGAATATGATTTGGTCCCAGGGACTTCTTTCTTTGCGTATATGCAAATCTCTCACTATGTTGATACCCTACCGCGGCAAGAATTAAACGTGGAACATTCTGCGCGGATTTTGGAATTTTTTGCCTTGGGGAGGGGGACACCGCCGACTATAGCTGAATTGAAGAAACGACTGGATCAGTGTACCCCCTCTTCCCGATTACTCGGCAGAGGAAATCTCGTGGGCGAGAGAGTTGGGTTGTGAGTTGGCCCCGGGCTCGGTGAGTGGTGCACTGGGCCGGATTGCGCGCTTGGTGGAAGGGGCTAGATGGCGGGAGGTACAGTTTAAATGTATTATTCGAGCCCATTTCTCCCCGAGACGAGCGTTGCGAAGCCACTTTACTGACTATGCGGGGTGTCCAAAGTGTTCTTGTGCCTTGGCGGATTTGGGTCATATGTGGTGGGGGGGGGTGTATATTCGCCGCTATTGGATGCGCATTGAGGCCTATTTGAGCGGTTTGCTGCGATAGCGGGTCTGCTGGACAGGCCCATTGGTTGTGTTGGATCAATTGGGACCACTCCACCCGAAAGGGAAATGGGAGAGAATCTTAGTGCGGAAGGCCTGCTTGGTAGGGAAGGGCCCTATACTCCATCAGTGGAGGGAATCGTTTGCCCCTACCTTTTGGGAGTGGCGTAACAGTCTACATCAGCTCATGCTTCTGGAACGAAGGACTGCGAGAGGGAATGTTCAGCGGTGGGGCTCCTTTCTTCTGATTTGGATGCCTTATATTCAGAACTTGGGGCCTAAGTCCAGAAGTGAGGTGTTAAATGTGGGATAGGCTGTGGTGTTTACTGTTAAAGGGATCCCATAGGGGAATAAGATGTTGCTTACATTGTGATGTAGGGGGATAGTTGCTTCCTGGAGGAAAGGTATCATAGCTGTGGCTCAAGGGAGGGGGAGGGAAGGGTGGGGGGGAAGGGAAGGGGGGAGTGGGAGGGTAAATGAAGCTTTGGTTATTATATAATGTGCAATTATTGTTATCTTGCGTTGTATTACCCCAGGGTGGACGACAAGAAACAGCCCTGCCCAGGGTGTTGTATGTCTGAAAAGAGACAAACACTGGTTTCTGTATTGTTCTCTGTTATACGGCGTTGACTCAATAAACAGATCTTTGAAAAAAAAATTATGAAAACATGTTTTTCAAAAAATCAGTTCATATAAGAGATCATTCCTGTATAGGAATTTATTCACTACCAGATCTGTATGCATCCAAAAAGTTTGTTCATGCCAATGACGACTGTCATGTTTCAAATAAGTATAATACTATTCTGCTTCAGGGCTGAAATAACAACATGTTACTTATCTGATGGAGTATTATTTAACAGATTCCACGATCCTGCTTCTGAGTTGTCTACCATCATAACAGCGAGCCTCTTGGCTGGAAATAAAATACAAGCTGCACCCACATTAAATGTAATTGGTCACTTCAACTGAACCCAATTCCATTCATAAAAAAAGAACCCATTCTGAAAAAAAGTCAAACTAGTGTGTACCAATCTACTTGACGATTCAGTCCTCTAAATTGGATGGCATCCAAGGTATATATCCAAAACTGTTCACGATAATTTAATTTAGCCTCTCGGTTCCTACCACGCCAATGGCTAGGCATACAAAATCAATTATGTGCCACATCAAATCAGTAAAAAGGTGATTACGATCTAAGCAATGATCTACTAATGTTGCTGACCTACTGAGTCTAGATCGATGTTCCCTTAATCTATGAATCATAGAATGTTTAGTGCGTCCACTATATAAAACTTTTCACAGGGTCAACAAATGGAATATTTTACTTATTTTATTTATTTTGAAACATTTATATACTGCCATATATAACATATGATGTCCAGCAGGATGTCTTGCATTTCAAAGTAATACAATGTTTCCTTAAAGGTGGAGTCCATTTCTCTCCCTCAATTGTGGAATGGCAAAATTCACAAAAGCCACATACATAATGGGCAACGGCTTCTGTCATAGATTTCTTCGCAAGATCCCATGTAGTGAACTTACTGACATAACTCGCTATACTTTTACCACAATGGTAAGTTATTATTGGTTTTTCCTGAAAGCATGCATATGATTGTAAAATTCTCCAACATTTATAAATCACCCCCATTCTAAAAGACCTCCACTGGCTCCCAATCAGTTCCCGCATCAGGTACAAGACAGTCCTAAACATACTCAAAATCAAACACCGGACCTCAGCATTCAGCCTACAACCACTCATACAACCAGACACCAGCACAAGACCAAGGAGGAGAGGCACCTCTGAAACCATCAACACATCAAAAGACTTCACAAAGGCTTGCAAGAA
The DNA here is from genome assembly GCA_033557465.1 of Ichthyophis bannanicus. NCBI lineage: Eukaryota > Metazoa > Chordata > Amphibia > Gymnophiona > Ichthyophiidae > Ichthyophis > Ichthyophis bannanicus. Next base: position 80,217,411 of record CM066037.1, on the reverse strand, counting down.
CACCGCAAGAAGAGCTCTATCTATGGCAGCACCTGCAATATGGAACACCCCCCCTGACAAACTACGATCAACAGAGGATATTAAGGAATTTCAAAAACAACTCAAGACAGCGCTCTTCATCGAGCATTATGGCGATAGCACATAATAGTGCCTGACAGCCCCTAGACTAATAACGGACCCCCAACTTTATCACTCATGTACATAACAATGTAATGTAGCTCATGCTGTAAATAGCCCACAACAAATCAACGCCAACTTACACATACACACATACACTGTATAACACTACATGATAACACAAATGCCAACATAATTTGATTGGTTGCTGTGTACACCGCCTTGATTAAAGGAGAAGGCGGGATATAAGTCCTTTTAAGTAAATAAAATAAATAAAATAAATTAATGAAGCAAGCTATAATTGGGTCTTCTGTTTAATAATACTCCATCAGATAAAGCGTAGTTACTCATCTGTAACAGGTGTTCTCCGGGAACAAGCAGCAATTAGTCCTCACATATGGGTGACGTCGACACGAAGTCCCATAAAGCATCTCCCAGCTTGTGTGGTCCTTTTCACTTCCAAGGGTGCCATCTTGTCTCAGTCTAATCACATAGCTAAGATGGCAAAAAATAAAATACAATAAAGAAGAAACAAGGGGAAGATGGAGTTGTGCAGTTAACGTGTGCCAAATCACATGGTAACTGCATAGTGCACTTTAGTAAATGAGTCCCATAATGTAATTTTTCTTCAAAATTTTAGGTATCAGCTCACAGCCGTAGAATTTATACACTGAATTTAATTAGTTTAAAAAAAACCCTCACTACCCTATCACTCTCATCTACACCTATTCATTTTGGTAGGACTGCAGAATATGTGACCTTAACTTAAATGAATAACTTATCCATTAAGACTATGGTTTGTGTGCTCTCCCTAAGCGGATAAATTTATCCATAGAGCCAACACTCTAGCCCTTCTTTTCCTTTGCCAACTCCAGACTCCAATCTTTCCACCATGCTGCTTCTTATGCCCAGTAAAAACTATCTGAGATGGTATGTCAGGCTCCATCTCTAGCCCTTTTCAAATCCAGGCTAAAAACTCACCTCTTCTAAGCTGCTTTTAGACTCTTATCCGCTTAGTTTCTTGCTCTCCAACGTTGTTTTCCTTACTATTCACCTAGACATATCCTGGTCCCCAGCTGTTGTGTTGTCTCTCCTGAGTAGAATGTCAGCTCTGATGAGCTCTTACATGTCTCTGTACAGTGCTGTGTACTCCTTGTAGTGCTATATAAATGATTATTAGTAGTAGTAATAATCCCCCTACCTGTTTAATTTATATGCAGAACAAATCATCAGAGAAGCAGGATTGTATGAAAACAGAGGTGTAAAGATTGGTGGAAGACTCATCAACAACCTTCGCTATGCTGATGATACCACATTACTGGCTGAAAGTGAAGATGATCTGAAACATTTGCTTCTCACAATCAAAGAACATAGTCTCAAAATGGGCCTGCACCTTAATGTAAAGAAGACAAAGATCATGACAACTGGCATAATCAACAGGTTCATCGCTGAAGGAGAAGAAATTGAAATTGTGAGCAACTTTAACCTACTTGGATCAACTATCAATAAAGAAGCAACAAGCAGTCAAGAAATCAAACGACGCATTGCTCTTGGCAGAATGGCTATGAAAGACCTAGATAAGATTCTCAAGAGCAGAGATGTCTCTCTCCATACAAAGATTCGACTTGCTCAAGCCATGGTATTTTCAATAACATTATATGGATGTGAAAGCTGGACAGTGAAAAAGACAAACAGGAAGAAAATTGATGCCTTTGAATTATGGTGCTGGCGGCGAATACTGTGTATACCATGGACTGCCCGAAGAACAAACCAGTCGGTACTAGAAGAGATCAAACCTAAGCTTTCTTTAGAAGCTCAGATGACAAGACTTCGACTTTCATACTTTGGACACATCATGCGAAGAGAGAGATCATTAGAGAAAGACATCATGCTTGGCAAGATAGAAGGTCAACGCAAAAGAGGAAGGCCAGCAATGAGATGGATCGATACAATAACAGCAGCTACGGATACCAGTCTGTCAACAATGAGCCGCCTGACTGAAGACCGAACACAATTTAGGATAGCTATCCAGAGGGTCGCCATGAGTCGACTCCGACTCGACGGCACTTAACAACAACAACAGTAGTAATAAATTTTATATAAATAAATTTAGCTAGACATCAGAATTTATCCATCATCTGGCAAGGAATTTTGTTTTAAAAAGTGCTTATGCGGATAGCTCCTGATGTAACCACATACATGCTTTTCAAAGTACAGTCATGCCTTACCTGATAACTGTTGTTCCTTGAGTCCTACCAAACCAGTCCAGAATCCCGTCCTAGCCTGGCTAGCAGACCGAGAGTCTGCACTTGATTCCTTGCTTGACAGCATGAGAATTCATGCAGGTTATAAAAAAGATGGGGGGGAGCAAGAAAGAGAGAGCGAGGCACACCCGTTTTAGTAGGCATTTTAGGAAGTTGGCAGGCCATAGTACTTCAGATTGTTAACAGTGATTGTTATTATGAAAAGTAGGCATTTTTTAAAAATCTCTTGTGGTGTTTTTACATATCTGCATGTAATTCACTTTTTTAAAGTTTTTTATGCAATTTGATTTAATTGTATTAGTATCTATTGTTTCATTTGTACTGTGTTTTATTTGGATGATGTTATTGCCATGTTTTTCTTGAAATATGTATGACTTTTGAGATAGCACAGAATATAAATTGTTATAAATAAATAAATACCTACAGTGAATAATTTATTGTATTAAAAATGAATTTTTAACTTATAGGAAAAGAAAGCTTTAGCAATAGCTCACTGATTTGCTTCCTAGCTGTGTCAGCATATATAGCGAATATAAATCTATCCCACTACCCACACACCCTAACTATTAAATAATCTAGAAACCTATAGAGTGATGACTTGAAGTAACCAAATCTATTTTTTCTTTTTTTACTTTTTGCCTGAGGTTTTTGCCATGGGAGGTAAACCTCTCTTAAAGCGTAACTTCCCTTTTAATAAAATAGTTTAAAATCGTAATCAAAATTAATCGTGAATAATGCACACAGTCAGTGCTAAATCACAATATAATAACCAACAGAATGGGAATACTCAGCCATAACGCCAAAAAGCTGACTCTGTTGTCCAAAAAGCTGTCATCAGCTGTCCAATTAAATCCACAGGTTATAAAGCCGATGATATAACAGCGCAGTTAAATAAACGAACACAGCACTGCGTTTGGAACCCAATTCACTTCAGGTCCTGTATCAACGCTTAATATTACTGCCAAAATCCAGAATGTTTCAACGTCGCCAGGAGAAGCGGGGAGCACACTAAACGCTCTCAAAACCGCTTATTCAAATCAGCTCAAGCAGCGACTCATCTTGAATTCAGTCAAACGTACTGACCCCATATATAGCATATATAGCGAAGGCAAGCAAATTTGCTCTGTTTTGGAGTTTGTGTTACGTTTTTGTTATTTTTGTTATTTTGTTTATTTCTACTCTTTTTTTTACTTTTTTGCTTATTTTGTCATTTTTGGATAGTTTATTTGCTTTTCCTTTTTCACTTTCAATTGATTTTTTTTTTTTTTTTGCTGTTTTTTTTTCCTCCCCCCTCTCTTCCTTCATCATCTATTCTGTACAGGAAGGGCCAGCCCCAATGTCACAGCATCTCCTCTCATTCACAAGCTGGCCACAGTAGCACTACACTTCAGGCCCAGATTCGTCACAGGGGAAGCAGCTCAAGCCCTTCATATCAATCAGTATTTCTTCCCAGATCCAGGCCCAATGCAGCAGCTCCTCCTGGGCCCAAGCTCTCCAGAGCATCAGCAGTTCAAGTACTGCATATCAGTTAAATAATGTGAACACAGCACTTCTTGCATCAATCATACATATTTGAATATGTTCATCTATTCTTAAGAGTCTGTCAGTTTGTTTAAATTTGTTTTTGTATCATTCACCAACAATTTTATACCAAGAGGGTTTTTAATTGAGGGATTATGTGAAATGTACTCCCATTTCAATTATCAATATTTATGTTGATCATGAAACTTTTAATAGATAAATGAATGCTGTATTTTGATTATTCTGTTTTGTACCACAGTTGTGTTTATTAATCTTATTTTAATTCCTGTATATTGTCTAAGTAAAATATTCATTATGGTACATTTGGAGCATACACTGTTGACCATCTTGGGATAACATGGTCTATAAATAAAAATGATGATAATGTAGGCTATTCAAAATGATTGCCTAGGAGTGTAATTCTCCAAAGCATTTCCACAGCTAAAGCAGTGATGAGGAACACATCTGCTGCTACCCGGCCCGGGTGGGGCTGACGGGAACAGAAGCAGGGCAACTAGTAGTTGTCCGGGCTGGCGAAAAGGTCCACCCGCGGGGTCCCCCAGAGTCAGAAGAGCCGGGTGGCCACTCTGGGATCCAGTTGCCGCTTGTGCGGTTGGAGGACCCTGCTCAGTTTGTCTGCCAGGGTATTGTCTTGGCCTGGCAGTTACACCGTCCAGAGGAGCATTCCTTGACGGAGTGCATAAGAGCAGAGTGTCATCGCCTCACAGCAAGCATAAGAGCAGAGTGTCATCGCCTCACGGCAAAGGGTGCGAGACCCTGTGCCCCCTTGCTTGTTCCTGGTGATATAAATGCCGCTGCATATGCCAGGAACAACAGTATATTTTTAGTTGCGATACTGTGGTGCCGCATGGGTTAAACACACAGATGGAGTGGCATTACTTTTATTGATTAGTGTAGGGTATTTAAAAGGATGGTTTGGACTACGCATGTGCTGGCGTCTTTTGTAAGGATTGAGTCTCTTTTGGGAGCCATGTGAGAGAGGTGCAGATGGTCAGTGAGTAGTTATACGTATAGGGTGTTTTGGTATTTGTTCTAGTCTTTTGGGTCTGTGAAGTAACGTTTGTTTTTGTTATAGTTTCCCTCAAGAAGCCGGAGAGGTGAAACTATGGTCCATGGTTGGTTTGGATTTGAGTGATATTGGAGTACGGCACGGAAGATAAAACAGTGAGCCTGTATAAAGTGACAGAGTGGAGGAGTAGCCTAGTGGTTAGAACACTGGCTTGGTAACCAGCAACCAGGGTTTGATTCCCGCTAGCACTCCTTGTGACCTTGGGCAAGTCACTTAACCCTCCATCGCCTCGGAAGAAAGGCCTGGCAATCTACTTCCGGTGATACTGCCAAGAAACCTCAGGAGCTTCTGGGTCGCCAGGAGTCAGAACTGACTCGAAGGCACACATTGCATTTTTGTATAAGGTGACGCAGTAGTATCCAGTGGTTCGTTGTGGAATGAAGTGAGATCTGCATTGGAACCAACATTTGAATCAGCATCTGAACCTGAACCAGTTGGTTATATCAGTTGGATGTTACCCTCTTGGAGCTAACAGAACATTTTGGCCAGGATTTGGGTGTTTACCCTGTGGGGGTCTGGTTTCCCAGGCTCTTCACAAAAGAAACGATGGAGGACTAAAGCTTGAAGGAGTTTTACTCTGAAAGTTCGTTGGTAGTGAAACTCACTGAACAGGAACCGGAGAGGGTTCATTGTTTGCCTTCCCGGTTTTTCTTTTTCTTTTCTTGTCTTTTTACTGCAAGCTGTGTGCTGAGTGTGAGTACTATTACATTAAACTTTCAAGAGTGAGGGAGGTGATGAGGAGTTATTAGAAGTCATCAGATGTTCTTTTGAATCCATGGTCGCTTATATAGTATCTTGAGCCTGTTGGTAACAATGTAACACTACATTGGTGACTGAATTCTTATCAGATGATGTTTATTAGGAACCGATGGAAGTTTTTACTATTGGGTTCAGACTGTTATAAATGTATTTTTCGATCTATGTGTGTATGGGCAGTGCAAATTTAGATACGAGTGTGTGAAAAATTTAGATGGTGTGAGATTTTAAAGTGTGATTGAATAGATATATTGTAACTGTTATTTAATATGAGTAACATGGTGGATATGTAATAAAAACATTTATATAAAGACATATATGCATAGAAATATGTATTTTTTGTAGTTTTACACCCTGTTAAGGGTCTGGATTTTTGGTTAATAAGCAGTGAAGAAGTGAGGCCTTTTAAGGTTAAGAGTTACATTGTGTATTTTTGAGTTTTCATAATTTTTGTAATCTTTTTGGTGAGCCAAGGAAGCCAGGATTCAAATGTCACTGATGCTCCTTGTGACCTTACGTAAGTAGCTTAACGCTCCCTTGCCTCAGGTACGAATTTAGGTTCTAAGCCCTCTGGGGACAGGGAAATACCTACTGTACCTGAATCTAACTTGCCTTGAAGTACTACTGAAAAGCTGTGAGCTAAATCCAAAAATAAAAAAAAAAATCCCAGGAAACTGGTGGTTGTTTAAGTGGAGGCTTCATGTACTAGAGGCTCTTCATAAACTTTGGAATCAGCAGGTGCAGCAATATTGAGGCACCCTCTGTCTGTGCATAAGCTGTTTGATGCTCTTTCACCAAAAGAATGTTCAGGCAAGAAGAAGAAAGTTGAAACAACATAACAGGGCTCTCTAGACACAGCAGAAAGGATCTAGTTGTCCATTGCTACACCATAGAAAAGCGTAATTACTCCCCTGTAACAGGTGTTCTCCAGGGACAGCAGGAATCAGTCCTCACATATGGGCGATGTCGGTGCTGACAGAGCCCACACGGAGCATATCCCCAGCTTTCAAAAAAGCCTTTGGAACATGCTACCACACATGCGTGGTCCCCTTCCCGCCCAAGGGTGCCATCTTGTTCAGTCATGACATAGCTAGGATGGTAGTAAAAACTAAAACAAGGTAGGGAGGCAAATCCCAGGGGAGGAGAGAGGGTCGTGAGGACTGATTCCTGCTGTCCCTGGAGAACACCTGTTACAGGTGAGTAACTACGCTTTCTCCAGGAACAAGTAAGAAGTCAATCCTCACATATGGGACTCCCTAGCTCCAGGCTGTCTAGGACTGAACCACGACAGCACCAGCGGCGACCAGTCAGGTAGCCATGAATTGCAGAAGAGTAAGTCCCCACTAAGAGACTCTGCAGAACCCTAGCATCCAGCAACACCATCACTCTGGTAGCCTGTACACAGAAGGATCGGACGACAGGAGAATTACGAAGAACTGCCTGACCAAGAATAATACTGAATACTGCCTGACCAAACACACTGTCCCTGCGAGACTCGCTCTCCAGGCAGTAGTGAGCTGCTATCATATGGATTGAAGACCATGTGGCAGCCTTGCAGATCTCTGTCACCGGCACTGAGCGTAAGTTGGCCCCCGATGTGGCCAATGCCTTCACGCGGTGCGCCATGATCCGGTGCTCCAGGGAGAGGCCAGCTCGCTCATTGGTGATGGACTGTATTGACCTCACCTAAGTGGACAGAGTTCGCTTAGTTACAGGTAGCCCCAGTCTGCTGGGGTCATAAACCACAAAGAGCTGAGGAGCTTTGCAATGGGCCTGAGTCCACTGTAAATAGCCCATGTTCCCTGTAAAATAGTTATCTCCAAGTTATAATGCCCTGTTCAATGTAATTTCAGTTTGTTCAATGTAAACCGCACTGATGCAGAATAGCGCGGTATATAAGAGAATGTAAATAAATAAATAAATAAAGGACAGGGCCCGTTTGCAATCCAGTGTATGACGCACTAGTTCCTCCTGGCCAGCATGAGGTCACGGGAAAAAGGTGGGAAGGACCACCTCTTGGTTGAGATGAAAGGATGATACCACTTTCGGGAGGAATTTGGGATGCATGCAGAGCACTACCCTGTTCTTGTAGAACCTTATATATGGCAGATCCTCCACCAGGGTCTGGAGTTCACTCACTCTTCAAGTGGACATGACGGCCACCAAGAAGACCACCTTCTAAGAAAGGTACTGCAGGTGGCGAGTGCCTAAGGGCTCTAATGGTGGTCTGGTGAGCTATGAGAGAACCACGTTGAGGTCCCACTCCGCTGCTGGGGGCTGGAGAGGAGGCTTGGATAACAGGAGGCCCAGGAGGAACATGAAGACCAGGGGCTGGCCTGAGGGGGGTTTACCCTTGATAGGGTGGTGGTAAGCAGTTATTGTGTTCAGATGCACCCTCACAGAGCTAGATTTCAGCCCGGGCCCTGTGGTTCAAGCGCCACTCATGGGTTGAAGGACTCTGCTGACAGCCTGTCCGCTAGGCAGTTGTCCAGGCCCAGAAGGTACACCACTTGCAACAGCATGCTGTTGCATGCTACAAAGGAGAAGAGGGCCACCACCTCCTGGCAGAGGAAGTACGAACCCATGCCCCCTTCTTGTTGATAAAAAACATGGCGACCTAGTTGTCCATCTGGATCAGTATGGGCTGGTGTCGCAGGCAGTGGCGGAACACTTGTAAGGCCAGGAAGATTGCCCTGAGCTCCAGGAGATTGATCTGCAAGAGTGACTCCTCCTGAGACCAGCTGCCCTGTGTGTGGCAGTCCCCACAAGGTGCCTCTCAACCCAGGAAGGAGGCTTCTGTGTCAGGGTTCTCTGAGGTGTGGGTGCCTGGAAGGGCATTCCCGCCTGGAGATGGCGTAGGTTTTGCCACCAGTTGAAGGACTCTGCCAGTTGGCGGGTAACCCTGACTCTGTCCTGCAACCTGCCTGTGGCTTGAGTCCACTGTGAGCAGAGGCACCACTGAGCTGTTCACATGTGCAAGAGGGCTTAGGGCGTGACCTGGACCATCAAGGCCATATGGCCCAGCAGGCAGCGGAGACGAGCCGGCATTGCCTGAGGTGTTCTACCCTTTCTCTTGGGAGAATGACCTTGATCTGTAACATGTCCAACTGAGCACCTATGAACTCCAGGCTTTGGGCTGGGGAGAGGTGAGATTTGGGTAGCTGATGATGAACCCCAAGTGCTGCAGAAGGAGAATTGAATGCTCTGTGGCCTGACTGACCTTTCAGGCCGTACCACCCTTGATTAGCCAGTCATCTAGGTAGGGGGAAAAAAAGTCCCTTGTAGGCACAGGTGAGAGGCTATCTCTGCCAGGTATTTGGTAAAGACCATTGGGGAGAAGGCCAGGCCGAACGGTAGCACCCTGTAGTGGTAGTGCCCTCCTCCCAACACAAACTGTAGGTACTGCCTGTGGGAAGGGTGGATCAGGATGTGTGTGTACACATCCTTTAGATCCAAGGAGCACAGCCAATCTCCCTGGTGGAGGTAAGGCAGCAGTGTACCAAGGGAGAGCCATCTTGAACTTCTCCCTCACCAAAAACTTGTTTAAGTTTCTCAGATCTAGTATGGGCCTGAGGCCCCCAGTTTTCTTTGGGACAAGGAAGTATCTGGAGTAGAAGCCTTTTCCCCATATGTACTTGGTACAGGCTCTACTGTGTTGTCCCTGAGCAGACCTGTGAGCTCTGAGAGCAGAAGAACCTGGTGAAGGAAAGGTCACACTGGCTCTCCTGTAAAGAACCTGGGTGGTACCTGCTGTAGGTGGAAGAGGTATCCCTCCCTTACCACTTGCAGTACCCAATGATCCGAGGTGACCTCGGCCCACCTGTTGGCAAAGAGTGCCAGGCGCCCCCTATGGGCTAGTGAAGGTCTCCCTGGGGGGAAGGGAGGCCCTGCCCTGTGAGTCAAAAGCTCCCCCCCGGGTTGGGTGGGAGCTGGGGCCTGGAGCCTGGGGCTTCGGTGCCTTTGGTTCTGAGCTCCATGGCCTTGTCTTTTAGGGTGAGAACCTTGCTGGTAGTGGTGAATGTTGAAAAAGCCCTTTTTTCCTCTGAAACAGGAGTCTTTTCCCCAATGGTTTCTTATGGGGAAAGGATGAGGTCTTTTTTGAGAGCCTCTCGGGAGTCACCTCATTAGCCTCAATCTCGGCCATCTTGTCAGCCATAGGTTTGCCAAACAGGTTCTCCTTGGTGCAGGCAACATTGAGCAGTTTGTCTTGAATCCACTGCTTGAGGTCTGAAGACTGTAGCTAGGCTTGGCACCAGGCACCGATGTCGGCCGCTGCTACTCAAGCTGCCAGCTCGAAGCCGTCGTAGGCTGCCCGGGAAAAGAACTTAAAGCAGTCCTTGATCCCAGAGGTTAGGGATTCGAACCGATGGAGGGGTTCCCCAGCAAGTCCTGCTGAAAACCCGGACAACTCTTGGGTTAGGGCCTTGAGGTACATGCCTATGTACAATTCATAGGCTTGGATCCGGCAACCCCAGCATCGAGCCCTGATAGCGGGCGTTGAGGGCTCTGGCCTCCCTTCCAGGGGGAACCAAGGAGTGGGTCTTCTGGCTCTTAGGTTTCTGCATGGTCAACTGCATGTTTTTGGAATCCCGGGCCTTTCCAGACGCGGTACATGGTGTCGAGGCACCAGCACTGGCGTCCCCACATTCTGAGCAATAGCCACTCAGGGATCGGCTTGCACGGGCACCGTGAGAGTTTCTTTGGGTGGAGGACTTGTACTGAAGAATTTTCAGCTCTTTGGTGCATGGATCTTTCTCCACCTCGGTTTGCACCAAGAGGGCTCTGGCCATATCCTTGACAAAGTCGTGGAAGGCCACATCTTCCAGAGGAGAATGGTGCTGGGGCTCTGGGGCACTGGGAGAGACGTGTCCGAGGGAATATCTCGGTGCCGTCTGGTTTCCGGAGATGCCTCATCATCAGTCTCCCACTCGGAGTCGAGAGGTGACGATGAGTCCGAGGCCCTGTGACTCATTACATCGAGGCTGGCACAGAGGGGTTGGCGGCCTCCGGAGGACCTGGGGTCCGAGTCGCAGAAACTGGCTGGGGAGAATCGGATGCCCGAGGAATGGGTCCGAGACCTTGACCAGCACCGAGGGCTTACCCAAGGACGATGGCACTCCGAGCTCGGCTCAACAACCAGGGACTCCACTGCAGTCAGGAGTCCAGTCGTCAAGGCAGATGATGTGGACAAACCAGCCATTACTGCCTGCTGCAGGGCCAGGATAGCAGTGATGTTCTGCTCCAGGGCCGCCATTCTGGTTTCCAGGCCAGAAGGCTCCACAGTTTTTGGCGCAGGCACTGAGGATCTCGGGCCTAGTGCTGTCACTCTTACGAGTGCATCCTCGACAAGGACTACGGACCGAGGAATCCATCTTGAGGACCTTGGTAGAGCCCTTCTTGTAGCCACCTGAGTCCCTCTGAATGGTTTACCCGGTTTCTCCAGTGCAACCTCGGAGGGCTTCAAGGATTTTTTCTTTTTTCTCTTGGGGTCTGGAGTCTTCTCGGAGGAGCCGCCACTGTAGGACTCCAAGGATTCTCGAGCCTCACAGGAAGTGCTGTGCTTAGAGCTCAGCATCAGGGAGGCTGGTATCGCATCAGACCTGGGTAACAGTTTCTCTTGCTACTCCGACCTCTTTTTATTGATCTTAGGTATCATGGCCTGACACAAGTCGCAGGAGGTGCTGTCATGGTCTGGGCCCACGCAGCGTAGGCAGCAGTCATGGGTGTCGATGACTGACATGGTTTGACTGCAGCAGTCGCATTTTTTAAACCCACCTGGGGACATGGTGAGGAAACACTTGAACAGGGTTGACAACCCCCAGGCGAAAAAGGGCATGAATGCCGATCGAGACAAGCCTCGATCAAAAAAGGACAAAAGGGGCCGGCGCAAGGCGGGAAGAGGAACCGGTACTCAAACCAGGAAGCTAACATTTTTAAGGATAATTAGCAAGGATTTTTCCAGGGAAACAGGACAGATGTCTGTTGGGCTCTGTGGAAAAAAGGAGACTGAGCAAGATGGCACTCTTGGGTAGGAAGGGGGACTACACATGCATGATAGCATGTCCCAAAGGCTTTCTTTGAAAGCTGGGGGAATACTCTGCGCGGGCTCCATCAGCACCGACATCACTCATATGTGAGGACTGACTTCTTGCTTGTTTCTGAAGAAAAATCTTTTCACTTACTCCCATATGATTTCCTGGTAGAGGGCACTTTAGAAGAAATCAGAATGCCCTCCATATCCTGATAGAAATGGAGGGATGAAATTAGTTAACATTCAACATCCATGTCATCCTGTCATACTGCAGAAGACATTATAGTTTAATTCTGCACCACTCACAAGAAGCAACATGCTGAGTAATCTTTATACAAAATGTACCCTAGTGTGCATAATATTCATAATCACAAATGCAGAATCTCTAATACCATATAAAGGTCACATTCCAATTGTACGTGGTCCCCATAGTTCTCATAGAAAAGAAGCCCTATCCAGAGAATGAGAAACAGATGCCAAAGCACTCTGATACACATTCAACTAAAGGACTTATCGAACAACATGACACTAAATACTCAACGTAACTCCCATAATCTAATGGTATGCTAAGCAACACATGCTCAGCCAGAAATAAGATTCCAATATTTACAGACTACTTATTAGAGCACAGCTTAGATATTATGTGCGTAACGGAATTCTGGTTCACCGAAACAGATATAATCCTAACAAATCAACTCAAACTAACAAACTACAATATATTTAACTGCCCAAGAATAGGGTGCAGATGTGGGGGTGTATTCATCCTAGCAAAGACCAACTTGAAATTCCATAGGATTTCAGCTACCAATTGAGATGGCCTTGACATTATTATGATATCAAATAAATACTTAACATTATGACCGGTATACAGATTACCCACAGCAGGTCCTGAAGAGCTGTCTGCTATTCTTGAAATGGTGTGCTCTAACACAACACAAAACAAGCATCTAATATTCATGGATGACCTTAATCTCTCAACACCTCATAAAGATGCTAAAGCATTCTTGGATGGTATGGATTCATTACAATATAGACAAATCATAAATAAGCCAACTCATCAGCGAGAAAATATTCTGGACCTCATCTTTGCCCCAATACAAATAATCAAAAGGAATGTAGCAACTGCACCCCAATTGATCCAAGTACTGTGATCCGATCACTATACAATTACTTTCTATCTCCCATATAGTCGTCCTCAATCCATCAATAGCCTTGTTAAGCCATATTCTCATCAATTTTGACAATTTGATAAATAAAGCTTTATTGAGGAAACCATTTCCTACCTAGACATAAAAATAAACAATCTAGAAGATATTATCAACAATTAGAACAGAATTATAGGTGAAAATGCCACAGCACCACCAGTGAAACAAGTAAGAACACACAACAACGTGGTCTGGTACAACCTAGAATTAAGAGGCATAAAGCGTGAGCTCTGAAGGCTTGAGCATAAATGGCGACACACACAAAATGAACAGGACAGAAATAGGTACAGTACATGTACAAGTTACAGGAGTATCATAACAAGATCAATAACTCCAAAACAAAATACCACACAAAACTCATAATGAACTCTCTAAACAAGCCTAGAGAGCTATTTGACTAAGTGAAATCACTAGTGAAAGACAATAACCAAGCCACTAAAGAAAACACCCCAGGACCACAGGAACTGGCAACTTCTTCCAATCGAAATTTGATAATTCCCTTCCCTACACACACACACACAAGAAATTCATCAAAACCACAGCACACTAAGATATCTATCATCTCCCTTCAGACATTCAACCCAATCACTCTGGAAAATTTAGAGAACATCATTCTTAGTCTAAATACAACATCTCCACTTGATCCATGTCCAGTTAGCTGGATTAAAATTGCTCGAACTCAACTAGCCCCAAAATTAAACAGGATAATACAACTCACATTTGCTCAAGACTACCTGCCCACCAGCCTAAAAAGCACATCTGTCTGCCCCATATTGAAAAGCACCAAATTTAGAAGTAAATAACCCAAATTCATACAGACCAATTTCAAGTATACCCTTCTTAACCAAGATAATCGAAAAATAATCCAACACCAATTGCAGGAATGTGCTAATGCTCACATGCCACTAGACCCTCAACATGGATTCAGTTCACACCGTGGAGTTGAAACGCTACTAACCTCCCTCTTAAACAGAGTCACAAAAGGCATAGAGAAAGCTAAGCAGGGTTTTATTTTAATATTCTTGAATATAGCAGCTGTGTTAGTAGAATATTGTTGCAGACTGTGACAAACTCATCTGCCAGCTATAGGAATTCAGAGTACAACATTAGAATGGTTTCATTCATATCTAACTGGACGGCTACAACAAGTGAAGCTAGGACCTTTCAAATCTGCTCCATACACACAAAAACAAGGTGTCTCCCAAGGATCTGCGCTATCTTCGCTACTAGTCAACATATATATATATATACACATATCCAACCAATTTGTAATATCATACAGGTGCACAATGTATGTAGATGACATCATGATTTAGTCACCTTTCACTACTACAAGAGCAGATTACATAGCAATAATAAATTGCTTTAATGCAATCTCATTCTGGTTATCGTATCATCGGCTAACAAACTATAAGAAAACGGAAGTACTTTATATAATAAGAAAGGTCGGGGCGGAATTGGAGGTAAAACCTGAAGTAAATACCTAGGGATAACATTGGATCATGACTATCATTACAATCGCACATCGGCAAAATCACAAGAATGATCAATAAAATAAGAATTATACAACACCTATGCCCACTACTCGAAGCACATAATTTCCGTACGGTGTTTCAGGAAATATTTCCACACTTAGAGTACTGCAACATTATCTATCAAGGAATACCCAAAAATGTCTTACACTCCCTACAAATGGCTCAGCACACAGCAGCTCGAATTCTCCAGGGTGCATGTAGAATTACCCACATTACAACCATTTTAAAACAGCTATACTGGCTGCCTCTTCTAAGCCAAATTAAATACAAAGTCCTGATTACCATCTTCAAAATTTCGCACAATCTAACCTCACAGTACCTACTGTCCATGCTGCAAAGACCACCAGACAGCAGGTGCAGGAAGCTGTAGATAATATGAGGAGAAATTTAGTAAAGCTTGAAGAATGGTCAAGAATTTGGTAGTTGAGATTTAATACTAAAAAACGCAGGGTCATGCATTTGGGCTGCAAAAACACAAGGGAGCAGTACAGTATAGGTGGTGAATGTTTCTGTGCATGAAAGAAGAGCGAGACCTGGGGTGATCATATCTGATGATCTTAAGGCGGCCAAACAGGTAGAAAAGGTGATGGCAACAGCTAGAACAATGCTTGGATGCACAGAAAAAATGAGGTAATTGTGCTTCTGTATAAGTCTCTGGTAAGACCTCATTAGGAGTACTATGTACAGTTCTAGAGACTGCACCTTTGAAAAGATATGAACAGGATGGAATCAGTGCAGAGTCTGGCTACTAAAATGGTCAGTAGTCTTCATCTTAAAGCATATGGGGATAGACTAAAAGATCTCAATATGCATACTTTGGAAAAAAAAGGCAAGGGCTTTCCTAACAGGGGCTCCACAGATCAACCAACAGTAAGGATTTGAGGGTTTATTTTATTATATTAAATTGCTAGTTCTCTGACTGGGAGCTCTTAAAAGGGTTTTTTGTATATTTTTAAAGCAAGGTTACTTTCTTTTTGGTGCTTTAGTGGAACTTTCCTTGAGCACAGTAGTTTGCTGAACTCTAGTAACCTCCTCAGCTTTGGGAACAGCTAACACCTAATCAGGAGTTAGTGGACCTGATTACCTGAGAGCGGCTGAGGCCTGCATAAAAGACTCCAGTGCCCTGCCCTGTTGAGGCTTTCCTAACAGGGGCTCCACAGATCAACCAACAGTAAGGATTTGAGGGTTTATTTTATTATATTAAATTGCTAGCTCTCTGACTGGGAGCTCTTAAAAGGGTTTTTTTGTATATTTTTAAAGCAAGGTTACTTTCTTTTTGGTGCTTTAGTGGAACTTTCCTTGAGCACAGTAGGTTGCTGAATTCTAGTAACCTCCTCAGTTTTGGGAACTGCTAACACCTAATCAGGTGTTAGTTCCCTCCCTACCCACCCCGACTCCCACCCACCCCTAGAGAGCAGTCTTGCTTTATAGGGCACTTCCCCATTTAACAAATCACAGAGAATTGGACCAGCACATTTTGAATATAATTAAAGAGATTTAACTGCTTTTTCTCTGAAAGGACAGCTGGGAAACCGGCTGGTACTTGGTAGATCTCTCTCTTTTGCTTTAACAGATACCTAAGCTCCACGAACAGAACAATGTCTGGGAAAAATCGTATAGCTAAAGCTGTTGCCCCTGTTACAGCTTCTGCCTCGGTCCAGACAGACAGAGGTCCTCATGCCAGATGAAGGACCAGTTCCATGTGCAGGGTGCCTGCATGCTGAAGCTCTGAGGAAACAAGTGGAGGAACTCAGAGAGGAGGTGGCGAGGCTGAGGAGCCTTCAAGACAGTGAGAAGTACATTGATGAGATGCTTCTTGCAGCAACCAAGCTCTCCAGCAGAAGAGAAGATGGGTGCCAACAGAATGTCGATGGTTGGACACAAGTCACCAGGGCCTGCAAAATCACCAATCCAACTTCTCCAGCCCTTGAACTGAAGAACCATTATGCAGCCCTGGAAGTGGAGGAGGTGAAAGCATCCCTGGAAAGGGAAGAACCAGAGCTCAAGTACCCCAAAGTTGCAGAATCAGTGACCAGAAGGAAACAAAGGGTAGTGATGGTTGGAGACTCTCTTCTGAGGGGTACTGAGGCATCCATCTGCCGACCAGACTTGATGTCCAGAGAGGTATGCTGTCTGCCTGGTGCCAAAATCCAAGATGTTACGGAGAGTTGCCGAGACTCATCAAGCCCACTGACTATTACCCAATGTTGCTAATCCATGTTGGAATAAATGATACTGCCAGGTATACCTCGGAACGTATCAAAAGTGACTTCATGGCTCTGGGACAGAGGGTGAAGCAGTTAGGTGCACAGGTGGTGTTCTCTTCAATCCTCCCTGTTGAGGGTAAAGGCCAGGGCAGAGAGGCTCGCATCCTGGAGATGAATGCATGGCTGCGTGGATGGTATTATCAAGAGCGTTTTGGTTTCCTAGACCATGGGATGCTGTTCCAAGGGTTGCAGAGCACAGATGGCATCCATCTGTCCAAGAAAGGTCAACGCGTCTTCGGTAGTAGACTGGCTAATCTACTGAAGAGGGCTTTAAAATAGATTCGTTGGGGATGGGTGAAGAAAGCCCCCAGGTAGGTGAAAGACCCCAGGTAGGTGATACATTAAATACCTTTATGGAAATGGGTAACAGCGGTAATATATGGAGAGCAGTATGTATAAATGCCCGTAGCATGGGAAATAAGATCCCTGATGTTGAAGCTTTGGTGGGAGTGGCTGACTTGGATTTAGTGGCAGTTACAGAAACATGGTTCACAGAAAACCATGATTGGGATGTAACTATACCTGGCTATACTTTATTCAGAAAGGACAGGGTAGGAAGAAGGGGAGGAGGAGTGGCACTATATGTAAAAACTACTATTAAAGCTTTGGAATTACAGAGCTTAAAAGGGAGAGAGGAGGTATTGTGGGTTAAACTAGAAAGAGGGAAAGAAAAATCTATTTGCATTTGTGTGATATACAGACCTCCCTCACAAGAGGAAGAGGGGACAGAGAGTTAATTGAAGACATATGCAGCATTGCTAGGAAAGGGGAAGTGCTACTGATAGGAGATTTCAATATGCCAGATGTTGATTGACACATTCCTGCTGCAGTATCATCTAGAAGTAAGGAGATCCTGGATTCTCTACAGGGAAAACTATTCAGGCAATTGGTAACAGACCCCACACGTGAAGCGGCCATACTGGACTTGGTGCTTACCAATGGTGAAAGTGTTTCTGATGTTGTAGTGGGAGATCATTTTGCATCCAGTGATCACCAAATGGTGTGGTTCAGTATTAGGACTAGGGCTGTTAGAATCCATTCAAAGGTGAGGATCTTAGACTTTAGGAAGACTAACTTTGCGAAGATGGGCCAATACCTCAGGGAGTCGTTAGTGGGATGGGAATAGCTGGGGGATGTAGAAAAACAGTAGGCAAAACTGAAAAGGGATATTTTAAGGGCAACCAACCTTTTTGTTAAAATGGTAAATAAAGGTAAAAGGAAAAGGAGACCGCTATGGCTTTCGAAAGAAGTAGCTGAAAAAGTGAAGAAAAAGAGGGAGACCTTCATGAAATACAAGAGATCACAGAGAGAGGAAGACAGGCATCTATATTCAGAAAAACTTAGAGAAGCTAGCAAAGTAGTCAGGAAAGCAAAGATTCAAAAAAAGGAGGAAATAGCCAATGCAATAAAATGGGTGGATAACACATTTTTCAGATATGTTAGTGAGAAAAGGAAGGTCAAAAGTGATATTGTCAGACTCAAGGGTGAAGGGGGGGAATATGTAGAAGCTGATGAGGATAAAGCGGAATTGCTTAACAAATATTTCTATTCTGTATTCACAGATGAAGAACCAGGAGCAGGGCCTCAGAAAACACCCACAAACAGGAACAGAAGCGAGGGACATCTTGAACAATTTTCAGAAGACTGTGTTCGTGAGAAACTAGCTCAACTTAAAGTAGACAAAGTGATGGGACCGGATATGATACACCCTAGAATACTGAGGGAACTTGGGGACGTTCTAACAGTTCCACTGACTGACCTTTTCAATGCATCATTGGAGTCTGGAGTGGTGCCAAAGGACTGGAGAGAGGCTCATATGGTGCCTTTACACAAAAGCAGAAGTAAGGATGTGGTTGAAAACTACAGGCCGGTTAGTTTAACTTCGGTGGTGAGTAAATTATTGGAAACGCTGCTGAAAGAGAAAATAGTGAGGTTTCTGGAGTCCGGCGGATTACAGGATTCGAGGCAGCATGGATTCACCAGAGGCAGATCTTGTCAGACAAATCTGATTGATTTCTTTGACTGGGTGACCAGGGAGTTGGACCGAGGGAGAGCCCTAGATGTGGTGTATTTAGATTTCAGTAAAGCCTTTGACACTGTTCCTCACAGGCGACTTATAAACAAACTGAGCACCCTAGGGATGGACCCTAAAGCTACTGCTTGGGTTAGAAATTGGTTGGGTGGGAGGCGAGAAAGAGTACACGTAAATGGAACTCACTCTGAGGAGAAGGATGTTACCAGTGGTGTGCCCCAGGGATCTGTCCTTGGTCCGATTCTTTTTAACATCTTTGTTAGTGATATAGCGGAAGGGCTGTCGGGTAAGGTTTGCCTCTTTGCGGACAATACCAAAATCTGCAATAGAGTAGACACCCAGGAAGGTGTAGATAACATGAGGAGGGATCTAGCTAAGCTTGAAGAATGGTCTAGAATTTGGCAGCTGGGATTTAATGTTAAAAAATGTAAGGTCATGCATTTGGGCTGCAGCAATCCAAGGGAGCAATATAGTATAGGGGGTGAAGTACTTTTTTCCACTAAAGAAGAGCGGGACCTAGGCGTGGTTGTGTCTGATGATCTTAAAGTAGCTAAACAGGTAGAAAAGGTAACGGCAAAAGCTAAAAGGATGCTTGGGTGCATACGGAGAGGAATGGCTAGCAGAAAAAAGGAGGTGATAATACCTCTGTATAAGTCTTTGGTGCGACCTCATTTGGAGTATAGTGTGCAATTCTGGAGACCGCACCTTCAAAAGGATGTGAACAGGATGGAGTCGATGCAGAGGGTAGCTACTAAAATGATTAGTGGTCTTCATTATAAAGCATATGAGGACAGACTGAAGGATCTTAATATGTACACCTTAGAGGAAAGGCGGGATAGAGATGATATGATTGAGATGTTTAAATACCTCCGTGGCATAAATGTTCAGGGAGAGAGCCTCTTTCAATTGAAAGCAAGTTCTGCTACGAGGGGACATGGGATGAGGGTGAAGGGAGAGAGATTCAGGAGTGATATGCAGAAATATTTCTTTACGGAAAGAGTAGTGGATCCGTGGAATAGTCTCCCAGTGGAGGTGGTAGAGATGAGGACAGTAACTGAATTCAAAAAAGCATGGGACAAACAGAGGATCTCTAAAGGTAAAAAGGGGACTGTTGTAGTTGTTGATATGGAAGGACAGACTAGATAGGCCATGTGGTCTTTTTCTGTCATCATATTTCTATGTTTCTATGTAAGATATGATAAGAGACATTTAAATACCTCTATGGCATAAAAGCACAGGAAGTGAAACATTTTCATTTGAAAGAAAACTCTGGAATTAGGGGTAATAGGATGAAGGTGAAGGAGGACAGACAGACTCAGGAGTAATTGAAGGAAATATGTCTCTATTAAAGAGTGGAAGATGTAAGCAAAACCCTCCTAGCAGAGGTGACGGGAGATGAATACAGCACTGAATTAAAGAAAGCATAGAACAAGAACTGAGGATCTCTAAGTTAGAGGAAGGTTAGTATTTGGTATGGATGGGCAGACTAGATAGGACATATGGAAGGTCATTTTGGAAGCCCTATTCATGCTTTGGAAAATTGGCATAGGGACATCCAAAACACAGAGACGTCTCCAGAGCCATTTTAGAAGCTGGGTCTGTGGACATCCCCAGTGTGAGTTCATCCAAGTCTGAATGAAGGCATGGTAGAGGCATGGCTGGGGTGTTCCCAGAAACCTGGATGTCACAAGCCTGATCTCAGAAATCTCCTGAACATCCGGAGTCATGTTTAAGTTTAGACTTGCTCCAGGCACGAATAAGCATCTGAAAAGTAGAGGGAGGAGTGGCTCAGTGGTTGGGACAGGTTACCTCAGGCCGGAAGGCCAGGGGTTCAATTCCCACATGGGGACAAGCAACTTCAGGCCGGAGGGACTGGGGTCTCTAGTCCCATGGCCACTCCTTGTGGCCTTGGGCAAGCCACTTAACCCTCTATTGCCTCAGGTACACTTAGATTGTGAGCCCTTCGGGGAAAAGGGAATAAAAAGTACCTGTTAGTATACATGTAAACCGCACTGAATCTAAATAGCACGGTATAAATAAATAAAATAAATAAATAAAGTGCTCGTTTTGGCTGAAAAACATCCAGAGGATGTAGTGAAGACAGCACGCCATCATCCCCAATACTCAGCACAATTTCAATGAAAGTAGCAGTGGGATTTGAACCCTGGCTTTCCTGTTGCTAGCCCACTACTCCAACCATTAGACTGATTCCAGGTTCTGAAATACTATTCTAGGGATATCTATGTAGATGTCCCTGCAGACATCTCTATTGGGCACATTCACATTTGTGAAATCATGTCTACACCTGAAAGTGCCTGCTTTGTTTTCAGATATTCTGGCTTAGTTGTCCCAGATTGTACTTATACTTCCTTTCTAAAATGCCTCTCATGGTTTTTATCTTCTGCCATTCTCTAGGTGTAGTTCAAGGTACAGCAGGTATTTCCTTGACTCCAAGGGCTTACAATAGAAGTTTGTGCCTGGAATTTTTTCCCCCCTATATTTTCAGTAACACTGTCCCCAACCCAATTTCTGAGGCGTCAATTTGCAAAATGAGCTTGCTATTGAAATCTACACTGTATAATACTGGTTCTTTGCTTTTTCACATGATTGTGACCATTGAAGCGTATCTGGGGCTGCTTTTTTTTAATCAACTCTGCAAATCTTCCCTCCTCCTCCAAACTGACTACCTGCTCCTTTGATCCCATTCCTAACCATCTATTAAGCTCTATCTCTTCTGCCATCTGTCACATCTTTAATCTATCACTTTCCACTGCAATTGTTCCTGTGGCCTTCAAATATGCTGTGGTTACACCTCTATTCAAAAAGCCTTCACTACATCCTACTTATCCTTCCAGTTATCAGCCTCTCCCTCTCCTCCCCATTACTTGAACGAGAAGTTAACAACAGCTGTCTTGACTGTCTTTCCTCTCAAGCCCTTCTGGACCCACTGCAATCTGACTTTTGTTCTCTACATTCCATAGAAACAGCTCTTGCCAAAGTCTCCAGCAACTTGTTGTTGTTGTTAAGTGCCGTCGAGTCGGAGTCGACTCATGGCGACCCTCTGGATAGCTATCCTAAATTGTGTTCGGTCTTGAGTCAGGCGGCTCATTGTTGACAGACTGGTACCCGTAGCTGCTGTTATTGTCTCGATCCATCTCATTGCTGGCCTTCCTCTTTTGCGTTGACCTTCTATCTTGCCAAGCATGATGTCTTTCTCGAATGATCTCCCTCTTCGCATGATGTGTCCAAAGTATGAAAGGCGAAGTCTTGTCATCTGAGCTTCTAAAGAAAGCTTAGGTTTGATCTCCTCTAGTACCAACTGGTTTGTTCTTCGGGAAGTCCATGGTATACACAGTATTCGCCGCCAGCACCATAATTCAAAGGCATCAATTTTCTTCCTGTCTATCTTTTTCACTGTCCAGCTTTCACATCCATATGATGTTATTGAAAATACCATGGCTTGAACAAGTCGAATCTTTGTATGGAGAGAGACATCTCTGCTCTTGAAAATCTTATCTAGGTCTTTCATAGCCATTCTGCCAAGAGCAATGCGTCGTCTGATTTCTTGACTGCTTGTTGCTTCTTTATTGATAGTTGATCCAAGTAGGTTAAAGTTGTTCATGATTTCAATTTCTTCTCCTTCACCGATGAACCTGTTGATTATGCCAGTTGTCATGATCTTTGTCTTCTTTAAATTAAGCTGCAGGCCCATTTTGAGACTATGTTCTTTGATTGTGAGAAGCAAATGTTTCATATCATCTTCACTTTCAGCCAGTAATGTGGTATCATCAGCACAGCGAAGGTTGTTGATGAGTCTTCCACTAATCTTCACACCTCTGTTGTCTTCATACAATCCTGCTTCTCTGATGATTTGTTCTGCATATAAATTAAACAGGTAGGGGGAAAGTATACAGCCTTGTCTTACACCTTTGCTTATTTTAAACCATTCTGTTTCTCCTTGTTCAGTTCGTACTGTTGCTTCTTGATCAATGTACAGATTGTGCAAGAGTACGATCAGGTGTTCTGGTATACCCATGCTTCTTAATGTGATCCAGAGTTTCTCATGGTTTACACAGTCAAAAGCCTTGCTATAGCCGATAAAGCACAAATACATATCCTTTTGGTATTCTTTAGTCTTTTCAAGGGATCCATCTCACATCCGCAATGATGTCTCTCGTTCCTCGCCCTTTCCTGAACCCTGCTTGCACTTCAGGCAGTTCTTGTTCCAGGTATGGATGTAGTCTCTTTTGAATAATCTTCAGTAGAATCTTGCTGGCATGTGGGATCAGAGCGATTGTGCGATAATTTCCACAGTCAGTTGGATCACCTTTCTTTAGTATTGGTATAAACACAGATCTTTTCCAGTCAGTTGGCCATGATGTTGTCTTCCATATTTCTTGGCAGAGCCTTGTAAGTACGGTAACAGCTGCATCAGATTGCTGTAATACTTCTATGGGAAAGCTATCAATGCCTGGTGCTTTGTTCTTTGATAAGGCTTTCAATGCTGCTTCAACTTCTTCTTTCATCACCAATGGTTCCCAATCATAAGGTACAGGTTGAAACAGCTGTTGGTCCACTTGATCTTTATCATATAAAAACTCTGTATATTCCTTCCACCTTTTCTTGATCTTCTCAGCATCATGCAACTTATTCCTTGCTAAATCCAAAGGCCTCTACTCAATTCTCATTCTTCTTGACCTTTCTGCTGCCTTTGACACTGTTGATCACCAGCTTCCCCTTGATACCCTGTCCTCACTTGGATTTAGGGGCTCTGTTCTGTACTAGTTTTCTTCTTAACTCTCCCAGCACACTTTCAGTGTATATTCTGGTGGAAACACCTTTACCACCATCCTGCTTTCAGTTGGTGTACCTGAGCTCTGGGGGACCTCTCCTTTTCTCTGTCTACACTCAGTCCCTTGGTGCACTTATTTCCTCCCTTGGTTTTCAGTTTTGATGTAAACCGCACTGATACAGAAGAGCGCGGTATATAAGAAAGATAAATAAATAAATCATCTTTATGCTGATGACTCTCAGATCTACCTTTCTGTGCTTGAAATCTCTCCAGTTCCGGATCTCTGCCTGCTTATCCAATATTGCTGCCTGGATGTCTCACTGCCATCTGAAACTGAACATGGCCAAAACTGAGCTCTTTATCTTTCCCCCTATACTCACCTCCCTTCTTCCTCCCTTCTCTATTTCTGTAGATAACACTACATCCCTCCCTGTTTCCACAGCTCACAACCATGGTGTCATCTTTGACTTTACTCTCTCTTTTCTCTGCACACATCCAACTGATAGCTAAAACCTGTCACTTCTTTTTCTATAACATCAGCAAAATTTGTCCCTTCCTTTCTACAACACTACAAAGACCCTCATCCACTCACTAGTCACCACTATTGTAACCGGCTCCTCACTGGTCTCCCTCTGAATCATCTTTCTCTCCTTCAATCTGTTCAAAACTCAGCTGTACGGCTTATCTTCCACCAGTGCTGCTATGCTCATGTAACCCCTCTTCTCAAGTCACTTTACTAGCTTCCTATCCACTTCCACATCCAGTTCAAACTTCTCCTACTTACCTACAAGCATTCATTCTGTGGCTCCTCACTATCTTTCCTTTCTTATCTCACTCTATGCTTCTCCTCGGGAACTCTGCTCCTCTGGTAGATCTCTTTTATCTGTGCCCTTATCTGCCACTGCCAACTCCAGACTTCATCCATTCCATCTTGCTGCTCCTGAGTCGGTGCATCGGGCTCCTTTTTTGGCTCTATTCAAACCCAAGCTAAAAAAAAAAGCAGTCCTCTAAGGCTGCTTTTGGATCCTGATGCCTCTCACTTTCTCGTTCACTTCTTATGTGTATCTTACTATACTCTAGTCCCCAGTTTTGCAATGTTTTTTTCATCTTGATTAGATTGTAAGCTCTGATAAGCAGGGACTGTGTCTTACACCTTTATGTACAGCGCTGTGTACATCTTGTAACGCTATAAAAATGAATAGCAGTAGTAGTAACTCTGTCAATGGTACAGCTATCTCTGCAAATCTGGAGATAAACTTTCTATAATATCTTACCAATTCCAGGAAGGCTTGCACCTGCTCCTTTGTTACTGGCCTGGAACACTCTTCAATTGCCTCTACCTTCGACACCAATGGGGTGACTTTCCTTTTCCCTATCTTATACTTCAAGTACTAAGCACTCTATTGCAAATATGTTGATTGCAATATTGTTTTTCTGTAAATATTGCAAAATCCTACCCATATACACTCCACGAATTATTTCTGTGTAACATCACTGTTCTAAGTTTAAGTTATAAATTTAATGTAATTGGTTTGTTAATTTTAAACTGCCCTTGATCTCTGGAAGGGGTGGTATATAAAACCAAATAAATAAAATAAGTTTCCATGGCTGCTATGACACATTTCTTAGGGTTTGCTGTTAACCTCACTCTATGAATCAAGGATAATACAGCCCCCATCTTTCACAAATGTGAATCCCAATCACTAGAGAATATCACCACATCATTCAGGTAGGCCGCAGCATATTCTCAGTGAAGTCTTAGTACCCCATCCATCATACACTGGAAAACTGGGACTGCCCCATGAACTCCAAAAGGTGACCCCATAAATTGGTAAAGATCAAATATGGCACAAAATGCTGTTTTTTTTTAAATTCTTTTGCTAAGGGGATCTTCCCATATACTTTTGTCAGATCTAATGTGGAGATAGAACATGCCTATCTCAATTGGTCTAATAATTTGTCCACTCTTAGCATTGGGTATGTATTGAATTTAGACACTGCATTAATCCCCTGAAATCAAAAGATAGGACCTTTAGGATCCATTAGCCTTTGGCACTAGAACTATAGGACTACTGACCATTGTCACACCACCCCCTTGGTGGTAGTGGCGGAACCCAACAGAAAGGGGGTGGACATGGAAGAAGAAAGTTTGTTTGTGGGGGAGCTTAGTTCAAATGCAGGGCCCAGGTTCTTATAGGCCTGGTAGCCTTCTGGTTAACTAAGAGCTCTCAAGAAAATAACAGTCCGAGGGTAGGGAAATTATAAGGCTTTTATTTCCCACGTTGCAAATAGGTTCCTAAGCTCAGAATACAACAGCACACACAAAAGAAATGTCCTTGCTCCAGGTTAAAGGAAAAACATGAACTGAAAAATCTGTTAACTTCACAGTACTGTCAAAAACGGAATACAGCATCCAAGTTTACATACAGGCCACAGCTATTCCTCTGCTAGGGCTCAATCCTCTTGGTCAGGCAATAGCTACATTCCATCAGAATATCCGAGGGATCCTCCGGGAATTCCACCTGCATGGGCTCGCAGTCCGGAATGTCTGAGGACTCTCTTTCAGGCCTTCTGTGTAACGCTTGTATGATGCGCCAATGGTCAGCATTAAAAGGTAAGTCCTTGCATTGTATACTTTTATAACAGGAACAGTCTCTCCTGCACCCTGTTTCTTCTCTAGCAAGTTTCCTGTTTAATGCAGGTTTGTATCTTGTCTTATGAATGCCTCTAGAAGGACAGTCTTCTCTAGTGCCCTGCTCCTTCTGTATCACATCATTCCTAAAATCATAGTTATTAAAATGGCAATTACCTTTTCTTCTAAGGTTCTCAGATTGAGGTGAGGGCTGAGGCCTGCTCCTGCTGGGTCTTGGTTTCTCAGCTGTCCAGGTAGGCCTTTGGTTCTCAGGTCTGCCTGCTGCTGGAGTTAGGCCTTGTTTGTGCCACAGCTCCTTTCTCCCAGGGTTTTGAAAGTTACCCTTCACAATTCTCCTTTCACCTCCTTGTTTGCTATTCCTTGTTGCACCTTTCAACAGTGGCTGGCCCTTGTTACTCTCAGGCCTTGGACTTTCTGGTATAGTCCTCCTCCTTTGAGGGTCAGCTTCCTTATGGTATCTTTCCCTCCTGGAAAGTGTATCTTTTCCTCTTTTAAAACATTTACAGCAAGTTTCTTCACCTGGCTCTGCTGAGTCTGCTAGGCCGTTTCCCTCGGTCAGGACTCCTATTCCTGGATCCTCCGAATATCCATGCAAAGCTGGAACTGGAACTCCTTGCACCACTCCTTGCCAGTCTCCTTGCCAATCTGCTTGTGAATCTCCTTGCGACTCTCTTTGGCACTCTCTTTGCCACTCTGCGTACCGGTCTGACTTCCTCCAGTCATCTGAGCTTTTAAAAGGAATTCTTCCCTTTCTACATTGGGTGTTGGCTGGTATTGCATCATTGGCTCTAGGGCGTGGTTCCTCAGTCCTCCAGAGGTCTCTCTGGCTCCCCCTATATGGCTCCTCGTGATGCTGCAGCCAGTGTTTACCTCTTTTTTCTGGGTTTAAAACCTTTTCTTCTGCCTGCAGCTGGTCTGCAGTGCCACACCATTCACTATGGGATTTTTTAACATACCCAATTCTAACAGCTTTTTCACTTGTCTTGCTACTTCCTTTTTTTTAGCTTCTGGAATCTAAAATGTTTCTGCCCCCAGTTTAGTGATTGTCTTATATTCTACTACAAAGGTTCTACCTAATCCCAAGCTAAATAACTACAATTTGTTTTCAAGAAGTGATCCACTTGCCTCCTCTACTGATTAGTTAAGGCATCCCCTACCTTAACTAAAACCTCTTCTCTTACTTCCTGTACCTTAGGACCCAGATCATCTGGTTTTGCTGCAGATATTAAAGCATTCTTAGTGACCCAAGCTTTCAATAAATTAACATTATATACCTAGGGCTTCTTCCTACAATTTTGTTCACCTCAATCTTTTGGGGCCTTAGTCTTCTATTACTTTATAAGGACTCATCCACTTAGCAAGTAGTTTATTATGGGATGTTGGCAGTAATAATAACACTTGGTCCCCCTCCTTGAATTTTCTTAACAAAGCAGTTTGGTTATAGTTTACAACCTGTTTCTCTTGTCCCTGTACTAAGTTTTGT
This sequence comes from Ichthyophis bannanicus, assembly GCA_033557465.1. Lineage (NCBI taxonomy): Eukaryota > Metazoa > Chordata > Amphibia > Gymnophiona > Ichthyophiidae > Ichthyophis > Ichthyophis bannanicus. The sequence continues at coordinate 80,189,665 of CM066037.1, read as the reverse complement.
ATAGCCAGCTCCGTTATCATCCCCTTGTGGCTCTTCATTTGACATATGTAAATCAGCACATTCTCACAATTCTCCTTTGTTCCTACCCATCCCTCCTTATTTATTTATTTTAGGTTTTTCTATACCATGCTCTTTAAAATCAGCTCGGTTTACAGTTAAAACGAATTTGTACCGTGCAGGCGGCATCTGCATTGTACTTACATGGAACAGGGTTTACAACTTGGCTAACTGGGGAAACTATGTACAGGCTACTCAGTACAAGCTGCTCAGATAAGAAACTATATACAAGGTGATACATTCGGGTCCGTGGGAGCGGGCGGCAACATGCCCGCTTAATGGTTATTTGCAACAAATTGTATGCTGTATACAAATTGTAAGCTATATACAAATTGTGTGCTATCTGCGGTTGCATAACGTGTGTCTGGGGACATTAGTGGGCGGGGCTGGGGCTACGTGTAGTCATGACCAGTAATCCCGTCGGAACCCTTCCATATATCAACTCAACTGATGAAAACCCCATTGAAGCCTATGGCACCTCCCTTAAAAGCAAACAGTAAAAGAGGAATTAGCCTGTCCTACTCCCCTACATATACCATAATAAACTTTCTCAGAATAGTCTTTAATGTCCTATTCTACTAGGTCATCCATCTAGGGATGATAAGCTCATGTTTTCGAGTTTTTACACCAAACAGCTCATAAATTTGTTGCAAAAGCTGTGAAGTGAAATCTGTACCCCTATCTGTAAGTATTTCCCTGGGAATGCCCACCTCGTAGAATATTTTCACCATCTCCCAAGATAACAATCTTCATGTTCATGCTACAGCTCACAGATACCTAGTAACATGATCTAGTATTACTAAAATGTATCAATTTCTGCTCCTACTACACTCTAACGGGCCCGCTATACCCAATGTCTCCTGGTGTTCCTATTTGTAACAGAAATAGTGGAGCCGGCAGTTCCCCTGTATTGGCCACTAGCTGGATTTCAGGACACAAAGCACAAAACTGCTTCATCTGCTTATGAATCCCTCTCTCCAGAAGTACTCAAAGCTGAGCTTAGCGAAGGTATCTGTCACCCCCAAATAACCAATCAAAAGAGAGGCATGAGCTAACTTCAATAACTCCTCTTGAAATCTCTAGGGGCACCATTAATTGCATTATCTTCTCCCCCCTTTCCAAATCTTTCCAATATAGATATAGTAACCCCTCCTGAATCACATCATATGGATGCATCAACTCATGATTTTTATTCACCTTTACCCCTTGCACACTTCTACTCAGTCAAAGGCCTCATTCAATAAGGTGTCTCTCTTTCTGTTCTTCAGCCATTTGGGGGAATTTTTCATGGACCTCTCCTGCTCACTCCCCCTCTTTTCCTCCCATTTGTCTGCCCCAACTTCCCTTTCTCCCTATACCTCTGGCACTTCAGCTTTCTAGCCTTCAGCCTTTAGCATGTGTTTTGGATGCCCCCACCCTAAACCTTTAACATGATTGTTTTTACTTCTCATTTTTCCATGCTAAAATATCTTTTTGTGTGTCATGATGTTTTATTGGTGTTTATCGGTTAAAACCTAAAATCAGAAGCTCTATATGTAAATGCATTGAAGAGAATAAAATATTTCTATTATAATATTTTTGAAATTGTCATACACTCTTCACCCCAGACATTAATTACATGGCTTGCAGGTTTCTAAAGATGAAATGCCGATTGTGTGTACTCTTTTTAGTCTGTTTCTTAACTAAGCACATTCTACATTTCTAATATACAAATAGCAGAACTCTTTTAGGAATACTACTACTGTGTTGTTATTTAAAAGGCATTATTATACATGTTTTTTATGTTTAGACACCACCTCCCTCAAACAGAATAATGAGAAGATCTTCAAGTACCAAGAAATGGAATCAGAGACTAAAAGACATGGCAGAGAGATACAGAAATATTTCCCAACATACTAGGTGACACAGGCCTGGTTTAAAAAATATTTCGAAAATTTTCAAGCACATCTTTACATTACGTTCTGTGAACTTCAGAAGGAAGCTCTCTTTGGCACGATGCAGGTACTAAGACAAGCATTAGTACTAAATTTGAGATCATAGTCCACATACCCTGATTTAGGAGTGAGGTACATTTCTGTTATGGTATCAACAAACTAACCCATTTGAAGACACTGTCCCCAAAAGAGATATAACGAAAATAATGAACCTATCTTTCACAAGTGGTTACTTCCCATCTGCCCTCAAACACACGTCGATCAGACCTCTGCTAAAAAATAGTAAACTAGACCCCCAAAAGGTAGACTCCTACAGACCCATTTCAAGTATACCTTTTCTCGCAAAGTTAATCGAAAAAGAGGTGCAAAGGCAGTTACAAGACCACATCGACTCTGCTGCTCCACTAGATCCATGCCCACATGGATTCAGGGAATCACATGGAGTGGAAACACTCCTTACCACCCTTTTCAATAATATAATCACCGGCATTGACAGCATCCGCCAGGGTTTTGCACTCATTTTCCTAGACATTGCTGCAGCCTTCGACTCAGTAAATCATGAGCTTCTCCTAGGACGGCTAAAAGAGAAGGGCATCTGCGGAACAGCACTGGATTGATGCAGATCATACTTGTCCGGTAGATGGCAGCACGTGCGATCAGGTGGAACAACATCAGAACCGTTTCATCAAGGTCAAGGAGTTCCTCAAGGATCCTCCCTATCGGCTTTGATGTTCAACATGTACATGCAACCCATCTGCAACATCATCCGATCTTTCAATGCCAGTTGTATGATATATGCTGATGATGTCCTGCTCTATATGCCATTCTCCATAGATCAAGTTGACCTCTCCCCTTTGACCAACTGCTTCAATGACATATCTGAATGGCTCTTGTCACAAAACCTTCGAATTCAGCATAAGAAAACTGAGGTGCTCTTCATTACGAGGAACCCGAACTTCAACCCACCCCAATACTTGAAGGTAAAAGAAGCTGATCTTCAAGCAAAACCCACAATTCGTTACCTGGGAGTTACACTGGATCAAAACCTTGACATGAAGGCACACATAGCTAATACTGTAAGAGCAATCTATTTCAAGATCCGTTCACTCAGACATCTACGCCCCTTGCTTGAACCAGGAGATTTTCGGACAATATACCAGGCTCTGATAATACCACACTTTGATTGTGCCAATGCCATATTACAAGGTCTCCCCCAATCCACTTTGAACCCCTTGCAACTTGCCATGAATAGTGCTGCGAGGGTTCTCCAGGGTTCATCTAAGAGAGACCATGTGACGCCCCTTCTAAAGCAGTTACACTGGCTCCCTGTGCAAGCCAGGATCTTCTTCAAAACTGTGCTGCTGACATTCAAAGCAATAAATAAACTCTCCTCATCTTCAATATCTGACCTTATCCAAACAACAGCTCCTAATAGAACAAGAAGATCCACAGCGATAAATATGCTAGATATGCCGAGAGAATTAACAAGATGCACCTCAACAACTACAAACAGGGCCTTCATACTCTGCGCCCCAAGATTCTGGAACTCATTACCATCAAACATCAGGGCAATCACTAACCTAACCCAGTTTAGGAAGGCCCTTAAACACTTCCTTTTCCTCAAATACTTCCCAGAGAGCAGTGAATCTCACCCCCATTCAAATATGTACAACTGTGCCACCACACCCTATCAGCCAGGTGACCACACCATGCAAGGAGTCCCTGACCATTAAATCACCCTCTTGCTATGTCTTTATATGACACCATTGTGTAAATAGTTACTTTTGTTATCCAAGTTGGTTCTCCTGTTAATTGTAAACTCAGACTTATGTACCCTGTCTGATTGTTATGTTCCATGTAAACTGCGCTGATGCTGAATAGTGTGGTATAGAAGAAATTGTAAATAAATAAATAAATAATGAAATGCATTGTACCGAAATCTTGAATTTTGTAAGTGGAATCCTTAAAATGGAATAAGTTGTTCACCATCCCAACATTTTTATACATACAGAGGATAAAAGACTACTATTTTTCATTCTCTTTCTTACTTCTTGGAAGGAGGAATGGACGAGTGATTTAGAGTTTGGGGTTGGATTACCTTTTCCAAACTCAAGCTCAAGGTACATGAGATATTTCTTAAAAAAGCTTGTTCTCCCACTGATGTTCCTTGTAACCTTGGGTAAGGCATCAAGTACAAATTCAGAGCTAGATTTATTTAAATGTGCTAGCATGCACTGGCATGCATTAAGCAGCCATATTTACTGCAGGTCACATTTTCTGCAATGGACCCGTTTTCTAATAACACACATTAATGTCATGAATATGTACTAATGCAGTAACGCACCATGGTAAATTTAGCCCTTAGATTATGAATTTTCTTGGGATAGAACCTACCCTCTGTACTAGAATAGTTACTTACCTTGAAGTCAGGTTTGGAAAGGCAAATCCAAATCCAAGACATCTAACCAATTTTAACTCTACTCTTAGCTCACAGGATTTTCCAAAGGCTGAGGTACTAAGTGCCTTCCTTTGTAGCTATCCAAGGTTTATCAAGTATACAGTTAATACATATTTTGCAACCACAGGTAAGACACACTTAAATACAGTATCATTGCTATAATTTTGCCGAACAGAGTAATATTACCACTGAGTCTTCAGATCAGACAGAAATAGATAGTAGGTCATACTATATATAGGGTTTCAGAGAAGTAGTTCATTTTCAGCTGAACTGTAATTGAAAAAATGGCTTATTTCAGTACCCACTCTCTGAAGAACATTTGTCATAAAGAACTTGGTCTGCTTTTTATTTCTCAACCATGAGTCGCCTAGGGTGAAAATTGCCAATATGAAACAAAAAGAAGAAAGCAGGCATTTAGATATACAAATAAAAATGTTATCTCTTTGAATCTTGAGATACTAATATGGAGATGATGAAAGAGCAAGGAAAAGAAAGAAAGCACAATAAATCAGAGGTTTTTAAAGTATTTTTTTCATTCTGCAATATGTTTGTTTCTCTTTCTAATAAGAATAGTCTGTCCATGGAAAATAAGCAAGCTAGCACTTTATCTAGACTTTGAGCCTTGTGTAGCAGCAACATTACTCTTGATGCAACATTAAAAAGTAGTTATTAAAACTGTGAGAGCACTGCACTATCTATAGATGCCCGGGGGCTCAGAAAAACAGCAGTCCAAGCTGCCTTCATTTAATGAGCTTCTGTTGATCACACAGAACAGAGAATGGCAGGAGCTCATTAATATGCTATACAATAGACAATTACGTCGAAGAAACTGCATAACCATAAAGAAAATGCCAGAAAAATGTTTGAAGGATTGGAGATAATATTATATAAGTTAAGCTACGCAGGCCTGAGTGTTTATAATTAAGTAGAAGCTAGTATGGTACTTGGGGGATCAATAAATTAAAGGGTTTTTTTTCTTTTATTACCAACCAGAGATTTTATGAATAAAACTGCATGAGCATCAATTCAGCTGCACCTAAAATAACAAGTTAAAAAGTGTACACTTGCAATGTGACACAATGGCACTTTTCCCCTATTTGCAGAATAAAGCATATGGGGGGGGGGTACATATCGGGGGGGGGGTACATATCAGGGGAAAGGTGCATGCGCGTGTGTATGTGTCTCTCATAGAGAGTTTGAGGACATGCGTGCATGTGTTTGTTGGCATCTGTGCATGTGTGTCCCTATGCATATGACAAGGGGCTGTGTGTGTTAGTATGTGTGTGTCAAGGGGTGGCTGTGTGTTGGAGTGGTGGGGATGTGTGTGCGCACTTTCCCCTGTCCTTCTGCACGCACTCCCTGTCCCTCTCATCCTGTCCCCCTTCCTATCCTTCACTGCTCTCTCTCTTGCATTCTCCCTCTTTTCTCTCCACTCACCCATGCGCTCTTCCTTCCTTTACACTCTTCTCAGGCCTTTAACTCCCTCCCTTCCCTTCTCCCTTGTGCACTCACCATCTCTTCTCCTCTAATGCTGCTCCTTCCCTTATGCTCCACCCCTCTTTTCCCATCCTTTTCTAAAACAGCCCCTTTAATTTTGCTTCTTCCCTTTGGCTCTTCCCCATCTCCTGCCCCTTCTTTTGGCACCCTCCTCCTCTTCAGGCCACAGCCACAGCTCTTCTGGCTGGCATGATGGCCACAGCCCTGCTATTCTGGTTAGCGGGCCTGGGTATTCGCAACAGTCTTTGTAGGTCACAGCTCCAGATTTTCATGCCAGTGGGACCAGGATTCCTGCTGACTCTTCATTTTGCTGGTTTGAGTAGGGAGGAGGAACATATAAATATGCAAACTGAGGTGGACAGGTGACTCCTCGGGCATTAGGGTGAGTCCCAGCAGCAAGATGGGAGCTCTAGTAAACCATTATCATAAGGCTATGGCTAGAGAGAGCCAGGGATCCTTTAAAACCAAAACATCTAGGAGCCACCCAAAGCAGGTAACCAAGGAGATGACTCTGATAGCAGAATATGGCTCTTAGGTTCAAACATAAAAACATTGAGGGGCAGAAAAACAGGGAGGCCCCAGAAAGGAAGGAAGGAGGTACTGTCTTCATGTCCCCATCCAGGAGAAGACAGGAAGCCCATTACTTAGCATGAGGGTACTGAATCCTCCAGGACTGGCAAGGAAAGTGATGACTCATAACCTCAGAAAGGGAAGAAGAGCAATGAAGGAACTGCTACAGTATGTTGAATCCTCCAGGACTGCTAAGGATGGGAGAAGACTCATAACCTCAAGGAGGAGAGGCAGAGCAAGGTGAAATTAGACCTTACCTGCTAATTGTCTTTCCTTTATTCCCTTCAGTCCAGTCCGTGTGAGTTATCTCCCTGCACCAGCAGCTGAGGACTGAGCATGTCATAATTCTAATGTCACAGTACAAGAGCTCCCTCTTCAACTCCAGAATCCAGTATCCTACTGACAAAGCAGACTGAGAGCATCAAAAAAACAAACCTCCACTAGACCCAGAAAAGTCCAGCAAGAGGCAAAAGAAATAGCATATCCTAGAACTGTGTTCACTAACCATAACTAAAAACTATGTACAGAATGAGGAAAAAGTCCACAAAAAGAGGCACAAGTACTCGCAAGTACCACAGAGACAACCAAGATGCTTTGCACCGATCAGGTTTTAATGAAGTTTTTTGTGTTTTACTCACTCCCTTGGTTGTCTGTCAGAATAAGGAAGAGCCATGCTGACAGAGCATACTTGCCAAGATGCCCATCCTTGATGGGAGAAGACCTCCAGCCATATATTGATGTACTTCTTTGGATGATTTCCCCCCGTCCCACCAAAACAATTGGACTCGCTCCAAACTTTATACCTAAGAGTCCAGATCTCTACCCAGGGAGGGTCCTGGACTGGACTGAAGAGACACATGGAAAGACAATTAGCAGGTAAGGTCCAATTTTGCCTTCCTTATTGCCCCTCCAGTCCAGTATGTATGGGATGTACCATAGCAATAGCTAATCATGGGAGGGACCGGCAAGTCCTGCTTGGAGCACCAATGCCCCAAAACTTGCGTCGGCAGCGGCATGTACATCATTCAGTAATGCTGGGTAAAATGTGCAGCGATGACCATGTCGCTGCTCTGCAAATGTTCACTGGTGGAACCAGACTGTGTTCCACCCAGGATGTTGCCTGCAATCTCGTTGAGTGAGCTCTAAGACCCACCAGCATTGCCTTGTCTCTTATGCTATATGCAGAGTACAGCCTCCTTCACTCACCGAGCCACAGAAGCCTTGGAGGCCACCTCTCCTTTCTGAGGGCTTCCAAACAAAATGAATAAGCGAGACAACTTCCGAAAAGATTTCATCCTTTTAAGACACTGATGCAGAACCTGCGCAAGTCTAGTCTATGAAGCTGACGATCCTTCTTTGACTTGCCCAATGCAGGGAAGAACGAGAGAGAAACAGATTGATTCAAATGAAAATGGGAAACCACTTTAGGTAGGAATGAAGACACTGGCCTCAAGACCACTTTCTCCTTGGAAATAACTAGAAAGAA